>OZ010798.1:376673773-377873773 GCA_963932465.1 Maratus speciosus | reverse complement strand
TTGAGACAGTTAAAATTCACTAAGCTTAAAGCAGTCATCAGATTTACTCTCTCCAAAAAAATCATGATTTAAATTGAATAAAAATCTATCGGAATCATTTTAAAACATCCACTGCCCTTTTTTAATCGAATTTCTGGAGAAAATACTTTCTTCAGTTTTATCGTGCTTGATTTTGTTTGGAGAGTTCTTCCTGACTATCTGTCAAACCGAATATCAAACTTAAACATTTGTTTCGAATTCTGTTATTTAACTGTAAAAATACAGTATTCCTTGATTTTGATTGCTGCAATTGTTTGGTTTTTGCAACGTTGTAGAATATTTATTTTTGTAAGCATAATGCATCAAACACTTTCTTCGATGTATGAACCTGATTTTTGTAATTTAATTTGAAATCGGTCTTTTCAGGTGCGTTCATAACTATTTAATTACGTAGCACCTGTTGTCGTCGTCGGCTGGTCCGTCCGTCGTCTGTATATCCGCCTGCCCGCATGTAATAGCACAAAAACTAACCAACCGAATGGAAAGGGAAAATGGAATTTAAATTTAATGTATATGTCGTAGGCTAATTGAGAAATCCGGCTCTTTGCAAACAGCCTAGGCTGTTTGCAAAGAGCCGGGTTAATTGGAGAATCCATCTCACTTTTTCCAATTAGCCTGATATTGTTCAGGCTTATTACAAAGAGCCTAGAAAGCGTTAGGCTAATTGAAAAATGACCACTTATTATCCGATCAGGGTGATATTTTAGCTCACAGGCTATCAAAGCCTGAGAGCTTATGTTCCCGCCGATTCTGTATGTACGTGTGTACGTACGTATGTACGTAACGCGATAACTCTTGATAGAAATATCCGATTTGCTTCAAATTTTTTTTTCTAGGTTCATTCTGATGAGCTGCTACCCTCATTAGTTTTTGGGGTTCATTGGTTAAGGATAAAGGGGGAAAAGGGGACTAGTACCCCCCCCCCCCTTAATTTATATAAATGGGTTTTTCATGCAGGAATATTCGATTTGCTCCAAATTGGTGTACTGGTTTATTGTGTTAAGGAGCTTCCCTGATTAGATTTGGAAGCTCATTATTTAAGTATAAAGGGGGGCTACCCTCCTTAATTTAGATAAATCGGTTTTTCATGCAGAGTTATTTGATCTGCTCCAAATTTCGTATACCGGTTTATTATGTTAAGGAGCTTCCCTGCTTAGATTTGGAGGTTCATTAGTTAAGTATAAAGGGAGGAAAGGGGGGCTAGACACCCCCCCCCTTAATTTAGATAAATGGGTTTTTCATGCAGAGTTATTCGATTTGCTCCAAATTTCGTATACCAGTTTATTATGTTAAAGAGTTGCCTTGATTTGATTTGGAGATTTATTGGTTAAGTATAAAGGAGGGACAGGGGCTAGTGTCCCCTTAATTTAGATAAATGGGTTTTTCATACAGAATTATTCGATTTGCTTCAAATTTGATATACCAGTTTATTACGATATGGCTTCCTTCATTTGATTTGGAGGTTCATTGGTTAAGTATAAAAGGGGGGAAAGGGGGGGCAATTGCTCCTCCCCTTAATTTAGATAAATGGGTTTTCATGCAGAATTATCTAATTTAGTTTAATTTTTTTTCAACCGGATCCGAACTTGAAAGTCAACCCGAAAACCGACCACAACCAGGTTTCGGATTGAGTTCAATTAGAACTTTCAAGTTTGGATCGGGTTGCCGGTGGACGGAGATTATTTTGTCTGGCTTGCATCGGGTTATAGTTCTATGGAATATTTTTGTAGGTTAAGATTTGGTTCGGGACGGGTTGCATGTAGACTGAAACTATTATGTCTTGCTCGGATCGGGGTACGGTCTGTTGTAATTTATTTTTCTTGTTTGGTTAGGGTTATGCGTTAATAAACCTAATAAAAAGAAAATTGCCCAGTTAAACTGACGGCTTTGAGTTCACAGGCTATTCAAACTAATTGTATATTATACTCTTATTTCAAAGAATAATGCCCCTCGAAAAATAAATGAAGGGATTAGTCCCCGTTGCCCCCCTTTCGATTTAACCAAAGAACCTCCAAATCTAATCAGGGAAGCTACTTAACATAATAAACTGGTATACCAAATTTAAAGCAAATCAGATAATTCTGCATGAAAGTACCATTTCACTAAATTAAGGAGGAGTATTAGCTCCCCTATTTCTCACTTTATGCTGAACCAATAAACTTTCAAATCTAATCAGAAAAGCTCCTTATTAGAATGAACCTAGAAAAAAAATTAAATTAAATTAGATAATTCTGCATGAAAATCCATTTATCTAAATTAAGGGGAGGTGCAATTGCCCCCCATTCCCCTCTTTTATACTTAACCAATGAACCTCCAAATCAAATGAAGGAAGCCATATCGTAATAAACTGGTATATCAAGTTTGAAGCAAATCGAATAATTCTGTATGAAAAACCCATTTATCTAAATTAAGAGGACACTAGCCCCTGTCCCTTTTTTATACTTAACCAATAAATCTCCAAATCTAATCAAGGCAGCTCCATAACATAATAAACCGGTATACGAAATTTGGAGCAAATCGAATAACTCTGCAAGAAAAACCCATTTATCTAAATTAAGGGGGGGGGGGCTAGACCCCCTTTCCTCCCTCTATACTTAACTAATGAACCTCTAAATCTAATCAGGGAAGCTCCTTATCATAATAAACCGGTATACGAAATTTGGAGCAAATCGAATAACTCTGCATGAAAAACCCATTTATCTAAATTAAGGAGGGGGGGGGGTTGGCCCCCCTTCCCTCCCTTTATACTTAACTAATGAACCTCTAAGTCTAATCAGGGAAGCTCCTTAACATAATAAACCTGTATACCAAATTTGGAGCAAATCGAATAATTTTTCATTAAAAACGCATTTACCTAAATTAAGAGGGGGGGAGTAGCCCCCACCCCTTTCCTCCCTTTATACTTTACTTATGAACCTCAAAATCTAATCAAGCCATCTTCTTAACATAATAAACCAGTATACCAAATTTGAGCTAATCGAATAATTCTACATGAAAAACGCATTTATATAAATTAAGGGGAGAGGCAATTGCCCCCTTCTCCCCTTTATACATAATAATGATCTTCCAAATGTAATCAGGGAAGCTGCTTATCATAATTAACCGGTATACCAAATTAATAGCAAATCGCATATTTCTACAAGAAAAACCCATTTATCTAAATTACGGGGGATAGCCCCCCTTTCCTCCCTTTATATGTAACTAATGAACCTCCAAATCTAATCAAGGCAGCTCCTCAACTTAATAAACTGGTATACCAAATTCGGAGCAAATCGAATAATTCATCATGTAAAACCGATTTATCTAAATTAAGGTGGGTAGTAGGGTGGTGCGAAAAAAGTCAAGTTGATATTTCCGAGTTGCTATAGTGCGGAAAAGTTGCGATTGGTAAATACAAGAAAAACAAAAACAAAATTATTTAAATCGGACTTTATCTTCCGATCCCGCAAACCACCTAAAAATTTAAAAAAATTGAAAATTTCCGATTTTTTCAGAATTTTTTTCATTATTTACGTATATATATATTTTATCGCTATAGTGAAAAATATTTGCAGATTGTAATGTTTAATAATAATAAAAATAAACAGTTGCGTTTAAAGAATAGCTTCCGATCACGCAAGCTCAATACAAATCGGCAAAAATTCAATTTTCAGTGATTTTGATGAATAAAGAAAATAATCACCTGAGATCAGTTTGCGTTCTAATATTAACATTTGCATATAAATTGTACAATGTACAACTCTTTGCTTGTTTAGATATTTTATAATGTTTAAACAAACCAGAACTCACCACGGGAAGGTAGCTGCACTTCGAGTTCAAACCGCACCCTATCCTCAATCCAACCAATGAGGGTATTTGCTATTTACATTACTTAAATATATAGTTTGTTTTAATAGAGTCAAAACACTGTATTAAAAAACTAGTGTCGTGACAGTAAAAGATATACAATTTGTTATGTCATCTGTTTAAGTCTGACTTTTAGACCAACTTTGTACTGCGATTTGGTGGTAATGTCTGGTATTATGGACATTGATGTCAGTGTGGTCCTGATGCTCTCTTGATGAAGGCCCACATACCTTAAATGATGCTTCCGTTACCGATTTAACGCACCGCTGGACATCTTACGTGTAGTTGGGAAACTTTTTATCATCCCAGAATGAGATATAACCTGATTGAACGAAGAAATGTATTTCTTCATGGGTTATTCTCCGAAAAAGAGGTGGAAATGTTAATTTTGCTACATTACAATCAATTAATTCTGGATTGTAGGAGTGATAGAGATTCAGATAGCTTTACCCTTTGAAACATTTTGCCTTGCTTTTAATACTCTTCTTAGTCCTAGCTCTCTTATGTGCCTCCTCTTATAAAAGACCATTGCCATCAGTAGGTTTTCCGGGAGAGCAAAGAACGAGTTTCGTTCAGTTTCAGGGACTACACTTTCTTCAGGTTGTCACGAAAGTATCGAGATGTTTCAATTGCTCTGTACAGATGAATAGGCCCGTTTGTAATGTACTTACAGCATTTTATTTCAAAACAAACTGGAAAGTAAGATTTTAAAATAAATGTCAATATGACTTTAAGGCATCCGATGGGTTTTCAACGCTCGCGTAAAGTCGAAGGGCTTTATTTGCACAAGTGAGCAATCTGGCATGTGAAATTGGGCCGGAGTCACACTTTAATAAGTCATTTGGAAAGTTGCCACTTTTAATTGCTTGACTTATGCCAAGAAGATATCTTTGGTCCTTACTCAACAGTTGCCTGTCCACTTCAGGAATTTCACAACCAGTCAATTGAAAATTTATCACCGATAGCTTTACACAACAATGATATTGTGTCCAAATGCTGTACTAAATGATCTTGGGCCAGCTATTTCAACATTCAAATGTTGAAAAAGATTACGGAAATGTAATTCAACAAAATGGAATATACAAACAATCCACTGCCAGTGGACGTCCGAGATGCACTTCAAGCTGTCTGATAACACCACCTTTCCATCCAGTATTGGTATTTGTACTATCACAGCCTACCAAATCTAAGTATTCTAGTGAAACCCTTTGTTCAGTAAGACATGATACTATGAAAGCTACAATGTCCTAAGCAGGCCCGGAGTTTGGAGGCACATGGCCTAAATAAACTGAGCCACGTTCTTTTATTACAGGAAAGTGTTCCTCTTTAATAGTTCGACGAACCTGTTTAGATGCAATCCTTTCTTTAACTTGGGTATCGTCCTTTCTTCCATCAAAATAGTATATGCCAAGCAGTTCATCTGAATCCAGTTGACTTTTCTGTAAATTTTATGGAGTTAGGTGAGACTAGGTGGGAGCGCGCACGCCGACTTCAGCGCTGTTTTCCAACGTGGCTAACGGCAGTTGGGTGCACTACTAAACTTTTCAGACCTGAAACGAACTCTTCGTGGTAAGTTCTAGGTTGTTTAAAAATAACTTAATATGCTCAATAGTATCAATTAACATTTAAATCTTAACCTGAGACTGCAAACTGACCTCAGTTGATTATATTCTTAATGCATGAAAATCGCTCAAAATTGAATTTTTGCCGATTTTTATTGAGCTTGCGCGATCGGAAGATATTCTCTAAACACAATTATTATTATTATTATTATTAAACAGTACAAACTGCAAATATTTTTCCCTATAGCGATAAAAAATATATAAACGTAAAAAAAAAAAAAAAAAAAAAAAAAAAAAAAAATCGGAAAAAATCGGAAATTTCCATTTTTTTGGAATTTTTAGGCGGTTTGCGGGATCGGAAGATAAAGTCCAATTTGAAGAATTTTTTTTTTGTTTTTCTTGTATTTACCAATCGCAACTTTCCCGCACTATAGCGATTCGGAAATATCAACTTGACTTTTTTCACACCACCCTAGTGGGTAGCCCCCCTTTTCCCCCTTTATACTTAATAATGAGCTTCCAAATCTAATCAGGGAAGCTCCTTAACACAATAAACCGGTATACCAAATTTGGAGCAAATCGAGTATGTCTGCATGAAAAACCCATTTATATAATTTAAGGGGGGACTAGCCACCCTTTTCCCCCCCTTTATCCTTAACCAATGAGCCCCAAAAACTAATCAGGGAAGCACCTTATCAGAATGGATCTAGAAAAAAAAATTGAAGCAAATCGGATTTTTCTATCAAGAGTTATCGCGTTACGTACATACGTACGGTTAGCTCACAGGCTTTGATAGCCTGTGAGCTAAAAATATCACCCTGATCGGATAATAAGTGGTCATTTTTCAATTAGCCTAACGCTTTCTAGGCTCTTTGCAATAAGCCTGAAAAATATCAGGCTAATTGGAAAGAGGGAGATGGATTCTCCAATTAGCCCGGCTCTTTGCAAAGAGCCTAGGCTGTTTGCAAAGAACATTTCTCAATTAGCCGGATCTCAATTAGCCGGATCCAATTAGAAGGATTTCTCAATTAGCCTACGACATATATAATCGTTGCAGAATTTTGTCGAGTCATTTAAAATTTTATGGAAATCGAATAAAAACTTAAAAAGATATTAATAAAAGTTTTCTCCATTCTATTAAATCCTATCATACGTAATGAATTCAATGATATCCCACGGTGGGTAAGGATTCTAGGTTCCTATGGTGATGACATCCTATTTAAGACTGGGGTCATACTATTTCCATATTACTGTATTCAATATATATAATCGTAATAAATTTTGTATTAATGCATTTTTGCATAAGAGTGCAACAGCTATTGCACCTAGATCTGAATATTTATATAACTAACTATAGTATACGAACGCACCTCACTTGCTACGTTTGACGTACAATTTCCGACTTGTTTAGATTAAAACCAGGCATGTTTGGCTTTTAGAATTTTCTGAGAAACTGTGTTTTTTACTTGTATATGTTTTTTTCTTTTCTATATTTCAAACGGGAAATAAAAAAATTAAATTGTCGTGTTTAAATTTAGTAAAACTAGCTTGGTTTCAGCACAAATATTTATCAAAAGTTTGATATAAAAGGGTTTCAGTTTGCGATACTGAATAGGGGAGGCTAGGGAGGGTTGATCATATGGGAGGCTTGACCCACATATCAGTTTTCATATTTAAAAGAATTTCAGACTTTTATCAATAGGTGTCAACCAAAGCTACTGGAATGCTCAAACAACAGTCTCTGTTTCATACAGATAATCGAAATAGGTGTGGAAAAAAATCAATTGTGAGGCGTTTTGAACCTAAAAGTTGTGTTTTTTAGAAATATTTTGTAAGCTTTTTTTAGGTAAAATATATTACAGAAATTTAAGAAAGTAGGTTTTAAGTAATAAAGATTATACAGTAAGTTGAGTTTAACATAACACTGTACTATTCTTTAAACAAAAAGCTATGTGGGGAGGCTTGACCCAGTCAATGTGAGGGAGGGTTGACTGTATGTTCAAGGCTCCCTTATCACATTCACGACGGGAAACGAGAATTATCGTTTTCATTCAAAAACATTATTGAATAAGGGCTTGGCTTCTGCCTTACAGAAAATGCATTTATATCATGTTGTCCATATTGTTTTAAGTTGTAAGACATTTTATGTAAAATTCGTTCATTGAAAGATATTTACCGATGCATAAACTTGGGAAACCTATCTAGAACACCAATTTACAAGACGTTTTCAGAACAGGGAGGAGCTTCTACTGTTTTAAAATTCAGGTTTGATAAAAATTGTCCGTCGGCTATATGTTAATTAAGGGGTATAGGAAATCCTTTTATTATACACTGTGCATAATGAGATATTAATGGTTATATATGAAAATGAATGTAAATTTATTCTGCAAAGGTACAGTAAAATGGGGTAATGGAAAAGAAAATGTTTAAAACTGATTAAAGAAAGATGTAAAAAATTGTTATTTGCACAGCACGAAAAAAATTAATGAAATATAAATGGGAAGTTGATAGGAACTTTTTTCCAATTAAATATTACTTACTATAGGTAAATAGAAACAGTGGAAAGTACTAGAAATTACGAAAGCAGCAGTCTTAACAGTTTCAGGGGCAGTGATATGTTTATGAAACCACTTTATTTTATTTCCCAAACTCCAGAATGGCACCAGAATTTTACTAAAATATTTTCAATTTAATATGTATGTGAAATATAGCCTTTTTCATATTTCCAAATAACTTTGTTCATATATTCCGATGCCAGTCATTTATTTCAAAATTTTTGTAAAGTACTTTGCCTCTGAAAGGGTTAAAAGATGTTAATGATAAGTTAAGAACTCATGTGGCTGCAAAAGAACATAGCATGGATCAAAAAACTTTTGGAAGGTACGTAGGTAAATTTCAACATAATGAACAGAGTGAGATGAAGCAAAACTGTGTGACAACTAGAGTTGTCAGGTCGAGTGTCACAAAAAGTATGACAAGGCGACAAAAAAAAAAGCGGGACAGTGACTCCTAAATCCGGACGTAATAATACGCGAAACACTATGAAAACGGAACCCGTCTCTAACGGAATACTTTTTTAAATGTTAAAATTTCATTTTTCCTCTTGTACAGATATATCTGGTCAGACAAAATACTGTTTAAAACAAAATTTTTCTCCTCTGACATGCGATTGCGCCTAAACAGGTTTGTTGAAGCATCATATTTTCAAAAATATTTTTTTATTATAATTACAGCACGTAGCATAAAGTTATTTTGCTTTTTTTTAACTGATTTTATTTCTCTTCACAAATATTTCAATATAAAACAAAGTGGGTCAAGCCCTCCATATAGTGGATCAACCCTCCCATATGTGGGGATTCTTGACCCATTATTTCCTCATGATTAAAATCAATCATTTTTCAAATTTCTTATATATTACACTTATGTAGCAATTTTATTTTGATAACTGATTGTATAACGAATAAAATGATATGTAAAACTTTATTCTACGTTCATTATTTAAAAAATAAAAAATCATTTTGTAAAAAGTGGCCCTCCGTTTTGTAAAAAGTGGAGTGGTAAAATAACCCTCCCTAATCTCCCCTATATATGAAAGGCGTATCAAAACAAATGAGAAGACTGTAAAATCACACTAAAAATATATAAGATAATGTTAAGATATTTATATTTAGTATCTGGAGGTTTTTAAATGTGGTAGTAACTTAAAATATACTATAAAATGAGAATTTCTTATAAAAAATAATAAAAAACATAAGACGAAATGCAATATTTCAGCCTGATTCAATCATAAAATACGCAATATAAACTTTAAAAACTATAGGAGAGACTAGGGAAGATTGACCATAAGGAAGACTTGACCCACCCATCAGTTTTCATATTTAAAAGAATTTCAGAGTTTTATCAACAGATGTCAACCAAAGTTACTGGTATGCTCAAACAACGGTCTTTGTTTCATACAGACAATCAAATTATGTGTAGAAAAAATCAATTGTGAGGCGTTTTTAACCTAAAATTTGTGTTTTTTAGAAATATTTTGTAAGCTTTTTTCAGATAAAATATATCATAGAAATTTAAGTAAGTAGGTTTTAATTAATGCAGAATTATAGAACTTTCATTTAAGGTATAAAGATTGTACAGTAAGTTAGGTTTAACATAACAATGTGCTATTCTTTAGAAAAGGGCTATATGGGGAGGCTTGACCCAGTCAATGTGAGGGAGGGTTGACCAGATGCTCCAGGTTCCCTTAACACATTCACGATGGGAAACGAGAACTCTCATTTTTATTCAAAACACATCATTGACTAAGGGCGTGGCTTCTACCTTACAGAAAATGCATTTATATCATATTGTCCATATTTTTTTAGATTGTAAGACATCGTACATTGAAAGATATTTACCGATGCATCAGCTTGGGAAACCTATCTAGAGCACCAATTTCCAAAAGACTTTCAGAACAGGGAGGGGCTACTGTTTTAAAATTCAGATTTGATAAAAATTACTTGTCGGCAGTGTGTTAATTAATTAGCTTTGTAAATGTTTTTATTATGCACTTTGCATAATGAAAGGTTAATGATTATATATAAAAAAACATATAAAAATTTATTCTGCAAATCTACAGTAAAATGGGGTGATGGAAAAGAATATATATTGATAAAAGAAATATGTGAAAAATTGCTATAGTATACACTGCATGAAAAAATGTATTGAAATATAAACTGGAAAGTTGAAAGGAATTTTTATAGTTAAATATTATTTACAATAAGAAATAGAAACACTGGAAAAGACTAGAAGGTATGACAACAACAGTCTTAACCATTTCAGGGGCAGTGTTATGTTTATGAAACCACTTAATTTTAATTCCCAAACGCCACAATGTCACCAGAAATTTGATAAAATCTATTCCTTTTAATATGTATGTGAAATATAGCCTTTTTTTTCTAATTTCCAAATAAATTTGTTCGTATAATCCGGTGCCAGTCATTTATTTCAACATTTTAGTACTGAAAGTACCTAGCCTCTGAAAGAGTTATAAGATGTTAATGATAATGTAAGTGCTCATGTGGCTGCAAAAGAACATAGCATTGATCGAAAAAATTTAGGAAGGTATGTAGACAAATTGCAACAGGAAGAATACAGTGAGATGAAGCCAAACTATGTGACAACTAAAGGACAAGGAGACAAAAAAAAAAGCGGGGCAGTGGCTTCTAAATCAGGACATAATAATACATGAAACCCAATGAAAAGGAAACTGTCTCCAACGGAATACTGTCTTAAATGTTAAGATTTCATTTTCCCTTCTGTACAATTATACTTGTTCAGACAAAATCCTGTTTAAAACAAAATTTTTCTCCTGTGACTTGCGATTGCATCTAAACAGATTTGTTTAAGCATTATATTTTCAAAAATTATTTTTTATAGTAATTAAAGCATGTAGCATACAGTTATTATGCTTTTTTTAAACAGATTTTATTTCTTTTCCCAAATTTTTCAATATAAAACAAAGGGGTTCAACCCTCTCATATGTGAGGAGCCATGACCCATTATCTTCTCATGATTAAAATCCATAATTTTCAAATTTCTTATACATTACACTTATGTAGCAATTTTATTTTGATAACTGATTGTATAACGAATACAATGACATATAAAACTTTATTCTACGTTCAATATTAGAAAATAAAAAATCAGTTTGTAAAAAGTGGGTCAACCCTCCCTAGTCTCCCTTAAATGTACATTTTTAAATTGTAACATCTATTTTACTATCTTTGTCGTCTTTTCAGTATAACTGTGAACATTTTAAGTTCATGTTGTGTATTTTATGTTAATACATTTTTTATCATTTCTAATTACTTCATCTTAAATAAATCTGTCATTTAATTCTAAACATAATATAGTTAAAAAATACAAACCTATCTTAAATCTTTCTAACTGATCTTAGCCAAGAGCTTTGAGCTGAAAATGAAACCTATCTATCGTAAAAGGGAAAATTATTTTTAAAGATTCTTTTCTAAAAGCAGTCTCGTCAAATAGTTCTTGAGAAAGTTAAAATTCCCTAGGCTGAAAGCAGTCATCAAATTTACTCTCTCAGAAAAATCATGAATTTAACAGAATGAAGGGCTCTCAAAACAATTTAAAAAATCCACTGCACTTTTTTATTCTAATTTCCGAAGAAAATACTTTCTTCAGTTTTAACAGTTAGTTTGTTTTCTTCAGTTCTGTTGTGTTTGATTTTGTTTGGAGAGTTCTTTCTGACTGTCAAACCAAATTTCAAACTTAAAAATTTGTTACGAATTCTATTATTTAACAGAAAAAATATAAATTTTCCTCGAATTTCGATGTTTAAATTGTTTAGTTTTTGTGACGTTATGGAATGCTTTTTTTTTTTTTTTTTTTTTTTTTTTTTTTTTTTGGTAAGGATAGCGTAACAAACGGTTTCTTCAACTTATGAGCCTAATTTTTGGAATTTAATTTGAAAACGGTCATTTTTAGATTAAAATCCGACAGGTTTTGCTTTTAGAAATTTCCGAGAAACTGTATTTTTGACTGTATATATATTTTTCTCTTTTCTAAAATTCAAAAGAAAACTCAAAAATTAATTTGTCGTGTTTAAATTTTGTAAATCTAGCATGGCTTCAAAACTTTCAGCACAAATATTTATCAAAAGTTTAAAATGAAAGGATTTCAGTTTGCGATGCTGAATATGTTTGAAATGTGTATCAAAACAATATAAAAGACTGTAAAAGCACACTTAAATGGTATAAGAGAATGTTAAGATATTTATATTTAGTATCTGTGAGCTTTTAAACGTAGTAATAATTTAAAATGTACTGTAAAATGATAATTTCTAATAAAAAATAATAAAAAAATAAGACGAAATGCAATATTTACCTTGCAGTTAATATCTTGATTCAATCGCAAAATACACAATGTGAACTTTAAAAAGCTCACTGTTTTACTTAAAAGGTGGCTATAATAATAAAATAGATGGTACTATTTTTAAATTTACATTTTACTTTCTCTAAATAAGATGTATATTTTTAAATTTTAACATCTATTTTATTATTTTAGTCGTCTTTTAAATAAAACAGTGAGCTTTTTAAGTTCATGTTATGCATTTTATGTTAATTTCTTTTTAGCATTTCTAATTACTTCATCTTAAAAAAATCTGTCATTTAATTTTAAACACAATATATTTAAAAAATGCAAGCCTATCTTAGATCTTGCTAACTGATCTTAGCCATAGATTTCAATGGACAAAGGGCAGTGCGATTTTCACGAATTGTGCCTGTCGCTCGTATTCCACGTGCTGCAAGATCCGAAATTAAATCGTAGGGAGTAAAAAAGTTATCAAAATATATTTCATGCTTTGAATTTTCTTGCAAGTTAGATAATAATTCGTTCACAACTCTCGAGCCTAACTGTCCAACGGACGAGGATCCTTTTCTTCCACTGTATATCTCCATAGCGTATGGATATCCATTTGATGAACACATCATCCATATTTTAAATCCAAACCTAATAGGTTTTCCTCTGATAAACATTTTGCATGTATGCCGGCCATAGTACGGGACCATTGATTCATCAATGCTCAACTTCTCGTGCCAGATTCCAAACTGTTGCAGATTTTTGGATAACTCTTTATATATCGGTGCTATTTTACCAAGTTTATCGTTTGCTTTCAATTGATTATTGTCCATCAAGTGAAAATACTTCTTCATCTTTCTAAAGCGATTGCGGGTCATAACAGTTGGAACAATAGGAACGGACGTATCTTCAGCTGTGCTCCAATACATATCTTCAGTAGGAACAGAATGGTATCCACTTAGAAGAAGTAGACCAAAAAACTGCAAAATATCTTCATATACTTCTTCAATATCTTCTCCTTTTTGTAAAGCGTACAATTTTGTCATTTTAGCGAGGAGTTCAATATAGTCATGAGGCAAAATTTTAAAAAATAGGTCGACAGGCGACAGATTTACTAAGTTAGGAAACGTCTGCAAAATTGTTTCGATTCTGTTTGATATAATAGGTTTTTTAAAATCACATTTTCTCTTCCATGCAATTTTCTTTTTAGGAGGTTTCTTTACTTTCTGTGCTTTTTCAGAAGTCGGGACAATATCTGCAGATTCCAACTTACGTTTCCTTCCCAGAAGTTCAATTTTTATATTCGATGGACCGGCTTCTGCATTGAGTATCACGTTTTCTCGGCAACTAGTATTATCGTTTTTGCAAATTACGTCTATCATCCCAGTCACGTCAGCTGGTATAACGGGCTCAAAGTCATTCTCCACAATATCCTCTTCGTCTGTTATATCGCCTGGTTCATCTGGAGGTAACTGACATATATCAACATCCGATAAATCTGAATCCGAAAGAGTTTCTAAATACGCTACTGCTTCTACTACAGTTAAAATTTTTTTCGACATGTTTTATAATCAAAATCGAAAAAAAACATTCTGCTGAATATAATATGTATTCTACTAAAGAAATCTATTCTACTTTAGCTTCTAATAATGCTACAAATTATTCCAACTGCGACTCAACAAAACACGAACGTTCCATTCAAATAAAGAAAAAGAAAAAGCTTTTTCCCTCTTTCTATTTGCACCCCTCCCTTCAATTTACACTTTACTTACCTAATAAAATAAACTCTTCCGGGTAAATGCTTTGACACGGTTTGCTGTTTGACCTTGACGATACCAACATTGAATCAGTCAACGGATTATATAATGAGATTTGAATTTCTTATTTATGTGATTACTCATTTTGAAAACTGTATCGCTAAAGCGCCAATGTTCCAAAATCGGAACATGAGTTTTTCAAACTGCGTCAAACATTTATATTTTATTTTAGAAAGTTTTTACTAGCAATTTTTTACAAGTAGTAGTTCTCTTCTTATGACTATAAAATATAATTTTAATTTTTTTGCATAATATATGTGTTGGGGAATGTTATTGAAATAGTGAAAAATACCTCAAAAATAAGAAATTTCTAAAAATCATAAAAAATAACAAAAATAAAATTTAATTTTTAATATTTAATAAAAAAAAATATTTCATAATCATTCTTTTCATAATACAAACAACCCGTAATAATTCGAAAATTATTTACATTTGTAACATTTAGTTAAAACTTCTGTTCCAATTTTGGAACATTGGCGTTTAAACGGTTAAATCTTTAAAAAAAAATTATAAAATCAAAGAAGGGTTTTAAGGAAACCATTAAAAAACAAATACAAGTTTATATTTTACTTACTATTTTTTTTCTTTAGATTTTGCAGAGTCTGAAAAAGAAAGAATAATAATAAGAAAATGCACTATTTCTAAAGTTAAAATTTATTTACATATAAATATAAAATTGAAGCCACTTACCTGTGTAGTTGTATCGCATGAATAATCTGTTACTCCTTCAATACACCTCTCTCCTATTAAACCAATGACCCGGAGATCTATTTTTGTGTATGGGATTTTATCCCACCGGTCCACTACCTGTGACACTCATATGTTGTTTGTGTTTTATGTTTTTCTGTTTCACCCTGTATTTCAAGTCCTGCCACTTGCTGCGAACTTGTGCTACAGTACTTTCCACCCCCATGTTAGTGGCTGTCAATTTTCCTGCCAGAATTCTCCATTGTTTGTAATGTGTTCTTTTCTGTGTAATCTGGCAGAAAAAGTTCCTGACACAAGCTCAGGCAATTCTGTAAGTTCATCTAAAATTACATCTATTTCTTCAGAAGAAAAATTTGCGGACCTTGACCTCGGGACTTTTTTATCCATATCAAATAATTTAACTCAGAATAATAAAAAACAATACTGTCTTCTAAAATAAAACTTTTGTCGTCGAAAGGGCTGAGTGCTAGTTTCTGCTGTTGTATGGTATATAATTGGTGGTGATCTTGTTGGATTCTATTGTTTATTGTAGAAAGGGTTTTCAGATGATGTATACAGTCGGAATATTGTGAATGTTTAATTTTATTTCTCACGATAGAGGTGGGTACTCCCTTCGCTCTTTTTTTTTTCTCACCGTCTTCTGAGAGGATACTATACAATTCTCCTTAATGCCTACAAATTCAAAGATATTTTTACCACTTATCTCATCCTTGAATTTGCCTATTGCCTTCTTATTTTTTTCAGAGTACAGAGGATGGTTCTTGGGATAGTCGGAGAAGTTGAATTCGTCTTTGTGTTTTGCATATCTTGTTGTAGATTATCTGTTTGGATGTGGTAGGTGAGTGAGTTGGTATCTGTGAAAAGGAGCTGGGCACGATCTCGGTAGTGTTTCTTAATCACATTGTAATGGAACTTGTACATATGTAATTTAGAGAGATCCAGAATGGCGAACCCTACATAGATTGGTCGATTCATATTCAATGTGGTTTTGACTCGTTCGACGGCTACCAGTCCTTCGTTAAAGATCTTGAAGCTGGTGAATGCAGGAGACGCAACAAGTTTTTTTTTTTACCTCTTCTCGTTGTTACACATTTCGTCTTAACTTCCATGGTTTTACCAAAAACTGAGTTGTTCAACAATATGAAGAAGTCTTTCACGAAAGATTTGTTAGCCTGCTTCCTCTTATCGGGTTGAACTCTATATAGGGTTTTAACCAAGGTGCTTGTTTCAATTTGATAACTTTGTGGATGTGAATAAGTTCGAGACCAAGTTGGTGGTAGAGTTTCAAATTTCTATAATGGATGATGTAGTGTTCCTTGTCTTTTAAATTAGGTGATAGTTTCGAACGTATTTAATAAAGATTTTGCATATGGAGATAACATGTCTTCGGTGATGATGAGGTTTTCTGGTGCTAATGGGTATTCGTTATGGAGATGATGGAGAGTTTGGCAGGATAACGTAAGTCTGCCTCCAGGACATAACCGTAATCAGCATTATCAGGTTGAGAGAGAGGATGGTTTTTACATCTATTTCAGACGACTATCAAGTGAAACTCCCCGACAGGTAAGTAATGGGACATAGCCACCCATACAGATTGTTAGCGTTCCAGTACATGATATGGTTTGTTTTACGCTTCTTATCGTAATCAGGGGTACCATGGTTGTTTGCTTTAGCATACCATTTGGTAATAGCACTGACATCCCTCTTACCCCTTCTCAAAAATAAGAGCATATCAATATCTGTGAGAAGCTCTCAATTGTCGAGTCATCCTTAAACAGGCTTGCCATGCGAGTCCTGGAGATGTGAACATGTATGTGGGATCTATTTTGTAATATTGTACGCAGAGTTTTCTGAAGTTTTGAAAGATGTATGTCAAATGCGGCGTCCTTCTTCTAGCAGACAAGTCATGGTACTGTCCAATATTTTGGATATTAAATTTTCCCCAAACATGCTGTGCATGTTGTTAGTCTTCTATGGAAATCGGTTCGTCTGTTAATTCGTTGTGGAATGCTGAAGGTAGAGGGAGTTGTGCTTCGTCGAATTTTTGGAAGTCTGTGATATAGTTATAGGTATATATTCTCTTTCGAGTGAGGAGTGAGAGGTCTATATCTTGTGGAAAATTAGTTTTGAGGAGATGGAAGACTGTTGGCTAGAGATTAGCAGTTAATTTTTCAAGGAATGTAGGTAGAAATTGGAAAAGATCGAGGAAGCGAAGTTTTACAGGACAGTCTTGTTTTTTAATGGTGAAGGAGATGTACTTTTCCATAGTATTGGCATCATTGACGTCTATGGAGTACTCTTGAAAGTTTCCCAATCTGTCATTAGATGATGGCCGTCATAATGTTCAGTTTGTAGAAAATAACTGGGATAACTTTGGTTTGTCTGTATTGAAGATTGTAATCCATGTGTGCTGCTCCACGATAGGCGCTCAAGATGGGATTTGTTCACGACAACGCTTGTCCCCCAAGGATTGATCGCAGATGCAACATACAGTAGCTTCTCTAAAGGCTTTTTCTTCATCTTTGCTCAATTTAATAGTTTTGATGGTGTTCAATATTTCGGCTGACTCGTCTCGCTCTTCAAAAATATTTTTCAAAAATTCCTGAATTGCATTTGAACCTAAATATGTTTTCCTGTTCTTGTGTTTTTTCCATCTTGATCCATTATGATATATATAAGCATATCCGCAAGGGATATGCATTTGTGTAGGGATGGTGTAAGAAGTGTTAGGGTTAGGTTCTGTTGTTTGGATAGGAACGATGAGGCTTTCAAAGTCGGCTATGATGGTATACGGTGTCAAGTGTTGGGGATGGTATCAGTTAAATTTTAAAATATTTTTCTCGGGGTCAGGGATCTTGATGTGTTGAGGGGCATGTTCTGAGCAATACTGTAGGTGGTTATTGAGAAATTCTTGTGTCGTGAAGTGGTGGAGACATCGATAGCAAAAGGGAGCTGCTTCTTGATGTTTAGTGAGATGGAAAAAGAGTCGTGAAAAATGACTAATGTAGATGTAGTGTGTGTTGTTGTCTTCATTTCCAATTAATAACAGGTTTATGGCTTCTTGTTGGACTCGATTTGAGTGTGGAGCATTCCGAATTCATCTTCTTCGTCATTGAATCTATATTTATTCTCAGGTTGTTTTTGTCTTCAATATCTTTAATTTTATGATTGGAGACTGGACAGGGGATATCATCTAATATTATTTCATTTTCAAAAGGTGTGTAGTTGGAAACGTGTTCAGCATTTTTTTCGATATTCTTTTTGTGAGCGAGGAGACTCCAAATAAGGCACTTATGGTTGTTGAAATTTTGAACGTTGACGAGAGCATGCTTTAGATCAAGTTTTTTAGGAGTTTCAATGAAACTGCTTCCGGCTAAAGACTTGTAATGAGCTATGTATAGTTCGTTATAAATAATTTTATCTAGCACCCAACCCGATCCGAGTTGAGCAAATTTCTTCGAACAGCGTTTTGATCTTTTGTAAATTTTCAGTTATATGTTCTCCGACCGTTTCTTCGATATCGTCTGGAGAAGGGTCACATCTGAAGTAGCCAACATCGATTCTACTTCTATCGTTGACGCGCTGGAACCGGATTGTGTGTTTGAGATGTCATTTAACAGACCCAATTTCATGGAGAGCGTTAAAAATATTATTTTCTATTTCGTCCATAATTTGGGCATGGAAAAAATCAATGTCATAAGCATTTTCTTCTGTAGCTGGAATAGTAATTTTTGTAAAGGTGTTTAAAGCTTTTTCAGTAGGTCATGATTTCTTTGGTTTGACAGATTTTGCGCCCCTTGAGCCCATTTTTAATTCTATCAAAAATCTGTGATGCATAAATTTTTGGCCCTTTTCCTAGACGTAATAACAACTTTAAATGGATTTGATATCTATAAAAATCAAGAAGTTATGGGGGTTTTTTGGTTTTCACAAAACCCCTTCCTAGTTCGATCCCCCCTTGGTCCGATTTTGCACATTAACGAACTTGACCGAAATTTTCTACCCCTTGATTTTATGTATCAGTTTGGAAGAGATTTGTGCAGAATTACGGAAGTTATCGTGCCCATAAAAAAGTGTTAGAGATAGATAAAGAGAGAGAGATAATGTTTTTTACAGAGGTTGGTTTTGGGGTCTTGGGGTCATGATTGGTGTAGATCTGCAAAACATTTTCAGAAATTCCAACATAGGGGACATTGCAATAGGTAGTATTTCATACGAAATCTGCCTAAAAATGATAAAAGAAAATCCTAAACTTTAATGTATTATGGTGTTTATTCGCTAGTTTATAAAATGTTTCCTTATATTCAGCAACCATTCAGAATTAACCAACCAGAAACCTCAGAAACTTCTAGATTTTCACGATTCTATGAGCAATATTTTTCCAAACTTTTAATTTCGAAAAGTCAACCTTTTATTTCCGAAACGTTCCTGTAAATCTCGGAAATGACACTGGGAAATTTTCGTAACTTGGAGAGGCAGGAGAATATTCTGGTTCGTGACATGGAGAGGCAGGAAAATATTCTGGCTCGTAGCATGGAGAGGCAGGAGAATATTCTGGCAAGGGTGTTCTATTCACTGATGAAAATGTTGCATTTCTCGGAGACACACAGGACGATGACACCTTATTCACTTGAGTCATGTACACACTTTTCAGCTGGGATGTGCTTGGTTTCGGATGAGTTGCCGAGGGTTTTGGTGGTAACACGGTTGTGGGTGGTGGGGTCGCTGCAGGTCGACTCAGCATCGGGCATCGATGACAGTTGATCCACGGCCAGAATGCAACAGCGCCGGGTTCCGTGGAGAAACAGCGCGTGAGGAGATAAAAGTGGTTTCTTTTTGTTACCGTTACGTAGAAAAAAAGAATTCAGTAAAGTTTTTTGTACCCCTCCAAGTGTTGTTTCATCAAAAAAAGCAAACTAGCATGTGCCATTACGTCGAGATTCTGTAAGTCTAAGGCAGTGGTTCCCAACGTGTGGCGTACGCCCTCTAGGGGGGACAATTCCAAATTTCTTACTTACTCATTCACTGTAAGTTTCTTTTGTCTTTTTTGGGATAAGTAGTGTTGTAGGCTAAAAATAAATGGAATACAAGCAAAATTTAATAAATCAGTTTTTTATTGAATTTTTAAAATGTTCTGTATCGAAATTTTAAAATAGATTTAACACCAGAATAATGTGAATAATTTTTGAAAATATTTTGATATATTTTAAAGTATTAAAACTCACTATAATTTTTCTGGTGGAAAATTTTAAAACTTTTCGTAACGTTTTCCATTATTTATTAAATGAGTTTTCTACTTCTATTCGCTAATACAATTATCGATATTGGGAAAGGGAAAACAGAGAGAATGGGGTATGCGAAATAATGGCTACTTAATTTGATAAAGATGCGAATATTAAAATACTTCTTGTGTATTGTGTTATTCATATAAAGTCAGTGTCCAAAGCTTTTCCGCCAACTCTTAATAAGTTACAAGAATGCATTATAAAATATATGAATTTATCAGTTTTAACGTTAAATGTAAGTGTTTATTTAAGTTACTTGGAAAGATAAAAATGCAGACTGTATAACACTTTTCTTTAACATTGAGTTAAATTGGAAAAGTACAACATAACTCGTTTTGGCATGTAGGCAAAGATGTATAATCTCATTGCATTTATAAAATTATGTTAAAAACACATTTGTGGTAGAAGATTCACCTCTTTGATAAGTTAAAAAAATATGAAATGAATAGATTTTATTAAGGCTTTATTACACTTCCACCGTGTGAATAGAGTTAATTTTTAAAAAATGAGAGGCATAATTTACAGATTATGGGGGGGGGGGGGAGGGGGCATAGTGATTTTATGGATGCTTTGGTGGGGTGTGGCCAATAAAAAGGTTGGGAACCACTGGTCTAAGGGGTAATCTTCCATCATCACGTCGTCTTCAACATCTTTGAGGGAGAAGGGAAGCACGGTAAAGTCGAAAGAGTCCTTTCTGAAAAATGTTTTCACGGACTTGCAGAACCAGTATATATTGCCTCGGTCCCCTAATACGCCGCTTAAAGAATGCTCGCAGTCGAGCTTCAGCTTCAATATCATTTTGTTCTCAGAACAGAGTCACAATAAAAGAGATTGAGCGCACTGTTGCACATATATACTCGTAAAACGAGGTCATGAGGTTGGGCCCAGACGCGCATTGGTCGGGAACAAAAGACTGGGAGTCGGGGTTAGAGAATGCCATTCAAGCCGTGCGAAGGTTGGTAAAGTACTGACAAGTGTGTTCTGTTCACTGATGAAAATGTTGCATTCCTTGGAGACACACAGGACGATGACACATTATTCCCTTGAGTCATGTACACACTTTTCAGCAGGGACGTGCTCGGTTTCGGATGAGTTGCGAGGGTTTTGATGGTAACACGGTTGTGGGTGGTGGGGTCGCTGCAGGTTGACTCAGCATCGGGCTTCGATGACAGTTGATCTACGGCCAGAATGCAACAGCGCCGGGTTCCGTGGAGAAACAGCGCGTGAGGAGATAAAAGTGGTTTCTTTTTGTTACCGTTACGTAGAAAAAAGATTTCAGCAAAGTTTTTTGTTCCCCCTCTTAAGTGTTGTTCCATCAAAAAAAGCAAACTAGCATGTGCCATTACGTCGAGGTACAGTAAGTCTAAGGGGTAATTTCCATCATCACGTCGTCTGCAACATCTTTGTGGGAGAAGGGAAGCACGGTAAAGTCGAAAGAGTCCTTTCTGAAAAATGTTTTCACGGACTTGCAGAACCAGTATATTTTGCCTCGGTCCCCTAATACGCCGCTTAAAGAATACTCGCAGTCGAGCTTCAGCTTCAATATCATTTTGTTGTCAGAACAGAGTCACAACAAAAGAGATTGAGAGCACTGTTGCACATATATACCCGTAAAACGAGGTCAAGACGTTGGGCCCAGGCGTGCATTGGTCGGGAACAAAAGACTGGGAGGCGGGGTGAGGGAATGTCATTCAAGCCGTGCGAATATTGGTAAAGTACTGGTAAGGGTGTCTGCTCACTGATGAAAATGTTGCATTCCTCGGAGACACACAGGACGATGACACATTATTCCCTTGAGTCATGTACACACTTTTCAGCAGGGACGTGCTTGATTTCGGATGAGTTGCGAGGGTTTTGATGGTAACACGGTTGTGGGAGGTGGGGTTGCTGCAGGTTGACTCAGCATCGGGCATCGATGACAGTTGATCTACGGCCAGAATGCAACAGCACCGGATTCCGTGGAGAAACAGCGCGTGAGGAGATAAAAGTGGTTTCTTTTTGTTACCGTTACGTAGAAAAAAGATTTCAGCAAAGTTTTTTGTTCCCCCTCCAAGTGTTGTTCCATCAAAAAAAGCAAACTAGCATGTGCCATTACTTCGAGGTTCAGTAAGTCTAAGGGGTAATTTCCATCATCACGTCGTCTGCAACATATTTGAGGGAGAGGGAAGCACGGTAAAGTCGAAAGAGTCCTTTCTGAAAAATGTTTTCACGGACTTGCAGAACCAATATATTTTACCTCGGTCCCCTAATACGCCGCTTAAAGAATGCTCACAGTCGAGCTTCAGCTTCAATATCATTTTGTTGTCAGAACAGAGTCACAATAAAAGAGATCGAGCACACTGTTGTACATATATAGCCGTAAAACGAGGACAAGTGGTTGGCCCCAGACGCGCATTGGTCAGGAACAAAAGACTGGGAGGCGGAGTGAGAGAATGTCATTCAAGTCGTGCGAAAATTGGTAAAGTACTGAAAAATGAAATTTCATGTCAACACGTTTCCTTAGCCAACATTAAAAAAAAAAAAAAAAACTACAGTATATTAAGTATTTCAAAGTTAGTTCTCATGTATATTATTTAACGTTGGTCTTGTGTTCATTTCATAACTAAAATGTTTTTCAAATTAGTTATCCCACAATCAGCCCAACGTCCCGTTGTTTTTTATAATTTTTTATATGTGTGATGAGTACGTCTATGCTGTAGTAAATTAGATTTTTTGGAGAAATTTAACATTTTCTGAGCGAATTCCACTTGGTCCAGATTGAGGGTTTGAGGGTCTCTCCACTGTTGCAACTTTCTTCAAAGATTCTAGTTTTCTTTGATGGAGGTTCTGATGCAACTTCAATTTTATTGCACAGTCTCTCTATAATTCAGTCACAGAAATCCCAAAATCGATGCATATACTCTCTTGAAAAAGAATTACAAACAGATTATTTAGCTATTTTCAATTTACTTTATAAAAGAAAAAATATGTCAATCTATTCAAAAACCTTTTCAGTTGAACTTTATTTTAAAATCTATCAAAAACTCACTTTTTTAATCTTTATAATCTAATTAAAAAAGCAGTTAAAGAAAAAGATCTATTTGTAATTTAGTTTAAAAAATAGTTAGTTTAAAAATAAGATTTTTTTCATTATGTCGATTTTAGAAATCTTAAAAAGTACAAAGTGGCCATAAAACTGACGGTAATCAGTGTTCTGTAGCGTGATCTAATTGCGAGAATGGCGCCAAATTTTGTAGGAAGATTAAACAAGACGGGAGACGAAGGATTCCGTGAAAAAAAAATTAGTTCCAAAAATTACCGCCAGGGGAATATGTGGCGCTGCATATTCGAAAAAGAGAGTTTCAAAAAAGACGATATGTTATCCTTCAACTTAGCCAGGTCCTGGACACCTCCGTGATAGTCCTTGATAAAATAATAGAAGTTTGAGAAAACTAAAATAAGCAAACAGTGCGTAAGCAGAGTGAACACTTTCGTTGAGGTTTCTAAATGCGAAGTGATAAAAATCCTCGGATGAACAAACTACAAGCACTGCTGAGGTACATGAACCTTTCCCCTCAGACCCGGATGGATGAACTCTAGAAGGTAGCTGTCTTAAAGTGAATTATCTCTCTCCTCATCCCATCCTATTACGTAACACTTTAGGGGATTTTTACTCTCATTGTTGGGTGGGAAGGGGAAAACTAGACGGGGCTGTAGACGCATAAAGGGGATTGCATTAAGCATCTCTCTTGAATAACTGTTAGAAAAGAGAGATATGTTTTCCAGATTGTTATAATGTAAAGAGAAATTAAAATTAAAAATATTATTTTTTAATATTGGAATATACATACCAGATATAGAAAAACCTAGTATAAATACATATTTTAATAATTTCTCAATTATTGTCCAATTAAATTACTACAAGAAATTCATAAGCAATAATTAACAGTTTTATAGTTATAATATTGATTAAAATCTAAGATTAAATTTTCTGATAGTTTTATGCCGAAAATAAAATGATAGAATAAGAATCGGCATAAAACCATAAAATAATATGAATTAATTAATTAATAATATTTTTAATAAAGGAATATAGAAAATTCTTTTGTAAATACATATTTTAATAACTTCATTTATAGAACATTGAATTTAAATTGGAATGTATATATATTAATTAAAATGAGAAAGTATTTTAATGCCATATAATCATTTGTCTATAAGAATTCTATTGATGATAATTGAATAGAGGGACGATCAACCTTAATGTTACAGTTGAATATTATTTTTCTCGCTAAGGGGCGGTGCTGTGGTAGCGGAGGAGGGACAGATGGTGGTGTTGCGGTGAGGGGAATGAGGCACTGCTGGAGTGGGGGGCGAGGCAGTGCCGGAGGGGAGACGAGGTGCTGCGGTGCGGCTGAGCCAGAAGTCCGTTTTCCTGCTACTGATGTGCGAATAGGACACAGGGGCAGCACCGCCTGCGGCTGAGCCAGAAGTCCCATTTTCCTACTACTGATGTGCAAATAGGCACCCAGGGGATTGAACTTACCCTCAACTCAAGATGATTAATTTCAATTAGCCGCCATCCGGAATCCTTCTGCTCAAATTAGCTGGCCTCTGTCATTAACTTATCTCTGCTTCATTTCTTCCAAATTGGCGGATATAAGGATTATCGGAATTTTTGTTTTAAAAACTTTCATGTCTTGGAAAATAACTCTCGACTATTTTTTCGAATAAACAAAATAGTCTAAAGTTCACTTTAATTTCATGGTGTAAACGAGATCGGATAATTCATCAATCTCTTAGTTTGTAATGCTAGCCAGGAATGTTTTAATATCTTTTAATCCCTCAGAATTTTCAATTCGAAACGTCTTCATTAATTCGTTTAAGGTACTTTTTTCGTCTCGGGCAAGTGCGCTTGTCATGCAGCTTTTTCTGTGCTGGCGTCTTCTCTTACACAGGTCGTTCAGCAGGCTTTTCACGAATTTTTAAATGGCGTTTTAAATTATCTTCACGAGAAAATTCCTTATTACATAATGAGCACTGAACAGTCTTTTTATCACGACCTCGCAACAAATGGCATTTCAAATCATTACTTCGTGTAAAAGATTTCTCACAAATGTCACACACATTGCCTTTCGAATTGTTGTTACGACCCGCTCCGATCATGTTAGGTTTTACAAACGATGACGCCATAGGTACTTTTGATACAATATTAGCAGCAGATGTAGGTGAAATAGGCTTTTCAAAATCGGAAAGTTCATTGGCAGTGAAAACAGCATTTGTCGAATACCGCAACAATCATTTAACTGTGTAATATCATGTTTAAAAAAGAGCCAGCCTCAAGAGTAGTTTTGTAATGGTGATACAACCTCGGACTCTTACTCTTAACGGTATCAAATTCACCTTTCTCAGCCGATACAATAAGCTTTAGGAAACTTACAACTATATCCAACAGAGGCAGGTCGCTTTCCGTATTCCTTAATATGAACACCTTTCATGCAATACGCCAAATTCTGATCAAAAGATACACTTCTCAATGTGCGCATTTGGAACCATCTTTTTGATATTCTCAAACCTACTTCTCAATGTGCGCATTTGGAACCATCTTTTTGATATTCTCAAACCTCTTGCGTGTTCTACTATATAAAAAGCTCTGGAAATGCTTGTGACTTGTATCCGGTCAAGTCTCGATACCATAAACCATATATTCCATCTCTCGTTCATCTTATTTTGGTTCATTTTTCTATTTCAAAACTTGTCAAACACTAATATTTATATCTATATTCACTTCTTGCGGCTATCAGATAGAATAGGTCACTTGGGACATGGCGCATAGAAGGTAATACTCCAACGTTTTGTGATAGCATGGGGCAATCTTTATCTTTCATCACGCGGCTGCGATGCATCTGTCAGCTTACGGCGCCGACTTTCTACCAAGGTTATCCGTTTCTCAGCGCTCAAGCAGGCTAAGCCTTTGTACGATAAAAATTCACCGATCGCTTTTTTTTATCAAGCGGTAGGTGAATGCATATCATACGGCATTCAGATCTGAGTGCTGCATTAAAAATACACACTTAATACATAAACACAAATATAACATTTATTTAACATGTTTAATTTCTAATATGTCCTTTAAATGTACAATTAACTTAACATTTACAAAGTAACATAATTTGAAATGGAAGTTAACCTTCCACTTGAATTACATTCAAATGATCATGAATTTCACCTTCAGAACCGTTAAATCAGCCTGGATAAAATAGTCTCTTAAATAGTCAAAAAAGTCTATAAAAATGTCAGTAAAAGAAAGTCTTTAAAACAGTCTGTAAAATAATAGTCACTTAGAAGATCACAAAGTTCATCAATTGTGCACTGCAAGCCATCAACTTACTTAATAAGGTTGTCTCTAAAAAAGTCTTAAAAATGTCAGTGAAAGAAAGTCTTTAAAAAAGTCTGTAAAATAATAGTCAAAAAAGTCTGTAAAATAATAGTCACTTAGAAGATCACAAAGTTCATCAATTGTGCACTGCAAGCCATCAACTTAATAAGGTTAGCCTGATAAAATCAAGCAGATGTAGAGAAAAATGCTTAGCCAAGCTGCACTATGAATGCATCCAGACACACACACTATAGAATGTTAAAATCACTGAAGAAATATGTCAGAAGTTGCAGCAAACACAAGATATTAACTTGTCAAGCAAGAGGCAAATTAAGACATATATTTAATAAAAGGAAAAGGCTTAAGAACGTTATAAATTTTGCATAACCTCTTGTAGTTTGCCCTTGAATACAAGAAATCTCTTAGTCCCCCTATAACGTAGTTTATAGTTACTCCATGTTTATGGAATTTAAATCTTTCACATCATGCTCTTGTACAATTAAGAGACCCAAGGTTCGTACGATATTTTATTAAACACAGAGGTGAGGGTGCTGGGCAAGTAAGTTACAAAGGCGGTGTCAAGCAGGCAAGAGAGTCTCGCAGATACATTACATTTCTTCTGACTTCCATTCTCGCCAAATAAATCGCCAAAAAAGGTTACTAGTCATTTTTCTGATAGGGAGATCTTCATATCAAGCGTGGCGTGTTATCGCCTTTATTCTTGAATTCAATTCAAAATCTCATAAGAATTTTATACTGCGGTTTATAGACAAAACATATGGTACTTGGATTGAAAATCTCTATACCAAAAAGGATATGATTTAAGGTTTTTGTTAAGCTTGCATTTCTCTCGGCGAAAATGGTCTCTGATCCACAGCCATATATGGTCATGAAAATGGGACAGATAGCATGCATCGAAACTAAGTTCGCATCTGGTTTTACACAGGGTTGTAGTGGGTAGCTGCCCGGGTACCCGCCCAGCTGCCCGCCTGGGCTGGGTTTTTTATAAAAAGCCCAGGTAAAAAACCCGGGTTTTTTAAAATATATTTCTGGAAAAGAACAGATGATGTAAGTAATTGTTAACAGTTTATGGTTATTTTGTTTTATTTATTCACTTTTTTGAATCTTGGAAAATATATTTGTATTAATTTACTTGTACTTTTAGATTGGAAACAATTGGAAAACACACAATTGATAGCTTTGCAATTAGGGATGCAACGGATATCCGGCATATCCGGCTGATTTTTCACTATCCGAAATACCGTCGGATATCCGGATCACAATCACCGGATATCCGACTTCTCTGCCGGATATCTGGTAGAGCGCAGCGAAGTGAATATATAAGGATAACAGAAATAGTTTGACCCCAAACAATGCCGAACAATTTTGTTTATAATGCAAAATATGAAAGTAAGTTCACTATACATGAGTAAAAGGTAATTCTCAAAAGTTTAAAGAATTGCCAGCTTTCCTAACATTGATATTTGAACTCTTTATAATAAATTTAAGAATTTATGTTTACTTCTTTCAGAAAATTGTACCTTTACTTTCAGAATGCAAAATAAAATTTGAAGTTGTTTATTAAAGTATGACTTTATTAATTTTCTTTCTTTTTTTTAAGTTTAACAATTAAACAGGCCAATTTTTAGAAGAAAGTATTGTAATAGAAATTTTTTCGATTTCCGGTTTTCGATGTTTTAGAGGTCAGCCTCCTTCAATATGGAAACATTCCACTGGATAATTGAACAAAATTTTTTGTATTTGTTTTTGGCTATGTCCAGCAGATTTCCCTTTAAATTGGAAATATTCCGCCAAAATGGGGCGCTGTAATAGCGATTTTTGTGCCACTTTTATTCTTGTACCATCAAAAAGTGTATGAATTTATGCATAGAATTGAACCATTTTTGGGGGGTATGTTTTTGGCTATGGCCAGCAGGTCCTCCTTCAATTTGAAAATATTCTGCTGGAAGGGGGCGCTATAATACGGATTTTTGTGTTATTTTCTTTATTTTATCATTGAAAAATGTATGAAGCTAAGCATAGAATTGAACCAATTTTGTGTGTATATTTTTGGCTATGGCCAGCAGTTTCTCCTTGCATTTGGAAATATTCAGCCAGAAGGTGGCACTGTAACAGAGATTTTTGTAAAATTTTCTCGATTTTTCGCAGGTTTTTTTTTGTGCTGTATATTGGCGGCTCATGAGCGAAGGGAACTTCGCATCCTGCTAAGCTGGCTATTCACAAACAGCTGATGTACAACAGAATAACGAAAAAAGTATTGATTTTAATAAATATCATGATCGAGATTAACTTATTCTTATTCTGATTAATTGACTGGAGCAGAAATTTGAGATTAAAATCAAAGTTGGTATAATATTGAACTAATAATATTAAAGTATGGTAACATTTGGAACTACTTTTTGAAATATTAAGATGTATGAGATAGAAGAAAGTTTTGGGATTGGCAAATCCAACTAGTTATTTTTGTAACTTCATTATAAATATTTAAAATTAAAAGTAATTTTCTTTTTACTTATAAATATCAAACTAATTTAACTTAAAATAAAACTAAACGTGACTTAGAGCAAAAACAATATTAAATAATTAAAACAGAAAAAGGGCATCAATTAAACCTGTGTTTGGAGACAATAACTCTTTAATCATGGATATATTAGTAGATATTTTATGTTTAAATTATAAAAAGAAAGTATGTAGTATTTCTTTATGAAAATACTCTACAGTTATATGCATATTAATTGGTTAAAATTTACTATAAAAATTATCAGCATTTTATTGTACAAATTAATTAATTATTAGCAATTATCAATATAGTCAATCCCATATCCAAATCCAGTAGCAATTATCAGCATTTCATTGTACAAATAAACAGAATATTTTAATGTTTAAATTACATTTTTTATGCAATATTATTAATATACATTACAGGGCTTGAATTTCAAGACGGGATCGCAGGATTCGTGCCCTAAAGATTATTATTGTGTCCTATTTATTATGCCCTATTGTGGGCAGGCGGCTCCTGTTTCCAAAAAATCATTTTCCGAAAATGTTTCTTTGTAAAACAACGATCAAGTCTCAGGACCGACCGACAAATTTCATGATATTTTCTACTATCGATTAGCAGATTTCACAGGTTCTTCTTACGACAGATTGACAAAATTCATAGTTGTTTTTCTGCATCTGACTGAAAAATTTTGTGCTTTTTCTCCACGACCGACTGATGAATTCCACGATTTTTTCTAGAGACCGATCGGTGAATTTCATAATTTTTTTTTCTCGAGATCAATTAACAAATATAGCAATTTTATTCTGTGACCCATTGGCAAATTTCTCTGTTTGTTCTTGCGACATACTGATGAAAATAACGATTGTTTTTTTGCATCCGATTGAAAAATTTCACATTTTTTCTCTGCGACCGGCTGAGGAATTTCATGATATTTACTCGTGACGGACTGGCAAATTTCCCGATATTTTTCCATGATCGATTGACGAATTTTGCGATATTTTCCCGCTGCCGATTTCCCATGAACTTCAGTTTTCTTCTTGCGGACGGTCGACAAATTTTGTTATTTATTTTCACCATAATTGACGAAATCGGCGATATTTTTTTTATGACCGATTTATGTATTTTGCGATGTTTTTCCCTGTGCCCAAAATAGGAAATAACTAAAAGGGCAGTAATGGCCACCCGAAACTGAGCCCTACCAAATTGGCCAATAGTCAGCACTAAACAAAATGAGATTACACTTGTGGCACACATGAAGAAAAAAAAAATTGGTGAACTTAAAAAAAACATGTTTAGAAATAACAAACTAGTTGATTTTTACAATTCACAGAAATTAGGACATGACTTTTAAAATCAACCTTTTATCGTGTAATAGAAGAAATCAATTGACTATTTACTTTTCAAACTTTGGATATGGATTTAAAATTCCAATGCATTTCCAATTCCATGCAAAAAAATATGCAACCGAAATTGAAAAAGTAAAAAACAGCCGTATGAAAGATCGAGCTCAGCTATCTTATGCAAAAAGAATCTTTTAAAGCTTTTCAAATTTAAACAATTAAAAAAAACCCTGCTCATTGGTTTAACATTACGGAATGGCCATTTTCAAATTAGTGAAGGGTCCCCTTAAGTGTTTAACTGTGTGATGTGAATGAAAAAAGAAATTAAATTTGGTAACAATATTATGATAGTATTAGAAAGTGTTTTAAAATGTATGACTAATGTACGATTTTTTGTTCTTGCTAAAATTTCCCATGGATTAATATAGAATTTCATGATTTGAGAAGGGAAAACCAGTTTCACTGGAATGTCCCCTTAACAAAAGAAATTACTTTGAGGAAATAAATGTTTCTTAAAATCTTGCAAAAATAAAGTATTTCTTAACAGAAATAAATAAATAAATAGGAAGGATTCACAAGGAGTTTATTTAATATTATTAATTCGTACTCAATAGATTGAAAAAATTTCAATATAAGCATAACATTTATTCATTAATCTTTCAAGTACAGTAAAACTCAGGTTATCTGAAAAGCATGGGACCAAAATATTTTTGTTGACTGGGGTTCCATAAGAATTTTCAGATAAATGGGAAGCTTTCTTATTTACCCTACCAGATGCCATCTCCCCCCCCCCCCCCAGTTTTTGATTGAAGGACTGATTGATGGAGCAGAAGTTGCTGATAATTTAAAACTTGTGGATATGAAGAAAGTTGACTACTTGATAGATTCTTGATGGGAGTGAATGAAAGTGAATTAAAATTAAAACGTTAGTAACATTTTTACATAAGTTATGGCCTAAGGTTGAGTTGCTAGTCTTTGAAACACAGTTGCAGTCAGCAGAAACTGATGTCAATGGAATTGTGGACAGAAATGATGACAATATATACACTGAAGTGTTTTTGGACGTGTTGAATACATTTAAAATTCCATAGTTCAATTTTAACAAAAATACCAGGGATTACAGTTTTGACTATAATTCCATTAAGGATATAATAAAAACAAGTTTGTTCAGAAGTCACATACAATTACCGTAGGATATTGACAATAGAATCACCGATATGCATTATTCATGCAAGTAAGTTAAAAAATAATGCACATCAAATTTTGCAAAGTTTTCTAAAATTTTTTAACAGAACATAACCATGCGTTTTCGATAATTTCTAAAGTTATAAAAGTTGGTCTGTGCTGTTTGTCAAAAGTGTAACTTGTGAAAGAGGCTAAAACATGCAAAATGGAATAAATTCTAAATTAAGAAATTCATTTAGCAACCCAATTGTTAATTGCCCATAACATTAGGTGAAAGTTGAAAAATAGACATGGTATATATAAAATTTGATTCTGTTCCTTTGTTTTAATAAAAATAAACATTTTTGATAATAAATTATCTTGAGTTGTTAATTTAAATTATTTCAAAGGTATTTTGTGATGTCTGTATAAATGTAATTCTTTAAGTGGCACATAAAAAATAACGGGGTTTAAAGATTTTTTTTTTTTCCTTTCTAACAGTTGAACTCCCCTGTATTTTTAAATGTTAGCTGGGAAACTCCCCTTCTGGGGAAAACTTGAATTTCAAGCCCTGATGTTCAAAGAGATATAGTTTTTGTAAATTATATTCCAATACATTTAAAATGTTTTAATGATGTATGAAACATGTTTGTAATTTATTGTTCTGAGATGGCGTTATATAAAGAAATAATTCACCATATAACTAAAAACATATCTAGTGCCGGATATCCGAATCCGGCAGGCAAAGGAGCTTCGGATATCCGGTATCCGATAAAATCAATATCCGGTGCATCCCTATTTGCAATTTAAAATTTGTTTGGGTACTTCTTAGTTATCCCGTTGACCAAATTACTGTTCCCAAATTGTAAGATTAAATGCCAATAATGGTTGCCATTAATTAATTAATTGTAAGATTAAATGCCAATAAAACCATTAATTCGACGTTTTATTTGTATTTTTATTAATGTTTTACTAATTTATTTGATCTTTTGTTATTTAAAATAAAAATTATGTCAATGAGTTAAATTTGGCGAAAGTGGTCGATGGGTTAACTAAGAAGTACCTTTGTTTGTTATTTAAATTAAAGTGATCATATCTATATATGTATTTTAAGAACAGAGAAAAATGGTGAGATCATTATTAAGACTATGAAGTCTTTCCCATCTATTAGGCTATGAAGTGTTCACAAAGATTGTATTTGAGATCAGGATTGCCACTTATTTCGGCAATCAAATTTCTTGTGCTTTACTGAGCAAAATATTAAATTTTCCCAGAGTAATTCCTCTGAGAATTTTCAAAATTTCAACGGATAAATTTTGCAAAGTACCAAAGTTTAGTAAAATTCCTTGTTTTTAATACTCATTTTTAAATTCCCTCAGATTTTCTAGTTTTCCCTATACAGTGGCAACTCTGAAGATTATTATTTGTGAGGAAGGTGGAATCATCGTCCACATTTTGGCAATTTAATTTACCCGGGGAAAATTGCCCATTTAACCCGGGTTTTTTAATAAAACCTGCCCGGCCTGGGTTTTTTCTAAAAAACCCGTGTTTTTTACAACCCTGGTTTTACAACGGTTAATTTGGAAGGGGTTTTATAACTATTGCGAATTTTAAAGAAAGGGATTGTATTAAAATAAAAGGGGTTATGTTAAAGGTTCATAAGATTTCTTCTAATGATTTAAATGGAGTTGGAGGTAAGACTAAAAATAAACTAGGGAAAAATTAAGAATTAAAAGGATGAAAGGGGAGATTATTTTAATATATAATTTTGATATTATATATTTCCCCGTTTTGTTTGGGATTTGAAATTGTTTGTACTGGTAATTGAAAAATATGAAGATCTCTCTTAGAATTACATAAAAGACATATATATAAATGACAATACAAGAATAAACATGAAAGTAATGAATTTCATGTAAAATAGCATGGCCTAATAACTTGTAACAGGTAACAGTTTTTGTTATTGTAAGGTGCCATGTTATATATATGAGCCTATTTTTTGTTGTGTTCCGGAACAGTTCTTAATGAATAGGTGTTTTGCTGGTCAATGTTCTTTCAAAATTTTAACACCAGCCTTTATGTAAAATATAAATGCAGGTATACCTTAACATATATAAAATAAGCAATATTTGTTCGAACAAAAATATAAACATAATGCAATAAGAAAAGTTGTACAACCTGTAAAAGAGTATATAAAAATATGTATTCAGAATAATGATAGTACGAGACTTCGTAATTAAAAGAAAAATTCGTGTATCCACACAGGACAGGCAAAAAAAGGAAAGCGACTCGCGATCCATATAAAAAGTTGCTGCCCTTAATCTTGTTAAGTGACAATGTGATGGCATCAGCTTATGGCCTAGCCCTAGACGAGGAGGGAATATTTTTGAGAGCCCAATGATGGACTCTCTGCTCCCCGGAAATCTTTTGATTTCAAGAAGGAGCACACGTCGCATATTCGTATAAACAGGGGCTTTGAAAATGAATTGATGTGTGCATCAATCCGAAGTCGTTTCTTATTACAATGAAGCTACAGGTCCACGGGGCAAAAATTTTGAACGGGCCTTCACTTCAACGGGGCAGAATTAAAAAAAAAAAAAAATGTATATATACATCATGCATATATCAAAAAGTAATTGGCAATCCTAGAGTAATGAGAAACTGTTTGTCACAAATCGGTAAATCAAGATCCAATGTAGTCATAAGTTGTGTGAAATTTAAAAAAAAATGCTTTTTTTTATTTAAACGAAACTAACTAATATCTTTAACAAAACCCAAAATGTTACGTTAAATTTGTATTCTATCACTGTTATGATTAGTAAAAAGAAAAAAAAAATGTGGATAACAATATTGGCAACGCCCCATATGGTGATACTCACACAAATTGCTATGTGAAAACTTTCTCTGTAAAAGAGAGAACTTGGACCAGGCAAGGACTCTCTCAAAGAAAATTCACACACAACATAAGTACAAAGTCGCGATCAATGCACTGAATTGTGGATAATATTAAATTGCACAATATTGCAAGGAAAATTAATTTCGTGGTCTTAAGTTATATCTCGGGGAAGTGTTTACTGAGTTTCTAATGTTTTCCTCATGACGTACAAATAAATGATCATTCCTAGGTGGAGCTACAATTAATCTGTCAATATGAATTCTGAATGCTGAGTCATCAGGTGAGTGTAAACGTTTGATGGAAACAGAGACTGGAGAATATTTGTGTACAACAATAAATGGTCCTGTATATTTAGGTTTAAATCTGTCTACGGACTTGAGGTACACTATATCTTTCTCTAAAACTATTCTTAGTTTAGCACGTCTCTGGAAGTTTTCATTTCTTTTCTCTTGCGAACTTTTGATGTTAATGTATGCTTTTTTGTATATTGAATTTAGATCGTGTAACAACTGATAAATTTCAATGCCTTTATCAAGGATAGGTTGATTAATGTTCTGGTCAAATGTATCAAATAATAAAGAAAGTTCTCTTCCAAAGTGTAATAAATTAGGGGAATATTTAGTAGATGAATGTGTGGAGCCGTTATAAAGAGATTTATGTATAAGCAATGCATTTTCGAAAGTATGGCCTTCTTGAAGGAGGGTTTTAACAGAATATTTGATTGATCTGTTCACTCTCAGAAATCGAGTTACTTTGTGGCCTCGCGACACTGGAGTGGAGTACTTTTATACCTAATGTGTCATTGAATCTATTGTACATGTCAGAAGTTAGCTGTCTACCTAAATCGCTGAGAATTGTTGAAGGCTTTCCAAAAGAAGTGATATATTGAAATAGGCATTTTGCAATTTTGTCAGTTGTTGTGCTACGCAATGGGAATAATTCAAGATGTCGAGAAAAATGGTCTATCACTGTAAAAACAGAATGTCCATTTGAAAATGGGCCGACCAAATCGACACTTACAGTATGGCCAGGATGTGTAGGCGTGTATGTGGGTTGTAAATGGAGCAGGTGGTGTTTGATGATGTTTTTGCTTGTAGGCACTTTGTACAAGATGCCACAAGATTTAAAGTGTCAGCATACATTCCTTTCCAAAAAATATCTAGCTGTTACAAATGCATAAGTTTTGGTTAATCCGAAATGAGATAAATGACATATCGTTAAAACTTTTGCCTTTAGTGAATCTGGTACTATAATGTGGTATGAAAATGTATCATCATAAATATTTTCCTTTTTATACATAAGAACCTTAGTGTCGGGGTGAATGAAATATGTGGGAAATTTTTTACATGTTCCATTTTTAATAATTTCCTTAATTATTAGCTAAATTTGGATCTCTCTTCTGCTCATAAACGAAAGTGTCATTTGAGATTTCGAGTAAAGGGTCTTTATTTGTGTGCTTACCAGAGATTAAATAGTTTAATGTTTGTGGTTTGTTTTCTGAAGTTTGATCAGTGTTAACCGAAATGTTATTATCTACAATTGGTAATGCATGTGGGTCATTAATAAGTTCTGGATTTGACGTTAGATCTTGTGTGTTGTTTTCAAATGTACACCTTGATAGATAATCAGCAAGTACATTAGATGATCCAGGGACATGTTCAAACGAAAATGTGTATTCAGAAAGTTCTGTTAACCAGCGTGTGGTTAGATCTGCAGGGTTACACGTTTTCTTGTATTTCTTTAAAGGAGCACTATCTGACAAAATTATAAATTTTCTGTTGTATAGATAATATTTAAATGCAATGACAGATTTATAAATGGCCATTAATTCTAGTTTTAATGCTGGATAACGTTTTTCTGCGTGTTGGAGGGATTTGGAAAAGTAAGCGATGACAATTAATTGTCCTTCATGTTCCTGTAACAATGCTCCAACTATTGCTATTTCAGATGCATCAGTGTTTACATAAAATGTTTTTGACCAATCCGGTAAACGAACCATAGGTGCATCGAAGAAGATTTTCTGCATTTTACCATATAAGTTTTGGTGATCTTGTGTCCATGTAAATGCAGCTTTGGTGTAGTTAAGTCAATGAGGGGCTGAATAATTTGAGAAAATGATGGTACAAGTGATTTATAAAACGTTACTAGACCAATAAATTTCTTTAACTGTCTTTTAGTTGTGGGTGTAGGGAAGGAATTTATTTTTACAATGTTAGAATGGATATGTGAGATTGGGTGGTTTTCAATGTGAAATCCTAAATAGTCAACAGCTGTTTTATGGAATGTGCATTTACTTGGAGACAAAGTTAGATTATATTTTGTTAGTATTTGTAATATTTTGTCTAGTTTTGAACAAGTTTCCTCAAATGAATTAGCACCAAATATTACATCATCCTGATATGCAAATAAACCATCAATTTGTAATTCATCTATTAACGTATCCATTAAGTTTTGGAAAAATCCGCTTGAGGATTTTAAGCCAAAAACCAAGCGTTTGTATCGAAAAGTTCCATACATGGATGTAAATGTTAAAGGATCTTGAAATTGCTCAGGGAGGTCGATCTGATGGTACGCTTGCTGGAAATCAAGGGACGTGAAATACTTATATGCATATAATTAGAAATTATGGTCTGAATTTTTGGTAAAGGATACGATGAACTTTGTAAGATTGAATTTACCATACGTAAATCAAGAGCCAACCTGTACCTTTGTTTTCCGTTTTCATCAGCTTAACGAGCAAAATGGGACAAGCCCATTCCGAACAATTTCTCTCAATTATGTTCACTTCTAGAAGCTGATTTATTTGCTCTTGCATTTCTCGGTGTAGTGCTTGAGGGAGAGGAAAAGGAAGGGTTTTAATGGGGTAATTATTTATGAATTTTAAATTTGGAACAACTTTAACCGTGGACCTAATGTTTTCATAGACTTAGAAAATGATGCGTAGTAACCGAGTAATAAATCTCCTAAAGTTTTCGCTTGTTTTTCCTGTAAATGCTCTAATTTAAAGTTCTCAACTGTTAGATCCTGTTTTCTTTGTTTTAACATCTCATACGATGCCTAAATGTAATTGCAAATATATTCGTGTAAGTTATCCTGAGGTTTAATGTTGAACTTGGAATTGTTTTCGCATGAAGTCATAATTTGGTGAAAGTTTTTGTTTTGTGTAGGTTCCATAATGTCTTCTATCTCATATAAATTTCCTATTCTTGCATTTTTATTAACGTGTATAGGTTTAGAAGACAAATTTTGCATGAAAATATAGAATTGTGTTTTATTTGGAATTTTGGTTTTGATGTTTTGATCTTCTTTTTCTGATTCGTTATCTCTTTGCCCTATAGCAGAGTATGTTATTTTTCATGTCACTCTAAAAACAGTAATATTTTGTTGGGTCTAGCGAATCAGTACTTATGGAGATCCATTTGGTTTCCTGCGGTTCCAGTTTAATTTTATTAGCAAGGCGAATTACTTTTGAGAATGTTTGAGATTGTTGCTGTTTATAGTGTTCTAGATGGTGTGATTTATTTTCATTAGTGGCTGAATCGAGTAATGGTATACTAAATTCATTTGTTGACATCCTATTTCTGTTTATATCAATAATGATCCTATTTTTGTGAATGAAATCGAAACCTAGAATACCTTGAAAGTTAGATGGATTAGGAATGTCAACAATGTAGAAGTTGTGTGAAAATGATTTTTGATGTATGCGAATGGAAGTTTTAATACATGCGGTGAAATTAACATTTGAGTTTACAGTTTTAATAGTGACACCAGTTCCTAGTCTTTTATATTTTAGTTTATCCTTAATTTGGTTAAATAACTCTTGTGACAGGAGGGAAATCGAGGACTCTGTATCCAGTAATAGATTTGTTTTCTGTCTTGCTATGGAGGCCTTATGAGGGGAAGTGTTGGCGTGGAATTGTTAACATTGCAAATTAGTGCAACTTTGTCATCGCATAAACTGGCAGTTTGTGAGGCCGTATCACTTTTGTTTATCACTGTCTGCGATGCAGAATTCTTGGACAACTTAACGTCGATATTCGTTTGAGAAGCGATGGATTTGACCAGTCTTTCCTGAGAAAGTTTAGGAAGAGAAGGGTCAAAAGTCCATGTGAATTCATTCGAAGTTGCTGATGTAATAGTGTTATGTTGAGGCACAAGCACACCAGCCAAATTGCGCCTCAGTAAGAGTTTAAATTTTTAGCATTATTTTGATTGTAGTCGTCCCTTCTAAAATTTCTGTCATATTTATAATATTGATTTTTTTTATTCGCATTCGCTCTACGCCATTTGAAACAATGTTTGGCAATGTGCCCGCGTTTTGCGCACAATTGGCACGTGGGGGGAAGTGGATTTTTTATGAGCTGTCTTGTATCTTGGAGAAACAGTATGCTTCCTTTTAAATCTTTTTTTGGTTACTGCTCTCTATATCTCATTCTGTGGGGGAGGGGTATTAACTAATGTGTCTTTTTTTGTGTCCATTTCAATGTTTGTTAGTTTAGTGTGAGGGCATTAACTTTTTCTGTAAGCAGTTGTAATTGTGTTGAGATCGAGTCAGTAGCCGCTATTGGTGCACAGGACTGCAGGATGCTTTCATTCTGCATAATGTCCTGTAATGTCTGCGCTCTTTCTACCGCGACGTCATAATCCGCGATGTTTTCCTCCTGCAGTTTAATTTGTAGTGTCGCCGGAATCGATGAAATAAATTTAGTGAAGTTGATTTCATTTAACGCGGTTCTATCTTTGATTGTTTCGTGAACACGGCTTGTGAGAACGTTAATTCTATGAGCGAAATTTCTTATTGTTTCCTGTGGCAACAGAAATAGGTTATTCAGTTGAACTAATGCTGATATTTTACTGGGGGGGGGGGGGGATTTTTTGAATTTGTCTTCAACTGCTTTTAATTTTTCCGCTTTATAAATAGCCGGGTTTTGCGTGAAAAACACTAACGTGGGGCCGGCTAATTTACTCCAAGACATTGTATACTTTCTGGTTCTTTCCAACCACGGGCTTTGGCCAATGTTTTTATTTGGTTGAAAAAGAAATCAACCAGATTGGGATCTCCGTCAAAAGTAATCGTTTTAAAAGTTATTTTTGAATTAGCCATGTCAGCCCAAAAATGTATATCTATGACTTAATCAAAACAAACCGTTAGAAAAGGAGAGTGAACAATATTTATATCTAAGGGGGAAGCACTGCAAATGTTATGTATATAAAAAATATACTAAAAATGCAGTAATTACGATTATCAAAAAATATATATACCACAGTTTAAATACATAAAAAAATTCATGTATGTGAGAGTCAGATTAAATCAATTGAAAAGAGAGAGAAAGAAAGAAAGAAAAAAAAATTGTCTATCTGGCAGTTGCAAAAATATGTTTTCTCTCTTTCTCTTTTTTTTTTTGTTTAAGAAATTATTTTAAAGGCTTCTGCATATATCTGTATATATATACTGGAACGTATTAAAATATCTATATATATATTTTAAAGAAATAACCTTAAAGTCTTCTGCATAGACTGAAAAGTATTAAAAAAATATATATATATATTAACTTAATTTCTTTAAATGTTCTGTTTTATCATAACTATTCAAATAATATTATGAATAATATGCAAAATAAAAAATTACTGACTCTCAAAATATATTTCAATATCACTTACCTTGAATGACAAGCTATCTCACTCATAATAGTTAAATACCTTTGAAAATAGAGTTTCATCAATATTAAATAAAAATATTTTAGAAATTTAAATTAAATATGAGATAGCAGGATAAGTTTTGCTGAACCACGCTAATATTACTAATAATAATATCACACATAAAAAAACTATTTCTTTGATACACGATTATAATTTAAAGTCAATGTAATGCAATTATGAAACAGGTTACCAACTTTATAACACATTTAAAAACATTAGCTATTCTTATTTTTTTTTTTTTTTTTTAATTTTGAAGAAACAATATAATCGTGTATCCAATTGAATTGTGATAATATGATGTAAAATTTTTGGTCAGTTTCATTAATAACGATGGAAAATAAATTATGGAATCATTGAAAAGCATCTAGTAATCTACTATTTTTTTGACGGATTTTATGGGATAATTTTTTTTCTCTATATCTTGTATGTTCCCTTTTCATGAATATTGTTCAATTTTTTGTCACACCAAGCAAAAGAGGAAAGGAAAACAATGAAATACCTCACTGTAACGGAAGCATTGCTCATAAATAGATGGGTAATATCTTTTGTGCACTACTTTCTTCGAAGGTACGGCGGCACACAAAAATTTTCTATTACTTTTTTTGTTGCTGTTGTAGATTCTTTTTTTTTTATGTTTCTTTCACAAACCACATAACTTCACACACAGCACGCATGAAAACAAATTACGAACAGATATCTGCTTTGCAGACTGTGAGCGTGCACGGCCGGGCGGGCATCACACACAGGTGACCACACTAAGACGACAAAAAGACACACTCTTGGCAGTTACCGAAGGCGCAGAGAGGGGGAGGCACGGATAGCTACAGTTGTTTTCTTGAAGAGAGTAAGCGGGGAAAATCACATATGTTGGCGCACAGATAGCGGCACAGGTGTTTCGAAGGGTCGGACAAGCGATGTGGGAAGGGCGCAGGTTCTCTACTGCATCCGATCGTGCGTGGGAGAAAGTTGCGTCGTTAACCATGTACCGGACTAGGAGTTTCACGGTACATCAGTAGAAGGGTGGCAAGGCGGCATCAGTCTTCCAGCAGTTTTTTTTTTGAAGCGGTGCGGTTTCTAGCAATCTGGCATTCCCGACCATCGGAAAACGAAGCGGCTGCGAAGCGATGTCACGGCAAGGGGGGGCGGCACTCCAGGACGTTATTCTCGATGACCGTGCTTAGATCCGGCGAAAAGGTCCGCATCTGGAATCAGCGAAATGCAGGTAGAAGCGTTAAGCTACCCTCACCTCCGTTGGTCATTGCACCATTATTCTTATAACGTATTTTATAGTTACTCCATGTTTATGGAATTTAAATCTTTCACATCATGCTCTTGTACAATTAAGATACCCAAGGTTCGTATGATATTTTATTAAACACAGAGGTGAGGGTGCTAGGCAAGTATGTTACATAGGTGGTGTCAAGCAGGCAAGAGAGCCTTGCAGATACATTACATTTCTTCTGACTTCCATTCTCGCCAAATAAATAGCCAAACAAGGTTACTAGTCATTTTTCTGATAGGGAGATCCATATAAAGCGTAGCGTGCTATCGCCTTTATTCTTGAATTCAATTCAAAATCTCATAAGAATTTTATACTGCGGTTTATAAACAAAACATATGGTACTTGGATTGAAAATCTCTATACCAAAAAGGATATGATTTAAGGTTTTTGTTAAGCTTGCATTTCTCTCGGCGAAAATGGTCTGTGATTCAGAGCCATATATGGTCATGAAAATGGGACCGATAGCATGCATCGAAACTAAGTTCGCATCTGGTTTTACAACGGTTTATTTGGAAGGGGTTTTATAACTATTGCGAATTTTAAAGAAAGGGATTGCACGAACAGATAGGACAGGTCTGGCCGGGTGGGGAAGCCTACCAATCGGTTTTAGATCAACAAGCCACACACAGCAATGTATTTTGTGGACATCGTGCATCCATTATTGGGGCTTATAAACTCTCACGGCAATCGTCATCAATCGTATATCGTTCCCACTCATCAACTTTAATGTATTGTTGTGATTTGACTGATATTTAACCAAGAAATTTACATTTTATTATTTATATAATGTTTGCATGTTTAGCATGATTTTCCGAATGTGTTTCAAAATTAAATGATTGTCATAATTCTTGGAGTTATGAATTATGACAGGGAGAAGATAAGTAGCGTACAAATTAATATTACAAGACTCATGAGCTAAACCGCGAATATGACCCGACCAATGACAGTGATCATTTTTTTCATTTCTCCCGGAAGGAATGCCTTTTGGCAAATGTGACAGTTATTTTCGTTATAAAGTGAACTTAAATCTGTCTTCGTCGGCATTATAGTTTTCATTTTTTTTTTACATGACTTTAATATATACCTCCTTCAATGTATTTAGAAAAATTTGTCACAGCATGAACTCCCACATAACATTTGTGGAAAAGGATGCAATCATTTATGTCCGAAACAATAAGCGTCTGGCTAACGCCGATATGTTTTTCAAACTCGCACGTAAAACTTTCGGTTGTATTCGGAAGTGTGGTTGAAATTTTAGAGCATATGCATCCAAAATCTGCATATGCGGCATGCGGATGATAAAGCATTTTGCTAACTGCGTTAAATTTTAAAGTCACATTATTGGGGAGACTCAACTTTTGAGGATTTTGTTTCCCGCATATCTGTCTGCGAATCTAATGTCGATTTTCGTGAAAGCCACTCAGACAATTTCTACAAAAATGATAAAGACCGTGTTTGTTTTAAAATTTCACTTTTGAAAATTGCTTTCCTTGAAAACCGAGGTACCGGGTGATCGCACCTCAGTAACCCACGAAAGCAGAAAACTGACCATGCACGACGTCTGTCACCTGTGGCCGCCGGACTCATGAATGAGTCACTCATGGAGCCTGTAATTCGTCTGCATCCGGCCTCCTCGCATTCGTGTGCTTCAAACTCGGCCGAGCTCTAGGTCTCCTCTCCAGAGAACGCTATGTGCACATTGAAATGACATCCCCTAATAGTAGTAGATTTGCAGAGGGCCAGCCACCTACTAATATTGTAAATAAAATCAGGAGAAATACAAATCCTTAAAATAAAAGAGAAGCTTTTACAAACTTTTCCATTTTTCAGTTTGGAAAATTTTCTTGAGTAATGTGTATTTGTTTTCAACTTCTCTCATTAAGGTATAATTATGTATAAAAATGGCAACTAATATTATAAATAAAATCAGGAGAAATGCTAAACCAATAAATAAATGGCAAGCCTCGATAATCTTGTTAATCTTTTGAAAATTGCTTTCCTTGAAAACTGAGGTACCGGGTGATCGCACATCAGAAACCCACCGAAGGGGGAAACGACCCCATGCACGACGTTTGTCACCCGGTGCCGCCGGACTCATGAATGAGTCACTCATGGAGCCTGTGGTTCGTCTGCATCCGGCCTCCTCCCATTCGTGTTGCACGAACTCGGCCGATCTCCAGGTCTCCTCTCCAGAGAACACTATGTGCATGGAAATGACATCCCCTAATAGTAGTAGATTTGCTGACATCCTGGGAGGTTTGACCAATGTTCTAGGTTGCCTGTACGTTGACCGAGGGTGGTGAATAGTGTGAAACTATTGTACATGATTTCTTCGATATCGTGCTGTTTCTATGACAGCGTGGTTAGTGCTGCCGATATTTATATGTTGTATATTCGTGTCAATTACTATTCCAAAGCAGTTTTTGGAGTTTGAGGGATAGTAGGGGGCTCCCGAAGGTATATATGAAAGCATATGGCTGATTTTCAGAGAGATAGCAGTCCTGTATGAAGGCCATGGAGTAATTTTCATCGTATAGTACATGGACTAGGTCCGCGGTGGCTGTTTTATTATTCTGTATTTTGACTTGTGCTATTTTAAGATTCTGGAGTTGAGAAGAAATAGAGGTGTTTGTTAACAGTATGTTCTCAATATGTTATCTTTGGATACGAACTACTGATATAAGTTGTCTTGAACCGGACGGACAGATAGGACAGGTCTGGCCGGGTGGGGAAGCCTACCAATCGGTTTTAGCTCAACAAGCCACACACAGCAATGTATTTTGCTGACATCGTGCATCCATTATTGGGGCTTATAAACTCTCACGGCAATCGTCATCAATCGTATATTGTTCCCACTCATCAACTTTAATGTATTGTTGTGATTTGACTGATATTTAACCAAGAAATTTACATTTATTATTTATATAATGTTTGCATGTTTAGCATGATTTTCCGGAATGTGTTTCAAAATTAAATGATTGTCATAATTCTTGGAGTTATGATATATGACAGGGAGAAGATAAGTAGCGAGCAAATTAATATTACAAGACTCATGAGCTAAACCGCGAATATGACCCGACCAATGACAGTGATCATTTTTTTCATTTCTCCCGGAAGGAATGCCTATTGGTAAATGTGACAGTTATTTTCGTTTTAAAGTGAACTTAAATCTGTCTTCATCGGCATTATAGTTTTCATTTTTTTTTTACATGACTTTAATATATACCTCCTTCAATGTATTTAGAAAAATTTGTCACAGCATGAACTCCCACATAAAATTCGTGGAAAAGGATGCAACCATTTATGTCCGAAACAATAAGCGTCTGGCTAACGCCGATATGTTTTTCAAACTCGCACGTAAAACTTTCGGTTGTATTCGGAAGTGTGGTTGAAATTTTAGAGCATATGCATCAAAAATCTGCATATGCGGCATGCGGATGATAAAGCATTTTGCTAACCGCGTTAAATTTTAAAGTCACATTATTGGGGAGACTCAACTTTTGAGGATTTTGCTTCCCGCTTATCTGTCTGCGAATCTAATGTCGACTTTCGTTGAAAGCCATTCAGACAATTTCTACAAAAATGATAAATACCGTGTCTGTTTTAAAATTTCACTTTTGAAAATTGCTTTCTTTGAAATCCGAGGTACCGGGTGATCGCACCTCAGTAACCCACGAAAGCGGAAAACTGACCCATGCACGACGTCTGTCACCCATGGCCGCCGGACTCATAAGTGGCCAGTTCCTGGTCACCCGCAAGGCCAGCCACGTACTAATTTTCTAAATAAAATCAGGAGAAATGCAAATCCTTAAAATAAAAGAGAAGCTTTTACAAACTTTTCCATATTTGAGTTGGGAAAATTTTCTTGAGTAATCTGTATTTGTTTTCAGCTTCTCTCATGCAAGTATAATTATCAATAAAAAATGGATACTAATATTATAAATGAAATCAGGAGTAATGCTAAACCAATAAATAAAAGGCAAGCCTTTATAATCTTGTCAATATTTCACTTTTGATAATTGCTTTCCTTGAAAACCAAGGTACCGTGTGATCGCGCCTCAGAAACCCACCGAAGCGGAAAACGATCCCATGCACGACGTCTCATCCGTGGCCGACGGACTCAAATGAGTCACTCATGGACGCTGTGGTTCGTCCGCATCTGGCCTCATCGCCTTTGTGTACTACAAACTCTTCCGAGTCCGTGTCTCTTCACCAACCAAAGGGGTCAGTTCTGGACTATACGGAGGTGTTGTTGCACATGAATATTGTAAATAAAATCAGAAAAAATGCAAATCCTAAAAATAAAAGGGAAGCTTTTACAAACTCTTCCATATTTCAGTTTGGAATTTTTTTTTCAATAATCTGTATTTTTTCAGCTTTCCTCATTAAGGTCAAATTATCTATAAAAAATAGCAACTAATACAATGAACAAAATTAGGAGTAATGCTAAAGAAATAAATAAAAGGCAAGCCTTTATAATCTTGTCAATATTTCTCTTTTTAAAATTGCTTTCCTTGAAAACCGAGATACCGGGTGATCGCACCTCAAAACCCACCGAAGCGGAAAACGACCCCATGCACGACGTTTGTCGCCCGTGGCCGCCGGACTCATAAGTGAGTCACTCATGGACGCTGTGGTTCCTCCGCATCGGGTCCCCTCCTTTTCGTGTGCTACGAACTCAGCCGAGCCCCAGGTCTCCTCCCCCACGAAAGGGGCCAGTTCCGGGCCACCCGGAGGGCCAGCGACGTACTAATATTCTAAATAAAATCAGCAGAAATGCAAATTCTTAAAATAAAAGAGAAGCTTTTACAAACTTTTCCATATTTGAGTTTGGAAAAAATTCTTAAGTAATCTGTATTTGTTTTAAGCTTCTCTCATTAAGGTATAATTATCTATAAAAAATGGCAACTAATATTATAAATAAAATCAGAAGTAATTCTAAACCTATTAATAAAAGACAAGCCTTAATCTTGTCAATATTTCACTTTTGAAAATTGCTTTCCTTGTAAACGGGCGATACCGAGGTACCGGGTGATCGCATCTCAGAAACCTACCGATGCGGAAAACCGCCCCATGCAGACGTTTGTCACCCGTGGCCGCCGGACTCATGAATGAGTCACTCATGGAGCCTGTGGATCGTCCGCATCCGGCCTCCTCGCATTCGTGTGCCAGGTCCCCTCTCCAGAGAACGTTATGTGCATTGAAATGACATCCCCTAATAGTACTAGATTTGCTGAGATACTGGGAGGTTTGACCAGTCCACTAGGTCTTCCTGTAGGTTGACCGAGGGTGGTGAATAGTGTGAGACTATTGTACATGATTCCTTCTCTATCGTGATGTTTTCTATGACTACGTGGTTAGTGCTGCCGATACTTATGTGTTGTATAATCGTGTCAATGACTATTCCAAAGCAGTTTTTGGAGTTTGAGGGATAGTAGGGGTTCCCAAAGGTATATCTGAAGGCATATGGCTGATTTTCAGAGAGATAGCAGTCCTGTATGCAGGCTATGGAGTAATTGTCATCGTATAGTACATGGACTAGGTCCGCGGTGGCTGTTTTATTATTCTGTATTTTGACTTGTGCTATTTTAAGATTCTGGAGGTGAGAAGAAATAGAGTTTTTGTTAACAGAACTGGAGAGGGAGATAAGGCGCCTCTATCGGCGTTGGGGAGGCTAAGCTTCCCAATCTGTTATCTTTGGATACGAACTATTGATATAAGTTGGCTTGCACCGGACGGACAGATAGGACAGGTCCGGCCTGGTGGGGAAGCCTATCAATTGGTTTTAGCTCAACAAGCCCCACCCAGCAATGTATTTTGCGGACATTGTGCATCCATTATTGGGGCTTATAAACTCTCACGACAATCGTCATCAATCGTATATTGTTTCCATTCATCAACTTTAATGTATTGTTGTGATTTGACTGATATTTAACCAAGAAATTTACCTTTTATTATTTATATAATTGTATGTTTAGCATAATTTTCCGGAATGTGTTTCAAAATTAAATGATTGTCATAATTCTTGGAGTTATGAATTATGACAGGGAGAAGATAAGTAGCGTGCAAATTAATATTACAAGACTCATGAGCTAAACCGCGATTATGACCCGACCAATGACAGTGATCCTTTCTTTTTATTTCTCCCGGAAGGAATGCCATTTGGCAAATGTGACAGTTATTTTCATTTTAAAGTGAACTTAAATCTGTCTTCGTCGGCATTATAGTTTTTTTTTTTTTTTTTTTTTTTTTTTACATGACTTTAATATATACCTCCTTCAATGTATTTAGAAAAATTTGTCACAGCATGAACTCCCACATAACATTCGTGGAAAAGGATGCAATCATTTATGTCCAAAACAATAAGCGTCTGGCTAACGCCGATATGTTTTTCAAACTTGCACGTAAAACTTTCGGTTGTATTCGGAAGTGCGGTTGAAATTTTAGAGCATATGCATTAAAAATTTGCATATGCGGCATATGGATGATAAAGCATTTTGCTAATCGCATTAAATTTTAAAGTCACATTAGAGGGGAGATTCAACTTTTGAGGATTTTGCTTCCCGCATATCTGTCTGTGTGAATCTATTGTCGATTTTCGTTGAAAGCCATTCAGACAATTTCTACAAAAATGATAAAGTCCTTGTTTGTAAAAATGCTCCAAAATTAGTTATTAAAAAGTAATGTTTTTTATAATATAATAAATCAATAACGGGACGTTTGGATTTTGATTTTGTACTTATATATAAGGGAAACGCGTCGTTGTTTTAGATACTAAACGCGTGTATAGTTAAATCATTTTTCCTTTCAAATTTATAAACATCAGATAGTTCAACGGGAAAGCTATATCGCGTGTGTTGAAATACTGAATATATCTTTTGTATTTAGGGAGACCAGGGGAATGGCGCCACACTGTGTTATGCCGCAACCCCGCCTAGTTCAGAAACTAACGTCAGTCTGAGACAGTGAATGCACCTGTACTATAACGGCCAACAATAGAAACAGTGCCTAGAGAAGGAGTGACTTTGTTGTATGTCGTTCGTTTATTCTAGTGAAAAATTTTGTTTTCATCTAGTTACTTCTTATATTGGAGCTTCAAATGATTTGAGGTAAACACCTTTTATTTTAACATTAGGTACTTAAGATAATATTACTCGTAATCTACATGCATTCACCGACATTTTGATGCAATTTGTTCAACAAGTTCGGTTTTTCTTTCGGTTTTGCTGGGGGATTTCCGCTATATTATCCTCTCTGTGTAATGCCGCCACCATGGCAGAGGGTGACTTTGGCAATTTGAGTTAAATTGTAAGCTTAGTACATATAATAAATCTAAGTTAAGGAACATTGTAATTATTCATTATTCTGCTAAATTAAATTGCTTTCTAAATATTTGCAGTATATTATGTGTCCTAGTATCCATTTTATGTATTTACTAGGTCATTAAAGAGTGACGTCATTACCCCGATACAGTGGCGGAATTACCTCAGTATCCTGGTAATCCCGCCACTGTACAGAGGTTGAAAGAAATTTTTTTTATGTGTGCTTACTTTACAGATATGATTACGGTTAAATTTATACAGATAGTACAGATCATGATTTTGATTTAGAATTTTTACTATTAAAAATAAACATTTTTTTGAGGTGAAAAAATTTAAATCCCCTTAAGGTGTCACCACTCTCTCAGTTTCCCCTACTGGCTCTACTTTTGTTTCTGTCTGCGGAGATAAGTTTGGCCGCGACACTATAGATAAAGACATCTTATATTTAATAACGGTTTTTTGTTTTTTAATTTAACAGGAAGCTGCACTGCATGCGCACATCCGCCTCTTAATTCCCTATAATTTTCTAAATGTAAATCAATAAATTCGATTTTCCTTATACTCCAACCACCACCATTTCTGATGAAGGAATCTATAGATTCGAGAATTTTTTTGAACGTTTTATCAATTTTATCGTAAATCATTACGTTAGATAAAATACGTTCTGCTTTGGATCAGAAATAAAATCTTTTTGTCTTGTCTGATTCATTTTCTTTTACCTTTTGAAACATAATACAGACGCATATTATGATTCTTAAACGCAGCAAGTACCCGCTATTTATTTGATTATAAATTATCATTCTTGCATCTCTGAAAAGTTTGTCTGGATCAATATAATTTCTGACGTTAGCGCGCAAAGTCCTAACAAAACCGTGATAAGCTTTCGCATGTTCGCGAAATTGAATCATTTTTAAAGTCTTAGAATGTTTATTGATTACTTTTTTACAAACAAAAATACATGTTTAAAAAACATTTTTTTCAAGATAAAATATATTAAAGCAAAGCAAGCAGTGATACAATATAACACTGAATTCACACTTTATAGCACAAATATAATAGTCTTTGCATGCCATATGTAATCCGAAGCATTATTATTATTTATTTATTTTTTTTTTTGGCCACATGCTTTATCATTGCTTGCGTCGCTACCTTGAGATTGTTTAACAGATTAATTGGAATGTTAAAGCGATTTCTGGTTTCATAAGAACGGGGGCTTATTTCGAAAAACCGACGTAATAAACCCCACGAAACTCCAAGTTCCATAGTAATATTTTTGTCAAAATTAATCACTAAAGGTTCGTGCTTTACCTTTTCACTATCCTCGGAAAGGTCAAGGTGGTACTTTTTAAAGATTTTTTCTTGCGGTTGAACTATGAATTTTTATAAAAAAAAAAACATTTTTTAGAATTTTTTAAAATTTAAATTTAATTTTTTTATACAAAAACCCCCCATATATTTTACTATAAATTAATTTGAAACAATATTTATTAAAAGACTTACATGATTTGGATGCAGGTGGCACGATTTCTAACAAGGTGATTTCATCGTCGTCCTCCTCTAAGGTGTTGAATCTAGTATCATCTTCTCGAATGATTTTTTTTAGTCGACACAAATTCTGAAATAAATAAATAAAAAACATTTTGAACTTTCATTATATTTAACAGTTTTTTTTTTCAAGTGCATGTATGTGCAATAATAATATTTTATGTTTTAAATGTGTATATAGATAACTTACCAGAGCCAGACTTTTTTAGAGCTCGTTGGGCGTATCTTTCTAAATCCTCAAATTCTACAAACTTTTTCGGCAATGAGGATGATGAAAATGATGATGTTGACGGTCCTGGTTAATTTTTTTAATACAAGAAACATATTTTTTACTATAAATTAATTTGAAAAAATATAAAAGATTTGTATGTTTAGGATGCAGGTGGCACGACATCTAACAAGGTGATTTCATGGTCGTCTTCCTCTAAGGCAAATGTTTTTCTTTTTTTTGGTGTTGAATCTAGTATCATCTTCATTGATTTTTTTTTAGCCGACACAAGTTCTGAAATAAATAAATAAAAGACAAGGAAAAAAACTTTTTAACTTTCATTATACTTAACAGTTTTTTTTTTCAAGTGTATGTAAGTGCAATAATAATATTTTTTAAAGTTTTAAATATGTATATAGATAATGTACCAGAGCCAGACTTTTTTTTAGAGCTCTTTGGGCATATCTTTTAAATCCTCAAATTCTACAAACTTCTTCGGCCATGAGGATTATGAAAATGGCTAAAATCAGAAGTTATTTTTTTTTTTATCATTCATTAATACTAATTAAAAAAAAAAAAAAAAAAAAACCCACAAAAGTATAAAATAAACTTACCTTCAAATCATTCAGTGTTGTAGTTTTACAAGAATCGTATACGTTATAAGCAGAGGGTTATACGCTTGAGTCAGTAAAGTAACGTCCATTGCAAAGAGCATTACACTATAACTTTATTTGAGAAAACAGAAGGTATACGGAGTTACTTTAAAAAAAATCCAGAATTTATATGGCATATACCTCCGTATATCCACTACTACAATCCTGAAATTATTGTATTTTGATCAACATTTATAAAGTACGACCGCCACTGTTCTAATTCGTAAATATTCTGACTAATTTAACACGTGTTTCTTTGCACGCATGCGTCTGGAGACTAATTTTATTGGTTTTGAAAGGTTTACAGAATATTTCCTGAAATTATGATTCCACGATAGGAATTTTCCGGGATTAGAAGAAAAATGGACAAATAGTAGTTAAAACGGAAAATGTTTGGGAAAAATTAACGAAAAAAGTGCGTCAATTTACAGACTTTTTTGCTATTTTACGAGCTACGCTCGTCAACCCCCGTTCAGACACCGCAGACTCTTAACAGAACGCTAATTTGATCGGCTTTAAAAAGATTTCGGAAGATTTAATTATAATTTGAATCTAACGTAATTTTCACCAAACTTTCCTTTCTCTTTTTAATATTCATGTAAAAATACTTTTGTTAGATAAGAAATATTATTATGATCTTAAAATATCAAATAAATGTCTCCCGCAATTTTTAAATTTAAACTGTTTTGCAATTTTTTTTTGTTCTTTTACGCAATAAGTGTAATGTGACGTAAATTCTCCTATTTAAGACTTCTAACGCATGTGAATGAATTTATTATTTTACAATATTCTTTCTCTTTTAAAATTCACGTGTAAATATAGTTTTTATGACGTAATTTTCAATGAGTTCCTGCTTTTAATATTTTCTGTTTATAATAGTCACGTGTAAAATAAATTTTTAATTTGAAGCAAACATTGTTTGCGCTGTTTATACAGTTGGCAACAGTTTAAATTAATACAATTTTCTAAAATATGTAAAAAATATCTCTCGAAATGCTGAAAATTTGAATTTAAAATAGAAATAATAACCTCAAAAAATGAGTCAAATTAAAAAACTAAATGCAGTCTGCACACTGGGAAATTCTGACGCATAAAATGGTTTAAAACTGATTAAATTCCTTTTTACAGTTTTTTCTCCTATAAAACTTTTTTAATGGAACGATTTTGTCCAACTTTGGCATTAAATATCTCTTTAAATGATTCTTCGATTTGAAAACTGTCTGCATCAGCATGTTTATCAAACATTTCTCTATAATACCACCGATTTTCATATTTTTGTTTGCAACAGTTTTTTTAATATTAACGAAGAAAGGCCATGCTTAAGCATTCAAATTGGATGCCGATCTGCCGGGAATATCTACACAGATTTTCATTGGTCCATTTCCAAATCAATACTGTAACTTTTTTTTTTTATATATATAGAAGGATAGTATTTATTATTCATTTAATTTTTTTGGCCATATCGTCAAATTCACAATACATTTTTAGAAACAAAACAAAATAACTTTAAGCGTCGAACCTGTTTTCAAATAAATTGAGGAGTATATCCACCACTTCCCTCTTCGCTCTAACCTCGGTAACTCTGGCACGATACAAGGCTCTCTCTTGCCTCCGAAGTCGCCTGTGAAGTACCCCGAAACGTTCGAGTCTGCTTCTTACTGCAGCCACCACCCTCTGCTCTAAGCGCTCCCTGTGCCGTCTGGTAACCGCAGAGCGAGCTCGGACAAGCTCTTCTTCTTCTCCTGATTCTCCTTCTCCTTCAACTTCTGCTGCTGATTCTCTCGCCTCATCCTCCTCGTGGAAGTTGACATCAAAAGTAACTCAATCATGTCGGATGGAATGAGGTTTCCACAGTGAGGACATTCGAGAGGTGTAATGCCCAGCGATCGGATATAATTTCTAAGACACAGCATATGGTAAAGGTGGTTGCATGGTTGTGTTATACGGTAGGCGATACACCTTCGATAACACATTTGGCACTCGACAGCATCCATCTGTTAGAGACACAAGAAAAGGTATTATGAGAACAGGTTATGTAGGAATCCAAGAGTTAAAAGAACCCCATCCAGATGTCATTTTTACTTTGTTTTACTGGATTTATTAGCCCCCGGAGCGGTATGCTATTTGTATCTCCCAGTTTATTTTTCCTCCAAAAAATAACGTTACCTTGCAGAGGCTAGCAATAAACAAAGCAGGTGTATCATTGTACAATTAAATGCTCTATAGCAATTTTTTTTAATTTCTAAGCATCGCACATTTCAATCTTTATACCGTCGTATTGGGAAAAAAAAGTACTTTTAAATGCAATTTGTTTGAAAACTGTATCTTCATTTATTTTTGAAATATTAATTTTTTTTTGTAGTTTATAGCACCATTTGTTTAATTTTGGCAACTCAAGTACTCCATTTATATAGAAGGTAAAGGAAAAACAGTTGAAAAATAGCAATTATATCTTTTTTTTTGCCATTTTCTCATAACAACTGAAAGAAAATGTAATTAAAATATTTTGAATAAAAAATAAACTAATAATTTCTACGAATAATAAAATATGGAGCTATTATAAACTATATTTAATTTTTAGTATCTCTGGACCCTTTCAGTGTGACGTCAGTCATGACGTTTTGGTTGGAAACTGACTTCAAACAAACGGTTTCTATGCGTCATTTCTTTTAAAATATAAATCTTGGAAAATGTTACCAGTACATATCAAGTATTAAAACACTTAGATGTGAGATATAGATATAAGATATAGCTGTAACACACAAACAAAATAGAAAATACAACATAGCAACCGTTTGTTTGGAGTCAATTTCCAACGAAAACGTCATGACTGACATCACTACTGAAATCGTCTATATTAATGTTACAAACAAATGAATGCCTGTAAATCATTAGATAGCCTTGTTTTGTCCAGTTTCTTTAATGACGGCATCTTTTTGCTGAATTTGTGTATTATTTTGAGATAGTAACATCCTATGCATACTTTACTGTAGATGTTTAAGAGTGGATCGTAAATGTGGAATTCTTAAACGGATGCGAATTACGTCATTTTACATAAAATAAAAGATTGTGCTTTAAGTCTTAAAATTGAAATATATTTTGTACTATTTATCTATACATATATTTTTTTTCATCGGGGGCGAAACTAAATTCTGAAAAAGCAGAATTCCTGTTTTCTAGTTTTACATTGTTTTGTACCCTAGTTTGACGACTATATCTGGATGGGTTACCCCATCCAGATGGCTTTTCTATTTCCATTTTAACTCATTTCATTATTTTGTCCTGATGTCATTTGCTTAACTCACTTTTTTTTGTATTATACTCTTTGTTTGGCGCAGCATGTCTCTAAAGGGATTTTGCGCCATAAAACCCAATACAACCAACGAACCAACCAACTTTGCATTAAATATCTCTTAAAATAATTCTTCGATTTGAAAATTGTCTGCATCAGCTTGTTTATCAAACATTTCTCTATAATACTACCGATTTTCATATTTTTGTATGCAACAGTTTTTTTAAAATATTAACGAAGTAAGGCCATGCTTAAGCATCAAACTGGATGCCGATCTGTCAGGAATATCTACGCAGATTTTCATTGGTCCACTTCCAAATCAAAACTTTTTTATATTTAGAAGGATATACTTGAGATTAGTAATAATACAAATTAAAAAAAATATATATACTGTACACCTGAATTGAATACTATTATTTACATGTTATACTGATGATGATATTTGAAGGTTGGAACACGAGGTTAAACCATTTATAATTTTTACAAGTTGTACTGAATATGAATATTACTAATCTGAGGTCCTCAATTATCAACATCTATAATGATACTGAGCTGATGCAATAATAACACTGGGGAACATTTTTTAACACAATTTCTGTTGATTTCAATTTTTCAGCTGTTTTTAAGTCAAAAAAGCATGTTGATTTCAAAACTTCAATTTGTTTTCTTCAATTACGTCAAGTTGTTTCTCTACAGTTTATATTAATGTGACCACTGGGCGTGAATCATAGGAAGCTTTAGAATGCTACTAATGGCTGAAGTAAACATTTTTCAATTGGGGAGGGGTAAATGCAACGTTGATATGCCAAGTATCCCTGTTTTTGTGTATGTGGTACAGCAGAGCTCGTGAGAAGCATTGGTTCCAGTCTATTTGGCCTCCAAGATCGTACCTCGAACCTGGTGATCCAAACATTTTGCATCAGCCACTTGTCGACCGAAAGAACATCATATATCCACCTCTCCATATAAAACTGGGTCTAAGGAAGCAGTTCGTGAAAGCTTTGTCAACTGAAGGAGACTGTTTCAAGTATCTCATTTCGAAATTTCCAAACATGTCTTTTGAAAAGGCTGGTGTATTTGACGGCCCACAGATTCGGCAGCTCATTAGAGATGACCATTTAATTGGAACACAGAGTACTTCAAAAGAATGCTTGTTTGGCATTCAAAAACCTTGGCAAAGATATTCTTGGAAATACGCGAGTAGAACATTACACCGAAGTTGTCCAGCAACTTTTAGAGAGCTTCAAAATGCTTGGTTGCAACATGAGCATCAAACTTCATTTTCTACATAGCCATCTTGATGACTTCCCGGAAAATATTGGTGCAGTCAGTGATGATCAGGATGAGGGATTCCACCAAGATTTGAAGCTGATGAAAGAACTGTATAGAGGTAGATGGGATGAACATATGATGGCTGACTATTGTTGGAGCATCAAGCGAGATTATCCACAAATTGAACTCTCCACCTTAATATGCACTTTTTCCGTTTTGTAAAACGAGTTTACTACTTGTATGAACACAATGTAGCTTATAGTAAGTATATACAGCCGTTGTATAAATAATATATTTGGTAATTGTTTCTTTATTTTCCTTTGTTTCCACATTAAGAATGATTTTGGGGGTATCCTTTAGCTTAAAAAGTTGACGTGATGGAAACAAACTGGGGTCATTTTTTGATTTAGATGCCAATAATTAGCCAAAAACAAGTTCCAGATCCAAGTCAACAAAACTTGTGTTCCCCAGTGTAATACATTTATGATACATAACAAATTACAGTAAAGAAAATAACAAGATACACTGTATTTACATATTATACTAGTAATGGCGTTTGAAGATTGGAGCTCTATGCTGAACATTTAATTATTATTTATAAGTTATACTGGTTATGAAAACTAGTAGTCTGAGACCCTTAACTTTCTTTACCCGTGAGGGCACTGAAAACGATGTAATACCTTAACTATGAAGAATTACATATTACTACAGTGAAAGGCAAGTTACAATAGAGTACTTATGAATTAAGTTCAATGATACTAATTATCAACACCAATGAAGATACTGAGTTGATGCAATACTACAATTAAGATACATTACAAATTACAGTAAAAACCAAAATACACTGTATTTACATGCGTTACCGGTAACGACGCTTGAAGATTGGAACACTATGCTGAAAAAAAAAGTCACTGCAGAGTACTTACTTACCATTACCATTTACAGTCAGTTTTTGGTCAGTTGTACTAGACAGGTGCTTGAGTAGTCATGGATTATATACAGAGTCATTGCAATTATTAAAATGTCTTCTTTACAATGGACCGTCGGTTGACACACGGAACCTAATTATTAAGAGAGTTAGGCTGGTTGCCAACCGTAATATAGTGTAGTTGAAATAACTGAATTAATCCGCAGCATCTATCAAATGCACCTGGTGGCATCTGTAAGATCCATTGCTCGAGTTCCATGAACAAGATGCACTCGTTGATTTTTTACATAGATGTGGTGAATTTAGTACACAGTCGAACCAGTTTGAAAAATTGAGTTGTGCTGATCTCCTTATATGATATATCGTCGTTAATGGCAATTCGGTACTTTTTCTCTTTTTAAGTGTCTGGTCACATTAGCTGTTTTGTTGGTGTAATTCTTTACTTAGTTTTTCGTTGATTTTTTTAAATACTTGCTTTGTTCTATACCTCCTATTTGGTAACTTTGGTATTTCAAGATTTAAGTTCGATGTGATCAGTCTATGGTCTCCGAAGTCCATATCTGGATGCACCGTACAAGTGTCCAGTGAGGAGAATAGTGACATTGATGATAGTGTGACATCAGGCCAACCTTTCCTCATTGTAATCCTTTTTATTTATTAATTCGAACGTTGGTAAATTATGGGGATCGTTGAGCTCAAGAAGTCTTTTCATTGCCATGTGCAATATTAATTTTTGTCCTTTTTCATCATCTTTTTTGTAACCCCATAGTGCGTTTAGGTCTCCGGACAAAAGAAACAGATTGCTGGAGCCTTTTATTTCTTGCCAATCGTTGAGGTCATCTTGTAAATCTGTTGACGGGGAAGAGTACTGTGAACCGACTGTTAAGAAACTATTTACAAGTTGTATATTAATGAAGACTGAATGATTATTTTTTTTTTATTTGAAGATGTCTAATTGATGGATTTAATATGACCATGGAGCAATTTTTGGCTGTTGAGATAGGGTGTTGAGAGTGGAAGTCCGATTGGGCGATATCACAGATATAATAGTCTTGGAAACAGGATATAGCTATTTTTTCCTTTATTGCATAACGTATGTAGTCTGCTGTTGCTGTTTTGCTGGTTGATTTGGGCTATTGTTAAATTATTTATGGAAGGTGGCTATATGGTATTATTGGAGATGTTTCTTGATGATACTGATGTAGCGGATGTGAAGATATCAGAGTTAATCTCTATATTGAAAATTGTGCCTGTGAAAGGTTTAGACGTTGGTTTCTACTATAATAAAGGTTTTGAAAGATTTGGCACTGGCTCGACGACGAACTATGCTTGTACTCAAATCGGTTGCCAAAATTATCCACTGTGTTGTAACAATTAACGCTATGATGCTATTCTGGAGTCCGCTTTTTGGGATAGTAGTCTGATTTATGGTTACGCATGCAATATTCGCATGTCTGTTTTCTTCGGCATTTTTCTTTTGGGTGACCAAACAGCTGGCAGTTATTGCATTTTATGAGTGGTGTAGTATAGTGTGTTATTCTACAAGATGCTTGATCGATGGAAATTCTACCTTGTAGTAAATAGCTGAAAGGCTTGTTGTTCTTCCAATTTTATCATTAGTTGGTAGAATTTTTTTTTGGGGCATGAAATTACTGTATCCTTGATGTCGATTTATTTCCGATTGTATTATGTCTTGAATTTCTTTACGTTTTACGTATTGTGGGATTCCCAAGTATGATTATCTTTTTCCTCCTCCCCCCTAAGAATTTCATTTCTAGTAGGCTCTGTATTTTCTCATTTTTCTGTAAGATATTTAATGTATCATCGACCTCTTTTGAAGTGAATGCTTTTATTATGAAGGAATTTTTTATCTCTTGAGATTGTGCAGAAGAGCTTTGGTAGTTTTGTTTTCCCTTTTAATTCTCTATCAACTATCCCCCCTAAGGTGCTCTGTATAGGGGACAGGGCAAAGGACAACCGACCGGGGTGCCAACCTATTTAGGTTTACGGAGCAAAAAATCCCGGCGGAAAGGTCCCCACTATTACTCAGAGAAACTCAGCCAGTAAAACAGGCCCGGGACAACGACAATTATACACACACACACATATATATATAACAATTTTTTTTTCAAAGATTCAGCATAATATCAGGATGACAGTGCTTTGGCGACACCGCCCAAAAACGAGACAAATATTAAAAGATGTATTACAATGACGGAATAAGAAATAAAATGTTTCTTGTTGACTTAAAAAAATTTGTATTTCTGTGATTTTTAAACTTGTTTTTATGTATTATTTGTACATCATCTTAAACTTTGTTTATATTTTAAGAATTATTACTAGTAGTATTAAAGTGTGGGGTTTAGTCGCACTCCAATCTCAATCATAAGTGTGCAGTCTAGCCTCAGACGTAAGGTGTGTGGTTTGTGTCTCAAGACAGTGTGTGGATTTGTCGCACTGCAATCTCAAGCGTCCATTCTAGGCAGGAAGGACAAGCCTGCAGGATGACGAACATTCAGTTGAATCTTCCGGGGGATGTCAAGCAGGAATTCAAGTGTAGTGTCAAGCATGGTACGGAATACATCGGGGAAACTCCTTTGTATGGTCAGATGAAAGTGTAAATAGCCTGTTAAGTAAACTAAACATGAGTTTGAAAGCATATACACAAACGCATGAATAGTCGACCCAACAGGCTTGGTTTTTTCTTTTCAACCTGTATAGATTGACATCAACCTCAAGCATACATTGTGCAGAATTAGATATGACTTTCACGGACGCTGGCGTGGGGTTTATTACACTTTAATAGAAAAGAATAGTTACAAATCTCAAGAACGCAGGGCTTGAGGAAACGATCCTTTTCATTGGGACTTTGTCTTAAATATCAAAGTTGGTGAATGCGAGGAATTCAAAGCTCGCACTTTGCCATCTTTTTAAAGCTAAAATTCCGCGGACGCAGGCTCGGTCAATGTACTTTACTCATGTTATGTCATTAAAAAAAAAGTTATAGACCTCAAGAATGCGAACTTGAGTTTTCATTCAGATCAATCAACTTTAATAAATAAAAGTGTTTTTAATGCGAGGAATGCAAGCTCGTAGTTTTTAATAATTTAAAAAAAATTCAAAGTTAGAATTCCGAGGGCGCGGGTTCGGTCAATGAAATTAGTTATCAGTCGCGAAAAACGTTGTTTGTCGACTTGTAGGGCTCGCTGTCCTGCTGGGTGAATTTAATAGAAAAAATTGTTTCAATCACTAAGATTTTTCCTGAAAAATCCAGGCCAAATTGAAGTGGCTTTCTGATTTTGGTGGGACAAAAAAAAAAAAAAAAAAAAAAAAAAAAAAAAAACTTAGAAAGTAGCTTCTTCTGTTCGGTAGGGTGATGGTTTTAAGAAATATCCTTCTGCTTCATGACGAGTATATATAAATAGATGCATGCCGTTCTTTGGAAGATTTAGAAAGTAACACTGTGCTTTGTATACCCTAGAAATAAGGAAGGAAAAATTAAGTAAAACTTAAGAATTCGGTAAAAAGAGAAAAAGAAAAATGTTCAAATCTAAACAACCTAGTTGCGCGCTTGTAATTCTCCGAGTTAGATTGGGAAATCAACGCTCGTAAAACATATTATTCATAAAAATATGTACAATATCAAGTTCCGAATAGTAATATGGTGTTACAGCTATCCCGCGAAATGGTTAGCAAACTATCGAAAATTCCATTTTGTACATGATTTGCAGGAAAATTATGAAGATGGAGACCTTATTATTCTGGATGATCTGATGAGATCACTGAATGATAAAGTGGCAGAATTGTTCACTGCAGCCTCTCATCATTGTAATGTCAGTGTAATTTTGATTTTACAAAATTTATTTTATCGCTGCAAAGTGATTCGTGACATCAATCTGAATGCACAATACATAATATTGTTTAAGAACCGCTGCGACGTGAGCCAGATTAGATGTTTGGGGCGCGACAGCTGTACTCACAACATCCGGGATTTTTGTTAGATGCCTATATAAAAGCCACTTCCAAACCTTATAAGTATTTAATTTTGGATCTGCATCCTCAGACAAAGGAGGAATTCCGAGTGAGAGACGGACTTTTCCCGGATCCTAATGGTATCCACTGGGTGTTTGAACCGAAATAAATGATGAAAAGACTAAAACAAAATTATTCTTTTTTATGCGTTTTTTCTCATACTTCTCCGACGCAGAAGCGAGCTTTGCTACGCACGGCAAATAAAGGGCAAATATTAGCTTTGTGTGAAGTATGTTGAATGTACTGTCTAGAAATGTACCTTGGCAAGTGAAGAAATTAGGCAAATATCGTAATATATTGAGAAAAGTTGCAAAAAAATCCACAAAGCTCGGTCATAAAAAAATATTTATAAATCAACGCGGAGGACTTTTGCCCTTAATACTCCCTACGGTGGGACCTATTTTGTCGAGCATGTTGGGACAAGTTTTAAGTTATTCAAGTGAATAGATAGGAAGGTTGTTTCCCTCTTTTAATAACTGAATCAATGGCGAGGAGAGTGGAAGAACTGGTGTCCAGATACCATTTACAGAAACCGGAAATAAGGGTGGAAGACGACATAATAAATTTGTTGGATCAAGGTCAGTTGACAGATGATATGAAAGTGAAACGTTTGAGTAAATTGATTACCCGATATTACAAAGTCGTCAGTGAACCCCCAGAACCCGTGCGAGTCAGCATTTTCGAAGAAGAGAGGGGGGAAATATTGGATACTCAAGAAAAGGAAAAAGATGCGGAAAAGCAAGTAGATACTTATAGAATTCTACAAGATATGTTAATATCTGTACCTAAAAATTTTACTAAATATGTACCTTTGATTGTTGAAAAATTGAACACGCGAGGTTATGGGTGGAATGAGGCGGGAGAAATGCTAAAAAACGACATTCCTTTTAAAAAAAATTCCCATCGTGGATTTTTTCTTATCTTTTCAGAAATGTCAAAGCACAGCCGGAACTTCTAGTGTTTCAAGCCTATTTAGACGTGATTCGGGAAATAAATATTTCTCGCGGTTGGATCGGGAATAAAATGCTTTTAAAAATACTGAATTTTGATGATGCGAGTCCGTCTACTTCTTCGACTCCGCGAAACGATCAACAGTCAGCTGTTAGAGGTTCGGGAAGAGACACAAGAGTGTGAGTCCTCAATCTCGTTCGATCTACGAAACTCCGATAAAATGGGGAGCAAAAACCACAATACCGAAAGAGTGGAAGACTTATTGAAAAACATTTATTATAATACTGAGCATCCCGCATCTTTTTCGAGTGCGTTAAAACTGTCAAAAGTGAGCAAAGTACCGATTAAGAAACTAAAGAATGGTTGGCAAGTTAGGATACCTACACTCTTCATAAACCCGTGCGATTCAAGTTTCAACGTCGCAAAGTGTTGTCGTACAGAATTGGCGACCTTATGTAAAATGGACTTGGTGGACCTTCCGAAATTTGCCAAATACAACAGAGGCGTGAAATATCTTCTGACTACCATCGAGGTTTTTTCTAAATATGCCCATTGAAACGTAAAAATGCTGAAAATGTTTTCTCGGCTTTGAAGACGTTATTTAAGAAAGCGGGCGTGTTCAAACACGTTGAGTCGGATAAAGCGAAAGAATTCTGGAACCGTCCTTGCCGAAAGTTTTTTTTTGCTAAAAGGGGTGAATCATTATTCATCGGAATAATTCATCATAATTTATCGGAATAAAGCCAGTGTTGTGGAGCGATTTCACCGCACTCTTAAAGACAAGCTCTATCGTATTTTCACATACAGAAATTCGTTTAAATATGTGGATATTTTATTTTTTCTTAAAATCTTATAATGACAGTGTGCATAGGAGCACGGGATTTTCTCCAAGTCGCTCGACATACCAAGATGAGAGCGTTATATTTGAAAGATTGTACGGTTATCAAAAATTCGTGGACTATAGATTTCGCGTAGGAGATCGAGTGAGAATTTCAAATGCTAAAAAAGCATTTAAGCGAGATTATTTACCTAACTGGACGGAGGAAATTTTTGAAGTATATAAATGTTTTGCAAAAAATCCCCCAAAATTCTTATTGCGAGATTTCAAGGGAAATGTTGTAAAAGGACGTTTTTACGCTCACGAGCTTCAAAAAGTGTTCAAAAAGTCGAGGGATTTTTGGAGAGTGGAGAAAATTTTGCGAAGCCGGGGAAAAGGAGCGAATAAGGATTATTTTGTAACGTGGAAAGGTTACTCGGACGATTACTCGTGGGTTAGATCCCGATGGATGACATGATTTCCGATTTTTAGATAATTCTTCCTTCCGATTTTTACATAACTCTTCCTTCCGATGCCAGCATGGAAATGTTTCCGGAAAATACCCAATCTTCTTTTAGAACAAAACTGTCGGCTCCATTAGTGTTAACTGATGACAATTGGGAAGTAGGGCTTACAGAGATTTTTATACCGAAAACTTGGTTGTATTTTCATGTGGAATCAATAAAAAGAGTGTAAATCAAAAAATTGTCTTTTCTTTTTGCAAAAGTTTAATGCAGTTTAGGATTAAATTAGAAATTAAAACTTTCAGAACAATTGCATTCTTAACAATACATGTATTTTTTTTAAAAAAAAAAGGGGGGGGGGGGAAACATACCTTTGAAGAGACCTGCAAATGCATATTCCATCTCGTTGCAAGCATCCGCACCTCCGAGCTGGGGTTCGAACCCAACATCTGCTTTGATTACGAACCACTAGACATTGCCGGCGATGTATTAGAGCAATTCAAAAATAGATTTTTATTTCCACTGAGATAATTTAATAAAAATTCCCATATATGTATTTGCGCTAAAAAAACCTTAAAATCATTTAACAAACTCAAAATTCTATTTAGAACAAACACATTATTTTAAATAAAAAAGGATACATTTTATTTTTTACCTGTGGTAGAAAAAATTAATGCGCAAACAATAAAATTATTTAACAAACTCAAAAAACCCTATTTAGAACGCATACTTTTTTTTAAATAGAAAAGGATACATTTTATTTTACCTGTGAAAGAAAAAATTAATGTGCAAACAATAAAATCATTTAAAAAAAAAATCAAAACTCGATTTAGAACAAACGCATTTTTTTAATAAAAAAGGATACATTTTATTTTAAATAAATTAATGTGCTAACAATAAAATCATTTTTATAGAAAACAAACATGCTTCTATTTAAAAAAAGATATTATATTTTTCTTTCTCGAGCTCTGTTGTTTTTGGAAGTCCCCAAGTAGCCGTCGGTGTTTTGAAAATAATAGCCCAACATAACCTATTCGCAATTCCCGCCTCGTTCGTTTGCAACAAGACAGGAAAAGGAATAAGCTGTGCCGGGGATTTTCAATTTATTAGTATTCCCCAGATCTTTTTGTTTGTTTGTTTGCCATTGCTCCTTACTACATCACTTTGGGAGGAGGTCGATTTAGAAGTATACAGAAAACGATGTGCATTCACAATTTTTAGAATAATAAATATAGAGTACAAATACAAATTAATGAAAGACAATCTGATATATAATAGTTTTTTTTTACGAAATACATAATATGCACACACACTAAAACAAGAAGCATTAATTTTGAAATATTTTATAAGAAAAAGTTATGTGAAACATAATATTGTTTTTACAAAAATACATAATATGCACAGACACAATGACAAGAAGCATTAATTTTCAAATATTTTATAAGAAAAAACATACGTAGAATGAGACATGCATAAGTATGCAGAATTATTTTGTGAAATATTTTTTCAATACGGACAATACAAATGATTATTATTATAAAAAACACGCAAATTGGTATCTTATATGTATATATATATATATATATATATTCATACAGGGTGTTCCGTTAAAGGGGTCCAATATTAATAGGGGTAATAGAGGAGAATACATGGAGCATAAATCAGTATATAAAGCCTGGTCGGATCTCAATAGTTTTCAAGTTACAGCAAATAGAATGAAAATTCGGAAAATTGTAAAAGAACCCTCATTGCTAAACTATCGATAATGCTACATAAAAACGAAGCACATATTTAGAAAGAGCAGAAAAAAACCTACAAAATGACATCAATTGTATTAAAATAGCAATATTTATTGACGAGTTACAAGCCCTGAAACAGTGAAAAAAGTACGAAATCCAATATACATCAAAATAGTTAATCGTTAATTCCAAAAAGACAACTCTAGCTACAACAAGGAAAATGTAGTAAAATTTGGTCCATTCCGAAAACTTTCGAAAAAGCTTACAATGAACCATATCGGTTTAATTGTGTGAGAGAAATTAATCAGTTTCTTAGTTACAACTCCGCTTTCTTTGACACTAGCAAAGGTTAAACTTCGCCCATCACGATTGGAAACACCGCCTTTTTAATTACTCGCAACTATACATTTTCGATCATGCTTCTTCTGAGATGCAACATTTTTAATTATTCAAGAGTTGAATGAACCAAAATAACTTTACAATAATAGTCTACATTTTAAAGTGGTCTTTTATTGATATAAAGCTTAAGTTAAATTCTTTAAAATTAAACTGGTGGTGAAAATTCTGAAATAATTAAAAATATTGCGATTTGTAACTATGCAAGAAGTTTCAGTACATGTTTTACATGGACAATTATTGTATGTATATGTGCATCATAATTTATGATAGGAAATAATAATAACAAATAGCATAATAATTTTATTAATTATAAATTTAAAAAAGACACTAAATTTTAAATTAATTCATACAAACTTTGTAATTTACAATTTGAGGTCACCACAGTCTGTGACTTGCAAAATACTGTGCCAAAAAGTGTTGAAAATAAAAGAAAAATGACAAATAAAGAATTACATTCCACGTACTTTATGACATATGTGAAGCATAGTCTTCTGGCCTGCGCTGCACAGTTCAATGTCGGAAGGCAGACGAACGGACATTATTATAATAGGTGTTCGAAGTTGCGCCCATTAACAGAATCGCACAGCCGACAGCGACGTCGTAAAGATTGGCGAACACGCCGAAAAACTCCGACGGAGTTGGGAATGTCTCCTGCAGCGACAACGATTCGCGCTAGTAAATCCTCCGGTGTATCCACAGGCGTTTCATATACCAGCGATTTAAGGTGTCCCCAAACAAAAAAGTCTAACGGATTGAGGTCTGGAGAGCGTGCAAGCCAAGCAACAGGTCCACTGCGTCCAATCCATTTCCCAGGCCCCCCAGGGGGATACCTTCTTTAGGTATTCACGGGCTTCGCAACCCCGGGTTCCTGAGCGATCTTTCTCTTTTCTTTTTCCTCTTTTTTCTCTTGCCTTTCTTTCCTCTTTGTTTCACTCTCATTGTGGTTTCCTCTTCGGAGGTGAGGGCAATTCTGTATGAGCCGATATCATCCTGTATATCGACTCATGGAGAATTGTAAACCACCCACGTGTTTGCCGTACGTGGCGACCCGTGTCCCTGGAAAGGGGGATCCTGGCAGTTGAGGGAAACCAACACGCTGCTTTGGCCCCTGCTTCAGGTAGACGGGAGGTGCATATTGGTCCCGTATGCATCAATCGGCTGGTCAGCTGACTTGTCACTGGCTGGGGATCAAGCGAGCGAGTACTTACTAGCCATCTCGTTAAGGGTGGATACTGGCATAGGAGTGTCTTGTGACCGTATGGGCCCTGGTTAGCACTGGTGCACGAATGTGCATCCCCTTGTTGGGCTCGGTGGTGGGTGGTGCGACCGGGGTCTGAATTGTTTTTTTATCTCATTATGGATGGAAATAATTTACTTCCTTTAAATCCTCTCCCATGTGGAGAGAATGCGAACCTAAATAAGTCCTGTGCTGATAGAGATGGTGATATTACCTCTAATACCAATTCATGTGCTGAAAGATTCTTTATTATCAAAAGACAAGAAGGCAGTTTTGACAAGACCTCTCCCTTTCTGATTCACAAATCTATCCAAGGATTGATTGGTGAACCAAAGACCATAAAAAAAATTCGATCTGGTGATCTTCTTATTGAAGTAAACAATAGCAAACAAGCCATAAGTTTAAAGAAATGTACACATTTTGCAAATATCCCGATTTCCGTAAGCCCACATAGAACTCTCAACACTTCTCGTGGTGTGATCTCAGAATCTGACCTCCTGCATGTCACCGAAGATGAAATAGTGGAAAACTTAAGGGAACAAAATGTCATAGGAGCTAGACGTATAAAAATCACCCGTAAAGATGAACAAATACCAGCGAATCAAATTCAGATACCTACCAAGCATATAATACTTACTTTTAACTCGCCAAACCTACCCAAATATATAAAAGCCGGATATCTTTCATGTTCTGTCAGACCTTATATCCCAAACCCACTGCGTTGTTTTAATTGTCAACGCTTTGGGCACTCAAAAACCTCATGCCGAGGTAAAACCACATGTGGTCGGTGTAGTGCAGTTGGCCACGAAAGTGTACAATGCAATGCACCACCTTCTTGTGTAAACTGCAAAAAAGAGCACCCATCTTATTCCAAATCCTGCGAGCAGTGGCGAAAAGAAAAAGAGATACAAACAATACGAACAAAAGAAAATTTATCATACCCCGAGGCTAGAAAAATAGTTGAATCCAGGGCACCCACAGTTGGTGTCTCATATGCTGCTGCTTTGTCTAAAACAGTCCAAAAATCTCATAAAACTATTGCAACCCAAACCGAATTCCCCACTGAAACTAATTGCCAACGTAATCAAAAAGAAAATAACCTGTCTAATAATTCTGCTAAGACAAATAGATCAACGCAAGCTGCTGCTCCTCCTAAGTCACCAAAATCTGCTCATCCTAACTTATCAAAATCTGTTCCTAATGCACAACAAAATACCTCGTCACAATCTTTAATCTCTAAACTTCCAATCCATAAAAGAGGTTCTCAAAATACAACAAAATCGCCATCTGTGAAACCAAACCGTAAATCTGATGCAGAGAAATTTAACCTGCCAACAGTTACAGTCACTGTGCCATCTGAAAATGCAGCCAAAAAGAGAAAGGGTAAAACATCCAAAAAAGAAATCCACCCAAAACAGACAGATAAAATGGAGGAGGATGATTCTCTTGCTCTTCACCCAGATTCGGATGAAGAATTTAATGATGGAGATAGTATGACTATCTCCGAATAACTTAACGCAGATAAATTACTAAAAAAATCATTCATGTCTAATATTATCTCGTGGAACTGCCGTGGCTATCATAATAAATATGACGAAATCCGCAACATACTTCATGACCATCAACCACTATGTTTAGCGTTACAAGAAACCCATCTTAAACCCAATAACAAAGCAAAATTGCGCACTTATGCTACATACCGAAAATATTTTACTGGTAGTGAAAGGGCCACAGGTGGAGTGGCTCTTTTCATCTCTCGCAACCTACCCCATACGCATATTAATCTAAACACAAATTTACAAGCTGTTGCAGTCCGTGTACATATTAACCGGCTTATAACAATTTGCACCTTATACTTACCGCCAAATCAGTCTATTCAGTCAGCTACTCTTGATAATCTCCTTCTCCAACTCCCCACTCCTTACATCATTGTTGGAGATTTTAATGCACATAGTCAACTGTGGGGAAATACCGATTCTAATCAGCGTGGTGATGTTATTGAGAAATTAATATCTGACAATGGCTTATGCCTGCTTAATAATGGAGATAACACTTACTTTCATGAACCAACTCGCACTTTTCATGCAATAGACCTTACAATCTGCTCCCCATCTGTTTATCCTTTCTGGAACTTCTGGGTCTCAAATGACCTGCACGGCAGTGACCATTTTCCAACATTTATCACACAGACTACTCCTAACAGGGACTCTAATACTTATTTTAAGCGCTATATTTATGACAGAGCAAATTGGCCATCTTTCGAAAATCAGGCTACAATTACAAACGACATGATTGACTGTGATATTGACGATGCACTTGATAATATCACCCAGTGTATTATCAATGCTGCAGATATTAGCATTCCTAAATCCACTGCTACACCTAGACACAAGAAGCCGTGGTGGAACAGTGATTGCCAGATTGCAAAAAAAACTCAACAGAAGGCTTGGGGCCTCTTCCGGAGGTATCCCAATAATACAAACTATATTGCCTTCAAAAAAGCAAAGGCGGAAGCTAGAAGAGTGCGTCGTAAGAGCCAGCGTGAATCTTGGATGCAATACATATCTAACATTAGCTCTAATACCTCAAGCAAAGTCCTCTGGGAAAAAGTAAAAAATTGTATGGGCCTATATTCCGAAAACCATATCTCAATCCTAAATCACAACGGTCAAACAATAGCTTCACCCAAAAATATTGCTGAAACAATAGCAAATACACTTGCATCTAACTCTAGCACAGATTCATACCCAGAACCATTCTTATCATATAAAAGACAAATGGAAACTACCCGCATCAATTTTCATTCTCGCCATTCTTTTAACTATAATAACCCCTTTACGATTTCAGAGCTCCTAAGTTGTTTGCAAAAAAGCCACCTCTCTGCTCCAGGTCACGATGGCATCACCTATACCATGCTAAAACATCTTTCCACCGCCTCACTTAATAACTTACTTGCCTTCTATAATAGAATTTGGGTTGAACATGCCTTTCCTTATGCCTGGCGTAAAGCTGTTATTATTCCCTTTCCTAAACCAGGTAAAGATTCCAGGGACCCCAATAATTACAGACCTATTGCACTCACTAGCAGCCTTTGCAAACTTCTAGAAAAAATGGTAAATATCCGCCTTGTGCATATTTTAGAATCTAACAATCTGCTTGCCGCTTTTCAAAGTGGATTCCGACGAGGTAGATCTACTATCGATAACCTGATCCATCTTGAAACTCATATTCGGACTGCTTTTCTAAAACGCAGCCATTTGGTGTCAGTCTTTTTTGACATGGCGAAAGCCTATGACAAAACATGGCGATACGGGATCCTTCGTGATCTGTTTAATCTTGACTTTCGTGGGAATCTCCCAATTTTTATTGACAACTTCCTCGCCATGCGACTCTTTCAAGTCAGGATTGGGGGAACTCTATCAAGTTTTTATGTACAAGAAGAGGGTGTACCCCAGGGCAGTGTCCTGAGTGTCACCCTCTTTGCTATTAAAATAAATGATATCCTTGGTCAATTACCCCCTTCGGTGAAGGGAGATCTCTATGTTGACGACTTTCGCATTATGTGTATAGGTCAAGATATTCGTTTTATTGAGAGACAATTGCAAACTGCCATCACTCATATTCTTAATTGGACAAATAAAAATGGTTTTATCATTTCTAAAGACAAAACTTCTTGCGTGCACTTTTGTAGACGTAGGGATCTACATCCAGATCCTGAAATTTTTATCGACTCAACTCAGATTCCTGTTGTGGACAGTGTCCGTTTTCTGGGCCTTCACTTTGATAAAAAGTTAACCTTTTTACCACATATCTTTCAGTTACGCACAAAATGTGAAAAATCTCTTAATCTTATAAAGGTGCTTTCAAATACCTCTTGGGGAGCAGATCGTACTTCTCTCCTTAAAATCTATCGTGCCATGATCCGGTCTAAAATTGACTATGCCTGCCAGGTCTATGGTTCAGCCAGTAAATCTGCTCTAAAAAAACTTGACACTGTGCACCATAGCGCACTCCGGGTTTGCTCTGGTGCATTTCGTACGTCTCCAATTTTAAGCCTTTATGTTGACTGTAACGAACCAGCATTACATCATATTCGTGATAAACTCTCATTGGAGCTGTATTACCGTGTCCTTTCATATCCTGGCCATCCCCTTCATACCCACATTTTAAATACAGACAATGATATCCTTTATCAGCATAGACCATCTTGCATACCATCTTTTGGAGCCAGAATACGAAGAATTATTGATGATAGTGCTCTAATCAATATTGAAGTGAACCCTTGTCCAATGTACCAGTTCCCTCCCTGGAAACCTCCTGATATTACCACGCTCCATCCATTTAAAGGTTACAATAAAAATAATCTAACTCCTCTTGCCTTTCAACAACTATTTGCTGCACATCGTGCAAACTTTAATAATTACATAGATATCTATACGGATGGTTCTAAGAGTGGGGATATTGTTGGCTGCGGGATTTTTTGTAATGACACTACCTTGAGTTATCGTCTGCACCCTTCAATTTCTGTCTTTACATCCGAATTGATTGCAATAGAGAGAGCCATGTCGCACATCTCTCATCATCATATCTCACCCTTCATCATTTATACTGACTCAAATAGTTCTATTGACGCTATAAAATCACTTAAAAAGCATCCCTTTGTTTCGTCCATCTTAGAGTTTTATAATAAATTGACAAGACGTGGCTATAATATCTTATTTTGCTGGGTACCTGGACACATGGGTATCCCTGGCAATGAAAAAGCAGATGAGGCGGCAAAGCTGGCTCTTAATCCCTTACACCATAGAATACCATTCTCAGACGTTAAACTACTTATAAACCATTTTATTCATAATAATTGGCAAGACAGTTGGGATTTAGAATACAATAATAAATTGCACCATATCAAACCTACAATCATAACGTGGCCTCCAAATTATCCAAGGAAAACAGATGTCCTTCTGACTCGTCTGAGAATTGGTCATTCTAGGATCACTCATAAACATCTTTTACTTCGGGAGGATGCACCCATGTGTCCACATTGTCATTATGATTATCTGACCATTCACCATGTTTTAACTGACTGTCCGGGCCTCCGGCACTTATATAGAATTTATTTTAACACTTCATTACCAGCAATGACAAACCTCATCGGGGAAACACCTCATGGGGCACTCTTTACGTTTTTAAAACACGCAGGATTTTATTTTGATATCTAATCTTTTATTTATTTCGTTGGTTTTATGACTGATTTTAGGTTTTAACATCTGGATGGGATACCCCATCCAGATACCTTTTCTACGTTATTTATTTTCTTTCATATTTACCTATATTTTAGCTACTTTATTTAACTTCATCCTTTTTTAGTCTATAATTATTTTTTTGGCGCAGCATGTCCCTCATGGGACTTTGTGCCATAAAACCATATACAACCAACCAACCAACCATTTCCCAGGATATGTTGAATTGAGGTGATTGCGAACACCTATGAAAAAATGTGCCGGTGCGCCATCGTGCATAAACAACATATTGTGGCGCAATGTTGCTGGCACATTTTGCAGTAACTGCGGTAAGATATCCCGTAGGAAAACCAAGTACGTACTGCCATTGAGTACATCTGGGAGTAAATATGGTCCTATGAGATAATCGCCGAGGACACCTGCCCATATGGTCACACTGAACTTTTGTTGTGCGTTCGACGGGAAAACAGTGTGCGGATTTGTATATGACCATGTGTGCATATTGTGCGTGTTTACCACGCCCTCTCTCGTAAATGTTGCTTCATCAGTAAATAAAATATTTTCCAGCAATTGTGGATTATTTTCTGTTACATTAAGCAACCAGCGTACGAATTCTGTCCGCAGAGCACAATCTGTTACTGATAACAGTTGTACCCGCTGCACATGAAAGGGGTGCATGTTTTCTGCACGCAGAACACGCCACACACTTTGGTGAGAAACACCGACTTCAGACGCAGCAGCTCGTGTACTCGTGGAGGGGTTATCTTTAAAAATATTCAGTACATCTTCTTCCATTGCAGGTGTTCGTACATGTCGAGGTTTCCCTGCATCAATGCTTGCTGTTATAAACGATCCAGTCTCCCGTAATCGTCTATCGATTTTTATGAAGAGTTTCGAACTTATGCAACGTCTCCTTGGAAATTACTCACGGTACATGCGCTGTGCTAGACATGCATTTCCATGAGCTTGCCCGTACATCAGATGCATGTCCGCATATTCTTCGTTAGAGTATTCCGGCATAATTATTATACATCAACTTACTACAATCCCACTTACAACAGCCTCCCTTTAACATAACGCCCACTGATGCCCCTCAGGGGAATACCTTCTTTAGGTATTTACGGGTTTCGCGACCCCGGGTTCCCGAGCGATCTTTCTCCTTTCCTGTCTTCTTCTCTTTTTGGTTGTCTATCCTTTTTTCTTTGTTTCACACTTTTTAGTCTTCTCTTTTCAGTTTGTTATCCCTCTTTGTTCTTGTTCGAGTTTGTTACTGTTTTCTTGAAACTGTTCTTTGTTCTACTAACGTTGTTCTTGTTCTTTTGAGAAAAAAAAAATTATAAAGGTTTTTAAAAAAGACAAAAAATACACCTTGTTTCTGAGTTTTCTCTCACATTAATTTTTCTTTTTTTTTTTCTACAATAGTGGTTTTTTTTTCACGTGAGACACTCTGGGTGTTGAGGTTTTTTAATCTCATCGCCTCGTTTCTACCTTTATAGGCTGATCTCGAGTCCCAGAGTGCAGGGCATTTCCGAAATTCGGTTCCGTGATCGGAGGACGCCATACTTGTATGGTGGCTGTTAGGACCAACACCGGGAGACTGGTGCCTTTCGGCGAAAGGGGCTGTAGGTTGGACAGAGCTGTAAAGGCTTACCTACTGGCTTCCTGATTCCAAAGTGAAAGAACTAGAGATTAAGAAATGCTATCGAGTTTAATCCAATGTTCGAAAAACGTGGAAGTTTGTTGATATAGTTTTCACCCTTTTGAGACCTGCGCCTAAAGTAATGGTAATAAGAAGGGTCGGTGACCAGGCCCGATGCCTGGCGTTTCAATATGCTTTCTCTCAATATGGCTACAATATTAGGAATTAACCCATGTGATGTGGAGGCCCCACATTCCAATACAGAGAGTAATGGTGCAATCAGCTCTGGCTCAGAAATAACTGCTAATCAACATAAAAAACAATCATGGGAAGAGATGTGTGACGTTTTTACTTCCAATGAAGAATGTAAAAATGTCAACTTTAATACTAGTAAAGCTGAAGAAAGATTTTTTGTAGTGAAACGCACAGATGGAAGCTTTGACAAAACATCACCCTTTTTGATAAATAAATCTATCCTTGGATTGGTTGGTGAACCAAAAACAATAAAAAAACTCCGGACAGGTGAACTTTTAATCGAAGTAAGCAACAACCAACAAGCAGCAAACTTAAAAAAATGTACTCACTTTGCAACCATCGCAGTCACTATATCACCTCATAGAACCTTAAACACATCTCGTGGGGTGATCTCAGAGTCTGATCTGTTGCATGTTTCAGAAGATGAAATAGTAAACAATTTAAAAGACCAAAACGTCATTGAAGCAAGAAGGATACAAATCCACCGTCGGGACGAACAAACATCTACTCAAATACAAATACCTACCAAACACATTATACTTACATTTAACACACCCAAACTACCAAAATATATAAAAGCCGGGTATTTATCATGTTCCGTTAGACCGTACATACCAAACCCACTGCGTTGTTTTAATTGTCAACGCTTTGGGCACTCAAAAACCTCATGTCGAGGTAAGGCCACCTGTGGTCGGTGCAGTGCAGTTGGCCACGACAGTGCGCAATGTAATGCTCCACCTTGTTGTGTCAACTGCAAAAAAGATCATCCATCTTATGCTAAATCTTGTGAAATGTGGAAAAAAGAAAAAGAAATACAGACCATACGCACAAAGGACAACATATCGTACCCTGAAGCCAGGAAAATTGTTGAATCAAGGACACCCAAAGTTGGTGTGTCATATGCTACTGCCTTGTCTAAAACTGTCCATAAAACTTATCAGTCTATTGCAACTCAAACAGAACTCCCCACTAAACCTAATTGCCAACCTAATCAAAAAGATAACTACCTGTCTAATAATTCTGGTAAGACTAATAGATCAACACAATCTCCTCCTCCTAAGTCACCTAAATCTGATCCTCCTAAACCACTACAAAATGCCTCTTCAAAATCATCTCAATCTGTTATTTCTAAACTTCCACTCCATAAAACAGGTTCTCAAAATACAACTAAAACACCATCTGTGAAACCAAGCCGTAAATCTGACGCCGAAAAATTTAACCTACCAACGATAAAGCCAGTGTGTCACCCGAAAATTCAGCTAAAAAGAAAAAGAATAAAACATCCAACAATGAAACTCAATCAAAACAAAATGATAAAATGGAGTATGATGATGCTCTAGCTCTTCACCCAGAACCGGATGAAGAATTTAACGATGGAGTTAGTATGACTATCTCCGAATAAAAATTCCGCAGGTAGTAAAAAAAAAAATAAAATAAAATCTTTCATGTCTAATATTATCTCTTGGAACTGCCGTGGTTATCACAATAAACATGACGAAATCCGTAATATTCTATCCGACCATCAACCTTTATGTTTAGCTCTGCAGGAAACCCATCTAAAACCCACTGACAAAGCAAAATTACGCACCTATGCTATATACAGAAAAGATTTTACAGGTAGTGATAGGGCCACTGGTGGAGTGGCTCTTTTCATCTCTCGCAATTTACCCCACACTCATATTAACTTAAGAACAAACTTACAAGCTGTTGCAGTCCGTGTATATGTAAAACGTCTCATTACAATCTGCACTATTTATTTACCACCCCACCAAATTATTCAGTCAGCACTACTTGATGATCTCCTTCTCCAACTCCCCACTCCCTTCATCATTGTTGGAGATTTTAATGCTCATAGCCAACTGTGGGGTAGTTCTGACACTAATCAACGTGGTGATATTATAGAGAAATTAATTTCCGACAATGGCTTATGCCTACTCAATAATGGTGATCATACTTATTTCCATGAACCAACCCGCACCTTTCATGCAATAGATCTCACTATCTGCTCTGCATCTATCTATCCTTATTGGAACTTCTGGGTCTCTAATGACCTACACGGCAGTGACCATTTTCCAACATTTATCTCACAGACTACTCCTCACAGGGATTCTAATAATTGCTTTAATCGCTATGTCTATGACAGAGCCAATTGGCCAACTTTTACAGACCTTGCTAAAATCACTAGCGATATGATAGGTGATATTGACGATGCGCTTCATAATATCACCCATTGTATTATCAATGCTGCAGATATTAGCATTCCTAAATCACGTTCCACCCCAAAACACAGGAAACCATGGTGGAATGATGACTGTCAAAAGGTAAAAAAAAGTCAACAGAAGGCATGGGGCAACTTCCGGAGGTATCCCAATAATGCTAATTATATTGCATACAAAAAAGCAAAGGCTGATGCTAGAAGAGTGCGCCGCAAAAGCCAACGTGAATCCTGGATGCAATACATCTCCACTATAAGCTGTAATACCTCAAGTAAAGTTCTTTGGAAAAAAGTGAAAAATTGTATGGGATTATATTCTGAAAACCACATCTCAATTTTAAAACACAATGGCCAAACTATTGTATCTCCAAAAAACATTGCTGAAACAATAGCAAATACCCTCGCATCCAATTCTAGCTCTGATTCTTACCCAGATTCTTTTTTATCATACAAAAGACGAATGGAAACTACCAACATCAATTTTAATTCATGCCACTCTTATGATTACAATCTTCCTTTCACTATTTCAGAACTCTTAAAATGTTTACAAAACAGTCATTTATCTGCTCCAGGTCACGATGGCATCACATATACCATACTGAAACATCTCTGCAGGACTTCTCTAAATAACCTTCTTGCTTATTACAATAGAATCTGGATGGAACAAGCTTTTCCCAATGCCTGGTGTAAAGCCATAGTCATCCCTTTTCCTAAACCAGGAAAAGACTCAAGCGATCCAAATAATTACAGGCCAATTGCACTCTCTAGTTGCCTTTGCAAACTTTTAGAAAAAATGATTAATTGCCGTCTTGTCCATGTTTTAGAATCAAATAATTACCTTGCAGCTTTCCAAAGTGGATTTCGAAGAGGTAGGTCCACTATTGATAACCTCATTCTCTTAGAATCTCATATACGGACTGCCTTTTTAAAGAGAAACCATCTGGTCGCAGTGTTTTTTGACATGCTGAAAGAATATGACAAGACATGGAGGTACGGTATTCTTCGCGATCTTTTTAACTTGGACTTTCGTGGTAACCTCCCGATTTTTATTAAGAACTTCCTTGCCATTCGTATTTTTCAAGTTCGAATTGGCGGGATCCTCTCCAGTTTTTATATACAAGAAGAGGGTGTTCCTCAGGGTAGTGTTCTGAGTGTCACCCTTTTTGCTATCAAGATAAATGGCATCCTTGAGCAGTTGCCCCCATGTGTTCAGGGAACCCTCTATGTTGACGATTTTAAAATTTTATGTAAAGGACAGGATATGCGTTTTATTGAGAGACAATTACAGTTAGCTATCAACCGTATTATTCAATGGACAAATAAAAATGGTTTTATTATATCTCAGGACAAAACTTCTTGTGTACATTTCTGTAGACGTAGGGATCTGCATCCAGACCCTGAAATTTTTATTGGTTCTTATCAAATTTGTGTTGTTGACTGCGTCCGCTTTTTGGGTGTGTATTTTGACAAAAAACTTACTTTCTTACCACATATTTTGCAGTTGCGGAAAAAATGTGAACAATCCCTTAATTTAATTAAGGTGCTTTCGAACACATTTTGGGGAGCAGACCGTGGTTCTCTCCTTAAAATTTATCGTTCTATAATCCGTTCCAAAATTGACTATGCCTGCCAAATCTATGGCTCGTCCCGCATTTCCACTCTTAAAAAACTTGACACTGTGCACCACAGCGCACTCCGTGTCTGCTCTGGTGCATTTCGTACATCGCCAGTTTTAAGTCTGTATGTTGACTGTAATGAAGCAGCATTACATCATATTCGGGAAAAGCTTTCATTAGATTTGTACTATCGTATTCTTTCACATAATGATCATCCACTTCATACAAATATTTTAAATGCAGACAATGATATGCTTTATCAGCACCGACCATCCTGCATTCCATCATTTGGAGTCAGAGTGAGAAATTTTATTAACAATAGCAATCTAAGCAATATTGAGGTGAGCATTTAAAAAAAAAAAAAATTTAAAAACAAATCAGGAGGGCCTTGGTATAGCATATGATTAATACGAAACATAGCACATTTCCCCTCTTCGTTAAAAATATTGGAGCGGCTGTAACAACGGGCACAAATATTGAATACTTGCGTTTCGAAGTATTGGATAACAAAGCCATATTCCTGACAACTACATGTTTTGTCAGGCTATGGCACATAAAAAAAAGTATTCTCTGATCCAATAATTATTTCGAATGATTCCCAAAGATCTTTTTTGAAAAAACTCTTCCATATGATAGTGTTTTTTCGAGGTAGAAATAATATGGAGCTTCTTCTTGAAAGAGGTTGACGTGCACTGAGGGGGATTTCAACATATTGAACGAAATTACGTAGTAGTTGCCTTTTTTCCGGATCTCCAATGGGCAACTCGTCGACTTTATCGGCAAAGTTTATACGTTGTAAAATGGTTTTTCACTAATTGCAAACAGATAAGGGCATCTATCTGAAAAAAAATGCAGGGAAAGGGGATAAATACACACTAGTGTCTACTCTAGCAGGCTGTACCATATTCTAAGCAAGTGTCTGCCACGCCTACAATTCCAGCAATCGCCGAATCCGTGTGGGCAGCAATCATGAGTGTAGTCCACATTTTTGATTTTGTTACATGTCGATATACAACCCATGCGTTAACTACTGCAGCTCCTAACAACAATTCTAATCCTAGTTTTCTGTAGCATAGTTCTGTACCATATATCTAGTACCATAGTACTATTTTTCTTGTACTTTCTTGTGTTGTCGTTGTGGTGTAAGCACCCATCTGATCTGACAAATCTATCCCAACTTTGTCTATATTGTATGTCAGTATGGCTTCCTTTTTACCTAAGCCCTTCGAGTGCTTTTTGCACTGGTTGGTAACAATCTTTGTGGAAGGCTTTGGCTGGTTGAAGTAGTTGCAGCAGTTTGATTTGTGTTATCCACTTGCTCCAACAGGACTTCCTTTGGTATCTATACTACAGATCATAGATCATATACTACAGATAATTTTGGATCCTTTTGCTTAAAAACATGTGTCATTTGATATTTTAAGTAGCGGATGTTTATTAGTGTGTTTACGTGTAATTAGGGGAGACCGGGGGAATGGCGACACCTTAAGGGAATTTAATTTTTTTCACCTCGAAAAAATGTTTATTTTCTAATAGTAAAAATTCTAAAGCTGAATCATGATCTTTAGTATCTGTATAAATTTAACCGTAATCATAACTGTACAGTAAGCATACATAAAAAAATATTTTTTAAACCTCTGCACAGTGGCGGGATTACCCAGGATACTGGGGTCATTCCGCCACTGTACCGGGGTAATGCCGCCACTCTTTAATGACATAGTACATGCATCAAATGGATACTAGGAAACACACAACCTACTGAAAATTGTTAGAAAGCAATGTAATTTGTCAGAATAATGGTTAAGATTACAATTTACTTCATATTGCAAAAGTCACTCTGCTGAATCGGCTCCACTACATTAAAATGAGGCCATTTCTCACCCGATTTGCATGGCGGCGCCATTACCCCGAGAGGACAATATGGCGGAAATCTCCAAGCAAAGCCCAAAGAAGAACCGAACTTGTTGAACACATTGCATCAAAATGTCGCCGAATGCATATAGATTACGGGTCATATTATCTTAAATACCTAATGTTACAATAAAAGGTGCTTATCTCTACTCATTTGAAGCTCCAAAATAACAAGCAACTAGATGAAAACTACATTTTTCACTAGAACAAACGAACGACGTACAGCAAAGTCACTCTCACTTTAGGCACTGTTTCTATTGTTGGCCGCTATAGTGCAGGCACATTCACTATCTCAAACTGCCGTTAGTTTTTAAACTAGGTGGGGTGGCGGCATAACCCGGGTTGGTGGCATTCCCCCGGTCTCCCCTAAGTAATTTAATGTATGAGGTTTGTTGTTACAAGCTTCACGAACTTTATTCGGGATTTCATTATCTACAATTGGCAACGCATAAGGTTCATTAATGAGTTCAGGATTCGAATTTAGATCTTGTGTGTTATTCTCAAAAGTACACCTTGATTGGTAATCACCAAGGACATTAAATGATCCAGGGACACGTTCGAAGGAAAATGTGTATTCAGGAAGTTCTATTAACCAATGTGTCGTAAGATCTGCAAAGTTACATGTTTTCTTGTATTTCTTTAAAGGAGCACTATTAGATAAAATTATAAATTTTCTGTTGTACAGATAGTATTTGAATGCAGTGATAGATTTATGAATGGCCATTAACTCCAATATTAGTGCTGGATAACGCTTTTCTGCATGCTTGAGAGATTTTGAAAAATATGCAATTGGAAGTATTTGTTTATGATGTTCTTATAATAATGCTCCAGCTATGTTAATTTTGATGCGTCAGTATTGACCTAAAAGTTTTAGATCAATTTGGTAAACGAACCATAGTGGAATTAAAGAAAACTTGCTGCATTTTGTCAAAAAAATTTTGATAATTTTGTGTCCTTTTAAATGTAGGTTTAGGTGTAGTTAAATCAATGAGATGTACCGTCATTTTATGAAACTATACAACAAATGACTTACAGAAAATTAATAGACCAGTAAATTTCTTTAACTGTCTTTTAGTTGTGGGAGGAGGGAAGGATTTTATTTTTATAATATTTTACTATATAAGTGAAATGGAGAGACTTTGGATGTGGAATCCTAAGTAGTCTAAGTAGCTGTTTTATGAAATATACACTTGCTTATAGTCAATGTTAAATTATACTTAGACAATATTTGTGATACTTTGTTTAATTTAGGACAAGTTTCTTCAAAAGAATAGGAGCCAAATATTAAATAATCTTGATACGCATAAATACCGTTTATTTGTAATTCATCAAGTTTTAGAAAAAGCCACTTGAAGATTTCAACACAAAAACTGATGTTTTATAGCGATAAGTTTGAGGTCAATTTGGTGGTATAGGGGAGACCGGGGGAATGGCGACACCTTAAGGGAATTTAAATTTTTTCACCTCGAAAAAATGTTTATTTTTTAATAGTAAAAATTCTAAAGCTGAATCATGATCTTTAGTATCTGTATAAATTTAACCGTAATCATAACTGTAAAGTAAGCATACATAAAAAACTATGTTTTAAACCTCTGCACAGTGGCGGGATTACCCAGGACACTGGGGTAATTCCGCCACTGTACCGGGTAATGCTGCCACTCTTTAATGACCTAGTACATGCATCAAATGGATATTAGGAAACACACAACCTACTGAAAATAGTTAGAAAGCAATGTAATTGAGCAGAATAATGGTTAAGTTTACAATTTACTTCATATTGCAACAGTCACTCTGCTGAATTGGCTCCACTACATTAAAATGAGGCCCTTTCTCACCCGATTTGCATGGCGGCGGCATTACCCCGAGAGGACAATATGGCGGAAATCCCCAAGCAAAGCCGAAAGAAGAACCGAACTTGTTCAACACATTGCATCAAAATGTCGGCGAATGCATATAGATTAAGGGTCATATTATCTTAAATACCTAATGTTACAATAAAAGGTGCTTATCTCTACTCATTTGAAGCTCCAAAATAATAAACAACTAGATGAAAACTACATTTTTCACTAGAACAAACGAACGACGTACAGCAAAGTCACTCTCACTTTAGGCACTGTTTATATTGTTGGCCGCTATATTGCAGGCACATTCACTATCTCAAACTGCCCTTAGTTTTTAAACTAGGCGGGGTGGCGGCATAACCCGGGTTGGCGGCATTCCCCTGGTTTCCCCTACTTGCTGAAAATACAAAGACGTGAAATATTTATATGCATATAAATAGAAATAATGGTTTACATTTTTGTAGGGGGGATGATGAACATTGTAATATGGAATTTAACATATGCAGGTCAAGAGCGAGTCTGTATTTTTGCTTTGTAGACCCATCAGATTTCTTTTTAACAAGCCCATTCAGAACAATTTCTTTCAAATACGTTTGCTTAAAGAAGCTGATTTATCTGCTCTTCATTTCCTGGTTTATGGGGAGAGGGAAAATGTAAGAGTTTGATGGGATAGTCATTGATGAATCGTTTATGGCTCGTTCGTTTGTAACAAGACAGGAAAAGGAATAAACTGTGCCGGGGATTTTCATTTTATTAGTATTCCCCAGATCGTTTTTTTTTGTTTGTTTGCCATTGCTCCTTACTACATCACTTTGGGAGGAGGTCGATTTACAAGTACTCAGAAAAACGATGTGCATTAACAATATTTAGAATAATAAATATAGAGTACAAATACAGATCAATGGAAGACAATGTGATATATAATATTGTTTTTACAAAATACATAATATGCAGACACACAAAGACAAGAAGCATTAATTTTGAAATATTTTATAAGAAAAAAGTTATGTGATAGGGGAGACCGGGGGAATGGCGACACCTTAAGGGAATTTAAATTTTTTCACCTCAAAAAAATGTTTATTTTTTAATAGTAAAAATTCTAAAGCTGAATCATGATGTGTAGTATCTGTATAAATTTAACCGTAATCATAACTGTAAAGTAAGCATACATAAAAAAATATTTTTTAAACCTCTGCACAGTGGCGGGATTACCCAGGATACTGGGGTAATTTCGCCACTGTACCGGGGTAATGCCGCCACTCTTTAATGACCTAGTACATGCATTAAATGGATACTAGGAAATACATAACCTACTGAAAATAGTTAGAAAGCAATGTAATTGAGCAGAATAATGGTTAAGGTTACAATTTACTTCATATTGCAAAAGTCACTCTGCTGAATATGCTCCACTACATTCAAATGAGGCCATTTCTCACCCGATTTGCATGGTGGCGGCATTACCCCGAGAGGACAATATGGCCGAAATCCCCAAGCAAAGCCGAAAGAAGAACTGAACTTGTTCAACACATTGCATCAAAATATCGGCGAATGCATGTAGATTACGGGTCATATTGTCTTAAATACCTAATGTTAAAATAAAAGGTGCTTATCTCTACTCATTTGAAGCTCCAAAATAATAAGCAACTAGATGAAAACTACATTTTTCACTAGAACAAACGAACGATGTACAGCAAAGTCACTCCCACTTTAGGCACTGTTTCTATTGTTGGCCGTTATAGTGCAGGCACATTCACTATCTCAAACTGCCGTTAGTTTTTAAACTAGGTGGAGTGGCGGCATAACCCGGGTTGGCGGCATTCCCCCGGTCTCCCCTACATGATATTGTATGTACAAAAATACATAATATGCACAGACACACAATGACAAGAAGCATCAATTTTCAAATATTTTATAAAAAAAAAGTTACGTAGAATGAGACCTGCATAAGTATACAGAATGTTGTGAAATATTTTTTCAATACGGACATTACGAATGATTATTATTATAAAAAAACACGCAGATTGGTATATTATATATATATATATATATATAGATAGGTAGATATAGATAGATAGCTTTATATAGATAGATAAACAGAAATATGTGCCTGAGAGATACTCCATTTTACATGCACAAAACGCAAAAGAAATACACAGAAATGTACAGTTACAATGCATGTGACTTTTGAAAATATTTTTTTATAAGACTAGGGGGCTCGGCCCCCTACGAGCTACGCTCGCCAACCCCCGTCCAGACACCGCAGACTCTAAATGCACGCTAATTTGATCGGCTTTAAAAAGATTTCGAAAGATTGAATTATAATTTAAACAAGAAATATAGAAATTTTGTTTTTAAAGTCAATTCCTACTTAGGTCATCAAAGAAAAATTTAATATAATCCCTTAAGCTAATATTAGTTTTTGTTGCATTAAAATATCTCAATTTGTTGATTTTCTATAAGCAAGTAGGTTTACAATGGAACTCTATGGGAATTTGGCGAAATATTAGAAATATCGCCAAGTTGGCGTCACTTTTGGCGACTTATTTTGACCGCCAAATTTGGCGATATATCGCCAAGTTGGCGACATACTTGGCGGTATTTGGCGACAGAATAGGGTTCCCCCTATGGTAACCCCTTATTGAAAATACTTTCATTGACCGTCAATAACCAATGGCCGCCATTTTGTTTCCCATGCAAAACTAAAATTAATTAATTAAAATTTAATTAATGAATTAATATTTGAAAAACTGTATTAACATCAATTGTCATCCAGTACAAGTTTTAAAAAAATTATTTCAACTTGATAGGATGAATAATGAGTATTTTATTAACGATTGAAAATTTGAACAAGATAAATATATAAATAAATAAATATAGGGAGAGTGTGAGCTAATAGTAGGAATTGAAAAACAGTGGCGATCTCCCTATAAACGAATTTCTATTCATTTCTCTTTGATTGGGGAATTTTAACGCAAAATCCGCTGCGTTACTACTTGATTATCCCGTCGACCAATTTCGCCAAATTATATAAATCTCCAAACCACTCGCCAAATTATACACATTGACATAATTTTTATTTTAAATAACGAAAGAACAAATAAATTAGTACAACATTAATAAAAATACAAATAAAACGTCGAAATAAAAATAACTTGATGACGTAGACACGTGTAACAACATTTCAAAATAAGCTAATATAAAAGGAATTAAGTAAACAGAGTCTTTGTATCCTGGTATTTTTTAACAAAGCGAAAAGAAAGTTCTTTTAAATTAGACATTTTAAATTAATTGTTTTTAATCTGACGTAATTTTTACCAAGCTATTCTTTCTCTGAATATTCACGTGAAAATGCTTTTGTTAGAAATGAAATATTATTTGCGCTTTCCTAACAAAAACAGTTGAAAAGTATCCTCTCAAAATATCAAATAAATGTCTAGCGCAATTTTTAAATTTAAACCGTTTTGCAATATTATTTTGTGTTCATTTTATGTAATAACTGTAATGTGACGTAAATATGACGTAATTTCTCCTATTTAAGACTTCTAACGCATGTTAATAAATTTATTATTTTACAAATTCCTTTCTCTCTTAAAATTCACGTGTAATTATAGTTTTTATGACGTAATTTTTAATAAGTTCTTGCTTTTTGTACATAATTATTTAATTCTAATTCCAAATGTTTTTTTTTCTGTTTATAATAGTGTGGTGGTGTCGCTCGTATAATATAATCACTCACTTAAAAACTCTTTACTACCTTTATTCGTAGAACATTGATAAACGTCGATTCTGACACTCTTCGTATTCGAACACACAAAAACGCAATGTAAACATTTTCGTCTGCGCTGCTATGACAACGGCTCTGGCCAGCTGCCATTCCGAACGAAGAATTTTCTCCCTTGCCTTTCTGCGGCTGCCACAGAGTATCCCCCCAGTGACGTAGGGTACCGAAGAAACGATATACAAGTGTATACTATTTTTTTTTTTTTTTTTTTTTTGACTATCTGTGTCAGAATCCACGCTTGTGGAGAAAAATTACAAGGATATTTACATGAAATAAAATTGCAATATATAACAAAATATAGGCATAATGTGTAGTATGCAAAATGAACAATTTATCAACAATTTCAGTAAGTAATATAAGATGCCAGTTTTTTAGGAAAATGGACATGTCTGCCCGAACGTGTGACAGTTTTTGTTTGGTCAGGGTTACTGTCCGCTTTAAGAGAGAGTTTTAATTTAGAGTTCTCTGGAACAGTTTTCGTGGACAAGTCTGAAGTAGAAATCAAATGAGCTGGCTTCACTCGATCTATTGATACCGTAGACTTACGACCATTAAGCTCGATTGTTATAGTTTTCCCAGTTCTACTTAGGACTTTGTGAGGACCAGTATATGGTTGACACAATGGAGGTTGTACATGATCCACTCTTAGAAAGATGTGTGAACAAGATGTCAAGGAAGGGTGTATATAGAACTTCTCTTGGCAGTGAGATGATGTAGCAACTGGACTTAACTGCCGCATGGTGTTTCGTAGTTGCGTGACGAAGTTATCGTTGAAAGGCCGGATCTTGTATTCATCCAGCATATCACAGGGCAATCTCAACGTAGTGCCGTAGACAAGCTCAGCGCAAGAAGCTTGTATATCTTCCTTCACTGCTGTGCGAATGCCTAGTAAAACTATCGGTAATATTTCAGTCCACCTACTGGTTTCGTGAGCTTTGATGGATGACTTTAAATGTCGATGAAATCTTTCGATAATGCCATTCGATATCGGATGATATGCCGTTGTGCGGATCTTCTGTGTTCCCATCATTTTTGTGAATTCATCAAATATTGCTGATCGCATTTGTGGGCCTTGATCCGTGGTTATGAGCGAAGGGCAACCAAATCTTGATATCCAATGCTTTAATATGGCACTACAAATTGTTTTAGCTTGTGTATCAGATATAGGTACGGCTTCTGGCCATCTGCTAAATCGGTCAATCATCGTTAAAAGATAGCTGAAACCGTCAGATGGAGGCAAGGGACCTACGATATCTATATGTATTTGGGAAAAACGTGCATCAGGAAGAGAGAACGTGCCAAGAGGTGCTTTGGTGTGCCTCTGTATTTTTGATCTTTGACACTTCTCACAGCCACGAACCCAGTTTTTGATGTCTCGTTTCATATTTGGCCATACGTATCTGGAACAAATTAGTTTTGTGGTAGCTGCTATGCCTGGATGGGCTAGGTTGTGCAAATGTTCATATATCAGCCGACGAAAGAAACTAGGAACTAAGGGTCGAGGCGTACCTGTTGAAGTATCACATAGTAGGCTACAATCAGAAATGAGGCAAGGTTTCAATTCCAATTTGAGCAATGTACTATTATGCAGGTTCTGTAGCTCTGAATCATTTTCCTGAGCTTTTGCGAATTCCTCAAAATTTAAGATTGGAGATTTTGAAATAGAATCAATTTCAATTCTTGAGAGGCAATCTGCAACAATGTTTTCGGAACCTGGTACATGTCTAATGTCAGTGGAATATTGGGAAATGTAATCTAAATGGCGTGATTGCCGCGGTGAACATTTATGGGGATTTTGCTTAAATACATAAATTAGCGGTTTTTGATCAGTATAAATTTGAAAAATTCTCCCCTCTAGCATGTGCCGAAATTTTTTTATTGCCGAATAAATAGAAAATAATTCCCGGTCATATGTTGACCAATTCCGCTGACTGTTGTTTAATTTCATGGAAAAAAATGCTAAAGGTTCATAACGTTCCTGATAAAACTGCATAAGGGTGCCGCCGATCGCGACATCTGAGGCGTCAACCCATATACTCAACTGAGCGCCTGGAATAGGGTGCCGTAAAAGAGCAGCCTGAGATATTGCATTTTTGGCAGCTACGAAAGCTTTTTCAGCATCTTCGTTCCAATTAAGGGGTTCTGTTTTAGGAACACGGGAACGAGATTTCTTTTTGTTTGTATGGCCTTCTAACAATTTCACTAAAGGCGCAAGTATGTGTGCAGCTTGATATATGAAAGACCTATAAAAATTAAACATACCCAAAAATCTTCGAAGTTGAGATAAGGTTGTGGGCTGCGGAAAATCGATTATGCATTTAACTTTATCTGGAAGTGGTTGAATACCATGTTCAGATATTCGAAATCCTAAGAAATCAATGGTAGGTTTACCAAATGTGCACTTGGATACATTTATGCACAAACCATATTCTGCTAATTTGGAAAATAGTGCTTTTAAATGATGATAATGCTCCTCGGCATTTTTAGAGGCTATGAGTATATCATCAACGAAAGCATAGACGCCTGGTAAATCACGTATTACCTCATCTATGAATCTCTGAAATGTTGCAGACGCATTGCATAAGCCAAATTGCATGCGTGTGCTTTCGAACAATCCAAAAGGTGTGCATATCGCTGTTTTGGGAATATCATCAGGATTGATTGGTATTTGATGATATGCTTTGATGAGGTCAAGTCGACTAAAAATTTTAGTGTCACGTAAATTAGCAGTAAAATCAGCTATACATGGTATCGGGTATCTGTCTTTTTTGGTTTGCGCATTCAAGGCACGATAATCACCTACAGGTCTCCATTCCAAAGTTCCCTTTTTTGGAACCATGTGCAAAGGTGATGCATAGTTGCTACGTGAAGGTCTTAAATGTCCGAGTTGTATCATATTTTGAAATTCTGTTTTAGCAATTTTCAGGCGATCCGGAGCCAACCTGCGGGGTTTTGCCACAACTGGAGGTCTTTTTGTTGAAATAAAATGCATTGTGTTGTGTTTGACAGGCTGATTGGGATCTGGTAATTTTGTAATAGATGGGAATTGTTTAAGAAGTTCATTATATATATTATCAATATTGATTGTTTTTACTGAATGAATTAATGCACATTTCATGTGACCTGTTGTTTCAAATTTTGTTTTTAAATCTCTTAGACATTTGTGGCGGAGATCTGGAACCAATTCGAAATTATGGAGAAAATCTGCTCCCAAAATTGGTGTACTAACATTTGCCACTAGAAAAGTCCAATTAAATTTTCGTCTTAACTTAAAATCTAGAGAAAGGGTTTGTTGACCATAAACATTTATAGGGGAAGAATTAGCAGCCAAAAGCGTTTGTACGGGTGGATTCCGTTTTTGTACATTGTTGGCAGGAAGGATTGACACGTTCGAACCGGTGTCGACCAGAAAAGAAACATTTGTAGTCCGGTCTCTAATGAACAGGCGACGTGACTGTTGAGGCAAAGAATAAGTCGCCTCTACTCTTTGCTGGTTTCGTTTCCCGCCCAAGAACACGGCTTTATGCATTTTTCTTCCCTACATTTTTTTCCAAATCGTCTATGATACCAACAGATACTTAAATCCCGATTATCACTATTACTTCGCCCTCGAGGTTTACTCCAGTTTCTGCGGTATGGGGACCGACCACGTGAAACAGCAAGCTGATCGATGCGCTTATTTAATTTTTCGATTTCTTTCAATAATTTACCCTTTATCGCCTGTTCATTCGAGCAGGACACGGCAATTGCAGAAGCTGGGGAAGGGGTAACTTCTGAAATACGATCTGAAATTTCCGCTGCTTTATCAAGGGTTAATTCAGAAACAGCCGCTAAAATTGTCTGAACAGAATTTGGTAATCGTTGCAAAAACAATTCTAACATTAAATTGTCTGGAACATTTAGGGATTCCGCGCGACGTTTCATACTACGTAATAAATCTGAAGGTTTCCGATTTCCTAGTTCTTCTCCAGACAAGAGCTGTCGTATCTCTTGCTGGGATGATTCACCTGAGCGCGCAATTAATTCCCTTTTTAAGACACCATAAGGGTCAGTAGCATCTGGTTGCATTAAAATATCACGAATGATTGATGCAACATCGGGTGGAAGATGCGAAACTATATAATTATATTTTGTAACAGATTCTGATATTGTTTTGGGGGTAGCTAAAGCAAATGTGCTTTCGCACATCACAAACCATAGCGCAGGATCTGATCTGTTATATAATGGAATTTGAACAGCATCGACACTAGACATGATTTATGGTAATAAATATATAAAATAGTACAATCAAACCAAAATAAATTCGCGAGTTAAATTTTTCTAATAAAATAACAGAAAAAATATCAGGAAAATGACTCAGAAGAACTTATCTGCTTTCCATCGAGCCGCTGTAGAACGATGTATTCTTTGAAAGATGAAGATGATCGGATAACATTCCAACTCATCTAGGAAGGCTGATGCTCTATATAAGAACAGTCCATGGTCACCATTGTGGTGGTGTCGCTCGTATAATATAATCACTCACTTAAAAACTCTTTACTACCTTTATTCGTAGAATATTGATAAACGTCGATTCTGACACTCTTCGTATTCGAACACACAAAAACGCAATGTAAACATTTTCGTCTGCGCTGCTATGACAACGGCTCTGGCCAGCTGCCATTCCGAACGAAGAATTTTCTCCCTTGCCTTTCTGCGGCTGCCACAATAGTCACGTGTAAATAAATTTTTAATTTATTTACACGTATAAATATATATATATATATATATTTTTTGAAGCAAACATTATTGCGGCAACAGTTTAAATTAATATCACTTTCTAAAATCTGTAAAAAATATCTCTAGAAATGCTGAAAATTTGAATTTAAAATAGAAATAAAACCTCAAAAAATGAGTCAAAATAAAAAAATTAATGCAATCTGCACTTCGGCAAATTCTAACGCATAAAATGATCCAAAAATGATTACACTGCCATGGATAGTTTTTGCTGTTATAAAACTTTTTTAGTTAAACGATTTTGTCCAACTTTAGCATTAAATATCTGTTAAAATAATTCTTCGATTTGAAAACTGTCAGCTTCAGCGTGTTTATCAAACATTTCTGTATAAAACCACCGATTTTCATATTTTTGTATGCATTATTTTTCTTAATATTAACGAAGAAAGACCTCCAGTCACAAAAAATTCAAAACCGGCGGCGGCGGCGGCGGTGACAGCGGTAGTTACTTTTTTTTAGAATAGAGAGAAACGATGCATAGAATACATGTTATAAAAAACTATTTCGTGATATATTTAATACAGGTAATAAAAGAAAGAATTAACCATGTGTAATAAAATAGGAAATGGAAATCCGAAATAAAATGCAGTCATTATCAAATTACAAATGCAATTCCTTTTACTTAAAAATACAACAATTCATCGATGCTTTCGAGCCGTATCGCATAGCAGGGTACATATTGGGCGCTGTTCTGTGTCGTATTTTGTGTCTTGTGTACTTGACTGCCGAATTTATTCAAGCAAATTTCTGAATCATAAATATCAAACAATGGTGTAACTCTACATATGTAACAGCATTTACTTTCATCTAAAAAACAAAACAAAATTAAAAGACTAATCAGGAGGCCCTTGGTATAGCAAATGATTAATATAAAACATAGCACATTTCCCCTCTTCGTTAAAAATATTGGAGCGGCTGTAACAACGGGCACAAATATTGAATACTTGCGTGTTCGAAGTATTGGATAACAAAGCGACATTTCTGACAACTACATGTTTTGTCAGGCTATGGTACATAAAAAAAAAGTATTCTCTGATCCAATAATTATTTCGAATGATTCCCAAAGAACTTTTTGAAAAAACTCTTCCATATGACAGTGTTTTTTCGATGTAGAAATAGTATAGAGCTTCTTCTTGAAAGAGATTGACGTGCACTGGGGGATTTCAACATATTGAACGAAATTACGTAGTAGTCGCCTTTATTCGGGATCCTCAATGGGCAACTCGTCGACTTCATTGGCAAAAATTATACGTCGTAAAAGGGTTTTTCCACATATTGGAAACAGAGAAAAGCATGTATCTGAAAAAAATGCATGGAAAGGGGATAAACACACACTATAGTATCTACTCTAGCGGGTTGTACGATATTCTAAGCAAGCGTCTGCCACGCCTACAATTCCAGCAATCGCCTAATCCGTGTGGGCAGCAATCATGAGTGTAGTCCCCATATTTGCTTTGGCACTCAAATGGAGTTAGCAAGTCATAGAGGGGGGACTGTTTGCAAAGAGCGCGCCACAAGCTCTCATCTTTAACATTTTTTCGAATAGCGTACTTGATGTGGCGCGGAAAACGGCGTGTTCGCTGTAACGCATGTATTCGTATCCACCGGGAAAGCATACGGGGCATGTTTTAAGATAAATTCTTCGGCCGTCATTTTCAAGTCGCACATACCACTTCAGCACAATATGCCAATCATCAGCAAACGAACAAAGCAGCCGCTCCACCCAGGGGTTATTGTAAATTATTCTAAGGTAACGTTTATTATAAATGATGCCATACTTAATATTGTATTCAAGGATCATGAAATTTACTGCTTCCGCGTCTAAACATCCTATTTCCACAATTTCGAATTTCAGCCTACCGGCATATTCATCTAGAATTTCCTGTATCAAGGTTCTCGGCAACGGGAAATGTTTTACAGACTCCCGATGGTATATGTGCATAATAATGGCATTTTTACACAACTGCTTCAAAGTGCCGTTAGGATCTAAAAAAAAAACTTGTTTTTTTTTACGTTCATAAAAACAGTACTTTTTAATATTTTTATACAAAACACAGGCAGGACAGTTCAACAGTTATTGGTTACTAAAACAAGCATAAAGAACGCTTAAATTAAATAATTTTTAAAATAATTGTTTAAATATTTTTTAATTTAAACGCATAAATTAAATTATTCGAAAAAGCATAAAATTATTCCTGCATGAAATATTTTCTTTCAAGAAAAACCTTATTTGATAGTTTCTACACGGAAAAACTTTCTGCCAAAAAAAAAAAAAAAAAAAAAAAAAAAAAACGTAGTTTTTTTGTAAATAATAACAAAGAAAATTTACCATTCAAATTCTGTTTTTAAAAAATGAACTTTTAAAAAAAAGTGTTATGTCAAAGCACTTAATGCGACACTTTATATGTATTCAAAATAAACGCATACATTTTTTTACAGATATGCTTTTACCTATCAGTAGTATATGTTTGCTAAAGGATAACCCACCGCGTTCTGTTTTCACTGTTTGCATCCAGGTTTCAGGTTACAGCCAGACTCTGGTTATACCGTTTCTAGCCAGAGTGTGGCTGAAAAACAGTGTGTGGATTTGGAAAGCAGATGGTGTCAAGCAGTTTTTCTGTGTTGGATAGACTTATACTGGTTCTGCTGGATATAGTGTTTGAAGACACAAATAGGTCTGCAAGCTTTCGACAATTTTTTTCTGTTGGAGTAGTAGTAGAGATATTTTTTAACAGGTGTCGCTTTTTTAATTTTTTGTATTCAATTTTTTTTTGAATGAATAAATATAAAGATGGTGAGCGAGAAAAATTTTTCTTGTATGTCTTATTGTATGAGTTTTTTTGTTCGAATATTTTTTGTGATACGATATGTTTTTTGAATTAAAACACCCATCTACCTGTCTTGTTGTAGGGGTGACCCAGGTTGGAAAATCGTTTCTAGTGCGTAAAATGATACGAGAGAATGTTTATGGATCAAAAATCAAACGTGTAAAATGGTGTTACTTATATCCGCCCAAATGGATGCATGAAGAGCCTGATATAGAATTTATACGCGGTTTACCTACCACATTTGAGCCGGATGATGTTGTTATATTGGATGACCATATGCATCGATTGACTGATAAGGTTGCAGAGATTTTTACAGTCGTTTCACACCAGTGTTGCATAAGTGTCATTTTATTATTGCAAAATTTATTTCCGAGAGCTTCAGTAATGTGCGATATCAGTTTAAATTCACATTATATCATTTTATTTAAAAATTCTAGAGATAAGGCTCAGTTTCGTTATTTTGGGCGTCAAGTATATCCGGAAAGTACAAAATATTTTCTGGACGCTTATATAAAAGCAACAAAAGAACAATTTTCGTATTTAGTTGTCGACTTGCATCCTCAGACAGAAGAAGAATATCGTTTGCGCGAAAGCCTTTTTCCTACACCTGAAGGAATTTATTGGTTATATTTGCCAGAATGAAAAATTTAAGAAAAAATCATTACTTTCTGCATATGCTGGCGAAAGCCACGCCGGCGCAAAAGCGGGCGCTTTTGCGAACAGCGTCTAACTCTCAAATATCTGCGCTGTGCGAAATTTGTTTGAACATTTTGGCCGGACACCTACCGATAAATATAAAAAGGCTGAAAAAATATAAAGATACTATTCAAAAACTAACCAAACGATCAATCGGCTTTCGTAAAAAAAGGGCTCTTTTAGTGAATCAATCCGGCGGATTCTTGCCTGCCCTCGCCCCAGTCATACTATCAGCATTAGCGGGTTTAGTTGGAAGAGTTATCGGAGATAAAACTGTAAAGAAATAGAATTATGGCTAGACGAGTTGCACTTATACCGGAAGAACTGTTTTCTTCGCATCAGTACAAAGATCCCGAATTAAGATTAGAAGACAAAATTGCCTCTTTATTGGATCGTAAAAAAATTCCCGATGACATGAAAGCGAAGCTTTTAAGTCAACTTGTCATGCGTTACCAAAAACATTTCATACTCCTCCAGATCCAATACCTGTCTCCGTTCAAAATAACCAAATTTCTGAAAATGAAGAAAAACAGAAACAGACAGATGTAAGCTCTGTTGAAAATGAAAATATTGACAGTTATGCGAAACAAGACGTAATAATGAAGGATATATTTATATCGACCCCTTACAGGTATAAAAAATATGTGCCTATGATTGTTGAAAAGTTGAAAACAAGAAATTATTTTTGGAATTCAGAGGGGGAAATGATGGAGGGAAATAAGACCATAAAAGGCTCAAACATTATTGATTGTTTTGCTTATGTGTTTAGAAATATGAAAAATCCGTAGAACCGCAAAAGTTCGATTTTTTTTTAAAAAGCGTTGTCAGAAATAAACATACCAAGGGCGTGGATTGCAAATAAGTTTGTTTTGGCCAAATTACAAAAACAAAATAGGGAAGACGTATTTTCTTCCAGAAGCCACTTCAACTCCATATAATAAAAGGGATGGTGATGCTTCGTCGATTATGAAAGGAGAGACTGTACTCGGGAAACGCAGTCGAGACCTAAAGAGTTATTCTTTTTCTCTGAGCTCATCTGATTCTAAAAAATGGATTCGATCCAGAAGCCATTCACCGAAGAAAAAGTGGCTAGAATATTAGAAAAGTACTATTATGATGTAAAAAATCCGGCATCTTTTGGAGGAATTTTAAAACTATCAAAAGTAACCGGTTTGCCCGCAGAAAAAATTAAAACATGGTTAATGACACAAGATGCATACACTTTGCATAAGCCGGTGAGATATAAATTTAAACGTCGGAAAGTTTTATCATATGGCATAGGCGAACTCATAGTGTGATTTGACAGATTTGTCAAAATTGTCGAGTGTAACAATGGAATGAAATATTTGTTAACAGCAATAGATGTTTTTAGTAAGTATGCATGGGCAATTCCCGCCAAAAATAAAACTGCTGACAGTGTTGCCAATGCCTTGAAAAAACTGTTATCTCAATTAAAATGACCTCCACATCTTATCCATTCAGACAGAGAGAAAGAATTTTATAATAACAAGGTACGAGGGTTGTTTAAAAAGTACAAAATCAAACATTATTCTTCTCAGAGCGAAAATAAAGCTTCGGTGGTTGAGCGTTTTAATCGAACTTTAAAGTCAAGATTATATCGCATTTTTACATACAGAAATTCATATAAATACACCGATATTTTAGATTCTGTATTAAAAAGCTATAATTCCACCAAACACGGCAGTACGGGCTTGGCTCCCGTTGATGTCACGTCGGAATTGGAGCCCTACGTATTTCAAAAATTATATGGTTATCGGAAGGAAAGCGATTTTAAATTTAGTGTAAATGACCAAGTTAGAATATCGAAAGCAAAAAAGATATTTCGAAGAGGTTATTTACCGAATTGGAGCGAAGAAGTTTTTATCATTCACGAGCGCTATCCCACAAATCCTCCTACATATGTCATAAAAGACTTGAAAGGTGAAATTTTGAAAGGAAGATTTTATGAGGAAGAGATTCAGAAAGTTGTAAAAAAATCGAACGACTATTGGAGGATAGAGAAAATTTTAAAAACTAGAGGAAAAGGAGCAAATAAGGAATACTTCGTTAAGTGGGCCGGATTTGATAAACGTTTCTCCTCGTGGGTCAAAGAATCATGGATAAGATCCTAGACGAATTTTATGTGACTCTTCCGAGCAACTCCAGCATGGACTATTTTCCTGAAAATACTCAATCTTCATATCGCATGAAATTATTTTCTCCAATTGTGCTATCAGGTGAATGGGAAGTATCACTTTCAGAGGTATTTATGCCCAGAAGTTGGTTCAGTGTGAATTCTCATAATAATAGTTATTCGGTTGCATTAGAGAAGGAGGAAATTTTACCTCTCGATAACGCAAAATACAACATAGCATTACCTGATAAAGTGGGAGAAAATACCGAAGAATTTTGGTCGAGTATTAATAAAGAAATCGAAAAAAAGATAAATGCGGACTCGCCATCTGTCAAATTTGAGATGCGGGATAATGCATCCGCATTATACATAGACATAGCGACCGGATTCGAAATAATGATCGAAGCAGCTTCGGCACCCAAATTGTTATACATGCTTCATTTACCGAACGAGGATACTCTTATTACCACCTCGGGCGTTTATCAGTTTAGACCGTCTCAACTAAGTTTAGCATCGAATACCTTTACCATTATTAACAAAAAGCCTAAAAATATATTTAATCACATCTTGCCATTCAACCGCATAAAGCCGAGAAAATCAAAGGATTCAAATGAAGATATTTTTAAAATTTTAAACGCTAATATAGAACTTTTAGAATTGCAAGATTACTTAATTATCGATTACCAACCTGCAAAAAACGAAGTGGAATTCAGGTTATCGGAAAACGCAGAGTTACATCTGTCAAAGGAAAACTATTTCTCTGATGAGAAAATTAGATTTGAAAGAAAATTGTTCTTTGAGCTTCGGTTCGTGGAAATATAAAGTGAATCCATTACTTCAACCAGCTTCTGGAGAATACATAGAATTAGAAATTAAAGAATATTACACTACAAAAAAACTTGTAAGCTATACTGAAAATTTGACAATCAATAGAGGAATGTATAAAACGGCAGATCAATTATTTAAAGAATTTAAGTACATACAGTTGGAACAACAACCTGATTTAAGAGCTCGATTGAATGTTCCAGAGTCATGAAATTTCTTTTGGCAAAGGATTGAGAGATATGCTAGGGTTTATTAACAATGAAAACGGCAGATCAATTATTTAAAGAATTTAAGTACATACAGTTGGAACAACAACCTGATTTAAGAGCTCGATTGAATGTTCCAGAGTCATTAAATTTCTTTTGGCAAAGGGTTGAGAGATATGCTAGGGTTTATTAACAATGAACCGTTCAAACACGGCACCTACGTGAGTAATTATGCATTGGAGATCGATGGCGGCATTACAGAAATTTATATTTATACAGATTTAATTGTTTCTCACAATGTCGGAGACACGGTTTCTCCCCTTTTACGTGTTATACCCTGCGTTAATGAAAAAGAAGATCAGATTGTCAAGCATTACGATGCTCCATTGTACTTTCCTCTGCGTAAAAAAATCATCGAAACAATAGAGATCGAAATTAAATCTAGTTCTGGGGACAATATTATATTACACATGGTAAAATTTTAGTCGTGTTATCATTCCGACGGAAAAAGCTATAAAAGCGAGGAAACTCTGCTTAAAGTGTTATTCTTGCAAGCATGCATCTAAACGTGAAGGACTGTGAGGCGTACTATTGTAGTCAAGTAGGTGCGGGAGGTAGAGGTCCTTATTTTCACGGTGTGTTACATCAGAGGGGATATGGTTGGTTCGGCGACTTACGCAGATACCTTCAGCCAATTGCGATAAAAGCAACGAGTTATTTAGGAAAGCATTTGTTGAATACGGGGAAAAATGTCATAAGCGATGATGTTTCTGGAGCGTCTTTTAGAGATTCGACTCGTAATAGATTTCGTGAAACAACCTCCAAAGTTAAAAAGGACTTGATTGATAAATTACAACACGGCAGCGGCAAAAAAGCTATAAAAAGAAAGCGCAAGCGGCAAACTAATCATTCACAAAACAAACGCTGCAAGACCATGCGACGTGATGTTTTTTCATAATGAGTGGCAACGATAACAAAAATATGACATTTCTTAAGAGCGAGTTAGATTTATTTAACAATGCTGCCGTCCAGTTAGCAATCGATTCGTCTACATTTTTAGAAGTGCATCCGATATCTTCGATTTCAGAAAAAACACCTATAGAGTTTTATATTGCTGGAAATGGAGAGCATTATATAGACTTATCTCACACAATTTTACAACTTCAAATAAAAATTTTAAAAAAGAATGGAGATGATTTGACTGACTCGGACCATGTAGCACCGATTAATTATCTCTTAAACACTATGTTTTCAGAATGTTCTATTTTCTTAAATGATAAGCAAGTAGCCTCACAAGCAAATTATGGATATCGCGCTTATTTGGAAAGTTTGCTGTTTTCATCAAAGTCCTCGCAAGAAACTTTGTATGGAGCATCATTATTTTTTAAAGACAGCGCAGGACATCACGATAGTCTGACTTCCACAACGCCGGGCGTTGGAGCTGCCCCAGCCACAGTTACAACTTCAAAGAATGCTGGATATAAATCGCGATATGATGCTTGTAAAGGAAGCAAGGTAATGGACCTAATAGGTGCATTACATTTCGATCTAGCAACACAGCCAAAACTTTTAATTAATGGAGTAAATATTCGCATAAAATTAGAGCGAAGTAAAGATTTGTTTTCTCTCATGTCCAAAGAAGATGCATACAAAATTGTTATACAATCAGCATATCTCTACATCAGGAAAGTTTCGATAGCACCCTCTATCATGATCGCTCACGAGAAGGCGTTAGAAAGAGGAGTAATTAAAATGCCTATAAGAAGAATCGAGGTCAAAACTTTTTCGTTATCTAGCGGATTTCAATCATCAACAATCGCGAATGCTTTCATTGGTCAGTTACCAACTAGAATAATCTTAGGTTTTGTGTCCAATCCCGGTTATAATGGAAACTCAGAGAAAAATCCATTTAATTTTCATCATTACAATCTAAATTACTTAACCATTTTAAATGATGGTGTGATGTATCCTTCGAGGCCCTTTCAACCCCTTTTCGATAATGATTTATATGCCAGATGTTATCTAAGTCTTTTCACGGATTTAAATCGCTATCACAATTTTCAAAATGTGAATATTAATTATAACGAGTATAAACAAGGCTACACATTATATGCCATAGATCTAACGCCAGATCTTGCAGCCAATGAAAGCCATATTAGCGTTGCCAAGACAGGAAATATTGCATTAGACATTAAGTTTTCATCGCCTCTGCCCGAAACTGTCACACTTATTGCTTATACAGAATACCGAAATATTATCGAAATTGATAAAACTAGAAGTATTTTTACTGATTACTAATTATGAATGATGGATACAATTACTTTATGCAGACTAGCATGTAGCGATAAACTTAAAAAAAAAGAATTTTGCGGAGTTTTTTCTTCTGATTCTTTGCCAGAGAAAAAAAGACATTTCAATGCATTTATTGTAAATTTGGATCCTAAAATATTACCTGGAAGTCATTGGATTTCAATTTATTTCTCCGAAAATACAGCATACTACTTTGATAGTTATGGCCTGCCTCCTAGAAATAAACATATACTTCGTTTTATGAAAAAAACAGCAAAGCAATAAGATACAACAATTTATGCTTCCAAGATGATTTTACAACCACTTGTGGATTTTTTTTCTCTATATTTTCTTCATCAAAGTGCGCGAAATTTACGAAAAAAATCCTTAAGGGATTTACATCCTCGAAACAGAAAATATAATGAACTCTTTATTAAAAAATTTAAGAAAACAAATTTTTACTTATCAAAATGTTGTCATGTGTTTCCTGGAAAGAAACAGTCTTGCGTCGCCCTAGTTAATATGAAAAACTAATCTCAAAAGCCGCCACAAGACTGTTTTGTTCAGAATGGAACGGTACGGATTTTTCTTCATGACAGATTCTGCAAACGAACCCGGAGATTTTACTTACCTTCACGGCCACTGTATGAACATGCACATCAATGCATTCGGGTCGCAAGAGATTGGAAAACCACCGTCACCAACGAAAAAGTTTATTTTAAATTACTGAATAACTCCGAAATTATAAAGTATGCTCACGTAAAAGAAAATAAAAAGAAATTTGGTTATTTGTTTCTGTCAAATGATTTTTTAAATAATATGTTATTTGCACATTCTTATTCGTCAAAATTGTATGAAGACATTCTCGAGTGTATTCATGACGGGAAATCTTGTCTCGAACAAGATGAAACGGATGAAGATTATACATCTCAAAGAAATTCTAAAAAAATTGGATATTTCAGTATTTTGACAGACGATGAACTTGTTGCTGAACTGCATGCTTTCTTATAAAATGTAATAATAAGAATATTCAAAGCAATTGTTTTTTTATCTTTATCTATTATTAATATTGTGTAGTGATCTATTGAAAAATGATTTGTAATTCATGAAATTTTTTTTTTCATGAAAAATTATGTATGAAATTTTAAAGAATAAATTGTATTTTTTGCTTGCTTACTTTCTTGTATTTTTTATTTTTGTTGTCACTTTAAAATTATATATTCTTCAATAAGTATCGGAGTCGATAAGTTTTGTCGGACAATTAAAATAAAAACTGACCGCATTGCATAACTATCTCAAAGTAAAACAAAGTATTTAAAATATTTTGTTAAATAAATAACAACAATAATAACAATATACAATGTGGTCTATATTTTTTTCTTAAATTCGAGACAAAACTTTCCGACATCCTATCATTAATTTTTTTCAATATTTTCCCCCGTTTTTGTGATAGAAATAATTACAAGACCACATTTAAAAAACAGAATGCAGATTTATTAAACGTAAACACATTTTTTTTTTTTTTTTTTTTTTTTTTACAGCGACAAAAACAGAAAAAGATTACCATTTCTTTTCAGCCAAAAACAATTATTTTTTAAAAAATATATATTTGCTACATATATATTTATATCATATAAAATAGCATTACCATTACATAAAAATACGCAACACATCATTTGAATGTAAAACAAATCATAATTTTTTCTACTACCATGACAATTAATATCAATTATTGTAATTAAATATATAATTATTACAATTAAAATGCATATATTTATTAACATAAACACATTTTTTTTCCTTGCAACCACAAAACAGAAAATATTACCCTTTTTCTTCTTCTTTACACATTATTTTTTAAAAAAAATTATATTTACCACGTATATATTCTCATATAAAAGATAGCAACACCATCACATAAGCATATTGTTTTTCATATTGTATTTATATAATACATAATAAAAAATTATGATAAAAACACACAACCAAAAAAAAAAACACATTAATAAGAGTTAATAAAATAATAATAAAGCAATTTTTCAGTTCCAGTTTTTTTTTTTTTTTATGTTGAAATATCAACACGTCGTCTGATTCTAAAATAAGTCAAAAATCCACCTCCATAACAATTAAAACAATAGATAAATTCATCATTGTCATCATCGATAGGGAAATGTTTCACATAAATCGTAATCCGCAACTTGAAAAAGCGGAACTTGTCTGCAAGAATTACACCAGTTGTCTTTTGACTGCAATTTATCTCGCAGTTCATGTAGTGAAATCATTGAGACATATGTTTTGTGTGTATAATCTTTTTTAATTCTATACCTTTCAGAATTCAAAACAGTGGGATGGACATTTAAGTATAATTTAAAACATTTCGTGCATAACGGAAATTTACTTTCTGCAGTATCATTTTGCACTACAAAATATATTTCCAGAAAATGAACCACAACTGGAAGATATTTCTTTAAAAAAATTGCGTGCAATGTTTGCAACCATATAACAAATGGCTTGGAGTATGTGTGATCGTAAATTAAAGTTTTATGAAATGGTTCTGTTTCTATAAAACAAATAAATCTGTAATTAAATCGACCATGTCGAGGCATTTCAACTAAACCAGGTCCAATTTCTACAAGTTCTTTAAATAAACTTTTAGGTAGTAATAAAATGTTATTATCAATCTGATTTAAACAGAAATGACTGGAAATGATTTTTCACATTGCCAAGTGTTTCAAGGTTTGCGGACATGAATTTGTTTTATCCATTTTTTTAATCTGTCATTGCTTTTTAAAATAATAGAAGGTGCACTATTTTCCCTATTCAGATGCCTTTGTTAGCACATATGTTCACATTTAATCGTCCATCTGTTCCTGGTTTAAAAAATACCGTACGACCTAGAATCAACAGAATTTGATAATAAATATTTTTTATCATAAAAAGTTGATAAACCTATTTTATTTTGCACAATGGAAAAAATTGTATGCTTTTTGGAGATAATAGAATATTGAGTCTGACGCATAAAACTGTCATTTTCTAAAACATTTTTATAAGAATCAATTTTTAACTTTTTCAAAGCACTTTCTTTAATGCCTTCTGCCCTCATTTTTACAGAATCTCCATACGATACCGAATACATTTTACACTTGAGTCCTATGAATTCTTTTATAGGTGTACAGTATTCGAATTTTAGTTTTCCCAATTTACCTTTATTTTTAGGATTAAACATTTCATGATCTTTATCATAATTACTGAAATCCATAATGTCATCTTCTTTTACTTCGGGAGGATGCACCCATGTGTCCACATTGTCATTTTGATCATCTCACCATTCATCATGTTTTAACTGACTGTCCGGGACTCCGTCACTTATATAGAAGGTATTTTAACACAGCCTCACCAATCTTGACAAACCTCATTGGGGAAACACCTCATGGGGCACTATTTACTTTTTTAAAACATGCTGGATTTTACTTTGAAACATGATTTTTGCATCTTTCTTTGGTTTAACAACAACTTGAATTGTTCTTTGACTTTTTTCTGACATCTGGATGGGAGCCCCATCCAGACTGCACTTCTGCACTTCAATCTTTTATAGTCCGCTTGTTTAGTTTTTAATTTTCTTCCCTATCTACACTTTTCTGACTGCATCTGGATGGGACCCCTATCCAGATTGCTTTTCTGATGCTCTTTATTTTTATGTTTTTAGTCTATTCTTGTTTGGCGCAGCATGTCCCTTATGGGATTTTGTGCCATTAAACAATATACAACCAACCAACCAACCATAATGTCATCAAAAAAATTTTGTCTAAGATCTTCGTATACATTTTTTACATCTTTTATGTTTAAGAAAAGGGAATCAGTATCATATATAATAAAGAAAACTTTTCTGTATAGTACTCCTTAAAATAATCATAAAACAAACTGTACATTTTTAATTTCGATAATTCTAAAACAGCAAAACCTATATAAATAGGTTTGTCTAGCACAAGATTTGTCTTTTTTACACTTGAACAAAGTTAAAAATTCATTCACGATCTCAAAGTATTCCAAACTCGGGCTTGATAATTGTTTTTTACAATTTTCTACATTAAAAGTCGCTTTTACGTTCACTCTCTTACGAAGGTTCATACAAGTTTTTCCAAAGAAGGAATTTCCCCCAGGGGGGGATACCTTCTTTGGTATTCACGGGCTTCGCAACCCCGGGTTCCTGAGCGATCTTTCTTTTTTCCTTTTCCTCTTATTTCTCTTATCTTTCTTTCCTCTATATTTCACTCTCGTTGTGGTTTCCTCTTCGGAGGTGAGGGCAATTCTGTATGAGCCGATATCATCCTGCATGTTGACTCATGGAGAATTGTAAACCACCCACGTGTTTGCCGTACGTGGCGACCCGTGTCCCTGGAAAGGGGGATCCTGGCAGTTGAGGGAAACCAACACACTGCATTGGCCTCTGCTTCAGATAGACGGGAGGTGCATATTGGTCCCGTATGCATCAATCGGCTGGTCAGCTGACTTGTCACTGGCTGGGGATCAAGTGAGCGAGTACTTACTAGCCATCTCGCTAAGGGTGGAGACTGGCATAGGAGTGTCTTGTGACCGTATGGGCCCTGGTTAGCACTGGTGTACGAATGTGCATCCCCTTGTTGGGCTCGGTAGTGGGTGGTGCGGCCGGGGTCTGAACTCTTATATTTTCAATTATGAATGGAAATACTAATGTTCCTTCTATTTCTCTCCCATGTGGAGAGTAACAAAGTGTACAGTCTGCATTTACTCGTTTTTTTGTAATTAAACGCACTGATAGTCTCTCTGATAGCTCTTTCAAGAAAACTTCTCCATTTCTTATTGCAAAAACTTTCCAGTCTGTCTTGGGAGATGGTCATTCTCTCAAAAAACTGCAACATGGGGACTTACTGGTTGAGGTTTCTTCAGCTAAGCAGTCTCAACTTCTGTCTAATTCCAATACTTATAGAGGAGAATATTAGGATTCCCAGGAGAATTGAATGAATGAAAAAAAATTCCAACACGAGGATTTCGAGGACTTACTTCTTTATTATGAAACTTTTTAAAAGGAGGACCATGATAGTACAGTGGGACGGGAGAAGTCAAAGACGAGACTGCCCGACGGGTCAGCCCCGAAGGGCAGAGAGCCGAGGTCTGTCACACTCAAGTTCAGAGGCAGTAGTGGTAAAATATGCATTACAATCACTCACTCATTGGCGAGATGAATAGCAACATATGTACTAAATTGGCGATGAATATTGGTGGCGTGGACAAAGAAATCAGAAGCATCCCGAAGTATTACATAGAATTCAAAGTTACGCCATGGCGTCGCTATATGGTTACACGTCTCTTAACATTCCTGCGGTAAGGAAAAGTGGTTAAAGAAATAGCAAACACGTGATATTACATGCTCGTTATAGATTTTAACGACAGCTGAATTAGTCAGCAATGGGCAGATGGTTTGTATCCGACAACGTACAAGGGTGAGAATTGAATACTAATGCAAGCCCAGAGGCTGGGAAAATATGCATTAGATAACGTCGGCTGCAAAGCGAAAACACAATCATTTGTATTTTATTCTTCTACTTTATTTCAATGGAAAATAATTGCGGTTAAGATCTTTTTCTATCGTGTGAATTTGAAAGACAGAAAAAGGAACCGAGATAAATGATGTCTGCATTTGAAAAGAAGTTTAAAAAGTAAAAGCGAAACTTACAGTAGTGAGAGGGGGAGGGAAGTGAATGAATAAAGACATATGAAATTAACTCTAAAATGTCAAATTTAAACTAAATATTTTATTTGAAGGGGGGGGAGGGGAAGAATAATGACAATTTATAATAATCCAGTAAAGTTAAAAGTTGATTTTTTTGAGGGGAAAGGAGGAATAATGAATATATAACGGTAAAGCCGTTATATATATCACCCATTACCACCAGAAAAAAAAAAACTGTGAATCTTGTAGAACAGTTTTTTTTTTATATTTGAAGATTACTTTGTCCACCCCATACATATAAGTATTTAAAACAGATAAAACATAATAAGAAAGATAAGCCTCCATATATATATACATATAACATATAACTGTGTGCTTGCAATTCTTTAAATGTTTGCATAAAGCAAAACTTTTCAGGTCATGATAAATGGCGCCTTTTTATTTTTATTCATTTCTTGGTATTCATTAGTCTTTACAGTCACTAAAACTGCAAATAATAATTTTTTGATTTAACAGGATCCTTTTTAAATATCTTTTTAGTATTTGAATAAGAGGCTGGTACCAGCATTTTTCATGACCAAAATAAGAGAAGTAAATTTTTTTTTAGTAACTTGTTATAATATCTTCTCAAAATAACAATAATATAATATAAATGCAAGCAACAAAAGACACAGATACTACTTTAAAATGAAATAGAAAATAAATGACATATGCATGTCTGTGAATAAAAGCTAAATGAAGTAATATAAAAAAATAAAAAGTAGAAAATTGGTTTTCGTGCACACAGCACAGGACTACAAAATAACGGGATGCATATAGCATGCCTATGAATGGGTGTAGCCCTTAATCTTGTTAATAAACAAGTGTGATGGCGTCAGTTTAGAACATCAGCCCTAGGGGAGGAGGGAGTTATGAGACCCAGACACCAAGTGATACCTAGGTCCCTGCTCCCCAAAGATCACATTGATCTTCAAAGGAGCATGCGTCAATGTATCATATAAAAAGTTATGTTTATTGAATTGAAACAACAATTCAAGGGTTTTGTCTCTCTACACAATGAAGTTTGGACCCTTAGGGCACAAATTTTGAACGGGAACAAAACTTCAGAGGGGATAAATTAAAAATAATAAAAAACTGAGATAAATATCTCACATATCAACGGTAAAAGGACAATCCGAGTGTGTGGAGAGACTGGTGACATGATCGGGTAAGTATAACAACCACAATTTTTTTTTTTTTTTTTAAGTAATTTCTAACTTTGTATTCCTTACAATGTATCGAGTAGGATCTGAACTGTATGTGTATTGTATGACCTTAACTAATGTTTTAAACATTTAGTGTAACTGCACTAGGTTACTAATGCTACAAATGAAAAAAACTTTTTTTTTGTTATTGTGAAGTTATGTTATTACAAGAACGACATAATATCTTAGACGTGTGTATTGTCTAAGTGAAGCTTAACCAGAGATTTTATTTAATCTCCAAATTTAAAAGAAAACGTGTAATTATGTACATGTAGAAAACAAAAACAAGTGTGATGAAAACAATAAAAACATCATAGGTTTGAAATTTAAAGAAAATGCATGTGACGGGGGTAGCATCCTGTAAACTGGGCATTCTTTGTTGTGAAACAAAGTGATGGTGACATGAAATGTCATGGCATAAAAGGAATATAATAATAATGGAAAAATTAAGAATGTGTTAAAACTTAACCTTTTAATACATGTTTAATTTGTGCATATCATGTGAGGTCAAAAGTAGTTCCTGGTATAATGAAAACAAAAAAGAAATATCCTAATGTGTAACGTTGAAACCTAGAAACAAAATATTTTGAATTGTGTATAATGTGTGTTTGTTTTTTTACCAAACAAAATATCAATGAACTCAGTTGTAATGTCAATGAACTGAATTGTAAGTGTATCTCTATGAACCAAAGAAAAATGTATATTTCAATGAACGAAGCAAGGAAAAGTATTTCACTATGAACTAAAACAGTGTACGTCAGTGAAAAAAAAGGAAAATTTCAACGACTTAGATGTATGTTTGTGAACACAGCAGTCTAAGTACCTCAATGAACAAAGTATGAGCAAGTAATTCACTGACTTAAAGTGTAAAAGTAATACGATGAACTCAAATGTGTGAAAAAAAAAACTTACAATGAACTCATGTGTCTAACAAAAAAAAAAAAAAAAATATTCCAATGAACTGAAGTGTCTACCAAAACAAAAATTGGTATGAACTAGAATGGAAAACAAATCACAAGAAAGAAAACAAACTATGAACTAATATGTGTAAGGAAATATTCTATGAACTAAGTATTGTCATGAAACAAAAATGATAGTGCAATTGGTCCCTAAAGTACACAAAGAATTGAAAATGCTATGAACTCGTGTAAAGTGTATTTTTCTATGAACTCAATGAACTATGAACTCGTGTAAAGTGTTTTATCTATGAACTCAATGAACTATGAACTCGTGTAAAGTGTATTTTCTATGAACTCAAGGAACTATGAACTCGTGTAACATGTTTTCATCTATGAACTCAATGAACTATGAACTCAGTTGTGTAACCTATGAACTCAGTTGTATGACCTATGAACTCAGTTGTATAAACTATGAACACAAACTCATTGTGTACATATGGAACCAAGAGCCTTGTATCCCAAGTACAAAAAAGCTTCATCTACAGTTAAAACAAATAAACCAAAAAAAAATTGTGCTTTTAAGTAAAGGAAAGTGAAAAAGGATAAAATGTAACCAGGAAACGCTACTTGTGTGATGAAATGTAACTAAATAAACTTAACTAAGATTAACAAGTGAAATTATATCCAAATTTCTAAAAAAATAAATCTACAAATTTAACTAGTGTAATGATGAATTTTTAAAGTTGAATTAATGTGTACTCTTTCAGTAACATCTACCTCAAATGTGAAAATCCCAATGTCTGACGACCCGCATCAGAAAAATTTTCACAAATGTTCCATTTCGAGATTCATTTAACTATTTGCCGGCTAAATAATCAAATGAAAAAGCAACCTACTGTACACTTGTGTTTATAAAAAAATTCTTGAAAGAATTAAGTTAATTTTAAACATCAAATCAGTATGAATAATGCTGTCGAAAACTGACATATGTAAATGTATAGGAAAATAAAAATTTTAAAAGGAATGCTGTAGATAGTAACTCCTTCACAGTAATGTGTGTTAAATAAAAATGTATGTTACATTGTTTTTTTTTTTTTGTTGTTTCTTAAAAGGAAGCTGTATGAGATGTTTATGAGAATGTATTGCAGTTGTATACTTTTTCTCGCATTTGCTTGATGAATTTTTTTAATGATGGACAATAAGGTGCAAAAGCACTGTGGAAAATGTCAAAGTTGGTGTTATTGCTATCATTATTTCTAATGCAATTAATGCATTTTGGAGGATTTCTACACTGAGGGTCAATGTGTGGCAAGGCACACACCGAGCATCTAATGTCATTATGACACGAAATTGCAATATGATCATTGTATACCTGGCACTTAAAACAACGTTTAACATTTATATATGGTTTAACAGGGTACGGTTTTGATTGTATAATTTCCTTATGCATTAATAATTGCCTAGCATCCTGTGGTGCAAGCTCAAAGATCCAATTAAAGGACTTAATATGTAGGAGCTTGTACTTTTTAACAAAGTGAAAATCAGGTTCAGGTATATGGATTAAATCTGAGATACCAAACAAGATATCAGGAATATTTAAATTTTCAGGGAGGTTAAAAATAATAACACGACTAGGCTTAGGTACATTAAGTTTAGCAGGGGATAAGGACTTTAGAGAGGAATCGCTAATAGCTGTAAATATTTCCTTGTGCTTACCTTGAGTGTGCAGGTCGGAGCTAAGATATGTGTTTTTTTTATCATATTCCAGTTGTGGTAACTTTTCTTGTTCACACATATAAGAGGGGATAGTTTGTGTAGATTTATCTAGGGCAGATGGAGGGAGTTTGTTGTTGACATCTACCACCTGATCAACCATAGTCTTACTACATTTAGTAAGCTTCTTCTTACATTTCTGTTTGCCTGTGATTTCATGTAATCTCTCTATAAGTTTCTGATTTACAAGAAATAAATTATCTTTATCCTGTTTTAATTTGGAATAATCATCCTTCAGAACATTAAAGTTTAGTTTAAGCACATGAAAATTGAATTTAATGATCTGAAGGAAATCTATAATATTTTCAGACATGGATGCAGCATTTTCGGTTTTAAGTGAATTTTGAATAGATGTGGCTTCCATATTAATGGAATCTGAATATCTTAATAATATCTCCTCGAAATAATCTACCCATGGAGATACAGAAAAGGGGTGATTAAAATCACTAATAGAAATTACATCATTTGCTGCCATATTGTAAAAATAAACTGGTGAAGTGTCTGTTATCTGCAAAACCTTTTTTTATTTATCTCGCGTTTATATAATTTCTGTTGTTTACTTTTTTTTTTGACCGCCGAAATGGAAAAAAGAAGGAATTCTTTTTTTTGAGAGAGCAACACAAATAATGCAAAATAAATAATACTAGTATTTCAAAAAGGTGTATGTATGGAAAAACTCTAGTTATCAGAAATGAAATGCATGGACATAAAATAAAACACAATAAGTTGCATAAATAAATTATACACAAAAGGAAAAAAATGAAGGGGGGGGGGGGTGTAAAAAATTAATATGAGTGTATCAATCACAACATTTCTGAAAGTTAAATTTCTGACTACATCCAGTTGGATTAAAGTTTCCGAAATTCAATAAAATAAAAAAAAACAGGTAATTAAATTGTAATTCAGGTTTAAAATACAAAAAAAAAAAAAAAAAAAAAACAAACAAACAAGGTCAGAGTCGAGCAACATATTCTGAGAATAATTGTGCAAATGTCACACACAAGTGAAAATGTGCAAACGTTGTGAGCGAAATATGCACATATTTATATAAAAATATCAAATACTGCAAAACCTGGAGCAGAGAACTTTTTTTGTTGCCTATCGGCAGAATAAGTGTACCTTCAAAGTACGCCAGTGGGGCAAAAGGGTTAAACTCTAGATTTTTGAATGCATAAAAAAATCATTTTTACGAAAAAGGAAACATAGCATGTTTATGTAAATTCACGGAAGAAACAAATATGAGAAGTATGTCATGATTTAACCATAAAAACATTATAAGTGAAATATTAATAAAAGTATAATAATTTTATCATTTTAACTGCAAAAAGTACTTAAAAAAACAAACAAACAAACAAACGCAGCTTGGAAGAAGATAATAAGGAGCTAATATGCTATCACTGTTAAAAATATTGTAAAAAAAATAGTTCAGAAGTGATTTCTTCGTTCAAGCTGACTAATCAACAAACTTATGAAAATCCAAATGGTAAAAGTACAAGTATGAATAGGGAACCATAACATGGATAGAAACTGATAAAATTTACTGATATTGAAAAGAAAGAAAAAAAGGGTTATAACAATTTAGAGTAAATAATTTAATGTAAAAGTATTCCCTGTTCATACTTACATGCAAACTGTGTTTCTTTTTTTTTGTAGAAAGTATTGTGACACAAGTGTTTTCATTGAATTCGTTGAACTAGTATGTCATTTTTTTGTAGAGAGCATTCATTTGGAGTACAAAAACAGAGCGATGAGAAAACAACGCTTGTTTTTTAAGAAAAAAGAGTTAAAATAAAAAGATTTTAGTGACAATTTGCAACGGAAAAGAAATTAAAACAAAATATTAACGTCCTATTTTCGTACTCTGAATGCTATAAAGATGTTCAATGATAGATGACACAACGTGTGCAGTGTGATTTAGTACACTTTTTTTTTTAATGCAGAGTGGTTTCTTTTTTTTTAACTGAAGCATGCTCATCAGTAGGGTAATTTATTTTTTTATATTGCTGAAACACACCTTCAAAAGGAGGAAAAATATTATTCCTCTTAATTATTGCACACTGAATGAATTTGAAGAACTGTTTTGAAAAATTGTGGATATCACCTTAGACAAAAAAATAATTGGAAAAATTTCACAATTGTCTTGAACACTATGACACTTTCGCGAAATTATATTTCTTTTTTTTTAGCATATTTCACTCTCTTGTCACCAAATCTGTGGGATTCCTGGACACTTTGCACTGCAAATATTAATCACAAGATCACCAAACAAAGCGAAACGGCGCACATTTCCTGGACTTGTTGCACCGAGAACTTTGTTTAAAATTTGTGTTATTTGTGCGGATAATTCATACCACAGCTAGGTGAGGACTTTTTCACAAAACATTTCCCTTTTGGGACACGATCTTGAGTGGATGTACGTTCAGATGGCACTTTTTCTTTTCACAAAACCTTTCGCACTCACACTGGTAGCACGAACACTTTTGATTGAAGGTTGAAGATCGCGCACAAAAAAACAGAAACTAGGGAAATAAGTGATGCAGGTGTGATATTTCGTAGAAAAAAAAACGCTGCAGGAGGCGACGTCGTTCGATGACCCCGTAGGAGCACCGCAGTCTAAATCTTGCTTCTCGTTAGGCTAGTGTAAAGTCCGGAAAAAAGAGGCACTCTCCAAATCCGTTGGGGTAGCGAGAAAGGGAAATCCCCTGAAGTTGACATCGGCGAGCGAACACAGAGTAGGGCAGCCGGAACTCCCGTGGGGAAAAAGGTCTATGGACATCTTTTCGCGTCGCTGGTAAAGGATGATACGGAAGGAACGATACTTCTCGTATTTTTTTTTTTATTTATTACTGTTGGAGAAAAAATCTGGGCAACGGCGCCAATTTGTATAGAGGAGAATATTAGGATTCCCAGGAGAATTGAATGAATGAAAAAAACTCCAACACGAGGATTTCGAGGACTTACTTCTTTATTATGAAACTTTTTAAAAGGAGGACCATGATAGTACAGTGGGACGGGAGAAGTCAAAGACGAGACTGCCCGACGGGTCAGCTCCGAAGGGCAGAGAGCCGAGGTCTGTCACACTCAAGTTCAGAGGCAGTAGTGGTAAAATATGCATTACAATCACTCACTCATTGGCGAGATGAATAGCAACATATGTACTAAATTGGCGATGAATATTGGTGGCGTGGACAAAGGAATCAGAAGCATCCCGAAGTATTACATAGAATTCAAAGTTACGCCATGGCGCCGCTATATGGTTACACGTCTCTTAACATTCCTGCGGTAAGGAAAAGTGGTTAAAGAAATAGCAAACACGTGATATTACATGCTCGTTATAGATTTTAACGACAGCTGAATTAGTCAGCAATGGGCATATGGTTTGTATCCGACAACGTACAAGGGTGAGAATTGAATACTAATGCAAGCCCAGAGGCTGGGAAAATATGCATTAGATAACGTCGGCTGCAAAGCGAAAAGACAATCATTTGTATTTTATTCTTCTACTTTATTTCAATGGAAAATAATTGCCGTTAAGATCTTTTTCTATCGTGTGAATTTGAAAGACAGAAAAAGGAACCGAGATAAATGATGTCTGCATTTGAAAAGAAGTTTAAAAAGTAAAAGCGAAACTTACAGTAGTGAGAGGGGGAGGGAAGAGAATGAATAAAGACATATGAAATTAACTCTAAAATGTCAAATTTAAACTAAATATTTTATTTGAAGGGGGGGGGGGAAGAATAATGACAATTTATAATAATCCAGTAAAGTTAAAAGTTGATTTTTTTGAGGGGAAAGGAGGAATAATGAATATATAACGGTAAAGCCGTTATATATATATCGTTACTTTTTCTGTCTCTGTTACCGCACATCAAACTCTGAATACTTGCCGTGGTGTAATATCTGAACCAGATCTTTTATTCTCCACAAAAGAAGAACTTCTATCTAATTTAAGCGATCAAAATATTATAGATGTACGCCGTATCACTATTCGTCGCAATGGGCAAATACTTCCTACTAAACACATTATTCTGACTTTCAATAGTCATATCTTACCTACTAGAATTAAAGCTGGCTATCTAAACTGCCCAGTCAGGCCTTATATCCCTAATCCTCTCCGTTGTTTTAAATGCCAGCGTTATGGCCATACCAATACTAATTGTCGTGGTACTGTTACCTGTGAACGTTGTGCAGAAGTCGGCCATGACGGTAAAAATTGCGATAAACCAGAACGCTGTGCAAATTGTAAAGGTGATCATACATCATTTTCTCGTTCCTGTCCTAATTGGATCCGTGAAAAGGAAATTATTGCTGTTAAGATTACTCGGAAACTTTCGTACCCTGAAGCCCGTAAAGTAGTTGAATCTAGGACCCCGTCTGTTGGGGTTTCCTACTCTAGTATACTTAAAGAACAATCAAAACCTGTAAGGCACATGGGCACCCAGACCGACACTTCCTTTCTTGCAAGTAATTCAGCTAAAACCCAATCAATCACCACTTCAAATAAAGAAACCCGTGATGTTTGTTGTGGTAGTAAATGATATGCAACCCCATTATTAGAACGCTGGCAACCCTCCTCAGAACCTGTAAAAATAGTATACCAAATCAATCAGTCTCAAAAATCACCAAGTCAATCCAAAAAGTCATCTGAAATCCAGACTAAGATTAAGTCTGCTACATCTGCAAAAACATCACATAGACCTGATACTAGTCAAACTGACAAACCAAGAAAAAAAACTTGCGCTCAGAAAGAAACAAAGACAATCCGGGGTTCTTCACAGTGGAACACTGTGAAGAAAAAGAACGGGCTAAAATCATCTGTTACTAATGTAAAGGATCCGAAACAGTTGAAGAAATATGTTGATGAAGCAATGGAAATGGCATCCGATGACTCAAGTGTTGATGATGAAAATACAGTTTTCGAGGAATTTTTACCTAAGTGATTTTACATTGTTTTTTACTCATCTGATTTTAAAACTTTTTTTTTATGTAATGTTCTTGCATCATTTTAAACTTTATGTATATTTTAAGTTATTACTTTATAACTCCCACAGTTTTTAATTATACGCTTGTCTTTTTACTATGAACTATTGACTCTTTTAAATGATTTTATTTTTACGTGTAACTGTTTTCATTAACTTTTTTGTTTTGCTCACCTTTTCTTAATTGTTTTCTTTTACTCAAATTTTTGAGTTATATATTTTTTCCATTCTGACCTTGTCTTAGCGCAGCATGTCCCTAATGGGACTTTGTGCCATAAAACCCCATACAACCAACCAACCAACCAAAGAAGGAATTATTCATGTTTTTAAAAAAATCTTTTTCTGAATCACTTGTCGCCTCTATTCTTTTTTCGTTGTTAAAATTTATATACTCTTTGAGCCACGGTTTTTGGGAAAAGGCTAAAATTTTATGAATTTTCGTTATTTTCAATCGTTCTCTACATAAAACTTCAACGTTAAATAGTGGCATATGTAGTTTTGTTTATTAAAAAAATTTGGCGTCAACTTTTTACAAGGAAGAACATGTTTCAAATTCAGGGAATCGCATAATTTCTTTGCATGCGGTGATAGCATGTCATAGGTTATATTTAGATGTTCTGGAGAGATAGGCAAATCGTCGTGATAATTATGTAATTCCTCCGGATAATCTAAGTCTACTTCGAGTAAATAACCTACCGAGGAAGTGGGTGTAGTTTCTAAAATATTAATTTTTTTAATTTCTGCTTCTGAAAGCCATCGGAAATTTCCATATGGTAATGGTTGCACCATTACAAACCCATATAAGTTGTTGGCATCCAAACATATTATAAAACTGTTATCTTTGTTCGGATTATAAGTTTCAGGAATGTATGGATCATTAGCAATTACATGTCTTTTCCCCAAAAAACAAATACCGCCTCTCATCTGACTCTCAACCCAAACGTAATCATTGACATCGCTAAATAACTGCACTTCAATTTTTGATAATTTTAAACCCGCGTTCCACGTAAGGTCTGCACGCGTTACAAAATGCACAGGATCAAGCTGATAATAATTCATCGCAGTACGACGAAAGGAAGTAAACACTTCAGCTAAGAGAATGACATCGCGATTCTGATAAAGTTCTAAATAATCGGAAAATGTCTTGCATTCGAAAGCCTTAAAAACAGTTCAAGCATGCTGATATTCTTCTTCAGTTGTATCCTTCTGAGTAAGACGATTATAAAAAGCACTTTTTGGCGGCAAACCTACTTTCTCTAAAACATTAAGAGATTCGAAATATGAGTAAGGAAATATCCCTTTCCTTAGTAACAATTCTCTATTTTCTTCATTTTGATAAAAATTGTTAAAATTTTTAAATTCGTGCCCGGATTTTAGCAAATTTTGAACCAGGGATTCTAAAGATTTATGTAAAAATTGAAAAAAATCAATAAATTTTATCGTATCTAAAGAAAACATAGTAAATTTTTCTAAATTTACGGGAATTATATAGATATTTTGAGCGTAATTTTCCGGGATCTCTTTTAAAATCAAGTGGTTGTCATAATTTTTTCCGTTATGGATCATAACGGGGAGAAAATAAGTTTCTCGCATGTTAATGTTACAAGATGGATGGTTTAAACCGTCCAATGACAATGATCGCGAGTTTTAATATCGCCCGGATTGAATTCATTTCCGCATATGTGGCAAACATTTTCATTATACAATGCTCGTAAGTTTGTATTCATTGGTATGATTTTTTTCATTTTTGTCATTACTTTTTTATATACGATTTTCAATGTATTTAAAAAATTTGCCACAGCATCAGATACTACATAAAACTCGTGAAAAACAATCGTGTCATTTATATCCAAAACAATAAGTGTGTAGCTAACTGCAGTATGTTTTTCAAACGGGAAAACAAAACTTTGCCCAGTATTCGGAAGAACGGTATGAATTTTAGAACAAACGCACTCAAAGTCTGCGTACGCCGCAAATGGATGATATAGCATTTTAGCTAACGCGTTAAATTTTAAAGACAGCTTAGAGGGGATACTCAACTTTTGAGGATTCTGCTTTTCGCATATCAGACTGTGCGAGTCTAATGTGGATTTTCTCTGAAACCCATTTAAGCAATTACGACAAAAATTATAAATACCGGGTTTGAAATTCAAAAATCTTCTGAAGTTAGTTATTAGAAAAAAAATGTTTATCATAATACAATTAATCAACGTCTGGATATCTTGATTTTTTTGTATTTTTACTAACATATAAAGGAAAAACATCCTTATTTTCATACCCGAAAATATGAATTTTTAAATTATTTTTGATTTCAAATTTATAGACATCCAAGAGTTTAACGTGAAAACTTATGTTTCGTGTGTTGAAATATTTTTTTTTACACATTTTAAATAGTTACTAACTCTTTCTTTATGTCTTTTTACTGGGTAAAGTTTAGCCGCAATACAAAACACTTATTGTGACAACGGATATTTAGTAATGATTTTTTATTTTTTAATCTAACAGGAAGCTGTACTGCATGCGCACATCCTCCCCTAAATTCTCTGTAATTACCCAAGTGTAAATCTATAAAGTCAATTTTTTTTTATACTCCACCCACTTCCATTTCTAATAAAAGAATATCGATTCAAGAATTTTTCTGAACGCATTATCTATCTTAGGATAAATCATTACACTCGATAAAATACGTTCTGCTTTGGAACAAAAATAAAAACTTCTGGATTCGACAATTTCATTTTCTTTTACTTTTTCAAAAGTAATACATAAACAAATAATTAACCTTAAACGTATTAAATATCCGCTGTTAATTTCATTATAGATTATCGTTCTTGAATCTCTAAATAATTTTTCGGGATCTGTATAATTTGAAACATTTGCCCGTAATGTTCGCACAAAACCATGATAGGCTTTAGCGCGTTCAAATAAGCGAATCATCCCGAATTTGGAATACCTTTTTTTTTACAAATAACAATGTTTAAACATTTTTTTAAATGAAATATTTAAGAAAAAAGCAAAAACAACCACTAAAGCAATAATAAAAAAAACCTTGCATAAAATTACATATTAAAAATAAGCTTTTTATTTTTTCAAACCCAATATTAAAGCAAGCCTTACACTTACATATTACACAAAAGCATATAATAAAAAAGCTTTTTTAATTTAATTTTTTTTGCGATGTGTTTTATCATCTCCTGAGTGGCCGTTTTTAACGGATTTAATAAAGAAATTGGTAAATTGAATCGGTTCCGGGTTTCAAAAGTACCCGGTGATGTTTTGCAGAATCCAATGTAATATGAGCTATGAAACTCTTTCAACTCCATTGTAACACATTTACCTAAATTAATTATGAATGGCTCATGACAGATTTTTTCGGACTCTTCAGATAAATCTAGGTTATACTTTTTCACTGGGGCCTTCACTTTGCCTTCGGTTGGAACTAAAAATTCGACAAAATAGGGAATTTTTAAGTATGCTTTTTTTAAGAATGAATGTATATATATATATATATTTTGCTTTTTTTTTTTATAGAAAACCAAATAAATATTCTACTATTTAAAAATGTTTTTGTTAAAAGACTTACTTGTTTTAGATGTCGGAAACACTGTTTCTAACTCAATGACATCGTCATCCTCTATAGTACAGATTTTTCTCTTTTTTGTGTTGAATCTCGTCTCCTCATCATTAAATTTGCTCACATTTTCTGAAATAATTAAATAAAAAAGAAAAAAAATTTTTACTTTCATTGTACTTAACAGTTTTTTACAAGCACATGTAAATGTAACTATAATATTTTAAAAACTTTTTTTAATATTTATTTAAATAATTTACCTGTTTTCTTTTTCAATCCTCTCTGGTTCAATTGAAGTAATTTTTCATAATCCTCCAGTTCTATCAACTTTCGTGATGAAGATTGTGGTGATCCTGAAGTCGAACAACTTGATGTGGATCCAGGGTCTGAAATTTAAAAGAGAAAAAATCTTTTTTATTTCGAGTTCAAACACAAATATTAATAATTTTTCAATTACATTTTACATAAATCTTTTTAAAATATATTTCTAATGTTATAAAAATTAAAAAAAGAAAATATTTACTTATGAAAACTCACCGGCGGAGCAAGAGGTATTTAAATCCATCTTCAGAGTTAAAGCGCTTCGGAAAGAAGTGTCGTATGCTTTCGAAATTCAGCTTTTAAATATTCAGATGTTTTTCTTCTTTATACATAGCGTGGGATGAAAAGAGAACAACCGTCCACATAAAGCATCACATGTAAATGTAACTATAATATTTTAAAAACTTTTTTAAATATTTATTTAAATAATTTACCTGTTTTCTTTTTCAATCCTCTCTGGTTCAATTGAAGTAATTTTTCATAATCCTCCAGTTCTATCAACTTTCGTGATGAAGATGGTGGTGATCTTGAAGTCGAACAACTTGATGTGGATCCAGGGTCTGAAATTTAAAAGAGAAAAAATCTTTTTTATTTCTAGTTCAAACACAAATATAAATTTTTTCAATTACATTTTACATAAATCTTTTTAAAATATATTTCTAATGTTATAAAAATTAAAAAAAGAAAATATTTCTTTTGAAAACTCACCGGCGGAGCAAGAGGTATTAAAATCCATCTTCAGAGTTAAAGCGCTTCGGAAAGAAGTGTCGTATGCTTTCGAAATTCAGCTTTTAAATATTCAGATGTTTTTCTTCTTTATACATAGCGTGGGATGAAAAGAGAACAACCGTCCACATAAAGCATCATCTGTGTTGCATTATTTCTTAACGAGTTTTTCCAGCTGCGAAATTAATCTGAAATACACTTATCATCTTTCTAATATAATGGCTCTTATTGTGCAGTAAAAAAACTTCGTAGTTGAACCATCGCCCACGACATTTCTTGCTTTTCTCTCATCTTTGTTCATTCATTCATTCATTCATTCATTTACACACTTTCATGCATTACGCCTACATATTTTTCTGTATCTAACACATACATATCTATTACAACATATCGAATAGACCATTAGCGGCGCTTAAATAACATGTAACAAGCGTTTACATTGTATCTTTTTAAAACAGAAATAATCGTATATAAAAAACAAAGAAAGGCATTTAAACTTTTTGAGTGCGTGCGTAGGAAGTTGTTCGTTCTTTATCGTTGCTACAGGTTTTTTTTTTCTTTAATCCTACTTTCTCTCAGATTTCAAGGTTTCTTTTCTTAATCATAGTTTTTACGATGAAATAGCTTTCATATAGCTTCCTTTAAAATACTTTTTTTAATTCAGTTCTAATAACAAAGTTTTTTTGCGTGCAGTTATTTTAACATGATTTCTGAAAAAAAAAACTGACAAATGAAAATCAAACGCTTAAAATAATTAAAATACGTTTCTTATTATTAAATTTAAAGGCATTTTTTCTCACTATAAAAATAGTATCTTATTTTTTTCCTAAATAAAATATTATTCTCACTATGAAATACAAAAATAATTTATTTAGGAAAAAATAAAGAAAAAACAACGACAAAACATTCCACAAAAAGAATTACAATATTTTGACGTTTTTAATTTATTTTTAATTTTTATTTATAAAATGAGGTCTCTCTATTTTCCCTCTCACCTCCCTTTCTTCCCCCTTAAGAAAACTCTATAAATACCGAAGCATTCAGGCTTTCAAAATTATATTTGCGGCAGTGTTTCGCAGACTTGCACGATTTTTTCTGTATTGAATTATTAATAAAATATATACATAAAACATGACAGGGAAAAATGAAAAAGAAATTAACTGGTATAAGTTCGTAAGAGATACTGAACTGACGGAAGGAACAATTCGAAACCTAGAACATGTACTAGATTGGAGCGACGTCTCAAAATATCAAAAATTAAGCGAGACATTTATGACTGAATTTAAACACAAAATTAATTGGGACGTGATTTGCGAATTCCAGACTCTGTCAGATACTTTCATGCGAGCTAATACTGACAGAATTAAATGGCAAAAAATATCTCGGCATCAAAAGCTCGAAGAACATTTCATGTTGGATTTTCGAGATCAAGTGGACTGGGATAAAATATCCCAATTTCAGAAATTAACGGCACGATTCATATACGAATATCATATGCTTTTGAATATGAAACTCGTTAGTAGATATCAGGTGATGGCACGATAACAGAACTCAAATATAAACTGGACATGCCCTTGATATTCCAACACCAAGAACTTAGCGAAGCTTTCGTATTGGAGCACATAAAAGATATTGAAACAGAAAAAAATATTTGCGATGCTTTGATTTTGAATCACAATGTATCTCCGACGATTATAAATACGATCTACAAACGCTGGGTTCTGCATTTTCTAAGAGAAATTTGTCAGAAAGTGACACACGCTGGTTGAAGGATGCCAACCGTAAACATGAAATTATTTTCCCAAAGCAAAAACTTTATTTACATCCTTTTGTTATCGATAATGCTATTAACTGTTGTACTGGAATTTTTTGTCATAAACGATAAGATTGATCAACGCATGCTCGAAGTGAACATAACAAATACCTCTTGTACCAAATCGGTACACATTGCATGTAAAATTTTCTTGCACGAATGTTTTAAAAATTCGTGCAAAACAATTTACGATTTACGATATTTTTGGACAGATGAAAATCACACATTGCGTGCGAGCATTATCGGTTTACAAATTTCTGAAACAGAATATAAAAAATTCTGTCAAATGTGTCCTGATTAAAACATTCTAATACCTTACAATAACATCTGCTTTGTTCTGTTCTAATTTTCCTCTGTTGATTCATCAACAATTTTTTGTTTTTTTTTAAAAAATTGTACTTTTTGTATTTGTTCATTAAATAAAAACCTTTTGTAGTTTTATATTTGTTTAAAGAGTCTTTTATTAATTAAAACACTCTTTTTGTATTCAGACACCATTTTAAAAACGATTATTCTATCAAAATATATTTTAATCCAAATAAAAGAAAAAATTCCCCCCCTCCTTTCCTCTTTTCCCATTGCATATTTTTTATTCATTCACACCAACCGCAAATCACTCTCATGAAAACACACTCACGCCCACGCACTTTCTCACTCTTGATATCTCGTTATACAATTTCCATCATCTTTCCTACGCGCATCAAACAATAGCGTCTTTCATTCCTTCTCCCACACACTATGTTTCAGCCACACTCTGGCTAGAAACGGTATAACCAGAGTCTGGCTGTAACCTGAAACCTGGATGCAAACAGTGAAAACAGAACGCGGTGGGTTATCCTTTATCAAACATATACTACTCCTGTCTATGGAACCATCCTTTTTAATTCTGTAATGACCATAACAGAGGCAATCTATACCATTCGGCAATGCAAATGCCTAATCGTAATATGCGCAAATACCACGTCAACATTCTTTAAACCCTATATAAAACATGCTGTTTCGACCTGATGTTTACTTGTGTTTTTTCAGAACTTTCCCCCTCTTTTAGCGTGTTTTTGTATGTTTCGAAATTAAAAGTTTTTACGACGGCTCCACTGATAACCCTTGGCGCTTTTTTTGCGAATTCCTCCATATGCAAATGCATATTCTTTCACCTTCAATCCCACAATTTCAGTTATTGGCTCTGTAGTTTCAAATTTTAGCATCCCTAGGTTATTTTTATTGTCTGAATTCATGCGGGATGAGACGGATTAAAATTACTCAAGTCTAAAATTCCCCTGAATTTTTCTTTTAATTCCGAATAAATCTCGCCCTTCGAGCAAACATTTAAATACAACGAATCCGTGTCAATATACAAAAGCTGTGCATTTTCGCGGTAATTCTTTTTAAAAAAAGAATAATTAAGATCGAACATTTTGAGTTTACTTAACTCTAGGATGCAGAAACCTGCGTAAATTTGCGTATCAAATTGGGAATGTGCATTTTAAAAAGCGTAAAATTTTCGTTGATCGGTTGGAAAGAGTCTAATAACGGACTGTCTAGATATTTTTCGCATGTTTTTCTCATCTAACGAACCAACAATTTTCGTCTTTTTGCGGACGTTAAGCATGAGGCGTCCGAAAAATGAATTGATCATTTTTTAAAAAAAGATTGTGAAAACTCATCTTCCGCACTAACTCTTTTAGCGTGCATTTGCTCTATGTAAGGTCGCAGCCAGGGAGATTGAGTAAAAGACAGAACGCGGTGTATTTTGCGTAGTATCATACTCATTGTTAAATAAAACTTTAAATTCTGATAATGTGTCACATAATTACGTTTTGGAAAAACAATTGGGCGTCAATTTGCGAGTCGGAAGAGTGTGTTTTAAATCAAATTTATCGCATAAGTTTTTTGAATTCGGGCAGAGCATTTTATAACGTATCGTCAAGTGTTCCGGCGCTAATGGTAAATTGGATGTGAACTCGTAAATCTCTTCTGGGTAATCTAAATCGACCTAAAACAAGTTGGAAATTGCTCGTCAAACGTGGCAAATGAGGTGCATTCTTATTATAGCTAATTTTATAATTATTTTTTGCACCCCATATTGTACTGAATTCATAAGTGCATAGTCTGTAACATCATTAAAATGCACTTGTAATAATTTTTTTCCCATTCCCCGCAATGAAACGGAAAAATTTTGACTGTCCCTGTAATTAAACTATACATCCGATTTTCATAAAATTTGAAATGCCTCGACAAAATTTTGCAACAATTATAAATTTAAAATTTCAGACCTTTCGGAAGGCTGTAACATCACTAAAATGCATTTGCAATAATTTTTTCCATTGGCCGTAATGTAAAGAAAAACTTTTGATTGACCCTGTAATTAAACTATACATCCGATTTTCATAAAATTTGAAATGGCTCGACAAAATTTTGCAACAATGATATATTTAAAATTTCAGACCATTCGGAAAGCTTTAACATCATTAAAATGCACTTGCAATAATTTTTCCCATTGGCCGTAATGTAAAGAAAAACTTTTGACTGTCCCTGTAATTAAACTATACATCCGATTTTCATAAAATTTGAAATGGCTCGACAAAATTTTGCAACAATCATATATTTAAAATTTCAGACCATTCGGTTGGGTAGTTTTGGCTCTGTTATATGCGGACGGACAGACGGACTGAACGACGACTATAGGTGCTACGTATTTATATAATTACGAACGCACCTAAAAAGAACCCACGTTCGATTCCTCCGCGTAGCGAAAAACATCAAACTTTTTAACTTCTTCCTCGCTCAGCCATGTGAAATTTCCCTCGGGGAGATACGAACACATAATATGCCCATAAAGATTTGTTACGTCTAATGCTAAAGTATAATAACGAGCTTTATTTCTACTATACGGTTGCGGCACGTGTGGATTATTCGCGGCAACGTAACGTTTATTCAAACTAGGGGATCGTACCCGGGTTAAAGAATATAGGTGAAAACATTTTATTGAAAACTAATAATTTTTTTATATGCAATAAATATTTTAGATTGCCCACTTACATTGAAAAAACATATTTTATATGGAAAATACGAATTATACAATCAAATAAATTTTTGAAATTTATCAAAAGCGATATTTTCTTATTAGCCGCATGCTAAGAGTTATTTGACCAAGATTTTGCTACTTATGGCATCCTTTTATATTCTGATAATTTCAGAGCTTATACATGTCTGTTAAATTTGTGTTTTATTTATATTATTTTATTTATTTATTCATGGGGAAGTTTTTTAAAAATGGATATTAGCCGTAAGAAAATGATGAACTCTTTATTTTGTTTAAGGGGAAACGGTAAGGGCAAACTTTCGTAATCGAGCTCCGCGCGATATAGATAAATTAAAAAATATTTCATGCTTTAAAATTGTTTTTAAAACCACAGACAATCAGTAAACTGAAATGAACTTTGCAAACAAATTCCATTTGAAAAAAAAATCCTATTTGGTGATCTAAAAATTTAAATTGTACGATTACAAATATGTTAGAAATGTGCTTTTTTTAATAATATTCTTTTATTTGTTTATAAAGAAAGTATTAATTTCGTTATGCAAAAATAGTCAGTAACAAATGCTTAAAAATGTTTGTTGCTTTATGTGCAAAATGTTTATTATTATTATGTATTGAAACCGGCACGTGATAAGATACACTTAAAAAATCATGCTTAAAAATTATTTTAGAAAATATAATACATCAGTCAATTAAGATACAGTTTTTAAACAAACTGCATTTGAAAGTAAATTTTTTCCCTATGCGACGAAAATTGAAAATGTACGATGGTCAGAAGATTAAAAAAATTGCAGTAGCGAAAATTTCAAGACCGAAATTTGATCGTGGAGTGTTTGCCATTCGCAAACGTCAGCGTTACGCATTGATACGTTGGTTCTTTATAATATAGATACTTAATCAGTAAATTATAATAAAGATCAATTATTAGGATGTGGTTATGAATTGAGACTCTTATGCTTGGTATTCCGGAATGGTATTCCGGTGTTCATTAAGATATAATCTTTTAAGTAATATTCCGCTCACGGATTTTAATGTGATCTAGAACTGTTCCACCGCGTCTAAGCCGCAATAAAATTCATGGAACAGTATGGCATTATAATCCCCAATTCCAACCATACTGTAACTGACCGCCTCGTGCATTTCAAAAAACACGCTGCATTTAGTCTTAGGGTTTTGCAAGTAAGTGTCCGCTATTTTATGCCTCAAAATCGGCGTACACGCAAAATGGATGCGTTACCATTTTACTCAAATCGGTGAATTTTATTGTTAACGTTTCTGGTACACTTACTCGCTGTGGTTTATGCAGAACGCATACTGTCTCGTGCCTTGCGAGTCTCTCGTCTCGCGAAACCACTTAGGCATTTTTTACAAAAGTAGTTTTATGTTTTTTTAAAAGCCATTAATGTGTTAAAACGCTTTATCAAAAAATGACTTTTGTATAAAAGTAAATCAATCTCTGGTAAATCCGCTTTTTGTTTTGAATAATAAATCGGATAAATCACTTTAATGTCCTTTTCATAACCGAATACATTTATTTTTAACTTAGGGGAGACCGGGGGAATGCCGCCAACCCGGGTTATAGCGCCACCCCACCTAGTTTAAAAACTAAGGGCAGTTTGAGATAGTGAATGTGCCTGCACTATAGCGGCCAACAATATAAACAGTGCCTAAAGTGAGAGTGACTTTGCTGTACGTCGTTCGTTTGTTCTAGTGAAAAATGTAGTTTTCATCTAGTTGCTTGTTATTTTGGAGCTTCAAATGAGTAGAGATAAGCACCTTTTATTGTAACATTAGGTATTTAAGATAATACGACCCGTAATCTACATGCATTCGCAGACATTTTGATGCAATGTGTTGACTAGTGAAAAATGTAGTTTTCATCTAGTTGCTTGTTATTTTGGAGCTTCAAATGAGTAGAGATAAGCAACTTTTATTGTAACATTAGGTATTTAAGATAATACGACCCGTAATCTACATGCATTCGCAGACATTTTGATGCAATGTGTTGAACAAGTTCGGTTCTTCTTTCGTCTTTGCTTGGGGATTTCCGCCATATTGTCCTCTCGGGGTAATGCCGCCGCCATGCAAATTGGGTGAGAAATGGCCTCATTTTAATGTAATGGAGCCGATTCAGCAGAGTGACTTTTGCAATATGAAGTAAATTGTAATCCTAACCATTATTCTGCTCAATTACATTGCTTTCTAATAATTTTCAGTAGGTTGTGTGTTTCCTAGTATCCATTTGATGCATGTACTAGGTCATTAAAGAGTGGCGGCATTACCCCGGTACAGTGGCGGCATTACCCCAGTGTCCTGGGTAATCCCGCCACTGTGCAGAGGTTTAAAAAATAGTTTTTTATGTATGCTTACTTAAAGATTTAAAATTAACAATAAATTAACAGTAAGTAGGCTAATAATACAATATAATAACATTAGCAGCGGACTTCGGACGCCGCATCTGTCGCACATCGTTAAAGACAGTTTATTAGTTACACATTTCATTTAATTAAAAGGAGATTTTTAAACACTCATATGGAATTAGGATATTTTTCCACTATAGGGACCTTGGCATTTTTTTTTAAATCTTGGCGCAATTCGGACTTCAGAAACTGAGATATGTTGCCAAATGATATAAACAACTATGAAAACAAACCTGATGAACATTTATGTTGTCCATATATGTATGTATACATATAAACATTTTATTTATACATGTATAAAATATAGTTTTTTATGTACAAATTATTTCTGTCTGTATATAAAAATAAATAAACGGGTTCCTTACATCAAATAAATTGTATACATATGGAAAAAATTGCTTGTGTATATGAAACAGTAAATAGGTTGCCAGAAAATGCGTTATTACTAAATTTCTTTTCTCGTCAAGGCAATTTTTTCTATTTCGCAAAGGCTACTATATCGGAAAAGTACCGAACTGCGATTATATTTTGTTAAATGTGCTATTGTTTTAATATTGTGAATATATCATAACCTATATTGATTAAAATTTTTAGGTATATTCATTTTTTCTATTTAACAAACATCTTTGGAAAAGCATATATATAAAATGTTATTCTGATTGAAATCACGTGACCCCCTTCAAAACTCTGTAATCGAGTTTTGGCGACCAACATTGGCACAAGGAACTGTTTACGGCCAAATGAACACCCCCTGTTTGAAGGGTTTAGAGGCGAAAATTCTGTGTTTTCAGATTTTTCTGGTTAATTGTGCTACAAATCCGACTTGTGAAATTTCATGTTTCTACGACTTTTAGAAGTACCTTAGTTATTTGATGATGCGAAGTGAGTCAGTGACAAAAAAGCGCTGTTTCGGAATTTAATATTTCGAAAAAACTACTAAATATAGAAACATGAAATCGTGGAATCTTAGTTCAGTTTGACCATACGAGCATGTATATAAAAGAAAAAATTCTATATCTCTCCCTAAAATGACGTTATGAGGGGGTGAAAAGTATGCCGAAATGGTTCAAGAAAAGGTAGCTTACGGCTTGTGCGAACTTGGCGGACGCACTGCCATGCTCCCAGATCTCTCAATTACTCACGTTTTGAGATGTTACACGGGTGGATTAACGTTGAAATTAAAGAAAATTCATATGTTAGCCTTAAGGGTGAACACACGCGGGACGGTCAAAAATGTGATGAATGAAAGCAGAATGGCTAGATAAGAGTAAAACTTGATGAAATTTTTAGTTTGAAAAAAGATTTAAGGGGGCCCCTCCCCGGGTCCCTATATCTTTGCAGCCCGTGGGTATAGCAAGAAACCGAATGCATAATTGGAAAGCTAGGGAAAAATCTGCATAGTATGGGACCCTTCTAATTCTGAGGTTGAAAAGCTAAAAGTTGAAAATAACTGAGATAATCAGCATTGAATGATTGAGAAACCCTTAAAAGATTGAGATGCTTTATGAGCGTGCCTCGTATTGCATGACACATAACTGAAGTGGTGCGGAACGTATTTGTCTCTCAATTACTCATGTTTTGAGATGTTACACGGGTGGATTAACGTTGAAATTAAGGAAAATGCAGATGTTAGCCTTAAGGATGAACACACGCGGGACGGTCAAAAATGTCCATGATAGGGACAGCGTTCCACAGGACGAGGTGGCCTACCATGCGGTTTTAGCTCCACAAGCCTCGTCCTGCAAACCTTTCTGTACTCCACGAGACCGCAGCCAAGGAACAGTCTCCGAAAAACCGGCACACCAGAGAGGACCCCCCGGGCCAGGCCCCAGCCCTGCTCCGGAAGACGCACAAGGGTGCTTGTTTCGTGGTTTGTCCTCCAGCCGCCGGTGAATATTTATTTGAATTTTTAAAGCAATTATATAATCTTTATTCACAACGGGCCACCCTATTCTTTCAGGGCGGTCCCAAAAAATGACATAACATATGTGTTTAAAAGATGGATGGTATATTATTTACAATGAACAGTGATTTCTAGAATTTGACATTAATTGTTATATTTCTTATGGTAATTATATTTGTTGTTGTATGATTGTTTAGAGTTCTAGTGTAATAGTTCATATAGTCTTTTAGTTTTGTATTTTAAAAGCTATCCTCTTCATCCAGAGGATTGGCTAGTCCCACCAGATGAGCTGGGGGCATCTGGAAGAGTCCTTGATTGAGTTCAAGTAGTTGGACACAGTCTATGATTTTTTTGGTTAAGGTTGGGGTTTTAAGCACAAACTTAAACCAGGACGATAGTTGGATATTTCCCGGTTTTCGAATATGGAAGTGGGAAGTTAGTGGGCAGTTGAGGATGTAATGTGTGGAGTCTCCTATTTCCCCGCACGTGCAATACGGGGAGGGAGCCTTGTTAAATAATGATAAGTAGGCTGGGAAGGGTCCATGGTTCGTTATGAAGAGGTACAGATGTCTGTGGGTTATGAGTGATTCTAATGACACGTGTGGGTAAAGGTCATATGCTTTCCGGCCCCGATGCTCCGTGTCCCATTGTTTCTGCCATTCTTGCATAAAGTGGGTTTTAAGATTCCATTTGAGGGCTGAGGCTGGTGCTGGGTACCATAGTGGTTCTCTTGATGTTGTTGATGTTATGGCGTCTTTTGCAAGATGGTCAGCACGTTCATTACCTTCGATGCCTATATGACTCTTTACCCATTTGAATTGTATGATTTTGTTTGTATGTTGTAGTTTTTTAATTATTGTTGCTGTTATTGGATCATGGGTGTTGATGTCGTCTATTGCTTGTAAGCTCGAGAGGCTGTCTGAATTTATTTATACAGTTGTATAGATTGAGTGTTCGCTCCATTTTATTGCTTCCAGAATTGCCAGTTGTTCTGCTTGGAAGATTGAATTGCAGGTTCTGAGTCTTGCTTGGAATTTATGTATTTCTTTGTTTTCGTGATATGCACACAGAGCAAATGCGACCCCTTCTTCCATTTTGGAACCATCTGTGTATATTTCTACTTGTGGATCTATGGGTGGGTCTTTATCCTCTGACCATGTATAGTATTCTATGTAGGGGGGAATGTCCGTTGGGATGTGTTTTTGTTGGTAATCTTGTGGATTATAGCTGTTTATATGTTTATTAAGTCATAACATGCAACCTTGAATCGTTATTTTTTCTAGTTTTAGGTTGAGAGGTAGTGTCCCCGTCAGAGTGCATAGTGCTGCTGTCGCTGTTTTCTTGTACGCCCTTGATATCAGCAATAGGCACTGAGCTTGTATTGCTGAGAGCAGTCTATTGCCATGTGCTTTCTGCAATTTTGGATACCAGGTTGCCGCAGCGTACGACACTTTCTTCTCTAATATTTGGTTGTACCATAGTTTTAGGATGTCTTTAGAGATTCCACCTTGAGTTGACGCGAATTTAAGTAGGTTCTGTGTTATTTCTGAAATTTCTGTTCTTTTTTGATGGAGATGAGGTAGGAACGACATGGTACTGTCTGATTATTCCTAGATATTGCATTGTGGGTTTTAATTTGATGAATTTTTCTTCTAGTTTTATTATTGGTGGTCTCTTTAGATAGCGTGGTCTTTTGATCTGTAGCATTGTAGTTTTTTCTAGGCTGATTTTAATGTTGTATCTACTTGCCCAGTCTGATAGTATCTTAGTTGCTTCGTTTTCTGCTTCTTCTATTTCTTTGCGGGTGGATCCTGTGATGATCAGTAAGACATCATCTGCATATGCCACAGCCAGAATGTTTTTATCTTTCAGTATCTTCAGAAGCCTGTTGAGGAAGATACGCCACAGGAAGGGGCCATAACATGATCCCTGCGGGCAGCCTTTCGTGAACCAATGCTGGTCCTCGTATAGCCAGTTTATGTATGTTGATCTGTATGATAGGAATGAGTCCGTCGTGTTGATGTATGGTTTTTCTAGGTTTAAATATTCCAATTCTTCTATTGTTGGTTCCCAAGGTAGGCTTTCAAAGGCATGGCTGAAATCTATTGAAATTAAAAAGGTGTAGTTGTTCCGATGTTGGCTTTCTTCTATGTGGTCCAGGACTTCTTGTATGGCGGTTTCTGTTGATTTCCCTGGGACGAACCCATGTTGGGATGTGATTAATTCAGTGTTATTGTGTAGGATTCTTTTTAGCAGCAATTTTTCGTAGACTTTTCCCATTGTTGGTAGTAGGGAGATTGGGCGATAGGAATTTTCGTCGTTTGGGGGTTTGCCTTTTTTCAGGAAATACACGAGCTCCCCTTTTTTCCAATCTGTTGGAAAATAGTTGAGTTGAAGTACTTTGTTGTACATGCTTAGCATTAGCTCTGAGTGATTTTTATAAATTTGGCGAAGTATCGGATGATCTATATTATCTATGCCTGGTGCTTTGTTTTTATTGAAGTTGTAGATTGCTGTTCTTAATTCTTTGTGCGTGAAGGGTGGAGCTGAGTCATCTGGGATTTCATGTTGTTTAGTATTAATTTGTGATGGACCGTAGATGTGTTCTGTGAGTTCTTTATAGAGGTTCTTCTTTGTTTGGGTTTCTTCTGTGGAATTGGCAAGAGCGTATGATTGCTGGTGGTAGAAATCTTGAAAGGCTATCTTTTTAGTTTTCCCCCAGGGATCTTTTGTATTCTTGCAGAATGATAGCCATGCCTCTCTTTTTGCTTTAACTATTTCTTTTTTGTAGCATGCTCTTTGTTTTCGATATTTCTGGCGGTCTTCCTCTGTTGCCGATGCTAGTGTGGTTCTTCTTCGTAATGCTCTGGTATAGTTCCTGATTTTTCTAAGATTTTGTGTCCACCATGTAACTTTTGGTTGAAACCATGATAGGGATATCGCCCACCCTGAGAACCCGCTTGTGGCATATGGTCAGGGCAATTGCCCCCGATCCCAGGGCAGGAAAAAGTTCCACCACCCGCGAAACCACAACTTCAGGAGCAGGCCCCGAAAGAACCAGCCCCAACAAAAAAGACCCCCCACGGACCCGTCCGACTCCCCGAAGAGAACACGGGAGGCCAGCGGGAGGCTCCCGGACCACCGATGAACATTTATTTTTTGCTTAATAGAATAAACTGTTTTTACAGAGCCGATCACAATTGGCTACCCTATTAGTTCAGGGCGAGCCTAATTATATTTTTACATTTCAGGGATAATATTTAGTAATGTTATTATTTCAATAAATGTATTACAATAAATCTTGCTTCTTATCATTCCCAATCAGTAATTGGAATGTCAATTAGCAGAAGGTATGAAATTAAAGATAAAGTTAAGATAAGTAAATAAATTCGAGTTGACATTGTTATAAATTAATAAAAATCAAATAATAATATATTTACAGATAACAGTTTACAGACGTCACCTAAATCAACAATGATGTGGAAAATATTCATAATAAAGATTTATCTTTCAAGATTCCTAATTAGTAATTGAAATTATAAGTAGAAAATATATAAAGTATGTAAAATATAATGCTTTGATAATATTGCAAATAAGTATTGTAATTAATATTAGTAATTTAAATTTGAGTAGTAATTACTGTACATTAATAATAATTAGATATTAGTATATTTACAGATGGCAATTCACAGATGTCACCTAGAACGACAATAAGAAAGAAAAGCATTCCGACACACTTAACCCTTAAGTGGTGAGGTCTTTTTTTTCTAACGTGAGTGGTGCGGTGGGGTGTACGTAACCCCAAAATTCAACTTATTACGCACTCCTTAAAATTTAGCGAATTAAAATAAGAGAATTTCCTGTGAATTTTGTATTATCTACGTGTATAAAAAGAACTGAAAAGTAACTAAGTGTTCATGCATATACATATAAATTCACGTATCTAAATATCAGAAAAAGTTTGTTTGCAAATGTTGAGCTCATATGCAGTTTCTCTAGGGTGCAAAACACCCCACCTCACCAGTTAAGGGTTAAAGGAGCACAATATGTAATCTCAATATGAAAATCAATATGAAACAGAACTATATACATGTTTTCTTATAATCATCTTCCCTTAAATTAAATTTACACTCTATACTTACCACGTGGACCCATGGGATGCCACCACAGTATATCAGGCTAGGTATTTGTATTCGGGAAATTTATAGTTTATGAAAGAATAGTGACTATTTAAAATGTTATAGTTGGCATAGAGTTTAGTTAATTTTGATGGATCATTTAAGATTTTCATGATGTCTTCTAAAAGTGTAGGTTCTGATCTTTTGAACTTAAATCGCATAAATTTACAATTACCAAAAATGTAGTGTAGCGGATCTCCCCGGCCACCACACTTGCAAAGGTCGTTGTCTTTTTTACCTATCCTATGTAAAAATGACGGGAAGCTGCCGCAGCCTGACAGAAAGTATAGTGATACTTTATCTTTTGAGATTTGTTTGGATTGAACTTTTGGAATCAGCCCGTGCGTAAATCGGCCTCCCCCTGAGTGGTCCCAGTTGTATTGCCACCTATCCAGTAATTGATCATGTAAACATTTTTTAAGATAGGATCGAGGTAATTTTACCCCTCGATCCACTGGTAAGTTGCAATACTGGGCGGCTTCGTTAGCCAGCTGATCCGCCAGTTCATTCCCAGGAATTCCCGCGTGGCCTTTGATCCAGGAGATATAAAAAATTTTGGTTTTGTAAAGTTTAATTGTGTTTTGTATTTCGAATATTATTGGATTTGTTGGGAAAAGGTTGTTAAGCGCTTTTATTGTGGACTGACTATCGCTGAAGATTTGAAATATTTTATAAGGCGATGAAATAGCCCAGTTTATTGCTGCCACGACCGCGTACAGCTCCGCCTGAAAAATAGTATTTTCTTTTCTAATTTTAGTTGAATTTTCATATATTTTTTCATTATCTTTATAAATTACTAGTGAGTATGCTGTTCCTGAGTCCACCTTAGAGCCATCTGTGTACATGGAAACGATATTTTTTATTGTTATTGTTTTACCAGTTACAATTAAGTTGTTTAGATGTGTTTCTGGATTAATTTCGTATTTATATATTTTACTTTCAAAATCTGACTTAATTAATGGTTTTGGTTCTTGTAGAAAGATGTTTTTATCATGAAGAATATTGTATTTTAAATTTTTGTGTTCTAGTGTTATTAGTATGGGAGGAATTCCCAATATTACTTGTAATGTGTGTGTTGCTACGTTTTTATATGTTTTAGTTATTGATGTAAGGCATGTTCTTTGGATTGATTGGAGAGTGCGTTTGTCTTTTAATTTTAGGTCTCCAAACCATATTTCTGAGCCGTAATCTATTATTTTTTCCAGTACTGTTATGTACCAGGCTCTAAGGTATTCTCTGTTAACGCCCCAGGTAGCCGAGAAGACCCTCTTGATTGAGGATGTTAGTTGCAGAATTTTGTTTTTAATATTTTTTATATGTACATTCCAATTGAGTGTACTTTGGAAGGTTATTCCTAATAATTTTATATCTTTGACCGGTTGTAATTTGTAATCGTTGAGTCTAAATGATGGTGGACGGCCGTCTATAGTATTTTTCCCGAACATAATGAATGTAGTTTTTTCTCTTGAAATTTTTAGGTTGAGATTGTTGCATAGTTCGTAAAATAATTTCAACTTCTTATTTGTTTCTTCCTCCAGGATAATCCTACTTCTTGCTTTAACGATTAAATTGAAATCGTCGCAAAACGCATATAGGTCCTCGAAGACGGCATAAAAGTTTGTGAGTATTATATTAGCAATTATTAGCCACAGGAGCGGGCCGAGGTACGACCCCTGTGGGCAACCCTGATAAGTTTTTCTCCTAATTTCGTTAATCAAATAATTTGTTATTAATTGTCTATCTGATAAAAAACTAAGTAATATAATTTTAAGGTAATTTGGTATAGGTAAATTTTTTATTTGTTCTCCCAAGGTGGCCCAATCTATGTTGTCGAACGCTCCGACTATATCAAAGGAGATTAAACTACAGTATTTAAAGTCCTGTAAGTATAATTTTATTTTATGTTTAAGTTTGTTTAATAGTTGTATAGTGCTTTTGTTTTCGCGAAAACCATATTGTGCATAATGAAGAAATTTATTATTTTCTAAATAAAAGTTAAGTCTATGTTTGAGTATCCTCTCGTATAATTTTCCCAGCATCGGAAGGAGACAGATGGGTCTGTAAGATGATGGAAGACTTGGATCTTTATTTCGCTTCGCAAAGAAAATTACATTTGCGATCTTCCAAGCCTTCGGGAAATAGTTGAGGGTAAGGCATTTATTAAAAAGATCTCTAAGTAGATGTTTAAAGTTTTTATTGATATTTTTTATTATGAATGAATCTATTTTGTCAAATCCTGGGGCTTTTAAGTTGTTTTGTTCTTGCAATGCGTGATTAATTTCTTTAAAGGAGATTAGGGGGGAAGGATATGCTGGTTCTCCCTCCTCTGCTGGGTCCAACAACGGCGGATCCGGATTTGGGTGTATTGGGAAATGATGATTTAGTAAGTTATTAAATGTTTCTAATTTTGTGGTGTATGGTGTAGAGCCTTGAAGTGTAGTGTGTATAAAATGATTATTTTTTAGTCTTTTATTTGTCGCGATTTTAAAAGTTTGGCCAAATTTATCTTTAGTATTAGTACAGTATTTTTGCCATGAATTAATTTTTTGTTGTTTGATGTGTTTTTTATAGAGAGCTCTTTCCTTCTGTAGGAGCGTTCTCCACCTTGGGTCGTTTGTAATTTTGTACCTTTTTCTTAATGCCGAGATCTTATTCCTTTGCGTTTTCAATTCATCCGTCCACCACTCAAATTTAGGATAAAGATTATAGTTTTTTGTTTTTAGTGACGTTTTGCAAATATTGAGTATAGTCGCATTAAAATTTTCTAACCAGTTATCTAATTCTAGTCTCGTATTCAATTCATTTAATGTGTTAGTCAAGGTTTGAATTTTAGGTTTAAGAAGATTATTAAATTTTTTAAATTTTGTATATCTTGTTTTAAATCTCTTTAAGTTCAATGTAATTGGTGTAAGTTGAAGTGAATACCTGATATTTCTGTGGTCAGAGGTGCTCTCAACTCCGTCATCAACATACCAGGAGTCCACGCAGTCAACTAGATCCTTGGTGCACAATGTGACATCAGGGTTCCCTTTGCAAGGCCTGTTTGGCTGGCCTATGAATGACGGTGGCGCTTCAGTGTCATTGATTAGTGTTAAGTTATTTGATAATAGGAGATACGTTAGTAGAGTTCCACGGTCATCCTCTTTTTGGTACCCTAGTAAAGATAAGTGCACATTTAAATCGGCGCCGAGGATAAGACGATTTAGGGGAACGAAATAGTCCAGCCATTTCATGTCCATTCGGAAGTCATTTTTGGGCTTTGAATATGCTGATCCCACGGTTATTTTACCAGTGTCTGTTGTTATATTTACAAAAATTGCGTTGTCATCCCTGTAAGTCTCTATTACTTCTACGTCTTTGCGTGTAACTATGACCGCAGCTGTTTTGTTTTTTGAGGTAAACGATTGCCAATTTGTTGGCATTGACCAGACTGCTTCGTTATGATGATAAAAATCTTGTAGTAGTAACACTAAAATTTTGTTCTGATTGGCATAACCCATCAATGTGGAGGTAGCTGATTTGGATCCCTGAAGATTTATTTGTATAAATGTTAGTTCTGTAGGTAGATATTGTTTATTCTGTTGGTCTGGGTTGTTAAGAATTATGTTTGTTGGTTGTTCAGATATAACTGCTGAGTTGTTTTCTGTAATATTTGAATTATTTGTGTTGTTTGTTTCTTCATTTAGGCTGTTGAATATGCTTTATTATTTTGGGCAGATTGACTTCTTTGTTGGATGTAATATTGCAGTGTTGGGCATTCGAGTGAGCTTGCTGCATGTGGGAAGTCACCATTTCCCCCCATGCAGTTCCTACATCTATGGAGTTCTTTCTTGTTCTTATAATAACAAAATTTTGGTCCGTGTGGGCCAGCACAATACTCGCAGATGCTGGATCTTCTGCAATTGTGTTCAGTGTGGCCAAACAGCTGGCAGTTCTTGCACCTGACTATAGGCTGGTAGGGTGCTATCCTGCATGCTGAGAAGCCAATTACTATTTTCTTTTGTTTGATCAGATGTTCTGCAATTGGAGCCTCTGCCTGAATTATCATTTGATAGCTTTTTGCGTTCTTTCCCTCCTCCTTCCGCACTAGCGAGATAGGGGTATCTGTATCATACAGACCCTGTAAAGTTGTTATAATTTCTTGTGGATCCATGTAATCAGGTACGCCCAATAGGATTAACTTCCTGATGTCAGTTGCTGTATATGTGATGTCGACTATTTCTTTTAGCGACTCGATGTTATCCAATATCTCAAGAAGTTTGTGTGTATCTTCATCACTGTAGGTTTTTATGACTAATGTATTTTTATTTTTTGCTGGTTCACAATATATTTGCCTATACTGAATCATGTTGCGTGTTTCTCGCGTCAGCATTATCCTTATGTCGCTTAGTGTCATTCGAGTATTCTTCTGTCTTGTTACCAGTATAGCAGCCTTAGAGTACTGAGCATGAATTGGTCGTATTGTTTTCTTTAAAGGTGTGGCGGCCACTTCCGAGTATAGTGAATTTTCTTGTATTTCTTGTATGTTTTCTTCATTTTTGTTACTTTGTAGTTGTTGTTGTTGTGATATTACTGTTTCTGTTTGTATTTTTTGTGTTCTAGCTGTCTGTTCTTCTAATTTTGTCTTTATATTTTTTAGTTCTTCCAGAATCATTCTGGTATGTGATATTTGGTTTTCGTCTTTCTCTTGTTGTATATAATCTTCTATTATTTTATCTTTGTTTTTAATTTCTTTCTCTTGTTTTTCTATGTCTTCTTTGTATTTTCTTTCTTTTTCTAATAGTTCTTTTATCTTTTCGTTACACCCCTCCAATTCCGCCACACTATTTGATTGTTGTTGAAATTTTTTAATTATTTCATGTTGTTCTTGTATTACTTGTTCAGATTCCATAAGTTTTTCTTTGTAGTCAAGTGCTATGGCTTTTACTGTATTGAGATTCGCTGTTATCTTACTATTTTCTTCCTGTTCTTGTTTCAGTATTTTCGTCATTTCTCCGGCTTTATTAACTATTACTTCTAGGTATTTTTGAGCTTCTGCGCAATCCCCCGGACGTCTTCTCCTGGTGAGACTGTTGTATTTTTCAATTATTTGAGACATTTGCATCTTTTGGACTGCTAGTTCTCTAAATTCCAATATATTCTCGTCTTCCCTCGGTTCCGCATCTAGGTTCGGGTTACTCTGTTCTGTTTTATCTTTTCTTAATTCTTCATTCTTTTTCAATATTTCTTGAATTTTAGTTTTCAATTCTTTAAGATATTTATCTTTTAGCTCTGCATTACCTTTGTCCTTGCTCTTATGTATTTCAAGATACGCTTCCATCATTACTTCTACTTGTTCCTTTGCTGTGTTTTCTGTTATGGTATTGTTGTTGCTGTTATGTGTGCATGCTGTTTCTGCTTCTTTTGTTCTTTCAAGTTCTGTTATTTTGTTTAGGAAGCTCTGAAGTGTTTCTTCTTTCAATTGGAGTTGTTTTTCTAATTCTAGTATGTTGTTTTTTGTTTCTGTTTCCAGTATTCCTATTCTTCTAAGAAGCTCCGTTTTAAATTTTTTCGCTTCCTCTGTTGAGTGTTTTGCCTTGCTGTTAGTTAGTTTTATGAATGTTTCTGCAAGTTCTGGTATTGTCATTTGTCTTGCTTGGAATTCCGTATATTTTTCAATTCTGACAGGAGTATGTGCCTCTTTGCTTTTTAATGTTGTTTTGGGCGTCGAAACTGCAAGTGGGCCCCTTTTTCCCTTTTGCGATGGCCTTAAGGACTTCCGGTCTTCCAGCGAGGAGTCGCTGTCATTTTCTTTATCTGTATCACTTTCGTGTGTTTTTTCCAGATCTTGAGACTGTTCCATTTCTAGATGTACATTTGGTTGGATTTTTGTTGTACATTTTATGTTCAGTTCTTCATTTTGTTGTTTTAGGGTGATAATGGCTTCTTCTTTTTCTTTCAGTACTGCATCTTGTTCAAGGATTTTTTGTTTTTGTTCTTCGTTGCATTTTAGTGCTTTTACTAGTTTTTTGTATAGATTGTTTTCTTCGCTCTTTATTGCTGGAACTTTTGAGTTTTTTCTCACTATTGTTGTGTATTTGTCTAGAATGTTCGTTAGTGATTGCTGTTGTTGTTGTGAGATTTGGGTTGTTGATTTGCTCTTGTATGTTGAGAGCTTTCCGCTATTCCTTGATTCATCTAAGAATGATGATGATACGTCACTGATTGAAGAGCTGCTCTGGTCTATTTTGGATTATATTTCAGATATTAATTTTTTAAAAAGTAAAGATTTTACTGTATACGTTATTAGCTTACCAGGATTGTCTCCACCCGAATATGCATTGAAAAAGGAAGGAAAGGATGAAAGGATAGAGAAAGCTAAAACCGGTGGTCTAGACCACCGAAAATGACTAAGATAAAAATTTAGTGTATGGATAGTGGGACTGGCCTGTGATGTAGAAGAATAAAATAATACAAAAGAAAAAGATGAATTTTGAGGTTATAAAAAACTATGGAAAAATAATTTTGAATAGTAAAAGAAGGAAAAAAGTCGTAAAAATCACTGAAGCACCCATGATATTCATATCATTGTTTGTTTAGAATAATCTATGTACAGATAGATAATGAATAAAGTATAATTGATAAGGTATGACATTTGAATATTATTTATGATTAGTTAGAAAAGACTGTATTCATAGGCTTTCTGCTTATGTACTTGGATAAATGAATACTATTTACAAATTACACGATAATAGAGAGGCTTTGCTCTCTGGTACTCTGCCATGCCTGGGAAATATAACTTGGACTTACCCAACAACGTGAGGGCTCCAGTGCTGCGCTTGGATGACAATTTTAAATATATAGAATTTTGAGAAAGTAATGCTTTATGAGCGTGCCTCGTAATGCTTGACACATAACTGAAGTGGTGTGGAACGTATTTGTCTCTCAGTTACTCACATTTTGAGATGTTACACGGGTGGAATAACGTTGAAATTAAAGAAAATGCATGTTAGCCTTAAGGGTGAACACACGCGGGACGGTCAAAAATGTGTTGATTGAGTGCAGAATGGTTAGATAAGAGTAAAACCTGTAGAAATTTTTAGTTTGAGAAAAGATTTAGGGGGGGCCCTCCCCGGGCCCCTATAACTTTGCATCCCGTGGGTATAACAAGAAACCGAATGCATGATTGGAAGGCTATGGAAAAATCTGCATGGAATGGGACCCTTCTAATTCTAAGGTTGAAAAGCTAGAAGGTGAAAATAGCTGAGATAATCGGCATTGAATGATTGGGAACCCTTAAATTTTTTTTATGCTTTATGAGCGTGCTCGTATTGCATGACACATAACTGAAGTGGTGTGGAACGTATTTGTCTCTCAATTCCTCACATTTTGAGATGATACACGGGTGGATTAACGTTGAAATTAAAGAAAATGCATATGTTAGCCTTAAGGGTGAACACACGCGGGACGGTCAAAAATGTGATGAATGAGTGCAGAATGGTTAGGTAAGAGTTAAACCTGTAGGAATTTTTAGTTTGAGAAAAGATTTCGGTGGGCCCCTCCCCGGGCCCCTATAACTTTGCATCCCGTGGGTATAGCAAGAAACCGAATGCATGAATGGAAAGCTAGGGAAAAATCTGCATAGAATGGGACCCTTCTAATTCTGTGGTTGAAAAGTTAAAAGTTGAAAAAAGCTGAGATAATCAGCTTTGAATGGTTGGGAACCCTTATAAAATTTGTATGCTTTATGAGCGTGCCTCGTATTTCATGACACATAACTGAAGTGGTGTGGAACGTATTTGTCTCTCAATTACTCACATTTTGAGATGTTACACGGGTGGATTAGCGTTGAAATTAAACATGATAGGGACAGAATATCAGGCAGAGTGGGGAGGCCTACCAGTTGGCTTAAGCTCACAAGCCCCACCCCACAGGGATATCTACTATCAACGAGCCACAGCCAAAGGCCGAGCCCAAAAGCAATGTCAACGCGAAAAGGAGACCCCCAGGGCAGATCCAGTCCGACTCCCGAGAGACACCGAGGTGCTTGTCTTCTTGTTTGGCCCCCGTTCCGCCTGTGAATATTTATTTTTGCAATAAATGGAAATTTTACAATTGCAATCACAATGGACTGCCCTATTTGTTCAGGGCGAGCCCCAGTCTTACAATAATGGTTTTCTTCTGTAGTAACAATTGAGCTCACTTTAACTGTGTGAGAGTTGTTTAGATATATCTATAATTTTAAGAATAATATATCTCTGCTTTGATATGACTAATGCTTTATATACAATATTTAAAACTTATCTAAATTATTTACTTTTACACATACTAAATTTATAATAATGCACAATAATATATTTCTACTATAATAAGACAATTCATTATTTACAATTTTCAAACATTTCTAAATTATTTACTTTAACACTATATTAATTTATAATAATACACAATAGTATATCTCTAATATAAAATAAAAACTAATTCATTATTTACAATTTAAACATTTCTAGATTATTTACTTTAACACAATACTATTAATTTATAATAATGCACAGTGATAAATCTCTAATGTACGATAATATATAGGACTAAACAATAATGACATATTTTGAGGGTTTATGGGTGACCCACAACCTATTTACACAAAGCACATCTGGATTATATATTGAATTTAAGATATTTACAATTTTATAATTTTGATTATTTTGCGTATGTATTGTCTCTTTCTGATAATGTCCATCTGACAAGAGCAATTTTTTATGGTGCTGGACCCAATGGTGGCATTTGAAATAGATGCTGATTGTTCTCTATTAGTTTTATGCAGTCTATTATTTTTTGTTGTAGAAACATATTTTTGCTGACTATTTGGAACCACTGGCTGTTCGTGGCATTAGAGGGTTTCCTTAGATGGAAGCTGGATGTCAGGGGACAGTTTGTCATATAGTGAATGGCGTCGCCCCTGTCTCCGCAGGTGCATAAGTCTGTGTCTGTTTTCCCGAATTTGACCAGGTAGTCTGGAAATGGCCCATGATTGGATGCGAACAGATATAAATTTCTATGGTGCAGGAGGAATGACGTTGAGACTTTTGGACGTAGGGAATATGTAAACCTGCCTGTCTGGGCATAGTCCCACTCTGTCTGCCAGTTTTGCAGTGACGTTTTCTTCAGATGGTATCTTAGGTGGGAGGCGGGATTTCGGATAGAAGCGGTGACAGATTTCTGATGTTGTGGATTGCGCTGCTTGTTTGGCCAGCTGGTCTGCCAGCTCATTACCTCTTATCCCCGAGTGGCCTCTCACCCAGTTGAAGAGTAGCTTCTTGTCCGTATTCTGGAGCTGTATGATAATCTCGGATACAAGATGGTCTTTTGTAGTGAAGTCTTCCAGCGCTTGGATGCTGGAAAGACTGTCCGAGTTTATCGTTGCTGTGGTGTACTGACTTACCCACTGACCTACCCACTTCACTGCATCACTAATTGCCAACAGTTCTGCCTGGTAGACGCTGTTGTGGATCTCTAATTTTATTTGGAGTGTGTGCACCAGTTCCTCTCTGTTGAAAACACAGAATGCATATCCCGTTCCCTCGTCCGATTTCGAGCCGTCTGTATAGAGTTGCAGGTCTGGAAATTGAGTTGAGTCTTCCTGCCAGTGGAGGTACTGCTTGTAGGGGCTTATTTTGCTGGAGTTCGATTTAGTTTGGTAAAGGAATGGGAAAGTGTCTTCGTGTGGGATTCCCAGTCGAAGGATTTTCCCCTGGATTGAGATTTTGGATAGTGTGATTCTGACTGGCATTATCCCTGAGAGGACACAAAGGGCTGCTGTGGCTGTCTTTCTGTAGGCTCTTGTGACTAGCAGAAGTAATTGAGCTTGAATTGCAGACAGCAGTCTTCCTCCATGGTATTTCTGCATCCTAGGGAACCAAGCCGATGCTGCATAGGACAGTTTCTTCTCTAGGATGTTGTTGTACCAGATTTTAAGGATGGATTTTGGAACTCCTCCTGATGAGGCTGAAGCGAACTTTAGTAGGTTTTGGGACAGGAAAGTCAGTTCTTGTCTTTTGTTGTGGAGATGTGGCAGGAATGATAGGGTTGAATCCAGAGTAATTCCCAGGTATTTCAACGTTTGGGATGCTTTCAGATAATGGCCATCTATTCTGAATGTCGGCTGGCGCTTTAGGTAACGGGGTCTTCTGAGATTTAGAACTGCGCATTTATTGTATGAAATCTTCAGGTCATGTTGATTGGCCCATTGGCTGATTATGGTGAGTGCTTGTTCACCTTGTTCTTCTAGCAGTTTGCGTGTCAGCCCGTGAAGTATTAGAAGGATGTCATCTGCATATGTTATGGCTGTAATACCGTGATCTTTAAGTATTTGCATCAGATAATTGATGAATATCCGCCAAAGGAACGGACCGAAGCATGAGCCTTGTGGACAGCCGCGTCTGAACCAGTGGAGAATATCTGACAGCCAATTGACAAGTGCCCCTCTTTTTGAGAGGAACGATCCTGTTGTGTTGCAGTATGCCTCTTCTACTTCAAGCTCCCGTAACGCCTGAATTGTGAAGTCCCATGGAAGGGTGTCGAATGCAGATTGGATGTCAATTGAGATCAGGGCAATGTAGTTCCTTTCTTGCGAGAGAAGGTCTATGTGCGAGAATACTTCTTGGATCGCTGTTTCTGTTGATTTACCTTCTACGAAACCATGTTGGGCTGGTAGTAGGCGCTGTGATCCGTAGAGAGAGTGATTGATTCTTCGTAGTAGAAGCTTCTCATAGACCTTTCCGAAGATCGGTAACAATGAAATTGGCCTGTATGACGAGTGGTCTTCTGGTGGTTTCCCTGGTTTAAGAAAGTAGACCAGCTCGCCTATTCGCCACGCCTTTGGGAAATAATTCAAATTCATCAAGAGGTTGTACATTTGAAGTAAAAGAGATCTTTGATTATGGTATAGGCTTCTTATAATTCTATGGTCGATGTTGTCTGAACCTGGAGCTTTGTTGGGGTTGAATGAGAAGACTGCTGCCTTTAGTTCTTGCTCTGTAAATTGTGGAACTGTACTGGGAGATCTGTTGTAAACATCTCTTGTTTCCGCCGATGGACCGAAGATTCTTTCTGTTAATTCTGAGTAAAAATTCTCTCTTGATTGTATATCTTTATTAGAGCCTGTTAGTGCGAAGGTTTCTGATTTATAAAAATTTTGGAAGGCGGATCTTTTGGTTTTTCCGTATGGGTCTCTAGTTTTTGAACAGAAGCTTTGCCATGTTTGTCTTTTGGCTTCTAGTATAGCTTTTTTGTATCTGGCTCTTTCTTTTTTTATAACGTGTCTTGTCTTCATTTGTCGAGATGTTTAGCTTAGATTTTCTGTAGAGGGCTTTGACGAAGTTCCTGTGCTTCCGTAAGGAGTCTGTCCACCAGTGTATTTTTGGCACATGGACGTTCGGGCGCTTTTTGAATTTCTTCTCACACGCTGCCGTTAGGATATTCAAAAATGTTTGATATCTTTCGTCGAAATCATCTGGGCTTTCTATGTCCTGGAAGTTGAATCTGCTACTGTCTAGGTCATGCGTTAACTGACGATTGAATCCTTTAAAAGAGACTTCTTTTGTTCTATATCTTCTTTTTGGGAGCTTAGGAACTTTTGTGTCTAGTTTTGTAGTAATTAGGCGGTGGTCCCCGTAGTGCATGTCTTCCTCCACCCTCCATGATATGATTGAACCAAAGAAGGAGAGAGAGGACAGGGTGACATCAGGCCAACCTTTGATATGTGTAGCCTCGAATGTTGGTAGACAATGTGGATCATTGACCGATATGAGGTGGAGACGGTTCATTTGGTTGATTAGATGATGGCCACGGTCGTCATCTCTTGGGCATCCCCATAATGAACTGTGAGCGTTGAAGTCGCCTGTCATCAGTAGACTCCTGCTTTTACCCTGTAGATTTGCCCATTCTTGAAGATCTGAGTCTAAATCTGCTGATGGGGGAGTGTACTGGGAGCCAATTGTAACCAATCCATCTTCCGTTAATATATTGACGAAGACTGAGTGGTCAAATGCTCGGAGTTGGATATGCTGTAGATGCTGGTCTAGTATGATGATGAAACTATTTTTTGTGTGCGAGCTGTAGGCTGGGATTGTCGAAGGGAGTCCATGAGGGCGGCCCTGCGTCAGACCACTGTCCTGTATGCATGCTATGCTGTATTTTTCTTTTATGAGATATTGGAAAAGTGCTGCAGTTGCTGCTTTAATTTTTTGGAGGTTAATCTGTGCTATTAAGAATGCGATTTCATTGAACGTGCTTCTGAAAGTTTTATTTTGTAGTAAGTGCAGCGACTGCTTGAGGCTCTGTGGGAGGTGTCAACGTGTTTATTCTCTACTTGGTTATATCTCCGGCAATTAATGCAGGTGTGTTCTTCCTCTTGTTCTTTGTATTTACATGTGCGGGAGTCATGCTCTTCTGCGCAGTATTCACATCTCTGTCGAAATCTTTTGTTACGGCACTCCGACGCTATGTGGCCCAGTCTCTGGCAGCGGTAGCATCTGGAGATGGAAACGTATTTCCTTACCGGGCAGCCGTGGAAGCCAACGACCACTCTTTTATATTTCAGGAGCTGTTGTGCCGATTGTACATCGATCTCTAATGTTTGGTGATAAGAATTGTTTGCTTCACTTCTTTTTATTAATTTGATCTGCACCGCATATGGGACTTTGTTTGTAATTGCTTGTTTTAATTCTTCATCTGTTACATGAGTTGGTATTGAAAATATTATAAGGCGTTGCCTTTTTGGAATTATTTTCAGTTTGTCTTTTAGGCTTGATTCGGCTAATCTTTCTTCTATATTTTTGGCATCTGACAGTTTTCTACACTGCAGTTGTAAGTTGCCACCTTTCAGTCTTCTGCAGTCCTCGATTCCGAGGCCCGTTAGTCCCAGTTCATACATTTCCTTCTCCAAGTCTTGGGGCTGTAGTGAAGGATCTGTTCGGCGTATTATGAGCGTTTCCATCGGTGCCTTTTATAAGTTTGTTTGTGTAGGTTATGGTATCTTCTTTATCTGTTGTGTCTTCTGTGTGGCCTGTTTTTTGCTGATATAGGGATGAGATGTGTTCCTTTTGTTCTTCAAACATCTTTTCCATTTGGGATTTCATTTGCTCTTGTAGGGTAATACTTTTCCTTAATTCTATTAAAATATTTTCCTGTTCTCCAATTCTGTTTCTAAGTGTTGTGTTTTCTTCTGTATCCTGGTTCGCTGCCTCTGTTTGCGTTTCTGTTTCTATCACCTGTGCTTCTTCGTATGTGTTGTCTGACGACAGTAAATAATCTCTGTATTTCTCTGCCTCTTCATCATGTGATGGTGCGTGTTTTTTAAGGTGTCTAAACACTTGATCCATAAGTTCCTCTTTGGACATGGTTTGTGATACTGATTCTGAGAACTTCACCAGTTCCTTGCGTTGGAGTGTCAGTTTCTTCTTTCGTTGCGCTATTTGCAACCTGTTTGTGTCCTTCGGAAGAATGGATTCTTGCTCTTGCAGCTGTTTTATTATTTCATCTTGCTCTTTTTCTTTTTGAGCCTGTTCCTTTCTTTTCTTTTCTTGGGCCTTGAATTTTGTTATTATGGCCTCTCTGAATTTTTTAACTTGTTCAGCGTCACCTTTGTTGTGTCTTTTTTGGTATTTGTCGTAAACATCCATGAGATCTTGCAAAGAGAGGTATTTGACATCTGCATCTGTGATCTTTGGAAGTGTTTCCTTCTTTTTATTTGCATTTTGACTTTTTGATGAGTCTATTTCATCTTCTGATGAGTAGTCTATCGTTCTGTTTGTCATTTTTGTTACTTGTACTTTTGGCGACGATGTTAGTTTCTTGTCTTCTAACAAATGCTGTTTGACTGAGAGTGGTACAGCTTGAGATCGAGTACTTTCTGATTGGATATTTAAATCTTCCATTTAACTACTTTTTCTTCCTACTTTTATCAGCGGGAAGATTTTTTATTTTTGATTTACTTGTTGATAGCTCCTCGGATTTGAGGTATCTTTGTTATGTTGTTGAATTGCTGTATTTTAAAATTTTGGTTAAATAATATAAATAATAACTCTTATATAGCTTACCAGGTTTCGTCGTCACCCGAACTTGCATAATTGAAAAAAGGAAGGAAAGGGGAAAAGTATAGAAAAAGCTAAAACCGGTGGCCGAGACCACCGAAAATGACTAAAGATAAAAAGATTTAGTGTGTAATAAGATGGGCTGGCCTGAAGAAGATGAATGTGAAAAATGAAACAAAAGAAAACAGTAATTTTGGAAAAGAAAAACTGGGGCTAAAAATTTTGAATAATGAATAAAAACTTTAGAATGTATACACTGAAGCACCCAATAACGAAATTTTAAGATTTCTATATCATATAAATGAATGATAATTTTTTGTGTTGTTTATACTCTTCTGGTTGCATAACAAATCTTAAATACATAAAATATATACAATATATACACGAGGTTGCCTTCTATTTTAAGGCTTGTAAACATAATATCCGCCATACCCTGTTGATAGAACCTTCCATGCCCGGTTAAAAAACAAAGGGTATTTTTTATATTATTCAGAAATGACTTACCCGCTTTTCGTGAAGGCTCCAGTGCTGCACTTGAGATCTTGTTCTCCTTGGGGCCTTTTGAGGCGTGTATGGCGATCCAGGAAGAATATATCCTAATTTAAGTTTGCGTATTTAATACTGTGGGCCGAAAGCTAACTGTTGATATGCTATAAGGGCAAAAGGGGCTCGGGCCCCCCTGGGCCCTTTTTTAAGGGCCCCAGTGGGGTGCCCCTTGTGAGTCGTAAAAAAGTCTAAATATGCACATGGGAGCTGGACTGGGAAAGATCCCCTCGTTGTGGCTCCCATAGAAGCCGAGTTATTAACGTTTAAAGTTTGAAGAGAAGTGAAGAACAGGCCCGTTTTGAGTGAATGACCATCAGCGTAGGGGTACAGCCCCGGGGGGGCTTCGTAGCCCCTAACAAATTATTTTTAAATTAAAGTTTAATGTTCGAGCGAGATTTTAAGGTATTATATGGGGGGGCCAGGCCCCTCCTCCTCTCCTGGGCAGACCCTCAAAGTTGGTGAATTTTGGAAATTTTTGAAGTGGGGGAACAGAGTCTATAACTTAGCTAATTACGTGATATTTGGGTTTTGAATGATGATTATGAGTGTGGGCTACCCCCTGAGACTTAAGATGTGTTATTTCACCCTTGAGGCTTGGCTGTATGTTGAGTTAGCCAGGGTTTCGATGAAAACAGTAAATACCCGCAGCAAATACGTATGTTACTGATGCTCTGACAAGACGTTAAGTTTTAAATATTCTTTAAAAAATTACTTAAAATGAACCCAGCAACACCAGAATGGTGGCGGGGCAATGATAAAAGTACAAAACAATCATTTAGTGCAGGTAAATGAGTAAACGAATATATTTAGACACTCAGAGAAGCAGTTTAAAAAGGTAAACAAAGTATCTGCCATGCCAACGACAGCGATAGGGCCCTTTGGGGCACATTTAGTGGCCCAAAAATGGGTTTTGACAGATTTAAGAGTGATTTTCAGGTACTATGGGCCGAAAGCTATCTGCTGATATGCTATAAGGGCAAAAGGGGCTCGGGCCCCCTGGGCCCTTTTTTAAGGGCCCCAGTGGTGGGCCCCATATGTCAGTCGTAAAAAAGTCTAAATATGCACATGGGAGCTGGACTGGGAAAGATCCCCTCGTTGTGGCTCCCATAGAAGCCGAGCTATTAACATTTAAAGTTTGAAGTGAAGTGAAGAACAGGCCCATTTTGAGTGAGTGACCAACAGCGTATGGGTACAGCCCCGGGGGGGGTTCGTAGCCCCTAACAAATTATTCTTAAATTAAAGTTTAATGTTTGAGCGAAATTTTAAGGTATTATATGGGGGGGCCAGGCCCCTCCTCCTCTCCTGGACAGGCCCTCAAAGTTGGTGAATTTTGAAAATTTTTGAAGCGGAGGATCAGGGGCTATAACTTAGCTATTTTCGTAATATTTGGGTTTTACTTGATGAATATGAAGGTGGGCTACCCCCTGAGACTTAAATTATGTTAAAGTTAATGTTAGAAATAGACATGGGCCGCAAGCAAGACTGTTTTCTGTAATTGTACCCATGATTCCGTGCGGTGGGCCCGCTCGCATATAAGCAAACCATACTGGAATTCATGTACAGAGGCAAATAGAGCTCTGCTATTGGCTAATCTGTAAAGTGATGTCCTAAACTCCACCCCTTGCTTCTCTGTCTTGTTTACTGTCGATCGCGCTTGCTGAGCTCAGTCGAGTGTTGTGTCCAGTTTTTTGAAATATTTACTTGTATTATATGAAATATTTTTTGTCTATTATGTATTAAACAAAAGAAAAAAACGCCAATTAAAGCGAAGCTAAAAACCTCATAATCGAGCATAGGCTCCGATAATCAATCAATCAATGTCACAATTTACTTGGCAGTTATGTTTAGTTTTGCAATTTTAAGCTGCCATGTGCTTCGCGAAACAGGACGATTGTTGACGACAAGACTTAAAGAAAATACGAACATTTTATTTTAATTCAGTTTATGAATTAATTGGCCAGCTGGTGTCACTTTTGAAGCAGTAAGTGAAATTTCTTCTTCTGCTTGAAGGTGAATGCTTGCTAGCCAAACACTAAAAAATCCGCTGTAAAAATTCATTTAATGGATCCACAATGCAATTTCAAGTTTGGTAAGCATAGCTTTTTCTGTCCATTTATGTTTATTTTTATTGAACAATTCTAAGCACCACCTGTGTATTATTTCCTTTTGTGTATGTGCATATTTGATAACATTAATCACTGCTTTTTGTATTTAAAATTTGAATGCGAGCTTATTGATTCTACATAACATATGCATTAACATCAGTGTAATAAATAAAATGTATTTGTTAAGGTGCGATATGTAAAGTGTTAGATTATTTTAAATTACAGAAATTTAAAATAAAAATATCTGATTTCACAAGTTCTTCCCAAAGCTTCCACCTAGACTAGTTTTTGTAATACATATGAATTTATGACAATACATTATAATATAAGAGAATACAAGTATTTCTTCTAATATTATATTTATAAAATGGTTGAATTTTAATCTGTTTTTTATACATCTCATGAGTGTTATTACAAATACTATAAAAGTTTTGGTATCTATAGTTGATAATAAAGCTGAAGGGTGCATTATTTTTATTACAAATACTATAAAAGTTTTGGTATCTATAGTTGATAATAAAGCTGAAGGGTGCATTATTTTTATCTATTTAGTGTAAACAAAGTATCACAGTTCTTGAAGTGGAAGTATTATTAATGTAAACAAAACTATTACATACTTTATTTTTTAATTATTGAGTCCATAGAAAAAGGGTAAGGATTTTTAATAATCTCTGATGAATGTTAACTATATATTTGGTTACTTATTTATTAAATTATATCTTTTTTATTTGAAAATTAAGCGTTTTTTTTTTTTACTTAAGTATCATGTATTACTAGGCCTAACATTTTCCTTAGCCAAATTCTTTTGAAAAAATACAGGAATATTAGTTTTTAAAAGGAACATCAATCAAAATTGTCAGTTACTCAACTTTATTTTTTACCTGAAACATTTAGAAACTCATAAATCATCACTTTCTTTCTCAGTGCTAAACTACAAGAAATAACTATTTTGCATTTAAACAAAATTTTCTCTGATATTCATAATTTCAAAGTGGCTATTTATTTGAAAATGACTAATAAATACTTCTATTTAGTTATATAATGAATAAAATTCTATTAATTTATTTTAAAATATAGGTATTTTGAATGTTACTTCTTTTATAAGAAACCTATGTATTTTTATGTTAGCAAAGTACAAATTATAAATTGGTGAATATTATTTTCCATCAACAACATTCGTACTGCATTCTATTATTTAATATATAATCTTTTCATTCATTTTTTTTTTTTTCAACACAAGTCTTATTTATCATTTATGCACATAAAAAATAAAAGCTGCTGCTGAGGAAAGTTTCCTGCCAGCTAACTCTATCTGGGCCAAAACTGGCTTTTTTTTTTTTTATGATCGGGGCAAAGAAGAATTTTGGTAACCCCTCTCCCTTTCTCCATGAAGAGAATTTTGCTAAGCTTCTAAAAGCTGATTTATTTTTACTAACTACATAATCAGCTTTGTCAAATATTGATTTATTAAAACATTGAAAACAGAATCAAAAGGAACCAAAAAGTATTTCACTTTATACAGGTTTCCATCTTAGCAAATATAATTGTTGATATTCTTCCTGTTGAAAATTTTTATTTATGACAGGATTCCATTAGACTGATTTTATTTTCACAGATTTTACTTTAGTTGTAATATTACAATATTAAGAGACTACATTAGTCATACAATGACATTCACAAGCTTATATTAAACCTATGGGAGCATTCTTGACAAATGTCTCGCTTATGTTTTATTACATAAAATAATTTTTTTTCATTGGATACCTGAGGTTGATATCTATCTAATGTTATGATTTTATTTTCTTTCGAGTTTGGTTTCTTTTTTTTTTTGAACACTCATTTTTAAAGAACTGTTTTGAACCAGTTCTAAAATTTAAAGTATTCTCATATAAAAAAAAAAATTCAAGTGCAGAAGGTGTGTGCGCTGACAAGATTTAAAAATCTAGGTGCCAGCGGGCAGCCAGCTCAAGACTGTATTTTATTCTTTCCAGTTTCCAGGTCGTGTTGGGTGAGATGAGTTTTATTAGCATTCTTACAAAAAATTTATATAAAATATTAGCCTAAATATACTGAATAAAATTTAGTGGTGAGAGACTGCCCACTGGCACCTAGATTTTTACATCCCTGCATATTGTACTTAACAAGCCCTGGCACCTGCCCCGAAGCACAACCTCAGTAAAAGAAAAAATTCATTACACTCAGGCTAAATTTTATCTTTTAAAAAGTTGGACAGGAACTTAATCACAGAGTAAAGAGAAATAATAGAGATGCAGTATGCTGTAAAAATGGTTTGCAATATGAATTCAGTTATTGCTCAAATTTAAATGCCTCAATTTTCCCAAACAAAACAAGCACATGCAACAGGGACCAAATTCTTTAACATCACCCGTGTATTTTTTCACTAAATGAAAGTGGTCTGCTTATGTTTAAACATTATAAAAGTAGCATTTCCTACTATTATGATTAAAAACTATTACTAAAAGTTTTCTATTTTCACGAGGTACATGTGGTAGTATTTGAGCTGGATTTAGTGGATTTCAGAGTTACATTTTTGGCCACCACACTTCATCTATCCTTTCTTTTTACTTTTGTGAGCCTGACCTTCATTCTTTTGGGAATGGGTGCAGTGCATTTTTCTTTAGATTCAGGCCAGCTCAAGACTGTATTTTATTCTTTCCAGGTCGTGTCGGGTGAGAATATGTTTCCACAGGAGACTTGAAATTTTGCATACTTATAGCTAGACACCTGAGATCAAACGACAAATGATAAAATTTTGAAAAAGTCGTAATTAATGGATGTTATTAATTAAAAACTCCCAATTTTACGCAGAGCCCGATTATCACAGGGGCACGTGCCCCGGGCCCACAATTTCAGGGGGCCTCATTTTGTGCACTCTCTGAAAATAAAAATTTCCATTTGTAGTTCACAGAAAAAATATATTTTTCCCATTCATGTAAACTAAAATATATCAGTATATTTCACTAACGACAACGAACTACAATGTAAACTTCGAAATTCCAAGAAGAACAGATATTACACATAGCATGTTTTATTCAGTCTGATAGGTTTAGAACACGTTTCACTCAGTCTTATAAGTTTAGCGTTTTACTAACTCCACTTAAAGACCAGATAGTGCAGAAGATCTTACCTTCTCATATTTTTTAATGCATTTTTATATGCGTCTATAATATATATATATTTTTTTTCATAAAGTTATGATTTAAGTTGTAAATTGCACATAAAACTGTTTGACCAAATTATAATGCATGAATTTTTTTTGAGAAAAGGGGCCCAGACATGGCCTGTGTGCCCCGGGTCCAAAGTAGAGTTAATCAGGCATTGATTTTACGTCTCATTAATGAAGTAACGGCATAAAATGAATGCAGGTACAAACACTTTTCGAAATTATCTCATTTCTCCTTCGGGTTGCCACATGGCTGGGATTCGAGATGCGAAATTGCAGGTTTACCAGAGTGCATTTTAAGCTAAAAAGTGTACTGGACATTATTATTTCCACTCGTATCTCACAAAGTATCGACCCTAGAAGTTTGTAACTTGTGCAGACAAATGCAGAAAAAAATCTATTTTCAGCCGGTATAATGATCGTATCTCTGGGATGGGTATAACAGAAAAAATCCTCTAAAAATCGATCGATAAAAGATCAATTTTCTTGGATTTGAAAAACAAGTGTTCATGAATTTTATTTCCGATGGCTGAGAGAAGTAGGCTATTTTAATACGAAATTTAAACTTTTAAAAACGAAATTTAAACTTTTTAAAATATTAAATTCTTATACACCCCAACGTGAAATTTTTCGCTGATTTCATACATGCCCATTTCAAACTCTTATCTTAATTACAAGCTGATATATTAATTTTTATTTAAATAATTGGTTTTATTTCTGTCATGCTTAATTTAAAATGAAGTAACGTGCTTTTTTAGTTAAATTAGGAAATCTAACAAGGTGATCTGTTGGAAACTTGAAGATAGTTTATATTTCGGGTATGGGGTGGGGGGGGGGCGCTGATTTAACTAATTGGTTTATTTCTATTATATATTTATGGGAGCACATTTTACCCATCCAGGGGTGGGGTGGCTTTTCTAAATTTTTACAATACCTGTCATGTCACATATCGTTAGAAAGGCCTGTGACTGCTTAATCAAGTTATACATCTCCAGTGTTCATGCCCACTTCCCCCCCCCCTCCATCTCTTTTACTCCATGGAGGGAACTTTTCTAAATTTTGCTGATACTGCTCATGTGATTTATTGTACGAAAGGTCTGTGACCGCTTAATCATCTCTGGTGTGCATCACCCCACTTTGCCCCCCTGCCCCCCAAGTGCAATTCGCTTTTCACAAGATTTTGCAGCACATGCGCAGCATGCTTGCTATACAGTGCCATAAGCAGCAGTGACCCGGTTCGAGGTTCGTTCGAGCGAGATTGCCTTTTTTTACAAGACTTTGCAGTGCGCATGCAGCACAACTGCTATATGGTGCCATAGGCAGCGAAGATCCGGTTCAGCTTTCGTTCGAGCGCGATTGTCTTTTTTAAAAGAGTTTGCAGTCATGCTAAAATTGATTTTTAAACTTATAAAAGAAATGAGTTTTCGTATAGATAATAAATGTATTTGTCAAAATGAGGAAAACTCAATATCCGATCGCTTATAACAGATAATAACAATATTATAAAGTTAGCGTGTATTGAATTTTGGTGAAGGGGAGGGGGGCTTTTTTTCTATTTTTTTATCAGCTGTTTTTTCATTTTAAATGCGGTTTTCTTCACTGAGCCCTCCTTTAAATATTATTTTTTAACCATAAATATTTTAAAGATAGTGATGCCTGATTTCTTACCACTTTTTTCTACAATTAAAAATTTCAATTTTTTTCAAACTAATTTTTCCCCATTAAAAAAGGCGCAGGGAGGCTTTGGGATAGTTTATAACATATAATACGAAATTTATATAGTGAGGGTGCATGGAATTTGGATGGGGGGAGGAAGGGGCAATTTTATCTTTTTTCTTCAGATCAGCTGTTTATCGCGTTTTTTTCAGTGAGCACTGAAATAAATATTATTTTATAACATTAAATATTTGAAAGAGTGGGAAATTCCAGGGGAGATGGACCCTCCAGGGAGGACTATTGAGTATTGATGCGGAATTGTTAATATTAGGAAAACTAATTAACCAATCCCTTTTAAACTTTGACATAATTTATAACACATGTTACAAATTTTATAAAGCGAGAGTGCGTGTAAATTTGGGGGGGGGGGGGGGGGGGGAGGAAGCTATCTTTTCTTTTTTCTTCAGATCAGCTGTTTATTGAGTTTGAATGTGCTTTTCAACTGAGCCCTCATATCAATATTATTTTTTAACCTTAAATGTTTGAAAGGGTGGGCAATTCCTGGGGGAGGGGCTATTTTCTAAATTTTGAGTAAACTCCTCATGTGGCATATCGTTTGATAGGTGTATAAAAACTTATTCATATTATAGACATCTGATGCCCCTCCCCCCTTTTCTCTCTTCCCGGGGGGGCACTTTTCGAAATTTTAAGGACCACCCCTCATTTGACATATTGTTAAATAGGTCTATGAAACTTATGGATTCGATGCCTCTCCCTCCCATTTTAAATGCGGTTTTTTTATGGTATCCTCCTTATAAATATTATTAGTGAAATATAAAAAATTGAAATAGGGTAGTGGGTGATTTCAGGCGGGGGCATTTCTAAATGTGATGGTTCTGCAATTTATGTAAGAAAATAATAATTTTAAATTAGCAATTTTGATTTGTCAATTTAAGGATTAAAGAGTTTTAAAAGACGCAGTTTATTTATAATCTTAAATTATTATATTCAGTTATATTTTCTTTCATGTTAAATGTGCTTTTATTGTTCATACATCACCTGTAAATATTGCATAATTTTTATTTTTTCATTATCAAAGAGAAAAAGTATTTTTGGATGAAATTTATTTGAAAAGTATAAACCAATTTAGTGCCTTTTTAAACAGTTTTTTCTTTTAATAATTTTAAAAAATCTATCACATTAATAAAATTTTTTTATATATAAAAAAAAATTATAAAGTTAGTGGCACGGTATCAGAATTGACATTTGGATGTCAAAAGAAATAAAATGCAGTTTATTTATAATCTTAAATTACTATCTTCAGTTATATTTTCTTTAAATTTTTATTTCTGTTTAAATTCGATTAAATTAATTAATTTAATTATAAACAACTTACGAACAGTAAAATAACATAAAAAGCTTGCATTTGTTTTTATAGTTAAACGAATATACAAATACAAGTCGCATTTCATGCTCACTTATTTTATTTTATACTTATAAAGTAAGATGAGGTAGCTACATAGGCTTTAAAAACCAGATTTTTAGCGCCAAGTTCCTATTTCTTTCACTACAAACTTTTCTGACACAAGAAATGTGTTTTTGTCGTTTATATGTTACTTCCAAATATCACATCATCAAATAGAAAAAGTGTATTTTAACTAAGAAATCTGTTGATTAATTTAGTAATAATAATAAAAAAATTAATAACATTTTGTTTTCTTTTTTAACTATTCTCAACACCAGTAATTTGTTTCTAAAATAATGATAATAAATAATGGCACAGCTACCACAATTGGCAAGTAAATGCCAAGAAGAAATTTAAAAGAAATAAACATGAGTTTATTTAGAATTTTATACCGTTATCTTTAATTATATTTTCTTAAAGTTTTTTTGTTAATTAAATATGATTAAATTTATTAATTCAATTATAAATAGTATAGTAACAGAAAAGTAATACAAAAAATAGTTATGAATAAGAATAAAGCATAATAAAGGCTTAATTATCTATATTTACCAAATGCTGCACAAAAAAAAAAAAAAAAAAAAAAAAAAAAAAAAAAACCACTGTAATCCAAAATTTAACAATGTACTGATTTAAAACAAGCATTTTATCAGTAAAATTATAAATTTTTAGGATAATATTTAAATATTTTTTTATTTATTTAAGAATATATATTATCTACTTCTGTATCTATTATTTGTTTGAATATTGTGTTGATTTTTAAATAAAAAATTATGTCTTTCTTCAGTATACAAAACGAGTCTAATATGAATAAAAAACAACTGATGAAGACCCAACGTCCAATAGAATGGACATTAGTCCAATAGTTGTCTATTTTCTAAAATATACATTAGATTATTTAAACTGTGACGTCATTTCATTGATACAACACTTAACATTAATATCAAAATACTTGTAAAAAATATAAAAAATTAGCGTTAAAACTGTTTGCTTACCTTCAATTGTCTTTCTCTTGTTGCCTGCCACTTTCAAATGATTAAAATATACATTTAGTTGCACTTTTTTTTTATTATTTCAACATACAGATAGCAGCACTAGACTATCTAGTATAATGGACAGCAAGTATTTACAAGTTCCAATGGAATTAAGTATTTTACATAAAAAATAAAAATGTCCAATAGAAGAAGTTAAGTAAAATCTGTGAAAATAAAGTCAGTCTATAACGGAATCCAGTCTTAAATGACAAAAATTTCAGCTGAAAGAATATCAACAATTATATCTGCTAAGATGGAAACCTGTATAAAGTGAAATATTTTTTGGTTCCTTTTGATTCTGTTTTCAATGTTTTAATAAATCAATATTTGACAAAGCTGATTTATGTAGTTAAGAATTATGTATGTTATGATTACATATTTTAGATTTAAAAATAAATCAGCTTTTAGAAGCTTAGCAAAATTCTCTTCATGGAGAAAGGGAGAGGGGTTACCAAAATTCTTCTTTGCCCCGATCATATAAAAAAAAAAAAAAAAAAAAAAAAGCCAGTTTTGGCCCAGATAGAGTTAGCTGGCAGGAAACTTTCCTCAGCAGCAGTTTTTATTTTTTATGTACATAAATGATAAATAAGACTTGTGTTGAAAAAAAAAATGAATGAAAAGATTATATATTAAATGATAGAATGCAGTACGAATGTTGTTGATGGAAAATAATATTCACCAATTTATAATTTGTACTTTGCTAACATAAAAATACATAGGTTTCTTATAAAAGAGGTAACATTCAAAATACCTATATTTTAAAATAAATTAATAGAATTTTATTTATTATACATCTAAATAGAAGTATTTATTAGTCATTTTCAAATAAGTAGCAACTTTAAAATTATGAATATCAGAGAAAATTTTGTTTAATTGCAAAATAGTTATTTCTTGTAGTTTAGCACTGAGAAAGAAAGTGATGATTTATGAGTTTCTAAATGTTTCAGGTAAAAAATAAAGTTGAATAACTGACAATTTTGATTGATGTTCCTTTTAAAAACTAATATTCCTGTATTTTTTCAAAAGAATTTAGATTAAGGAGGTTAGGCTTAGTAATACATGACAAGTAAAAAAAAAAAAAAAAGCTTAATTTTCAAATAAAAAAGATATAATTTAATAAGTAAGTAACCAGATATATAGTTAACATTCATCAGAGATTATTAAAAATACTTACCCTTTTTCTATGGACTCAATAATTAAAAAATATAGTATGTAATAGTTTTGTTTACATTAATAATACTTCCACTTCAAGAATTGCGATACTTTGTTTATACTAAATAGATAAAAATAATGCACCCTTCAGCTTTATTATCAACTATAGATACCAAAGCTTTTATAGTATTTGTAATAACACTCATGAGATGTATAAAAAACAGATTAAAATTCAACCATTTTATAAATATAATATTAGAAAAAATACTTGTATTCTCTTATATTATAATGTATTGTCATAAATTCATATGTATTACAAAAACTAGTCTAGATGGAAGCTTTGGGAAGAACTTGTAAAATCAGATATTTTTATTTTAAATTTCTGTAATTTAAAATAATCTAACACTTTACATATCGCACCTTAACAAATACATTTTATTTATTACACTGATGTTAATGCATATGTTATGTAGAATCAATAAGCTCGCATTCAAATTTTAAATACAAAAAGCACTGATTAATGTTATCAAATATGCACATACACAAAAGGAAATACACAGGTGGTGCTTAGAATTGTTCAATACAAATAAACATAAATGGACAGAAAAAGCTATGCTTACCAAACTTGAAATTGCATTGTGGATCCATTAAATGAATTTTTACAGAGGATTTTTTAGTGTTTGGCTAGCAAGCATACACCTTCAAGCAGAAGAAGAAATTTCACTTACTGCTTCAAAAGTGACACCAGCTGGCCAATTAATTCATAAACTGAATTAAAATAAAATGTTCGTATTTTCTTTAAGTCTTGTCGTCAACAATCGTCCTGTTTCGCGAAGCACATGGCAGCTTAAAATTGCAAAACTACATAACTGCCAAGTAAATTGTGACATTGATTGATTGATTATCGGAGCCTACGCTCGATTATGAGTTTTTTAGCTTCGCTTTAATTGGCGGCTTTTTCTTTTGTTTAATACATAATAGACAAAAAATGTTTCATATAGTACAAGTAAATATTTCAAAAAACTAATAACACAACACTGGACAGAGCTTAGCAAGCGCGATCGACAGTAAACAAGACAGGGAAGCAAGGGGTGGAGTTTCGGACGTCACTTTACAGATTAGCCAATAGCAGAGCTCTATTTTCCTCTGTACATGAATTCCAGTATGGTATGCTTATATGCGGCCCGCTCAACACTTCGGAGGATTTTTAATCACACTCTTAAGAACTCCAAGACCTGTGAATTACCCATAATTCCCTTCATCATCCTTATAACTAAGTAATATTAACTTATTCCATTGGAGTTTATGTTGATCGTGTGGCAGCAGTGGCCAATGACTCTCTATACTATATTATATCTATGTTTCCAAGTTAGCATCATAGATATTAATTATAAACTGGTATTATTTGTGAGTGGCAGCATCTTGTTGACTCTCTACATTTCCTTGCATCTATGTTTTGAGTTTAACTTTAAAGAAACGTGCGGATAGATCTGCAAAGGACTCATAGCCAGGGCCCAGACCCCTCAACATTTCTCCAAATCAGGCGGGATAGCGTCTCTTAAGACGAAATCAGCCGCCATCTTGTCTTGATACAAAATAGATCACTAAATAAGCATATTTTCAAACACTTTTTATACATATATAAACATTCAATAACTATAAATCAGGTATGGCGGAGCAAAGTATAGACTTTTATTTACACATACATCACATATTTTTAAACTTTTATTCACTCTTTATATTTTTAAAAATTATTTTAAAAAACCTCGTTTTCATCGTTCAGATGCGGTGCAAAAGGTGCAGCCGCACCTGTCTGCCATCTTGTGCAGAAAACCAAAATATTGCAAGTTTTTAAATATTCCTTACACACATAAATACATTATATAAAATTACGCCAGTGGTGGCGGAGCAAGCATCCAGGTTTATATTTTATAGGAAAAATACTTAATACCCTCTAGAACGCCTAAAAGTATTTTATTTAAATTTTTAAAAAGTTGCTGTTTGCTGTGAAAACATGAGGGTGGGGCTGATCAAACTGATCAAAACACTAAGTTTTCATAAATTTTTTAGAAGTACTTAAAATTAATCCAGCGACACCGGAGTGGTGGCGGAGCAAAGATAAAAGGTTGTGTCACATATTTAAAATGTTTAAATAAAATTTCAATTATATTTTCTTGCTTTTTAAAGCATATTAAAAAATGTAAACATTGCATTTTTCAGATTTTGTCAAAACAACACATTTTAAGATGCATCGCCCCCTTACTTAAAATTGAGATAGAAAAATTAAACTTACTCGATTAGGTGCCCAAAACTCCAAATATGGGTCCGGTAACGTGTATCCATTTGTAAAAAATATTTTGAGCACTTAGAAAAAATCTTGAAAATCACTATTTTTTCCACAGCACAACAGCAGCAAACACGAAGCACAAAAACTTGATATTTTAAATTGAAGGGGGGGGGGGGCTTAAAATTAGCACTTGGATTCAAATTGATGCTTGATTTAGGTGCAGGATACATTTAAATACACAAAAATTGCCACCGCCCCCTCCGGCAAGCACTTATTCCATTTTTTATAACCATTTGAAGACAGAGCAAAAACACACACAGCATACGTAAACACAGGTAAAATCTGATATTTCAAATGCCCATAACTTGGATAATATAATATTTACAGAAATATATATGGGCTTAAAACGTGTGAAACACTTTTTTAAATTCATAATAAATATATACAGGACTCAGAAAATTATTTTTAAGATAATATATACAATTTTAGGTGCTTCAGTGAGAGCCAAGATGGCGGATTCCCAGATACTCAGAGCCATGTTAAAAGGATAGGAAAGAGATCAGAACTTTAAATGCTCGTATCTTGGGAACCACTGGACCGATTTTGATCCGGTTTGGCTTAAAATGTTCAGAAAAAGTTTAAATTTAAGAATATGCATAGTTCGGGTTTCCGACTCACCTGGGGGACGCTGTTTTAGCCTAACTTCATGGGAGCTCGCTGGGAGCACGTCTGCATCATTTGGAGGCTAGGAGATCAATACATGATAGGGACAGGGATGAACCGCCACGGGAAACCCAGCTTACGCTTTAGGGTGGAAGTGCAATCCCGTGGGGAGAGCCAAATCCACTAGCAGCTCGCCACCGCCAGCAGACCGGGCCCAGAAACAATGCCCTGGGAAAGAAGACCCCGAGCCGACCCAGCCGACGCCACGAAGAGAGCAGGAGAGGTCAGCGGGGGGTCTCCAAACCGTCGGTGATTTATTGAGTACTTTGAAGGTATACATATGCAATCACAATTGACTGTCCAATTATTTCTGGACGAGCCCTATATATATATATTTTTTTTTTTACAATTATCTTGATGCTTGTACCACTATATTTTTTTTTTTTTTTTTTTTTTTTTACATTTTGTTGTACCTCACACACAGCAACTCTGTTATAGCATAATTTTATACTTACACACAGCAATTTTGCTATAGCGTAATTTTATATATTCCAGTATAATTTTATAGATGCTTTTAGGATTTACTTTCTTACTCTTCTTGCTGTGTGTGAGGCTTACAAAGACAAACCATGCTACCGCTACAGATTTCTTTTTACATTGTTTAACTTTTTTGTTCTTGGTTTTTGACATTTCCATTATTTTAGATGTCAGTAGCACAGTTTGCAAGAGAGATAATATAACAATAAGTATTAGAGTGAATAATAGTACATACAGTTACAGTTACAGTTACATTACATTTGTGTACACACTTGATGCTTTTTATTTACAGTTTATATACATATTTATACATGGTCAGTGCAACTGACCCTAATTGATAGGTTTTAGAGTCCGTGCCTAAATCCCATCCGGCATGTATGGAAGAGGGTTAGAAAAAAGGAATTCATTCTTTTCAATGAAGGTGATGCAATCTATTATTCTCCGCAGTAGCACCGGTCTCTCCGAAACATGTCTCCACCAGTCCGATAATGACATTGATGTGTGTTTTTTAATGTGAAAATGTGATGTTAGAGTACAATTTAAAACGTAATGCAGGGATGTCGAGAGGGAGCCACAAACACAAAGTGGTGAGTCTCTTTTGTTTATGTTATAAAGATGTTCCTGGAAAGGTCCATGATTTGTTAAAAATATGTGTAAATATCTGTTTGTAATTTGTGTTTTTGTGTCAACTTTTGGGAGAAAACGCCTTGTATATGTTCCTGTACCTGATTCAGTCCAACGTTGTTGCCAATCCTGTGTTAATTCTAATTTTAATTTATATTTAAGTGATGAAAGTGGTAGTGGAATAAATGTAGTTTTTAGTGTGTTGTCTGTTACCGCTGATTTTGCTAATATGTCTGCTGCCTCATTTCCCTCGACACCCGAATGTCCTTTGACCCATGTGAAGTAGTATGCTTTTCTTGTTGTGTGTATAATTTTTAAGATGTCCAATATCAAGTAGTGTGTGTTGTCAAAATTGTTTAATGCCATGAGACTGGAGAGACTGTCCGTCGAAATAAGGAAACCGGTGCCCTCGGAACTCTCTGCCCATTTAATGGCTGATAGAATTGCAAATAACTCGGATTGAAAAACTGAGTTGTCTTCTTGAAGTTTTGCCTGCCATGTGAAAATCTTTATATTTTCTTTAAAAACACAGAACGCTGATCCCGTGCCCTCATCAGATTTTGAGCCGTCTGTGTAAATCCTATAGCTACCTGTATAATTTTGGGATGAGATTATTTCTAGTTCTTTATTTAGCGGTGACAGTTGATATTTCGAACATTTTGGATAATACATGGGCGCATAAATATTATTTTTGGATTTGCCCAGGCGGGCTATGCCTGCAAAGACTGCCTCTTTTTCTAGTTGCTGGTCCAGTGGAGGGAGACCCGTTAGCACCTGAAGAGCTACTGTCGCTGTGTTGCCATAAGCCCTTGTCATCAACAACAGCGCCTGCCTTTGGGCAGATAAAAGATGTCTGCAACCATGAACCCGCGACATACGCGGAAACCAGACCGAACACGCGTAAGCAAGTTTTCTTTGTAATATTGAGATGTACCAAATTTTGAAGAATTCTTGAGGGAATCTTCCCGAAATCGATGAGAATTTGTATAGGTTTTGCGTTATTATATTTATTTCGTTTCTTTTTTGAACAATGTGTGGTAGGAATGATAAGTGTATGTCTATGACTACCCCCAAATAAGTTAATGTGTTCTCTGATTTTATTGTTTTACCCTGTATTTTGTAGATTGGACCCCTCTCGGGATCATGATGCGTTGGCTTGCCGAATGTGATTGCTCTAGACTTTGACTGTGAGATCTGTATTCCATTTAGTACCGCCCAATCCTCAATTACTGTTAATGCCTGTTTCCCTTTAGATTCTAGTTGTGCCCTTGATTTTGCCCAGATAATTAGAAGTACGTCGTCCGCATATGCTACCAATTCACAATCGCAGACATCGAAGGGTGCCAACAGCGTCTCCAGCAGAACCAACCAAAGGAAGGGACCCAGACACGAACCCTGTGGGCAACCTTTACAAAAATTGAATAAAATATGTTGGGCCAACCAGTCCACCAGAGCTCGCCTACCGAGCAGGAAGGAGATCAGCAAATTTATAAGTTGCTCAGATATTTTTAATCTTCTCAAAGCTTGTATCACCAGGTCCCAGGGGAGATTATCAAAAGCTCCCCTGAAATCCAGCGACACCAGTGAGGTATATTTTTTCTCACTTTTATGCAGTTCTATCAGTGAAAGTACCTGTTCCAGGGCAGTTTCCGTAGATTTGTTTTGGGTATAACCGTGTTGTTTTCCCGTTAGTATGTTTTCATTTGCCAATTTATGATTGATTCTTCTGAGAATTAGTTTTTCTAGAATTTTGCCGAAAATGGGAAGAAGTGTTATTGGCCTATACGATGAGCTTAGATTGTTTGGTTTGCCCTCCTTCCTGAAGTACACGAGCTCACCTAGTTTCCAGTCGGAAGGGAAGTAGTTGAGGTCCAACAGGGTGTTGTACATATTATGAATCTTTTCCGGAAATCTCTGGTATATGTTTCTTATTAGCCTGTGATCTATTTGATCATAGCCTGAGGCCTTATTTATATTAAATGAGTAAATTGCATTTTTGATCTCCCTTTCAGTGAAAGGTTGTTGATCATGTGAAATTTTTATGTTGTGATTTTCACTAGGTACCGTAGATTTCCCGAAAATATCCTCTGTCAGACCCCAAAGAACCTCCGACCTCGAAGACAATGACGATGAGTCCGGGAGATAAGAAATTTGTGAATCTTGAAATTGTTGAAAAGCCAGTTTTTTGGTCAAGCCAAATGGATTAGTTTCATTCTTACAAAGCTTAGTCCAAGCTTTTTCTTTTTCCGTTAAGATCAATTTTTGGTATTTGGTTCTTTCTTTTCTATAGATCATTAGTGCGTTCGGCTGCATGCCAGACAACTTAGCTTTTTTATGTAAAGCTGAGACTTTATTTCTCTGCACCCGAAGATCCGTCGTCCACCAGGTAATCTTAAATGGTTTAAAGGCCGCTTTCTTTTTGAATGATTTATTTGCAGCATTAATGATTATATTTTTGAAAATTTCATATTCTTTGTCAAATTGTTCCGTAGTTTTTATTCTTTTAAAGTTAATTGTTTCAATTTCTTTACTAATTATTTTGTTAAAATTCGTAAATGGAATATTTTTTGTTTTATAACGCCTTCTTGGCAGTCGAGGAATTTCAAAATTTATCGATGTTACTATTGGATAATGATCACCATATAATTTATTTAAAACTTCCCAACCTACCACTGATGGAAACAGATCCTGGGTGCAAAGAGAGAGGTCCGGTCTCCCAATTTTCCCCCCGGACTCAAACGTCGGTGGACAGGATGGCGGGTTTAAAATTACATAACTATTTGCCATAATATGATCAATTAACAAAACCCCCCTGGCATCCTCCCGCGGGTAACCCCAAAGAGGACTATGGGCGTTGAAATCGCCAAGTAATAGTTGCTTTGTACTCTGGTTTCTTGAGGTAAGCCAACATCTGACATCCTCCTCGAGGTCCCCTTTTGGTGGGCAGTAAATGCTGCCAACACTCACAACACCCTCCGGCAATTCCAAGTTTACAAAAACCGAGTGAAAATTTGTCTCTGACAAACTGTGCTTAAGATTTTGATTTATGATGACTATATGAGAATTGCCGGAGCTTGCGCTGTAACAGGGTGCTGTGACCGGCATGGAAAAGGGTCTTTTATTGACCAAGTAAGCGTCTTGGAGACATGCCAGGGAGTGTTCTGTGTTAGAAAGATATTAAAAAAAAGCTGCTGTTTGTGCTCTATTATTGTTGAGATTTGCTTGAATTAGTGTGAATTTTTACCTGTCTTATTCAGTGATTTTAGAGCGTCACTTTTTCTTTTCTGATAGCAGCTGCATTGGGGATCGTAAGCTGGGTGCTGCGTCTGCACCCCAGCCAGTCTGTAGTTTCCTCCATATTGGTTTAGAACTAGTCTGCAGTTTACACAGTCCGCTCTGGTGCTTTTACAGTCTCTGATGTTGTGATTTTTCCCACAACGTGCACACGCCTCGTCATTCCGGCATGATCTTGCAGTGTGGCCGTATTGCTGGCAATTGTAGCAACGAAGGATTGTGATATACCTTTTGGCTGTACATCTGTTGAAGCCAATAGTAAACTTTGTTGATAGTAGTCGAATCGCCTGTACCTCTGGCAGCTGAATAACTAGATGTGACGAACCTTCTCCGACTCTACCTTTTATTACTTTGATAAGCTTATATTCTATGTCCATTGTTCTTGCTGCCTTTTGTAAGGCTGGTCTCAGAATTTGTTGATCATAAAGTTCTGGTTCAGTATCAGTATCTTCATCTGGATTTTCGTTCTCAGCACTTGTTGGTTTTTTTGGTTCCGGTGCTCCAAATATTATTATTCTGGCTTGCCTCTGCCTTGGTTCTAGGATATCTATTTTCCCCACTAGGTCTTCTTTTTGCTCAATTTTCTCTTTTACCATCTCTATTGCATTTCTATTCTTGCATGTTATAATCAGTTGTTTCTGTCTCGTCTCAAGGCAATTCACACTTGGCAGTTCTCTCATGTTTATTGTGTTTAGTGATTTCTTTATCTCTTGCATGGTGGTTTTTTGATCTCTGGCTTTTATAACTATTTTGGGGTTTTCAACCAGCAAGGCTGGAAAGTTAACTGTATCAGCATAACTTGGTGCTTCTTCTCTATATTTCTGATTTTGTGTATCTTCTGGTCGCTCTTTCTGATATTTTTCGTTGATATTAATCGTATGTTGCAGTAGTCTGTTTTCCTTGTTTTCTTGAATCAGAGTTAGTCGATGTTCCATGGTCTCCATTAATTCATTATAGTTTTCTAGTTGTCTTTTCTCTATTCCTTGTAGTCTTTGATGTTGGTTTAGAATTATTTCTTGGTTTGTCTTTATTATGACTTCTACAGTGTTTTTAAGTTCTGTACTTTCTTCTATGATTGTCTTCATTTTAGTTTTGTCATTTGCTTTCAATTGTTTTTGGAGTTCTTGTAATTTATCTCTTTGTTCATCAAATAGTCTGACAACTTCTTTTATTAGATTTTCTTGATCTTTTTTCTCTTTATATTCTGAGTTTTGCAAATTCTTTATTCTATCTTCGAGGCATTTACGATACAATTTTGCTTGATCCGTGCTTCCTCTTTCTTTTCTCGTCAGGTGTCTAAACATTTGGTCTAAGATAAATTCTTCCGATTTATCCTGTACTAGATCCTCTGCGTATTGATACAGTTTCTCACCTTGTGGTGGTGGTATTCTGCCTTTTCTTTCGGGTAGCTTATCCTTTTTGGTGTTGTCTTTGTTTTGACTTGTGTGTCCATTTTCATTTGTTGGAACTGCTTCCTGACTATGTTCTGTCTTTATTGACATTCTTTCTAGGTTGACCTGGCAGGAGGATTTCTTAGCTTTTTCACTTAGACTCTTGGATTTGTTGCTACTTTTACTACTTGTCAGGCTAATTACCGAATTTTCACTCTTATTCGTCTTGCTCGACTTCACCGTGCTTCCGCTACCTCCACTTGCTACACTTTTTCCCGACATAGTGAAGTGTCCGGCTACTTTTTCTCAGCGGCCAGACTGTAGTGTTTCCGGCTACTTTTACTCAGCGGCCGGATGGTTTTAATTTTAGTTATGGTTATAATTACAATTACAATTACAGTATCTTATTTTATTTATTATAATTCCCAATTTAGAACAGGGGTCCACTAGTCCCCGGTCACACATCTTTGAAGGAAAGGTATATAGACAGTCAATAGCAAAAACCAGTAGTCGAAACTACCGAAAATGACTAAGAAAAAATGTTTAAGCCAAATAAAAATTAAAGGGGGATAATTTTGAGAAATAAATGAAACAAATAAAATAAAATAAAAGATAGCATAAAATTAAAGCCAAATGAATTGAAATAAAAGAGGGGGGGAAATATGTGCCAATGCCTCCCGTGCCACCTTGACCATGCACTTTAACACAATGTTCTATTTGACTTAATTAGCTCAGTTTTGTCTATGAGCAATGTCAGCATGATATTTTAGCTGATGCTAACTTAGGAGTTACATAAAGTTTTACATTGATTACTAGTTGTATTTTACAAAAAATGAACATTAACAGATGGTACAATTAATAAAACAATATTAAGAGGTATTACATAACAATATAGCACTGTTGAACTGATTATTTACACTTTTTCATTTCACTTGTTATAGTTATAGTAACACAGTTTTATACTAATAAAAAGATTATGTACAATTATTTACAACACAATGCGTTACTCAATATTAAATAAATCAGTGACAAATTCAATAGTTTCAATAAATCATGTAATTATGTACAGGTGTTTTCAATTAAATAGCCAGTATTCTCAGTATCAACAACACTGAACAACTCTCACTATTAGCAAATGTAGTTACTCCTATAGAATCACTCCAATAATACAGTAACCCTAATATTGTTGAACCCAGCATGTGCTGATTGTTGTAGAGGCTATAATTAAACTTTACTATAGAAATGATTGTAGTTCCCATAAGGAAAAAGACAATGAATGAGTGTAACTACTGTTACTACACGATGAGAAATTGATCGGATGGAAACGGCTGCCCAAAACTGGTGAAAGGGAAATATGTTTTAAGTGGATACTATATTCAATGAAACATGAGTAATAAAATTTTGTACTTACCCCTTCTTATAGTCCCGCCGCACTTGCCTGGAATAAAAGAATTAGTATGAAACAGTGAATAACGGTAGACCCGTGGGTGGATTGCGAGGGAGACGAAGCTGTGGAGAAGGAATGAAGTTGAAGAAAAAAGAAAAATATAAAAGAAAATAGGATAGACCTGATGAAAAGGAAAGAACGCGACCACAGGAGGACAGAATTGTAGGTAGAGTAAAAATGAGAGAGGAAATAGAATGGGTAGGCCATGACGAAAAGAATGATATGCTATACTTGGGGGAACCAACAAAAACCAAAAAGAATTGAAAAACGCCCCCTATGGGACAATATGTGAACTATGATGTGAAATGGATATGATAAATGAGATCCCCAGGTCAAGACCTTTCTAATGATATATTACATGCCTACCCCCGGCGTGGTTTTAAAAAGGACCCCCCCCCCCGGCACCAGGGGACCACACCATCTGATGGCCCATCTGATAACTAAACTATACATGTTAAACATGTGGGGGGCTAGGACCAACGGTTCACGAGATATTACACTATTTATGAAATTAATGTATGAAGAAACAAAATGGAGATATTTACCTTGATAAATGTAACAAGTATAAGAATTAATAGTGGACAACCCCTCAAGAGCACCCACAGGTCCAACAAATAATGTTAAATTTAATAACAGTAAAAACCGGTAGGAGATAATCTAGTAATAGCCATACATTGAATCCTCCTTAGGAATAAATGTGTGGTCAAAGATGGTTGCATTGTGGGTAGGACTAAAAGGAAACAAAATGGATGACTACTCTAAATAATTTTTTATAAGTTATATTACAGTCAAACCCTGAAGACCACCTAGTAGCTAATATATTTTAAAAATGAAAGTAACTTGGGCAAAAATGGCGGCAGTATAATGGCTTGGATTTTGAAGAAACAAAATGGGTGACACTTAAATCTACTAATTTTTATTTGTTTTATAAGTTTTATATCTGACAACCCCTCAAGAACAGCCATAGCAATTTCGAATAGATTTTTTAGATTGAGAGTACTGTGGTCAAAAATGGTGGTTGTAAAATGAATTGGACTTTTAGAAACAAAATGGAGGAGAGTACTAGATAAAGCTAACTTTTATAAGATAATAAGTTGGACGACCCCTGAAGACCATCCAATGGCATAAAAAGTGTTAAAATTTAGTATTAATAAGTGCCGGTATGCTCTTAGCTAGTATAAAACCATGCTTTTGAAATTCCCATAGGAAAAACCGCGTGGTCATTAATGGCGGCGGCGGTCCTCAAAGGGCTAAGCAGTTGTACCCTGAAACGCTGCATGACCCCTCAAGACATGTGTTTTAATAAATTGGATGTTAAAAAAGCACTTTTAGTAAAAACCGGTAGCAAAATACCAAGTATAACTGTTATGTTTATATTTAAGATTATGGCTGTCGGAAAGTTTAGTCATTATTGACATTTTATCAGCCAATCAGAGTATAGCTGAAGTATTTGACGTCAATAGATATCCACAAAGATTAATATTTTTTGATCACTAGGGCTGATTATATCTAAATGCCCTTATGAAACAGTGCAAATGAATGAGCAACCAATTTCCACCCAACCATGGAAGAACAAATTTTACCAGTTTTCAAATAACAATTAAAAATACTTAGGATACTCAAATAATTATAAAAATAGTACCGCTAGATAGGGCAATTAATGAGCTTTCATGTGATATAAATAATTAGGCAAAATATTAATATTAAGTGGGGGAAAAAGTGAACACAAAAATGTACACAAACAGCGTAACGCTATGGGAACTGCAAAATCGAAAGTCAAAAAACAACACTTTTTCTAAAATTTTTTAAACACACTAAATATTATTCCAGAGCAACATGGGTGGTGGCGGATGAAAGATAAAGGATTAAAATATCTGAAACTGGTGTTAGTTTTTCAAAATAATATCAGGAACATCAATTTTAAGCTATGTTAAAAGTATAGAATTCGTCACCAAAATCCCATGTTACTCTATGGGAATGAGGGTTACTGTAATTTTTCAAAAATCCTCAAAAAAGCAACTTTTAAATTTATCAATTTTTACAGTAAAAGTCCATAAAACTGTACACAACTGGACTAGACTCTAGGGAGAGTCCTAACTATCGTGCAGGCTACTCTCGTCCCCAGAGCTTTATCAGCTCCCGTAAGAAAAACAAAACCACGTGACCAACGACGCAACACGAACGTCATACGCAGGAAATGCAGTTTTGCAAAATGGGAAAGATAGAGAGATATTTGTGAATAAATTATTTAGAGCCTTTAAATATATAACAAATCATTTGTTTTTATTTGGGTTAAAACATACACAAGTAATCCAGGATCCACAGTTTTATAAACTATGGACATTGCAGCAGGTTTCATATTTCATACATCTTTTCGTAAATTATACACAGCATTTTCTACAATATATGCAACATCCACATAAATATGAAACATCAGTAAGAAAATCTTAAAACAAGGTTTCTATTAATTTATGTGTTTTGCCATTGCTTTTGTCAGAGATAAGAATTTCTATTTTGTGAATAAATTATTTAGAGCCTTTAAATATATAACAGATCCTTTGTTTTTATTAGGGTTAAAACATACACAAATAATCCAGAATCCACAGTTTTATAAACTATGAACATTGCAGCAGGCTTCGAACATCTTTTTGTAAATTATACATAGCATTTTCTACAATCTATGCAACATCTACATAAATATGAAATATCAGTAAGAAAACATTAAAACAAAGTTTCCATTAATTTATGTGTTGTTGTCATTGCTTTTGTCAGAGATAAGAATTTCTATTTAACCCCGTTACATTTATGTATAGCCATTTCATTACATATTCCTTATGATTCATTTATTTTTAACTCATTTAACAAAAACTGTTTATAAAACTTTCTTCTGAAAATTGTGTATTATTAAAAAGTGTCAACAATCAGAATTTGTATTGAAATTTCTTTCTATACTATTAGAAATCATTAAAAAGAGCATGGAGCAATGATAGAACTGCAAACAGATTCTAGAGATATGATGCATAAAAAAAAAGTTTTCAGAACAAGCTGTCTGGTATTACTATAGTAAAATAGTGCACTTTTGTATAATTTCATACTGCTTCTTCAGTGTTATTGTCACAGCAACTTCAAAAAGTGTTGGTGTTGTTTTATGACAGCCAATTATCAACACGAGGGATATAGGCCCGATGGTGGGGAGTGCCCTCCATGGGGGGGTCTTTGTAAAGGAACCTAACCCGTATTTATACAAAGAATTCAAGGTTCGAAGTAAACCAAGGAAAACTCTGAACGACTGGGTTTGAATCCAGCACCTCCCGTCTACCAGCTTCGAGAGCAGAACCTCTCGGCTACTGGTGGGGCAGCAATTTCAAAAAGCAAAATATAAAATTAAGCATTGTTAATAACTTTATAAAGAAAATGTTCCAATCATATTTTCTTTTTTATAAAAAATAAATACAGTATAAGATCTTTATAATGCAATTCTCCATATAACGCACAGCTTCTGAAATGTAAACAATGAATTTTACACTTAAGAAGAGCCTGCAATTTATATTGTAGAAATGTTGCTAGCTTCTAGAGAACTAAATTTCAAACGTTATTTCCTCTTTATTTATATAATTTATTTTTTATTTTTTTTTTTTTGTAAATAAGTAATGTAATGTTTTGTTCGTGTATATTTTGATCATGTTTGTAAGGTAATTTCACAATATATGAAATGATCTGTATTATGAAAAAATTTATAATCTGCACAAACTTTTCATCCTGAAGAATGCAATATAAAGATCTTCTACTATACATTGATATGTTCCAGACCTATTTGGCCATGTTTACAAGGTAAGTTTCAATGATCTATGAAATAATCTATATAATGCAAAATTCTATATGGTGCAAAAACTTGCGTTTTTAGGTTTGCGTTATAAAGATCCTCTACTTAATTTATTTACTTTGTATTTTTACCTTTCAAAGAAAAACTGTAAAAAAACATTCTTTAATCATTTTTGTCTCAGTAAGCAATAGCATAATGTAAGTGTTCATTAATAAAATAAACACTTAGTATTTCTCTATATCCTAATATCTCAAGAAGCTCAACTGTATAAAAATAATATTACTTTGTTATGGACACTATTTCTACAATTTAAACCCTTTTGCTGCATAAGTAATAATTATTAGATGACAAGAAATCATTCATAGTAATAAATTTTTGAATAGAAGAAAGGAAAAAAATAAACTTGTTGACTTTTTATTTCAAATTTTTAATACATAATAGTGGCAAATCACTGTCATTAATTTTGGAAAATGCTAAGTTGCATTTGTGTTTACATACACTAGAATGTTAAAATAGAAGTTTTTGAATATTAGTTCATGTTGTTATTTGATATAATAAGGATATAAACATTTAGAAAAGTTAAATGTGCACAGAAACGATTAAATACAAAAAAATATAGATAGACTATACAAACTGATTTTCCCTCCCAAGCGTTCTTTGATTATAAGATGCAAAGTTTTCACTCAAATTTTTTAATGGACAATATTTATTATCAAATTGATGCAGTTATAAATAAAACTAATAATCTGAAGCTGTCCAATGTTTCATTTTAAATGACTTTTTGCTTCTAAAATGTAGTTTGGTTTCTGAATAACCATATACTTACAAATTATACTTCATAATGTAGTTATTACGCTGTTAAAAATTTTGAAGACTTATTTTCTTGTAGTAAAAACATTATTATTATACAGTAGACTCCCTCAAATCCACAACCCTAAAATCAACACATCATCACAAATGTAAACCATGAAACTTTCAGTTCAAATGTAGGGGAAAAAATTAAGAGTTTTTTTTTTATTATTATTCCATATACATTTTCATATGTAATTCTTGTTCATATGATTGAACTCATGCTTTTTCTTTAAGGAGTATAGATTTATTTCTGAAAAAAAAAAAAAAAGGTTTTGCTGGATACTGGTGATCACAATTTCTTTTTTGGTTATTAAGTTTGGCTAAATCTGAAATAAAACTTCCCTATTTTATGATTTTGATGTGAATTAGTAGTGTATCTTTATGAGACAAGTTTCAATGAATAATTAAAAAAAAAAAAAAATGTAAATCTTTATTAATGCATTATTATTTACTTGACCTTTACTTTTAATAATTTAGCCATTTTTAAAATTATCTTAATTTTTATTATTTTACTTTATTACTTTGTTTTTTCTATTTAATTATTTTACTCTAAAGCATTCATTATAATTTTGATTACAGTATTGCATTCAAATTACTGTTTAAAAATGTAAACAAAGCGATGACCAGAAATCCACAAAATTCTAAAATCTGCACAACCTCTGGTCCCAAGCTGTTTGGATTTGAGGGAGTCTACTGTATTCAGGGTTGGATGGTATTTACCGGTTTTAACCGTCTTTGGAAAAACATGTTTTTACCACCTTTGAAAAACTTATTAGTTTGGCTGTTTTTGCCACTTTTTAAAAAATTTATCTATTAATTTATCATTTTTCCAGGGATGAAAGTTTTTCGAGTATTTAATACTACTATAAAAATGTTCACCTAATTTAGTTTCTGATTAGGTTAGTAAAAGAATGCTATACGAGAATAGTGGTTTTTAAGGAATATGAAAAGGCCCGGTAAACTTTCATCTCTGTTTTCCTACTACAAGAATTCAAAATTTTAAATATATTATTGTATATTTATCATATAACTATTATTATCAGAATTCACATTATAATATTTATTATATTTATCTTAATGGTGACTAGTTTACAAATTTTATAAGATTATAAGTACACTTTTATCACACTTAATAAACCTTAATCATTTTAATAAAAACCAAACACTTACAAATATTAATTATCACATAATGTAGTTTGTACAGATATTAGTACTGTTTACCAATCTGTGTCCTGCTGGAGTACTCAACCTGCACCAGCAAATTCAATTTGAAGAGAGAGTTTATTCTATCCTTAGGTTTTTACCACTTTTTCCCAGGTTTTTATTGGTAAAAACCTAGTTTTTACGATGTCCTGGTAAAAAGACAACCCTGACTGTATTACAAAAAATAAGATATCAACTAATGTTTGAGAAAAAGTAATTAGTTACAATATAATTTCCTATTTTTCTTTTATAATCATCTCTATTTCCTTGCACAGGTACTTGCAAAGTCAACTAGCATTGCTGATAAGTAATACTTCATATCAATTTTACATCATTAAACATACATTGTTGAAAATATGTTCCATCTGTTTGCTTTTCTGAAAATGTTTCATAATTTTAGAAAAGTGATCTAAATGTTAATGGAGAAAATATATGCTTTATGTGCCATTAAACATATTTCTTAAATGTGTTTATTACATTATACTGGAAAATATTAGATCTGTTTGTATGAGAATTTTTTTCATCTATCATCCAGCAGTTCAGAAATAAAACCACCAAAAGTTCAATAAACAAAAATTCTTGTATCTTAGCAATTGAAAAATAAATATTAAATTAAAATTCTGAAATCTTCCCTATTTATCCACAAATTTTATAAACTGATGTATTAAATCAAGAACTATATGTAGAGGAAAAAAGATGTTTCCTGTATTGTATTATCTTCTCTAGGGGATTTTTAGCTGACAATATCTATTGCAATTTTTCTATTAGGAAAAACAAAATAAATCTTCTATATGTTCTTAAGCATATGAGCAGCTTTTAAATAAAAAATGGTCATGTATAACGATTTAAGTACAGTATGGAACATCAAATCTGAAATCAGAACTCTCTCTTACAAAAAAAAAAAGGAATTTTTCTCAAAAAAGAAAAGTTTAAAAAGGGACGTCAGATGAAAATATTTCCTGTTGGTGGCAAAAGATGGTGCTACCTGCTTTAAAAAGTGTGGTAAGTGGAAAACAACCACTATAAAAAATATGCAGCGCTATGTGGAGAGGGGTTTGTGTTCCTTGCTCCGGATAGCTGTAAAACGCTAACTGACGTTTTTTTCTTTTAAATAACTATAATAGTAGCTATAATTTATGGTAGCTTTAATTTTATGTTCTGTAAAGATTTTTTCTAACATTAGGTAAGTGCACTTTCAATACTTCTTTTGCTTCACTAATTTAATTCATTTATTTGTTTTTAAACCCAGTTTTAAATACTTTTTTTTTAATCTGTTCTTTTTCTAAAACATTTTTATTATTTTGACTTCTTTTAAAAGCATAAATTATAAGTCTTATGCTAAATACAACAGATATCGAAATTCCATCATATTACTTTCATTTGAGTGAAGACCTAAAATTTGGAAAGCAGTGGTCCTGAGCACCTCGGATTTGGGGATTCCATACTGTATTTTTTATACTGAATATTTTATGTATTGTAGTACATTAGACTCCCTCAAATCCGCAACCCTAAAATAAACGAACGCCTGAAATCCACACATCATCGGAAATGTAAACAATGAAACTTACAGTCCAGATTTAAGGACAAAAATACAGACTTATTTACATATATATATCGTTCCGTTTTGTATGTTCTCATTAATGTGACTGAACTCATGCCTTTTTCATGAAGGAAGTATATATTTATTTCTTAAAAAATTCAAGATATTGCTGATATCACTGTCACTTGTGATCACAATCTTTTTGCCAAATATATTTATGTATTCCTCAAGCCTTCTTGGTTATTAAGTATAGTTAAATCTGGAATGAAGCTTCCTTATTTTAGGATTTTGATGTGAATTAGTAGGGTACCTTTATGAGGCAAGTTTAATTGAATAATTCAAGAAAAATGTATCTCATATTTATTATGCATATTTAATTATACATTATTATTTACATGACCTTTATTTATAATAATTTAATCATTTTTTAAATTATATAACTTCTTGTTTTAGTTTATTAATTTACTTAATTATTTCAATATTTACTGTATTGCAAGCATTCATTTATAATTTTGATTGCAATATTACATTCAAATGACTGTTTAAAAAACGTAAACAAATCAATGGCCAGAAATCCACACAACATCTGGTCCCAAGCTGTGCGGATTTGAGGGAGTCTACTGTATAAAATATATGCATTAAAATATTACAGAAATAGTCTTTGAAAATATAATTTCCGTATTAATTAAAAAAAAAAAATTAAATATTAATTTTTTTGACATTGAACTATTAAAATTATGCAATCTTTGATATTGTAGATACAATGTGCTCTAATATAAAAAAAAAAAGATATTAAGGAAACGTTTCTGTAATTTTGAACACAAAGTTACATAAAAACCAGCACCTCGCCAAAAAATCATCACCTTTAATGACATGGGGGGAGAATTTAAAAAAAAAAAAAATATGTATCCAATGTTCATAGAAAAACTAATGTACACATAAAATAAATAGAAAATATCACATAACTGATAATTTTTTTGATTTTCAAAAGGGGGAGGGAGGGGGGAAATAATACTTAATGATTTTGCTATAAAGATGGGTACTTCCTGGTTACAGGGGCCCCTGCAATTGCAGTTATGAAATGGTTGCAATTATGAAAGCAAAGGTCGTTGCCAGACATATATATGCAACATATGTATATCTAGACACACGGCAGTGTGTCAGCCAAGTTCGCCTGACATAGCCGTGTGTTATTTACACGAACCATTTCCAGCTGTTTTCATCAAATTTCGATGCTCTACTACTGAAAATCTATGAGACCTACGTACTTGTTATAGGAAATGTGTTGTAAGGCCACCCTAATTACCTAAAATCCAAAATTTTATAAATAACGCATAATTAGTTTCCGAGATAATGACATTTGAAAATGTCTGATAATCGATAATTTTACCACTGACTGACTGACTGACTGACTGACTCACTCATCAAAAAGATCTCGTATATCTACTGCAGCTACAGACTTCAAATTTGGTGCGAAGTTCGTTTACACTATAAAACTAAGGAAAAAAAATAAAAAAATTGTGAAAATCGATGAATTACCCACCTGGGGGTGCCCATTTTTACTTTACCATTGCGTCTATTAGGCGAAATTTTAAATTGCCGTAGGAGGGGACGCTGTTCTGTCGCCAAATACCGCCAAGTTTCTCGCCAACATGGCGATATATCGCCAAATTTGGCGACCAAAATTAGTCGCCAAAAGTGACGCCACTTTGGCGATATCTCTAATATTTCGCCAAATTCCCATAGACTTCCATTGTAAACCTATCTGCTTACTTGGGGGTTTATCCTCGGGTTTATCTGGGTTTACTTGCTTACAGAAAATCAACAAATTGAGATATTCTGTCTGTCACAGAGCCCGTTCTCAGAAACTATACATGTTGGAGGCGTGAAATTTTGCATATTTACAGCTAAACACCTCACATCAAATTAAAAATCATAAAATTTTGAAAAAGTTGTAAATTTAACCCTTTGGGGGTCTCACATCTGTATTTTAAACAATCATTTCTATGTGAGCTCGTAATTAGGTTGGAAGCGTGAAATTGTACATACTTATAGCTGAACACCTCACATCAAAGGACAAATCATAAAATTTTGCAAAAGTCGTACATTTAACCCTTTGCGCTCCCACATGTGTATTTTAAACAATTCTTTCTAAGTGAACCCTAGTTAGGTTGGAGGCGTGAAATTTTGCATACTTATAGCTGAACACCTCACATCAAACGAGAAATCATAAAATTTTGAGAAAGTCGTACATTTAACCCTTTGCGCTCCCACATGTGTATTTTAAACAATTCTTTCAAAGTGAGCCTCTAATTAGGTTGGAGGCGTGAAATTTTGCATACTTATAGCTGAACACCTCACATCAAACGAGAAATCATAAAATTTTGAAAAAGTCGTACATTTAACCCTTAGGGCTTCCACATGCGTATTTTAAGCAATTCTTTCTAACTGAGCCCCTTATTAAATTGCAGATTTGAAATTTTGCATACTTATAGCAGAACACCTGAGACCAGGCGACAAATCATAAAATCTTGAAAAAGTCTTACGCTTAACCCTTTGAGCTACCACATATGTATTTTAAGCAATTCTTTCTAAGGGAGTCCCTAATTAAGTTGGAGACATGACTTTTTGCATACGTATAGTTGAATACCTCAGACCACACGACAAATCATAAAATTTTCAAAAAGTCTTATATTATTTACTCCTCCGGGCTCCAACTTGTGTATTTTAAGCAATTTTTCTAACCTCCGCTCTTTTCACCCGGGGAGCACTTTTTCAACTTTTGCCGACACCCCTTTGACCATTCTTTCACATTATGCACCATAGTCTTACATATTTTAGTTCCACATTTTATCGCTAGGGGCGCCTACTTATTTCGGGTGCTATGGGCTCAATATCCTCGACTAACATATCTACGGATAGTATGTAAAACGGAGTTTCGTTCGTATAGAGGTTTGTTTAGAATAGAGTGCGCCCTTGGTTGCGAAATGTGGAACCAACAGATTTTTCAAAAGGATAAAGAGTTTTGAAAGGAATATTAAACTAAACCCTCTGTGCGATCTGTGATCACACTTACCCACTTGTTATTTTCAAAATCATCAGAGAAAAGTTTATTTAGTTAATTAAATTTGAAAATCCATGTAGGGGCAATGTCCTTCCTATGCATTGCCTCTTTGCCCGCATCCATGGATGAATGATACATAGTGTGGCATAAGCACACAACTTTATTTTTCACTTTCAGTACAAAAAAGCAGGCCCAGATATAGGATATTTAATTGGAAAATTTAATAGGAAAATTTAATATAGGAATTTAATAGGAATTGTTGTTTCAGAAACAATAAAAATTTCGAATCAATACATTTCGTTTCAAAACATGCATTCAGTGTAGCAGTATTAAAATATAGATTTATGCCGCAAATTGACAGCCAAATAGTTTGTTGCAGAAAATTTAAATTAAAATTGAATGTTGCTTGGTGAATAAAATATTCTAATGTAAACACATTAAAAAGCATTAAGTAAAGTGTCTAAATATATTGTAACTTTACAAAAAGTAATTATATCTAACAAAAACATAGCTGTGAAAAAAGGGAGCCAAGTTCTGTAAAGACAATGGCAAGAAAAGAAGTGATATCTAAGTGGGTGCCAAGTTCAAATAAAATTCACTCAAACTTACCTACTGAAGTATTATAGCATTTTTTAAATTGTTTAGAAATAAAAATTATTGATAGCATATTAATAATAAATCTAGAACTTGGCAAGTTTTTTATAAATGCTATGCCTATCAATTTCATGTCTTAATAAAATGATGATGTTAATATTAACAACAATGTCATTATAAAAAAATTAATATAGTTATTATTATAAACAAATGACTTATGTTAAAGATTTGATAAACCAATAAATACACAAATACATTCCCGCTCGTCTTTGGTTATCACTCTAGTACCCACCCTTCGGAAACCTCAATGCAAACAGACTAAAAGGCCTGAGAAAGAGACAGATACCTTTACGCTTGTTCTTGGTCATCCCTCTAGAGACTGCACCCCTTTAACCCTTCAGGGGCAAAGAGCTTTTATTCATGACATGCTGAAATGATTCAATCACACCAGAATTTAAAAACAAATTTATTTCAAAATGGGTAAAATCTTCTTTTCACGTATTTAATAAAATTAAACTTTTTAGTCCTGAATTCTAGTGTCAATGTGGCATTTTGCAGTTAAAATTAGGTGTGATATATTTTATCCCACCATCCTTCAAGGGGAAGGCGCTCACTCAAATGAAGGCTTCCAAACATGAAATAATAAGTTTAGATATAATAATGTCATTAACAAAAATAAATGACTTGTAGGTAAAAACTTGCCAAGTTCTAGATTTATTATTAATATGCTATCAATAATTTTTATTTCTAAACAATTTAAAAAATGCTATAATACTTCAGTAGGTAAGTTTGAGTGAATTTTATTTGAACTTGGCACCCACTTAGATATCACTTCTTTTCTTGCCATTGTCTTTACAGAACTTGGCTCCCTTTTTTCACAGCTATGTTTTTGTTAGATACTATATACAGAAACACTGATATGAATATATACATATGTGTGTGTGAATAAAAATATAAAATACTACATGGTGATTTATTATTTCAAATGTATATTTCTAAAAAATTTAAACTTTGTGAACTGAGGAGAGGAAAAAAGAGAAGATTTTTTGGGGGGGTGGGGGTGGGCATTACTATTAGATAATTGATTAATTACCTTACTAAAGATTTACAAATAGGACAAAAAAAAAATACGACAAAGTTTTAAAGGCTTTAAATTTGTATTCTTGGTAAGAAGGTGAAACAATTTCGAGTGAGGATGGAAGAAAATTATATGATTGATTATTTATTGTTGCAATAAAGTAACAGATGGAGCAGAATTTTTTTAAAAAATTGCTTTAACAATTTTAAACTTTGGGTGAACTGAAGCCGAGGGGGGGGGGGGGCAGCAGAAGCAGAATGGAGAGATTTTTTTTTTTTTCCTGGAGAGAGCTGGAGTTTATTAGATATCTTATTTATTTACCAAGCTAAAGATTTACAAATTATAGTATTTTAAACTAATTAATAAATAATCACATCCTCAAGGTTGAGATGGCCATGTAGATACTTATAGGCCGGAGACGACTGCACAAGCCATCACCTCATCGAGTTGACGGCTGAAATTCCAGGATTAGTTAAAATTCGATTTCCATATTAAAATGCAACTGGTCGGCCAAGTCATATCTTGGTGGAAGACACCTGCAAACCCGATTTTAGTAGTTATCTTATTACCATTGTGTTTTCCTGCTCCCAATCCACCATGTCTTCATACCTTTAGGTGCAAGAAAACACCATGATAAACCTACCGATCAACGGCTAAAATCAGGTCTGCAAGTGGTTTCCACCAAGATATGACTTGGCAGACCAGTTGCATTTCAATATGCTAATCAAGTTCTGTCTAATCCTAGAGTTTCAGACACCAATTCGATGAGGTGATGGTCTGTGCAGCTGCCTCCTGGTCTATTAAGGCTGTTCTCAAAAGGGGAAAACGTTTTGACACAAATACAAATTCATTTTTTTTAACGGAAAGATATAAAATTGGAAGGCCTGACTATGGAAGCAATTTGGAATCGAACTATGTTTTCCATTTTTTTATAAATATATTACCTATTGAGTTATAAGACATTTTGATCACATGACAAACACGTTTTTCTCCCTTTGCCGACTGGTTTTTCTGCTTTCTTCAGGAACTTCAGTTCAAAACACCCACTTTGACACTATTTTCTGAAAGATCATTGCGTTTGCAAAAAAACTGAAAAAAAACAGTTTGATGACATAGTTTCTGAGCAACAACACCTGCTAGTTTCATGCATTTCCGAACAAAAATAAATTTAAACTTATGTCATAAAGTTGCCCTTTTGGATTTTAGAACAGCCTTAATTAATCTTTAATTTTACGCATAACAAACGAATACCAGTTGCATACACACACAACACATTTTTGACACTGTTCTGTTTTTATCAGAAAAGTATAATTTGCTTACATGACAGGGTTTTCAAATACTTGTGATGCCATCTAGTGAGTAATATTCAAACTGAAAAATATTACACAAACAGTACATGTTTGCTAAGAAGGGCAAAGGAGAAAAGCTCTAATTTTGAGAAGTGGAAAGAGTCGATGGTAGATTATTTATTGTTACAATAAAGTAATAAAAACAGCAGAAACAGTTTAAAAAATTATATAGTTTTAAAAAGTTGAAACTTTGCGTATTTTGGTGTTGGGAAAAGAGGGAAGCAAAATTTTGGAAGGGAGGAAATCTAAATGAATTTTTTTACGATTTTTAAAAAAAATCAGAAATTCACCGAAATGCAGAAAGAGTTTCACTGCCGATTAAGAAACAATAGGAGAGTAAAATGGTACTTGTGTATTATCCAGGCCAGATAGATAGATCGCCAAAAATGGTTGACAATCGTCAATTTGATTTATCATAAAGGTGATACAAAACACTAATTTCAGTACTACTTAGCTATCCTGTTGACCAATTTCGCCAAATTATACAAACTGATATAATTTTTATTTTAAATAACGAAAGAACAAATAAATTAGTATAACATTAATAAAAATGCAAATACAACGTCGAAATAAAAATCACTTGATGTCATAAACACATGTAACTTGCTTAAAATCAAGTGAATTTGACATTTATGATCAACCATTATTGTCATTTAATCTTATAGTTTGGCGATAGACTTTTGGTCGACAGGATAACTAAGTAGTAACCTAATTTCATATACATTTATTAAATACATAGCATCAAATTGACGGCTTTTAGCAATAAATGATATTAACATTGGCAGTTTTATTTCCAGTGGTTTGTTATGCCCACCAGAATGAACATAATATAAATATACTGTATCAATGAATATAATATATCTATGCTATAGCATTTATATAATTATACATACATAAATACTTCTGCCACTGCCTTTAATATGACTATTAACTTTGCAGTTAAAATAAACAAAGCAAAAAATAAAAATAAGGGCTACTATAATTAATATTTTTAATGCCATTGTTGGCACAGTGAAGTACCAGCAAAATTAAGGACTTTTAGCAGATTTTTCAAACAAATAAGGACTTTCAAGGACCAAAAATTATTTTTAAAAACTTTAAGGACCATGTGAACCCGGAAAACTTCATAACTACTTAATTACTATTTGAAATACACATATGCATTAACCCTGTCAGGGGCAAAGTACTTCTATTTGTAAAATGATTGAACGACATCAGAATTCACAAACAAATTTATTTGAAAATAAATAAAAGTCTTTCTTCACATGCTTAATAAAAAGAAAAATTTATTCCAAAATTCTAGTGCCAATATGGCAGTTAGGAATTAAAATTACGTGATCCGAAACTGTACCACTGCCTTTGAAGGGATTAAAATGATAAAAAAACGAACAGAAAATAACGTCAATTTTTAATAAATTTACTTTAAAAGTATCTCGGGGGGTGGGGGGGGGGGGGGGAGTAACATTAACATTAGAATTGCGAGGCAAGAATTTTAACTACAATCAGACCACTGTCTAACAAATCAATACATTAAGATATGCATAAAATAATACACTTATGGATAAAGGCAATCATTTCTTCAATATAAGAGTCCTTAGTTGATTTAAAAATTGCCAATAAATTCAATCAGAAAATTATTAAATAAATTCAATTTGATATTTAGTTTTCAGAACATTCTTCCACAATAACAAGTTTATACAAAGTATAGATACCGATAATAAACCTGAAAATTTTGCTGCACTTACTATTCAAAGTAGACGAAATAATTTTACATCAAAGCCAGGGCAAACGAAGGAACTTTGCATTAATCCTAATTCAGCTAGCAGACATAATTAAGATAACTGAAAGATATATAACACTTCAATTATCATAATTAGACGAACTAGCTAAGAGTTCAAACAAATTTCACAGAAATAAACAACCTACAGTTTCGTTTTTAACTTTCGCACAGCGCACATCAACAGCTGATTAGCGCAAAGCACACTGGGAAAATACTACAACAGCCGAGGTGTCGATAAACGCTGGTAACGAGAGTGCCTTGCACGGTAGTTAGGATTCTCCCTAGGGTCTAGTCACAACTGGTACCAATTTGAAGCTCTCACCCTCTTCTAAGTGAAATGAGCATTGATTTTTCAGTTTAAACAAATTTTAATAGTTTTATAAGTAATAGAATTCCACTGTTTACCTCATGTTAAGTCTATGGGAAAAAACAGGCAAAAATGCAGATTTTCATGCAGAGTTTAAAGGGTTAAATGATGTCAGAAACATAGAAAAAATGGTGCTAAAAGATTCTTCGAACAATAATGAGGGTAAATGAAGCATTTAATTTAAGTTAACAGTGAGTTTTAATTAATTTTGAAGTGTTTTAAAAAAAGTCATTTTTTGAAAATGGCTCTTAAAAGATAGCTAGGAGACTGACGGAGGTTAAATGAGCCATTATGGAACTAAATGAGTGACCTAACATGGTTAAAGTTACAGTGGAATTCCAGCAATTTTCCATGTATTGTCTATGGGACAAATACATGAAAACAACACATTTTAAAATGAGTATTAGAGGGTTAAAACTTGGCGAAAACTTAACAAAAATGGTACCAAAATGATCTACAGACCTTAATTTACCCTTATTGCGCAACAGTTTTTAAGTTTAAATAAGTTTACTATGTTTTATAAGTAAGATAAAAGCATGAAATTCTGAAAACAATACTAAATTACCAAAAAGTGCATGGTCAATAATGGGTTAAATTTATATGAAATAATGCATTGCAAGATCTATAATAGGTATTAAAATGTTCCCTGTTAACTGTAGAATATTATATGAACAGGAATTAAGTGTTTACGTTAAGTTAAAGTGGCACAAGAAGCAAGTAAACATGTGGAAAAAATGAGATTGAGGAGAAAACAAAACTAAAGAAGAAGAAAGTTTATATACTTATAACTCCTCAACCCCTACACATAACTACACATATTATATACCAAAATGATCAGCGAGAGATAAGGAAAAGAAAGATATATGACCCAAGGCTCTAGCTTACCCCATTCCTAAGAAATTAGCCAATGAACCCGGAGCTCATTTTTCACGATGCTTCATGGGTCAGAGAAAAAGTTGGGAATACATGATAGGGACAGCGTTCCACAGGACGAGGTGGCCTACCATGCGGTTTTAGCTCCACAAGCCTCGTCCTGCAAACCCTTCTCTACTCCACGAGACCGCAGCCAAGGCAACAGTCTCCGAAAAACCGGCATACCAGAGAAGACCCTCCGGGCCAGGCCCCAGCCCCGCTCCGGAAGACGCACAAGGGTGCTTGTCAAGTGGTTTGTCTTCCAGCCGCCGGTGAATATTTATTTGAATTTTTTGAGCAATTATATAATTTTTAGTTCACAACGGGCCACCCTATTCTTTCAGGGCGGGCCCAAAATTAGTCATAACATAAGTGCTTGAAGGATGGATAATATTTACAATACACAGTGTTTGCTAAGTTTAACAATGAATGTTATATTTCTTATGGTAGTTATGATTATTTAGAGTTCTAGTGTTAGAGTTCATATAGTCTTTTGATTTTAGTATTTTTAAAAACCATCCTCTTCATCCTGAGGAATGGCTAGTCCCACCAGATGAGCTGGGGGCATCTGGAAGAGTCCTTGATTTAGTTCCAGTAATTGGACACAGTCTATGATCTTTTTGACTAGAGTTGGGGTTTTAAGTACAAACTTAAACCAGGACGATAGTCTGATATTTCCCGGTTTCCGGATATGGAAGTGGGAAGTTAGTGGGCAGTTGAGAATGTAGTGTGTTGAGTCTCCTATTTCCCCGCACGTGCAATACGGGGAGGGAGCCTTGTTAAATAAAGATAAGTAGGCTGGGAAGGGTCCATGGTTAGTTATGAAGAGGTACAGATGTCTGTGTGTTATTAGTGATTCTAGTGACACGTGTGGGTAAAGGTCATATGCTTTTCGGCCCCGATGCTCCGTGTCCCATTGGTTCTGCCATTCTTGCATAAAGTGTGTTTTAAGAGTCCATTTGAGGGCTGAGGCTGGCGCTGGGTACCATAATGGTTCTCTTGGTGTTGTGGATGTGATGGCGTCTTTTGCAAGATGGTCAGCACGTTCATTGCCTTCGATGCCTATATGACTCTTTACCCATTTGAATTGTATGATTTTGTTTGTATATTGTAATTTTTTTATTATTGTTGCTGTTATGGGATCATGGGTGTTGATATCGTCTATTGCTTGTAGGCTCGAGAGGCTGTCTGAATTAATTTGTACTGTTGTGTAGATTGAGTGTTCGCTCCATTTTATTGCTTCCAAAATGGCCAGTTGTTCTGCTTGGAAGATTGAGTTGCAGGTTCTGAGTCTTGCTTGGAATTTGTGTATTTCCGTGTTTTCATGATATACACACAGAGCAAATGCGACCCCTTCTACCATTTTGGAACCATCTGTGTATATTTGTACTTGTGGATCTATGGGTGGGTCTTTATCCTCTGACCATGTAAAGTATTCTATGTAGGGGGGAATGTCCGTTGGGATGTGTTTTTGTTGGTAGTCTTGTGGATTATAGCTGTTTATCTGTTTCTTGAGTCTGAGCATGCTACCTTGAATCATTATTTTTTCTAATTTTAAGTTGAGAGGTAGTGTCCCCGTCAGAACGCATAGTGCTGTTGTTGCTGTTTTCTTATATGCCCTTGATATTAGCAATAGGCACTGCGCTTGTATGGCTGAGAGCAATCTGTTTCCATGTGCTTTCTGCAGTTTAGGGTACCAGGTTGCCGCAGCGTACGACACTTTCTTCTCTAATATCTGGCTGTACCATAGCTTCAGGATGTCTTTAGAGATTCCACCTTGGGTTGACGCGAATTTAAGTAAGTTCTGTATTATTTCTGAGATTTCTGTTCTTTTTTGATGGAGATGAGGTAGGAACGACATGGTACTGTCTATGGTTATTCCTAGATATTGAATTATGGGTTTTAATTTAATGGATTTTTCTTCTATTTTTATTATTGGTGGTCTCTTTAGATAACGAGGTCTTTTAATCTGTAGCATTGTAGTTTTTTCTTGGCTGATTTTAATGTTGTGTTTTCTTGCCCAGTCTGATATTATCTTAACTGCTTCGTTTCCTGCTTCTTCTATTGCTTTGCGGGTGGAACCTGTGATGATCAGTAAGACATCATCTGCATATGCCACAGCCAGAATGTTTTTGTCTTTCAGGATCTTCAGAAGCCGGTTGAGGAAGATACGCCACAGGAAGGGGCCATAACATGATCCCTGCGGGCAGCCTTTCGTAAGCCAGTGCTGATCTTCGTATAGCCAGTTGATGTATGTAGATCTTTGTGATAGGAATGAGTCTGTCGTGTTGATGTATGGTTTTTCTAAGTTTAAGTGTTTCAATTCTTCTATTGTTGGTTCCCAGGGTAGGCTGTCAAAGGCGTGGCTGAAATCTATTGAAATTAAAAAGGTGTAGTTGTTCCGGTGTTGGCTTTCTTCTATGTGGTCCAGGACTTCTTGTATGGCGGTTTCTGTAGATTTCCCTGGGACAAAACCGTGTTGGGATGTGGTTAATTCAGTGTTGTTGTGTAGGCTGTGTAAGATTCTTTTTAGCAGCAATTTTTCATAGACTTTTCCCATTGTCGGTAGTAGGGAGATTGGGCGATAGGAATTTTCGTCGTTTGGGGGTTTGCCTTTTTTCAGGAAGTAGACGAGCTCCCCTTTTTTCCAGTCTGTTGGAAAATAATTGAGTTGGAGTACTTTGTTGTACATACTTAGTATTAGCTCTGGATGATTTTTATAGATTTGGCGAAGTATCAGATGATCTATGTTGTCTATGCCTGGTGCTTTGTTTTGATTGAAGTTGTAAATTGCTGTTCTTAATTCTTTGTGCGTGAAGGGTGGAGCTGAGTCATCTGGGATTTCGTGTTGTTTACTATTAATTTGTGATGGACCGTAGATGTGTTCTGTGAGTTCTTTATATAGGTTCTTCTTTGTTTGAGTGTCTTCTGTGGAATTGGCAAGAGCGTATGATTGCTGGTGGTAAAAATCTTGAAAGGCTATCTTTTTAGTTTTCCCCCAGGGATCTTTTGTGTTCTTGCAGAATGATAGCCATGCCTCTCTTTTTGCTTTGACTATTTCTCTTTTGTAGCACGCTCTCTGCTTACGGTATTTCTGGCGGTCTTCCTCTGTTGCCGATGCTAGTGTGGTTTTTCTTCGTAGCGCTCTGGTGTAGTTCCTGACTTTTCTAAGGTTTTGTGTCCACCATGTAATTTTTGGTTGAAATGTGCTCTTCTTTTTCTTTAAAGATGTTTCGCATGCTTGATGAATGGAGTTGAGGAATTTTTTGTACATATTGTCAAATTCTGTATTTGTTTGTATATTTTGGAATTCTATTTCATTTTCTGTGATGGATGATTGTAGTGTTCTATTGAATTTTTTGAAGGAGGTGTTTTTCGTTCTGTACCTTCTTCTTGGTAGTTCTGGTATAAGAATATCCATTTCTGTAGTGACCAGACGGTGATCCCCGTAGTCCATGTCTTCCTGCACTGACCAGGTCAGGAGTCTCGAGAATATGGGGAATGATAGTAGTGTCACGTCCGGCCACCCCTTGGATCTTGTTGTTTCGAATGTTGGTAGGCTGTTAGGGTCGTTGGCCGAAATCAGATGATGTATGCTCATATGTTGAATGAGTTGGGTTCCTCTTTCGTCGTCCGTGTCGTAGCCCCATAATGGGCTGTGGGCGTTGAAATCCCCCAACAATATTACATTCTTGCTCATGCCTCTTCTACTTGCCCAGTCTTGCAGATTGTCGTTGAGGGCAGCTGAGGGTGGGGAATACTGAGAGCCAATTGTGATTTCTTCGTTTGGGAATGCGATGTTTATGAAGACCGAGTTGTAGTGTTGTTGAATTTGTATGTGTTGAAGGTTGGTGTTTAATATTATAATGTGGCAGTTATTTGAAGTTGATGAGTAAAACGGAAGTGAGGCCGGCAGTCCGTGTGGTCTTTTATCCGTCAGTGCTGTGTCTTGTGTACAGGCTATTGCGTAGTCTTGTGTTATTGCATCCTTGATAAAATCTGCTGTTGCTGTTTTATTGTTTTGGAGATTGATTTGGGCTAGTTTAAGGTATTTTTGGCAATTGGTGGTAGAGGATAATGTCCGGGATTGTAAATTATTTTTTCTCGATGTTGTTGTTACTGGTGGGATATTGTAGAGCTCCTGGTCGCCTCTATCGGCAGTAGGGAGGCAAGGCCTCCCGTGTTGTGCGTGGATATTGGTTATTATATACTATTCTGTTGGAGTTCTGGAATGTCCTCATCCTGATTGTACGGACTTCTCCATATCTATCCTTTATTTTTCCTTCTTCTGCTCTGGCCTTTCCGTAGAGTTCTCCTGTATCTCTTGCTGGGTGTTCTCTTCTTTCTCTCTCCTTATTCCTATTATATGTCCATCTATGTCTCTTATGGCCATAGTAATCATAGTAGTCTTCATTTTTCCAATCCTTGTTTCTATAGTTTACGTCTTCTGCTGCACCTTCTTTTTTCTTGTACTTAGTGTCATTCTTTGTTTTTAGTGTTGTGGTCATTTGTTGCTTGCCGTTATAGGATTTTTGTTTTTGATCTTGTTTCGATGTTTGTGCGTCATAATACTCTTTGAGGCGCTTATCTTTTTGTTTTTGGAATATTGGGCAGTTCGGTGAATATGCTGGATGACTTGTGTCTGACTTGTTGCTTCTTACACAGTTGATACATTTTTCTATAACTTCTGTGCAGTCTGTTGTCAGGTGGTGGTTTGCGCATTTGCCGCATCTTGTTTTATATTCACATTCTGATTTTGTATGGTTGTTAATTTCTTGGCATTTCGTACATCGGATTACTCTTATGTAGAATTCCACTTTTATTATTTCATAGAATAACTTTATCGATCTGTGTTTTACTGTCCTTCTGCATTCTTCTGCTGGTGCTTCTATTATCCAATTTGTTGATTTGGGGTTTTCTATGGATTTTACTATTTCAAATTCACCCAATTGATTGCTTCTTCTTAATTCGGTCTCTAATTCCTCTTTTGTTATATCTTTGGATAGGTGCCGCAACAGAATTTTCATTTTCCTCCTTGATGGTATGATTATTTCGCAATCAGTTGCTTTGTTGTTGAGTATCTCCGAAATTGCTTCTATCTCCTTGTCTGTTGTTTTAATTTCTATGTTGTTATTTCTTGTCTTCCTTATATTTTTGATTTCTATGTCCTGTCTTCTCTGTTTTGTTTCTTCCCTTATTATTTTTGTTATTTGTTGTACTTTCAGATCTGTTTCATTTGGTATGATGATTACTTTCTTTAGTTGTTGATTTCCCTTATTCTGTTCATGTGCTGTTGTTGATTCTATTTCTTGCCTATTTCCCATTAGTTCTCGTAGTTTTTCTGTTTGTGATGTTATGTGTTTTTCAATACTTTCCAGGAGACGTCTTTGGAGTTTGTCAAGTTTATCTTCGTGCTGTTCATAATATAGGGATTGTAATTTGTCTACTTGGTCTTCACAATATTTTTGTATGTTTCTAATTTTGTCCTGCATCTTTTCTTCATGCTCGTCTTGTAGTGCTTGGAAGTTTGCATATTTGTTTTTGGAGGATTTCAGCGATTCCAGTTCTGTTTTCAACTTATCCTTATGTTTTATTAGCTCCGCTTCTAATCCTTGCATGGCTGAATATGTTGTTTTAATTGTTGTGGATATTTCTATTAGCAGTTTGTCGTTGTTTAATTGCTGCATTTGTGTTTCTTTCTTTGTGGGTGGCTGTGGGTTATGTGCATTCTTGTATAGTCTTAGGAAGCCTTTGACCTCTTTTTCTGACCATACTTTCCTGCCATGCCTTAGAAAGTCTTTTTCGAGTTCCTTATGTCCTCTTGTGATATTCGGTGAATCATTATGAGGTATTTCCACTTGCTCCTCTGTTTCACTTCCATCTGATACTAGGGAATACTCTTCCATGTTTTCTTCTGTTTGAGTAGTAGCATCTTCTGATTCTTTCTTTTCGTTGGTCTCCGCCTCTGTCTGTTCATGGTGCAACTCGTCTATTTGCTGTTTTTTGCAGTTGTATTCTTGTTCTTTTAACTTCAAGTCTTCTAATACTGTTTTGAGCTGTCTTTCAACTTCTTCTAGATGCCTTTTCTTGTTCTTAATGTCTCTTTCTAATTTTTTGTGGTTTTCTTCGATCTGCTGTAGCTTTTTACTTGCCGAGCAGGTACTTCTTCTCAGTAGATGTGTCATATTTGGGACAATCGGGGTAGATTCCATGATTCTGTCCTCTTCCTCGATTGAAGAGTTTGGACTATCTTTTTCTGAGTCCTGGTCCAGATCTTGTGTCCATTTTATCCTTTCTATCTCTTTTGATATTCGGCAATACTCGTCTGTGATTGCTCTTTGCCTTAACTCTTCATTGAAGTCGTTCCTGAGCTTTTGAAGCAGTTCTTTCTTTTCTGGTTGACGTTTTTGTATAGTTCAACTATTTGATTTAGGATTTTAATTAGGTCATCTTCTTCATCTTGCGTCTGTGACTGATCTTCATTCTGTTCTGTCTGTTCTTTTTGGGAGATTTCTATATTCAGTGATTTTATTCTGTCTTCTAGAGCCTGTTTGAATTGGCGGCCCTCTTCATCACTCCCATTTGCTCTTCTTTGCAGATTTCGCTCCATTTGATCAAAGAGCTGGAACACACTTATATCTAAGTGTTTGACTTCCTCATATTTGAGAATCAGTCTACCTCTTGGTGGAGGCAATGGACGTCCAGCGTTCTTCTCTGACATCTTTCTGTCAGTCATCGTTTTGTCTTCCTACTTTTATCAGCGGGGAGATTTAAAATTTTGGTTAAATAATATAGATAATAACTCTGATGTAGCTTACCAGGTTTCGTCGTCACCCGAACTTGCATAAATGAGAAAAGGAAGGAAAGGTGAACAGTATAGAAAAAGCTAAAACCGGTGGCCGAGACCACCGAAAATGACTAAAGGTAAAAAGATTTAGTGTGTAATAAGATGGGCTGGCCTGAAGAAGATGAATGTAAAAAATGAAACGAAAAAAAACAGTAATTTTGAAAAAGAAAAAATGAGGCTAAAAATTTTGAATAATGAGTAAAAACTTTAGAATGTATACACTGAAGCACCCAATAACGAGAATTAAGATTACAATATCATATAAAAGAATGATGAATTTGTGTTGTTTATACTCTTCTGGTTACATAGCAAATCTTAAATACATAAAATATATACAATATATACACGAGGTTGCCTTCTATTTAAGGCTTGTAAACATAATATTCGCCATACCCTGTTGAAAGAGCCTTCCATGCCCGGGTAAAAAACAGAGAGTACTTTTGATATTGTTCAGAAATGACTTACCCGCTTTTCGTGAAGGCTCCAGTGCTGCACTTGAGATCTTGTTCTCCTTGGGGCCTTTTGGGGCGTGTATGGCGATCCAGGAGGGAAATATCCTATTTTAAGTATGCTTGTTTACTACTGTGGGCCGAAAGCTAGCTGTTGATATGCTATAAGGGCAAAAAGTAGGGAATCTCGTTAATTTATTCGTGCGCGTCACTAATTAGATGAGCAGGTATTTGGCTAGCTTATGAGAGGCATAGTCGCTGCAGCCGTACCTTTTTTTTTTGACGGCTGCGCCAGGCCAAATACTTGTTACAGGCGGTTACCCGGAGTTATCCGAACATCACCTACAAAGGCTGCGCACATACCTTCCCGTGATCTGGTTGACGAGCCCTTCCAAAAAAAAAAAAAAAAACCTGCGGGGTCATAAGCAAATCACACTTTACAGTCAGGATTTCGGTTGACCCTATACTGCATCCAAAGTATCGTCAGGGCTCACTGGACGTTTGGTACGCCGACCAAACGTCCTGCGCTCAAGTGCACACTCGTTGCTTGACGGTTACAGGGCCGCCGTCAACAGTTCTACTACATTAAGCCCCCGATCGAGCTGTGCAGAACAAGGGGCGCCAGACAGGACGTAAGGACTAAACTCGCATCTGCCGGCATCACCCAGGTTCCCAAGGCTAGGATCAAAACTAACTTCTTAGTCACCCCGACATTAGACGCTGGCACCCTATTCGACCTAACTACGCCTCATGCTGTATGAACAAACCACAAGCACCATACTACAAAGTATGTTACAAAGCAGTACGCCTCGGACGCAGACTTTCCTGGCGTCTATCATAGGATTATTACACGGGCCGGCCAAGGACTTAAACAAAGGGGCTCCAATCGTTAAAGCAGATTGTGCCGTTTACTCGCGCTTGGATGAATTTCTTCACTTTGGCATTCAGAGCACTGGGCAGACATCACCTTGCATCAACACTGATCACCGGCCATCGCAGTGGTTTGTTTTATTAGACAGTCAGATTCACCTAGTCCGTGCCAATTCTGAGTCTGTCGTTAATCGCCTACCAAAATGATCGGTCCTCCCACGAAGCGGAGGCCTGCCGCACATCTTAAGGCATCCACGGGAAGTCCCTGATGCTTTCTGAGTGGAGCTATGTGGTGTTTTTTTTAAAGTCAGACTTACTCTTAGAATTCAATATGCCAAGGAGTTGTCAAAATTTCTAATAAATTCAATGTTTGCTTTTGATTCCTGAAAATCTTTAGTCGTGCAAATCTTTGTTATAATGTTTAATGGCAGCAGCAATGGGTGAACTAAGTCATTGTTATGCAACCTTTATATTCATATGTTATGAATAGAAATTTGTATTGTGCTTTTGCTTCCATTTTGCTAATTTTAATCCTTCAAATGTTGTTTCATGCAATTTAGCAATAAATGCCCAAAGAATAAAATTCTTGTCTGACCTGCAACTGGATCCTTTTTCTCCAAATCTATTTCGAACAAGCTTCAACATATGCCAAGGGTCTAAAATAAATGCAACATTATTTACTGTTCCACATATGTTTAAAAGTTGTTTTAATTTTATCTACTCCGAGATCACATCTCAATATTTGTACAGTACTTAAATTTGTTGTTAAGCTGTCACAAGTCAAAGACAACTTTATAGCCCATGTCTTGGAAAAGAATGAGACATTACTTTATGAAGCTGCATCTCTGCTGCAAGTTAATTTAGACGTAACAGACAGGAATTTTCCAGCAACAGTTGATAGTTACTATACAGGTTATTACAAAAGAATCATCGGGTTTCTGAAGCGTTTATTTCGGAACATAATTGGCTTACAACATGAGTTATACATGAAAATAAATCGAAAGTATACAAAATTGACGTCCATACTACAGATGTTCAATATGGGCTCCTTGAGTGATATGGCAGATGTCAAGGCGATAGTTCAGTTTGCTCCACACATTATTTAGCGTGCTCGCGTCGATGGTTGCGAATGCAGTCGTGATGCGGTTCCTCAGCTCAGCCAAACTGGTAGGTAACGGTGGTACGTAAACAAAGTCTTTAACATATCCCCACACGAAGAAGTCACACGGAAAGGTCGGGCGACCTGGGCGGCCATGAAAACAGTATCTTGTCATCCCGGCCACATCGATCAGTCGTTGGTATGCCTTCCGGAATGCTCTGAATGGTTATAAGTGATTCACACTTTGAAAATTCGCGAAACGCTTTCTGCTGCACAGTCGCCATTTTGAATATGACGTTCGCACAAACAACCATGGCAACCACACGCGCATGACACATACGCAGCCCGACCTTGTTTTCGCCCTAATTAATATGTCATTAAACAAGGAGAATTTTACGCTTTCAAAAAAGTGGTGAAAATCCAAAAACCTAAATTTAAAAACGTAGCCCACCATATGTGTAACATAATATGTGTGCACAATATGTGTAAAGTGATCGTAAAAAGTCGTGACTTTTGTCTTACTTAAACGTTGTATTCAAACTCTGAGCGCAATTACCCTACCATGTCGGGTATTACCGCTTAATCGACGATTATTTAAATAAAACGATAAAAAAAATTCATTAAACTTTTATGCAAATTAGTTGATTGCAAACTGTTCCTTATGCTTTGAAGATATACTTCGTTAATAAAATATTGATTTTTTTTGTCTAAATTTGACTAACTATTCATGTTTCCCCTTAAGTGAGCGCCATTCCCCTACTTTCCCCTATATGGAGTATTTTTAACCACATGTTTAACCCTTTTAGTGCGGGTGTCGACTGAAGTCGACATAAGGGTCCGAGTGCGGGAGTCGACTAGAGTTGGGTGCTGTAGACCACAGTAATCGTCGACAAAAGCCGCCTAGGCGTTCACGGCGTGTATTGTACTCACTGTAGTGCATCATGGGCTTAGCAGTGGGGACTTATTGCGCCTGCGTAGTGCAGTAATTTGGTTATAACCAAAACCAGTAGCGTGCCTTGCGTGTATATTGTTTTTGTGGTTATGGGTCATTTTATTGATGATATTTATCTTTTGCAATTAAAATAATTATTATGGCTTCATCTCGTACTGGACCTTCTCAACGTCAAAAACGACACCGTCTAAGAGATGCACTGCGTAAATCGCTTTTTTAGTAAAAATATTCCGCACAGGGCATTAATGCCCCCCCCCCCCAAAAAAAAAAAAAAAATTATTCCGCACTGAAAGGGTTAGTTACGTTTAGTGACTCCTTTGTTAATCCTGGTGATGCATCAGTTTTTTTATGCCACTTTGCCTTATCATGAAGAAGACACAATTTGAATGAGCCCTGAAAGTAATTTTTGACATGGCCATATGTTGTTGATGATTAGTAATGTAGGGTTGAATCAAAAGTCTTTACATAACAAACATTTGACAACTCTCAGCAAACACATACCTTTCGGCACCCGATCGGACCGCAGCCGGCACTGTCGGTTAAGTGTCGGCATGTGCACAGTGGTTTCGGTGAAGTGTCGGCAGCATGTCGGCAACTTAAACTTAATAATCTGCTTTTTCGACTGCCGGTTACCGTAATCGGTCCCCTTATGGTTATATATCGGCAAGCGACTTACACCGGCAAGTGACGCAGGACCGATATATGATTTCTGATAGTGGCCCGATTAGATTTACCAACATCGGTCCGAATTCGGAATGTTTAGTCTTAGCCAACATTTTTTTTTTCTTAATTTGGTTTGAGTTTGAGTGTTGATAAGATATGTATATTTCATATAAAATTCTAACAGTGATAAAAAAAATGACAAAAACCGCTTATATTTATTTATTTAAAAAAAGTTGTTATGGAATTCATTTTAAAAAGGACAATTATTTGAATCATGAAAAGAAATTTTTCAATCGCTCCTTAAAATTATTATTCATTATAATAGGATCATTCATTAATCGTAGAAAAAAACTTCATAAATTAATTGAACTTATTTTCTAACTATTATATTCCTTTTAAAAGCAATAGCTGTGTTTTTTATTTTATTTATAAATCAAATTATTAAAAAAGTGTTTAAAATTATTTTACAAGCTATAAAAATATAAAAAACTACCCAACTTTTTAGCATTAAAATTTAAAAGAAAGATTCAGAAATCTCCCACTTCTAAAAATTTATTTACCTAAAAGAAAAAAAGATAAATTAATATTTCTATTTTATTTGATGATTAAAAAATGTGCTAAGTAAAAGAATCATTATTGCTACATAATCACTAAAAATATATTTTACATTAAATCACCAAATGACAAAAAATGAATTCTTATTCTAATTAAAAGTAATTAATTACTAACTTATTTTTTTATTAAAATCATTTTTTCTATGTTATAAATATATATTTCTTGAATTAACACAAATTTATTACATTATAATTTCCTACAGAGAAAATTGTATTAAGAGAAAAACCTCTGAAATTCACTTATTTAATTTAATAAGCATTCTTAAATTTATAAGAAAGATTCAGAAATATCCCCCATTTAAAGTTACCTTCCAAAAGAAAAAAATGTAAATTAATATTTTTATTTTATTTTTTAATTGAAACTATTGATAAGTAACAAATTAATATTGCAACATACTTATTAAATATATGTTCTACTTTAAATCATTAAAACGACATAAAATGAATTCTTATTCTAATTAAAAGTTATTAATTACCAACTTTTTATTTATTAAAATAAATTTTTCCTGGTTAAAAATATATATTTTATAAATTAACACAACGCATTTAATTACATTATAATTCCTAAAAAGAAAATTTTATTAACCGAACAAAACCTCTAAAAAATTTTTAATAGTTAATTATTCTTAAATTTATATATATTCTTAATTATTCTTAAATATATCTATATCTTAATTATTCTTAAATTTATTCTTAAATTCGTTTGCTTTAACGAATTCTCTAAGATATTTATTTCATTCATTTAAATATTGAATTAACTTTTAAATAAACGCACGTAAGACAATTACAAATAAATAAATAAATAAATAAATAAACACTTCAAAATTCTAATTTCCCCATCTACCACTTACATTCAAGTACAACCATATGACTTCCCTTTATTACCTCATAGAATCCTCCCCTGATCAAGTCTCAGTAGCTAAGTGGTTAAGGCATTCTCTTCCTGTCCCTGGGTACGTTGGATCAAACCCCGCCTCTCCCAACACCGAAACTGGGGAAATACTGATTCTAATCAGCGTGGTGATGTTATTGAGAAATTAATATCTGACAATGGCTTATGCCTGCTTAATAATGGAGATAACACTTACTTTCATGAACCAACTCGCACTTTTCATGCAATAGACCTTACAATCTGCTCCCCATCTGTTTATCCATTCTGGAACTTCTGGGTCTCAAATGACCTGCACGGCAGTGACCATTTTCCAACATTTATCACACAGACTACTCCTAACAGGGACTCTAATACTTATTTTAAGCGCTATATTTATGACAGAGCAAATTGGCCATCTTTCGAAAATCAGGCTACAATTACAAACGACATGATTTACTGTGATATTGATGATGCACTTGATAATATCACCCAGTGTATTATCAATGCTGCAGATATTAGCATTCCTAAATCCACTGCTACACCTAGGCACAAGAAGCCGTGGTGGAACAGTGACTGCCAGATTGCAAAAAAAAACCCAACAGAAGGCTTGGGGCCTCTTCCGGAGGTATCCCAATAATACAAACTATATTACCTTCAAAAAAGCAAAGGCGGAAGCTAGAAGAGTGCGTCGTAAGAACCAGCGTGAATCTTGGATGCAATACATATCTAACATTAGCTCTAATACCTCAAGCAAAGTCCTCTGGAAAAAAGTAAAAAATTGTATGGGCCTATATTCCGAAAACCATATCTCAATCCTAAATCACAACGGTCAAACAATAGCTTCACCCAAAAATATTGCTGAAACAATAGCAAATACACTTGCATCTAACTCTAGCACAGATTCATACCCAGAACCATTCTTATCATATAAAAGACAAATGGAAACTACCCGCATCAATTTTCATTCTCGCCATTCTTTTAACTATAATAACCCCTTTACGATTTCAGAGCTCCTAAGATGTTTGCAAAAAAGCCACCTCTATTCTCCAGGTCACGATGGCATCACCTATACCATGCTAAAACATCTCTCCACCGCCTCACTTAATAACTTACTTGCCTTCTATAATAGAATTTGGGTTGAACATGCCTTTCCTTATGCCTGGCGTAAAGCTGTTATTATTCCCTTTCCTAAACCAGGTAAAGATTCCAGGGACCCCAATAATTACAGACCTATTGCACTCACTAGCAGCCTTTGCAAACTTCTAGAAAAAATGGTAAATATCCGCCTTGTGCATATTTTGGAATCTAACAATCTGCTTACCGCTTTTCAAAGTGGATTCCGACGAGGTAGATCTACTATCGATAACCTGATCCATCTTGAAAATCATATTCGGACTGCTTTTCTAAAACGCAGCCATTTGGTGTCAGTCTTTTTTGACATGGCAAAAGCCTATGACAAAACATGGCGATACGGGATCCTTCATGATCTGTTTAATCTTGATTTTCGTGGGAATCTTCCAATTTTTATTGACAACTTCCTCGCCATGCGACTCTTTCAAGTCAGGATTGGGGGAACTCTATCAAGTTTTTATGTACAAGAAGAGGGTGTACCCCAGGGCAGTGTCCTGAGTGTCACCCTCTTTGCTATCAAAATAAATGATATCCTTGGTCAATTACCCCCTTCGGTGAAGGGAGATCTCTATGTTGACGACTTTCGCATTATGTGTATAGGTCAAGATATTCGTTTTATTGAGAGACAATTGCAAACTGCCATCACTCATATTCTTAATTGGACAAATAAAAATGGTTTTATCATTTCTAAAGACAAAACTTCTTGCGTGCACTTTTGTAGACGTAGGGATCTACATCCAGATCCTGAAATTTTTATCGACTCAACTCAGATTCCTGTTGTGGACAGTGTCTGTTTTCTGGGCCTTCACTTTGATAAAAAGTTAACCTTTTTACCACATATCTTGCAGTTACGCACAAAATGTGAAAAATCTCTTAATCTTTTAAAGGTGCTTTCAAATATTTCTTGGGGAGCAGATGGAACTTCTCTCCTTAAAATCTATCGTGCCATGATCCGGTCTAAAATTGACTATGCCTGCCAGGTCTATGGTTCAGCCAGTAAATCTGCTCTAAAAAAATTTGACACTGTGCACCATAGCACACTCCGGGTTTGCTCTGTGCATTTCGTACGTCTCCAATCTTAAGCCTTTATGTTGACTGTAACGAACCAGCATTACATCATATTCGTGATAAACTCTCATTACAGTTGTATTACCGTATCCTTTCATATCCTAGCCATCCCCTTCATACCCACATTTTAAATACAGACAATGATATCCTTTATCAGCATAGACCATCTTGCATACCATCTTTTGGAGCCAGAATACGAAGAATTATTGATGATAGTGCTCTAATCAATATTGAAGTGAACCCTTGTCCAATGTACCAGTTCCCTCCCTGGAAACCTCCTGATATTACCACCCTCCATCCTTTTAAAGGTTACAATAAAAATAATCTAACTCCTCTTGCCTTTCAACAACTATTTGCTGCACATCGTGCAAACTTTAATAATTACATAGATATCTATATGGATGGTTCTAAGAGTGGGGATATTGTTGGCTGCGGGATTTTTTGTAATGACACTACCTTGAGTTATCGTCTGCACCCTTCAATTTCTGTCTTTACATCCGAATTGATTGCAATAGAGAGAGCCATGTCACACATATCTCATCATCATATCTCACCCTTCATCATTTATACTGACTCAAATAGTTCTTGACGCTATAAAATCACTTAAAAGCATCCCTTTGTTTCGTCCATCTTAGAGTTTTATAATAAATTGACAAGACGTGGCTATAATACCTTATTTTGCTGGGTACCTGGACACATGGGTATCCCTGGAAATGAAAAAGCAGATGAGGCGGCAAAGCTGGCTCTTAATCCCTTACACCATAGAATACCCTTCTCAGACGTTAAACTACTTATAAACCATTTTATTCATAATAAATGGCAAGAAAGTTGGGATTTAGAATACAATAATAAATTGCACCATATCATACCTACAATCATAACGTGGCCTCCAAACTATCCAAGGAAAACAGATGTCCTTCTGACTCGTCTGAGAATTGGTCATTCTAGGATCACTCATAAATATCTTTTACTTCGGGAGGATGCACCCATGTGTCCACATTGTCATTATGATTATCTGACCATTCATCATGTTTTAACTGACTGTCCGGGTCTCCGGCACTTATATAGAATTTATTTTAACACTTCATTACCAGCAATGACAAACCTCATCGGGGAAACACCTCATGGGGCATTCTTTACGTTTTTAAAACACGCAGGATTTTATTTTGATATCTAATCTTTTATTTATTTCGTTGGTTTTATGACTGATTTTTGGTTTTAACATCTGGATGGGATACCCCACCCAGATACCTTTTCTACGTTATTTATTTTCTTTCATATTTACCTATATTTTAGTTACTTTATTTAATTTCATCCTTTTTAGTCTATAATTATTTTTTTGGCGCAGCATGTCCCTCATGGGACTTTGTGCCATAAAACCATATACAACCAACCAACCCAACACCGAAACACGTTCCTTTCAAATATAGATTCCGCGATGGTTCATAGATGGCGCCATCAAAACTTTTTTTTAAATTTATGCTGGTGTCGGGTTGCGGCCGGCATTCATATGGATAGCTATCAGCGTGCTGTCGGCATAGTTTTCTGCCGATACCGGACCGGCTGCGTGCCTCATGAATCGGGCCACATTCGCGCGGCGTATCAAAAAAGATACGGAATCGGTAGCGGCAACCGGTATCGTGCCAATACCGCCGGTAGTGGAAAGCGGCTGTCGGCCGATTGCTTACCGATAGCTCTGATTTTGCTGGGCTGTCTCAAAAGTAACTTTATTTACTGGTGAAAAATTGTAAAAAGTAGAAAATATATTTTTAACAAAATCTTCTTTTAACAGTTGAACCAGTGTATGCAAACACAAAGTTTTGTAACTTATTGAACGCATATTGAAAGTACACTTTGTTAATGCACCAAGAGGATCACACTGTTCAGCAGTATTATTAATTTTTCTTTCAAGAACAGCATTAAAAATATTCAGTTCTAAATATCTATATAATAAAAGCATAAGTCATGTCACTGTCATCAACAGTTCCGGGGTGCCCGCTTAATTTTTTTATATGCCAGGCGGCCATTTTAGTACTTGGCGCAGGTGATTAATCGCCAAATATTGTTCAATCGCCATCATTTCATCACTATTATAATAGTTCAAGTCATGTGACTGTCAAACAATTACACTTTTGATATGCACAGCCATTTTTAATCAAAATTATTTTTTTTTAAATAAAACTAATATAAAAGTTGCCATGATCGCAAAGAATTTTTGGTACTTTTATGTTAGCCGGGTAAAAATCTCGCCAATAGAATTTTTTAACTTGCCAGTTAGCATTTTTTATTTCTCGCGTGGTAAATTAAAACAATGCTTTGATATATTATTTTATTTCTAATTGCTAAAATGTTGTAAGATTAAAACTTTAAAAATAGTAAAATAGTTTAATTGACTGTTGACATGTTTCAACTCTTCCCGTAATGCTTTGATGTTTAAATCAAATGTCATGAGTTATGGTATCATTTGTTATTTTTCTTTTTCTTTTCTTTTGGTTTAAGAAATAAGTAAAGGTCATGAATTTTAAGTGTTGCAGTTTCAAATTAAAGTTGTGTATTTTAAATAAAATGAATGAAAGGATTACATTTTAAATGAAATTAATAAAATACGAAAAAATGCGACAGGAACAAAGTTTGTCGATTTATCCCCTGCGTCCGACTAATATAAATATACTGAGTACTTGGTTTCTCCATCAGAATCTTCCGATTTGACGAAATATTGAACAAGTAAATTAAATTAGGAATAAAAGTAACATGATAGAATGCTTAGCATTACGTTTAAGGGATAATAACGGCAAACTGGTCGCCAAGGGCGTCTAGTTGTAGTATAATAATTAAGTATATTTAAAAAAACCTGTGATGTAATGCATCTGGCAACAGTTTATCCCCCAGGGGAATACCTTTAGGTATTTACGGGTTTCGCGACCCCGGATTCCCGAGCGATCTTTCTCCTTTCCTGTCTTCTCCCCTTTTTGGTTGTCTATCCTTTTTCTTTGTTTCACACTTTTTAATCTTCTCTTTTTAGTTTGTTATCCCTCTTTGTTCCAGTTCATGTTCTAGTTTTTTACTAACTTATTTGTTCAAATTGTTCTTTGTTCTACTAACATTGTTCTCGTTCTGTTAAAAAAAAAAAAAAAAAAAGTTTAAAAAGTTTTAAAAAAGACAAAAATACACCTTTTTTCTATGTTCTCTCTCACATTACTTTTTCTTTTTTACAATAGTGGATTTTTTTATTTTCACGTGAGACACTCTGGGTGTTGAGGTTTTTTAATCTCATCGCCTCGTTTCTACCTTTTTAGGCTGATCTCGAGTCCCAGAGTGCAGGGCATCTCCGAATTCCGGTTACGTTGATCGGTGGACGCCATACTTGTATGGCGGTGGTTAGGAATCCACTGGGCGACTGGTGTCCTTTCGACGTAAGGGCGATTGAGGTTGGACAGAGCTGTAAAGGCTTACCTACGACAACCGAGTTCCACTGTGAAAGAACTAGAGTTTGGAGATGCTATCGAGTTTAATCCAACGTTCGAAAAACGTGGAAGTTTGTTGACAGTTTTCAACCTTTTGAGACCTGCGCCTAAAGTAACGGTAAGAAGAAGGGTCGGTGACCAGGCCCGATGCCTGGCGTTTTTTCAATCCTTTCTAAATATGGCTACAATCTCAGGAAATCAAATATGTGATGTGGAAGCCCCACAAGCTAATAAAGAGAAAAATAACGCATTGAGCTCTGGGTCAGGAGCTACTGTTAATCAGATCAAAAAAGATTCATGGGGTGAGAGAGTTGAATATTCTGTTTCCAGTACGGAATCTAAAGATCCCGTCTCTCACGAAAGTAAAACTGAAGAAAGATTCTTCATCGTCAAACGCCAAGATGGGAGTTTTGATAGAACATCACCCTTTTTGATTAATAAATCTATTCAAGGACTGGTTGGCGAACCCAAAACAATAAGAAAACTCCGTACAGGTGAAATGCTAATTGAAGTTAACAATAGTCAAGAGGCAGCTAACTTAAAAAAATGTACACACTTTGCTAACATTGCTGTCACAATATCGCCACATCGTACTTTAAACTCATTTCGCGGGGAGATCTCCGAGCCTGACCTCTTGTATGTTAGTGAAGATGAATTACTGGAAAACTTAAAAGAACAAAATGTCACAGAAGCTAGAAGAATAAAAATCTACCGTCGGGATGAACAGATACCCTCTAACCAAATTCAAATACCTACAAAGCACATTATACTTACTTTTAACACACCCAAGCTACCAAAATATATAAAAGCTGGTTATTTATCATGTTCTGTCAGACCATACATACCAAACCCACTGCGTTGCTTTAATTGTCAACGCTTTGGGCATTCAAAAACAAATTGCCGAGGTAAGGAAACCTGTGGTCGGTGCAGTGCAGTTGGCCACGAAAGTGCGCAATGCAATGCTCCACCTCGTTGTGTCAACTGTAAAAAAAAATCATCCATCTTACGCTAAATCATGTGAACAGTGGAAAAAAGAAAAAGAGATTCAGACCATACGCACAAAAGATAACATACCGTACCCAGAAGCCAGAAAAATCGTCGAATCCAGAACACCCAAAGTTGGTGTGTCATATGCTGCTGCCTTAGCTAAAACCGTTCATAAAACATATCAAAGTATTGCAACACAAACCGAATTCCCAATTGAAAATAATTGCCAAGGAATTCAAAAAGAAATCAACCTGTCTACTAATTCTGGTAAAACAAATAGTTCAACGCAATCTAAACTTCCTAAGCCGCCGAACTCTATTCCTTCTAACTCTCCGAACTATCTTCCTCCTAAGTCACCAAAATCTGTTCCTCCTACACCATCACAAAATGCCTCTTCAAAATCATCACAATCTCATATTCCTAAAAGAGGCTCTCAAAATACCACCAAAAGAGGACATCTAAAAACCAACCATAGATCTGATGCAGATAAATTCAATCTACCAATAATTAAAGCCACTGTTTCATCTGAAAATCCAGCCAAAAGGATAAAGAATAAAACATCCAAAAATGAAATCCATCCAAATATGAAAGAAAAAATGGAGGAGGACTATGCTGTTGCTCTTCACCCAGAACCGGATGAAGAATTTAATGATGGAGATAGTATGTCTACTATCTCCGGATAAAAGGACGCAGATAAACTTATAAAAAAAAAAAACTCATTCATGACATTATCTCGTGGAACTGCCGTGGGTATCACAATAAACATGACGAAATCCGTAATCTTCTCTCTGACCATCAACCATCATGTTTAGCTCTACAGGAAACTCATTTAAAACCCAATGACAAAGCAAAATTACGACATTATGCTAGCTACCGAAAAGATTTCACTGGTAATGAAAGGGCCACTGGTGGAGTAGCTCTTTTCATCTCTCTCAATTTACCCCATACTCACATTAATTTAAACTCAAATTTACAAGCTGTTGCAGTCCGTGTACATATAAAACAACTCGTAACAATATGTACCATTTATTTACCTCCGAACCATAAAACTCAATCAGCAGATCTGGATAATCTCCTTCTCCAACTCCCCACTCCATATATCATTGTTGGAGATTTAAATGCACACAGCCCACTCTGGGGAAACAGTGATTCTAATCACCGTGGCAATATTTTAGAGAAAATGATTTCTGACAACGGCTTATGCCTGCTCAATAACGGTGATCATACCTATTTTCATGAGCCAACACGTACATTCCATGCAATAGATCTTATAATCTGCACCCCATCACTCTATCCCTTTTGGAACTTCTGGGTTTCAAATGACTTACACGGCAGTGACCACTTTCCAACTTTTATTTCTATGAATTCTCCTGATAGAGATTGTAATAACTCTCCCAAAAGATATATATATGACAGAGCCAATTGGCCAACTTTTACTGCACTTGCAAACATTACAGTTAGCATGATTGAGGGAAATATTGACAAAGCAGTTGACAACGTAACTCACTGTATTATCACTGCTGCTGACGCTAACATTCCCAAAACTTCATCTGCTCATAAACACAGAAAACCATGGTGGAATAGTGATTGCCAAGTAGCAAAAAAACAACAACAGAAGGCTTGGGGTCTATTTCGCAGGTACCCTAATAATATTAACTATATAGCATATAAAAAGGCAAAGGCAGAAGCTAGAAGAGTGCGACGTAAAAGCCAACGTGAATCCTGGGTTAAATACGTCTCAAGCATAAATTCTAACACATCAAGTAAAGAGCTGTGGCAAAAAGTAAAAAAATGCATGGGCCTGTACTCTGAAAGTCATATTTCCATTTTAAAACATAACGGTCATACCATTACTTCTCCTAAAAACATAGCTGAGACAATAGGAAATACCCTAGCATCTATTTCAAACTCAGACTCATATCCAGAACCGTTTTTAACGTACAAAAGACAAACTGAATTGACCAGGATTAATTTTAATACTCATAATTCATTTTCATATAATCAACCTTTCACTATATCAGAGCTGATAGATTGTTTGCGAGACAGTAACTTATCTGCCCCAGGTCATGATGGCATCACATACATCATGCTCAAGCACCTCTCTCCACTCTCTCTTAACAATCTCCTTTCCCTATTCAACAGGATTTGGGTGGAACATACTTTCCCCGATCTTGGAGCAGAGCGGTTGTTATTCCCTTTCCTAAACCAGGTAAAGATGCTAGCAATCCGAATAATTACAGGCCGATCGCACTTTCTAGCTGCCTTTGCAAACTATTAGAAAAAATGGTCAATCGCCGCCTTGTTTATATTTTAGAGACTAACAATTGCCTTGCCGCATTTCAAAGTGGGTTTCGACGTTGGTAGGTCAACTATCGATAACCTGATACACCTTGAACATTACATTCGGACAGCTTTTCTTAAACGCAACCATTTGGTGTCAGTATTTTTTGACATGGCAAAAGCCTATGACAGAACATGGCGTTATGGGATTCTTCGTGATCTTTTTAACCTGGACTTTCGTGGGAACCTCCCAATTTTTATTAAAAACTTCCTTGCCATTCGAACATTTCAAGTTCGAATTGGGAGGATTTTATCCAGTTTCTATGTACAAGAAGAGGGTGTACCTCAGGGTAGTGTCCTGAGTGTCACCCTCTTTGCTATTAAAATAAATGACATTCTTAATCAATTACCCCCTTCTGTCAAGGGAGATTTATATGTTGATGACTTCCGCATTATGTGTATGGGACAAGACATTCGTTTTATTGAGAGACAACTGCAAAGTGCAATAAAAAGTATTCTTAATTGGACTAACAAAAATGGTTTTTTAATTTCTATTGACAAAACTTCTTGTGTGCATTTCTGTAGACGGAGGGATGTGCATCCAGATCCTGAAATTTTTATCGGTTCATCTCAAATTCCTGTTGTGCAGAACGTTCGTTATCTCGGCCTATATTTCGACAAAAAACTTACTTTTTTACCACATGTTTTACAATTACGGACAAAATGTGAAAAATCGCTTAACTTACTTAAAGTACTTTCAAATACATCTTGGGGAGCAGACCGCACTTCTCTCCTTCTATAGAGCTGTAATTCGTACTAAAATCGACTATGCCTGCCAGGTCTATGGTTCTGCCCGTAATTCTGTTCTTAAAAAACTTGACACTGTGCACCATAGCGCGCTCCGCGTTTGCTCTGGTGCATTTCGTACATCTCCAATTTTAAGTCTTTATGTTGACTGTAATGAACCAGCATTATACCGTACTCGTGAAAAACTATCATTAGATTTGTATTACCGTGTCCTTTCTCATCCTGGCCATCCTCTTCACACATATATTTTAAATACCAACAATGATATTCTTTATCAGCATCGACCCTCTTGCATCCCATCTTTCGGAGTCCGAATTAGGAATATTATTGACAATGGCCCTCTGAGTAATATTGAGGTGAGTCCATGTCCATTGCATGCAATCCCTCCTTGGAAACCTCCCAATATTACTTCGCTTCATCCTTTTAAAGGATACGACAAAAACAATTTGGCTCCTGCAGTTTTTCAACAATTATTTGCTGCACATCGTGCAAATTTTAATACCTACACTGGTATTTATACAGATGGTTCTAAGAGTGGGAATATCGTTGGCTGCGGGGTTTTTATCGACAATACTAGTTTTAGTTATCGGCTTCACGCATCAATGTCTGTCTTTACAGCTGAGTTGATTGCGATAGAGAGAGCGATGTTGCACATTTCTCATCACCATAACAAATCCTTCATCATATATACTGACTCAAATAGTTCTATTGACGCAATTAGATCTTTTAAAAAGCATCCTTATGTTTCAGCTATCCTGGATTCTTACAATAAATTGACAAGACGTGGTTATCGAATTTTATTTTGCTGGGTACCTGGACACATTGGTTTTCCTGGAAATGAAAAGGCAGATGAGGCGGCAAAACTGGCTCTTAATCCTTTTTACCATAGAATTCCATTCTCAGACGTTAAACTACTTATAAAACACTTTATTCGTAATAAATGGCAAGACAGTTGGGTTGGTTGGTTGGTTGATTAGAGTTTTATGGCACAAAGTCCTCATAGGGACATGCTGCGCCAAGAAAAAGTTAAGGAGTAAAACATAGTTAAAAATTAAAAGTTACATTAAAAGATTGTCAGAGATATAAAAGTGAAAAAACAAAACAAAATGAAGAAAGCAATGTGATGATACAAGTAATTAAAAATAATGCACAATGAAAGCGACAATACACAAGGTTTTAAAAGACAAAAAATAGTTAAAACACTAGAATATTTAAATTAAAAAATTCTAAAATCTCTAAAGTTATGAAAAGTTATATGTTCAAGAAATAAAGCATAAAATGTTATATAATACTGCTTTAAGAACGAAGTTATAATTCAAAATTTTAAAACGATATAAAGCTACGTAGGATGAATAACTTCAAAAACTGTATTATTGTCATCGTTATCAGAGTTGTTAAGTGAGATTCCGGGATATGTAAATTGAAACAATTCGAAAAGAAAATCTGATCGAAACAAATTCAATTCACATTCCCCGAAATCACACTATGGCTTTGATCGTATAGTGGTAACTTAGTACGCGTCGTAAATAAATAAAATTAAATCTGAAGATAATGAATTTCTAAATAAATAAATAAGAAATGGTAATTACTCACCCCATGTTGAACATCACACATAAAATACACTCACAATTAAAATGAATGAAATCAATTGCATAATCAAGTATTTTATTGTATAAAAGGAGACACATTGAAATCTATCCGGATCCAGAGCATGTTATACTTTATGTTGAGAATAAAATTTTAATAAGTTATTGAAAAAGGTTAAACATTAATTCGTATTATAACAGTCTTCTTTATATCAATATTGATTCTTGTAAATAAAAACAGTTCTTGAATGGAATACAGTTTGTGAAAGTTTATAAAACAAAGTCGGAATAACTGGATGGTAAAGAGTTCTGTAGGTAATAGAAACATAATATAATATTGTTATGGCATTATGATGATTGTTGAATTTAGATGTATAAAAAGTGCAATATCAAAAGAATAAAATTCTAATTAATGACGAAGGATGTAAGAAGAGATGTACATTGATGATGGAGGATGCAAAAAGAGATGTATATTGATGACGGAGGATGCAAAGGAAACGTATGAGCATATTCACAATTCGTTGTATACTTGATGCGACGCCGGTTCTCTGGTTTTAGATATTCCAGCAATTAACGGATGACGGTGGAAACTTGACAATGAGAACAGGAAAAATTCCATCTTCTTTTCATTCAAATTTTGAGAGATAAGAATTACTTAATTATGGTGGTGGTTAATAAATTAATATTACACACGGATATTTACTTTGCAATATCTAAATCTCCTCCTATGGTGCGCTCACCAGGGCTTACGCCCAACGGTGAAAAAAATTAAAAACAACTCCCGATTCGAAAAACGGTCTGGAGTCTTCTGATAAAATTCTAAAACTGACTCTTATTTGAAAAGCCTGCAGAAAATTGGAGTATGCTTTCAGCGAAAACAGCCAATCAGAATATTTCTAAAGATGGCCTGTCGCTAGCACTTCTGGCGAAAAAGATTTTGTAGTAGGATTATGACCATGGAATGGCAACGCACTTAAGAAGCGGGGAGAAAGGAATGTTTGCTATGTGGGAGTTCCTATGACGTCGAAAGGAATTTCCTGTCTGTTCTGAGATAAGGGACAAAACCTTCTTAAAAGTTGCATCTTTTGGGATGCGAGGTGAATGGAAAGCAATAAAATTAAGGGAAACTATAGGAGTTAGAATTTCGTTTCTCTGGCAAACGATTTCAGTAATTTTATGAAAGTTTACCAGAGAAATGGAAAAAGATAATAGAATATAAAAAATGTACTTTTAAATGAAATCATTAAAAATAAAGATTTAGGATTTAATATTTAAAATTTAATAAAATTTGCTATCAAAATTGAAAGATGGTGAAAGGAAGTAGTTTATTAAAATTAACAGAATATACAAAATTAAGTTTATGTAAATTTAAGAAGGGTGAATGTTATGTAAAGTTTTTACAACATAACATTTTATAAAATGTTATGTTGTAAAAACTTTACATAACAAGAGTCATAACTACAAGAGTCCATAGCCTCTTCTGCATAGTTGAGCAGCTGTTTGTGATCTTTAATATTAGTTATTGCTGGGCTAAGACATGATTTATTGCCTTTTCTCTTCACAGTTTTCCACTGTGAAGAGATTTGAGTTGGAGGTTTCTTTCTTTCTTTTTGCGCGAAAGTTTTTTCATTTGCTTTCGGAGTTAGACAAACAATAGGTTTCACTAATTTGCTTTTATCTGTAGCTGGCGTTTTTTTTGTTTTATGTTCGGTTGATATTTTTGATTTAACTGATGATGTTTGGGGAGAATTAGGTTTCTGTAATGACAGATCTGGAGATGAAGCAGCCTTAGTTTCAGTCTGATGATTAGATGACTTTTTGGATCCAACTGGAGATTTCTGTGAATGAGTAAGTTGATATTCTATTGTAACTGGTTCTGAGGATGGCAGCCAACGTTCCAATAATGGGGTACCATAGCATTTACTACCAAGAGAGACGTCCCGGGTTTTTTTAGGTGAAGTATTGGTTGAATGTGTTATAGATGTATTATTTGGTGGAAAAAAACAGTCGGTCTGGGTACTGATGTGCCTTACGGATTTTGGTTGTTGTTTGAGTATACTGGAGTAAGATACCCCAACAGAGGGGGTCCTAGATTCAACAAGTTTACGGGCTTCAAGGTAGGAAAGTTTTTGAGTAATCTTAACTGAAAGAATTTCCTTTTCACGGATCCAGTTAGGACAAGAGCGAGAGTACGATGTATGGTCACCTTTACAATTAGCGCAGCGTTCTGGTTTTTCGCAAGTTTTACCGTCATGGCCGACTTCTGCACAACGTGGACAAGTAGCAGATCCACGACAGGTAGTATTAGTATGCCCATACCGCTGGCACTTAAAACAACGCAGAGGATTAGGGATATAAGGCCTAACTGGACAGTTTAAATAACCAGCTTTAATTGTAGAAGGTAAAATATGGCTATTGAAAGTTAGAATAATGTGTTTAGTAGGAAGCATTTGCCCATTTCGACGGATAGTGATACGGCGTACATCTATGATATTTTGATCACTTAAATTAGCTAGAAGTTCTTCTTTTGTAGAAAATAAAAGATTTGGTTCAGATATGACACCACGGCAAGTATTAAGAGTTTCATGTGCTTTAACAGAGACAGAAAAAGTACCTATAGTATCGCAATTTGACAGAAGTTGTGACTGCCTGGCTGAAGAAACCTCAACCAGTAAGTCCCCAGACTGCAATTTTTTGAGCGAGTGACCATCACCCAAAACAGACTGAAATGTTTTTGCTATTAGAAAAGGTGAAGTTTTTTTGAAAGAACTATCTGAGAGACTATCAGTGCGTTTAATTACAAAAAAACGAGTGAATAACGTCTGTACAGTTTGTTGCTCGCCACTTGGGAGAGAAATAGAAGAAATGTTAGTTTTTCCATCCATAATTGAAAAAAAGAAAAATAATTCAGACCCCGGCAGCACCACCCACTACCGAGCCCAACAAGGGGATGCACATTCGTGCACCAGTGCTAGCCAGGGCCCATACGGTCACAAGACACTCCTATGCCAGTCTCCACCCTTAGCGAGATGGCTAGTAAGTACTCGCTCACTATATCCCCAGCCAGTGACACAAGTCAGCTGACCAGCCGATTGATGCATACGGGACCAATATACACCTCCCGTCTACCTGAAGCAGAGGCCAAAGCAGTGTGTTGGTTACCCTCAACTACCAGGATCCCCCTTTCCAGGGACACGGGTCGCCACGCACGGCAAACACGTGCGTGGTTTACAATTCTCCACAAGTCGATATACAGGATGATATCGGCTCATACAGAATTGCCCTCACCTCCGAAGAGGAAACCACAACGAGAGTGAAACATAGAGGAAAGAAAGACAAGAGAAATAAGAGGAAAAAGAAAAGAGAAAGATCGCTAAAGAACCCGGGGTTGCAAAGCCCGTGAATACCTAAAGAAGGTATCCCCCTGGGGGTGCAAGACAGTTGGGATTTGGAATACAATAATAAACTGCACCATACCAAACCAACAATAATGACCTGGTTTCCGATTTATCCAAGAAAAACTGATGTTATTCTGACTCGTCTGAGAATTGGACATTCAAGAATCACTCATAAACATCTTTTACTTCGGGAGGATGGACCCATGTGTCCACATTGTCATTTTGATTACCTGACCATTCATCATGTTTTAACTGATTGTCCGAGCCTCCGGCATTTATATAGAATGTATTTTAACACATCATCACCAATCTTGACAAACCTCATTGGGGAAACACCTCATGGGGCACTCTTTACCTTTTTAAAACACGCTGGTTTTTATTTTGAGATTTAATTTTTATAAGCTTCATAGGTTTGACTTTATTGACATCTGTTTCCATCCAGATAGTTTTGCTTTACTTTTACTTAACTTCCATTCACTTTGCTTTACTGGGTTTCTATATTTACTTTGTTTTTTTACCCTTTTTTGACGACTACATCTGGATGGGTACCCCATCCAGATGACCTTTCAGTTTACATCTTGTCTCATTTCATCATTTTTCTTGACTCACTTTTTGTTTGGCGCAGCATGTTCCTACAGGGATTTTGCGCCATAAAACCCAATACAACCAACCAACCAACCAACCTGGCAACAGTTTAAAAAGAACTTATCGGGAACTCTGGGTTCGGAACTAGCTTTGTTATTGTGGATATTCTAAGCTTGTAACCATGCTGTACATGTCGCGCGCTTGAGTTCTTATACATTAAAGTAGTTTAAAGATCTTCAGAGTTATTTTTTGATTATGTTACATGGTGGCAGTGTTTATTGTTACAGAAAGATGTATCAAATACCTGCGCCAGAACAATTTTCCTTTCGCCCTGACGACTGAAAAAAATGGATTGACGGATTCGAACGTTACAAATCTGCATCAGGTTTGAAACGAAACAACCAGAAGAACAGGTAAACTCTTTGGTTTATTTAATGGGCTCTCAAGCCGAAGAAATATTGTCATCTTTTAATTTAAGTGCAGACGGTATTAAAAATTTTGACATTGTAAAGAATAAATTTGAACTTAATTTTACAGTTGAATGTATAGATCTATCAAATACCTGCGCCTGAACAATTTTCCTTTCGCCCTGACGACTGGCAAAAATGGATTGACAGATTCGAACGTTTCAGATCTGCATCAGGTTTGAAAACGAAACAACCGGAAGAACAGGTAAACACTTAGGTTTATTTAATGGGCTCTCAAGCCGAAGAAATATTGTCATCTTTTAATTTAAGTGCAGACGATATTAAAAATTTTGACATTGTAAAGAATAGATTTGAAACGCATTTTATTCCTACGCGCAATGTTATATACGAAAGATATAAATTCTACATGAGAACACAAGAAGAAGGTGAATCGATGGAACAGTTTATCACATCGTTATATACGTTAGTGCAAGCTTGTGAATTTCCTACCTCTTTACAGGAAGAAATGATTTACACTTGAAAAAGCGATTACAACAGCTCGTCAGGCTGAAACAATTAAAAGTCAACAAGTTTTGAGTAGTGATACTACGTCTTTTAAGGTAGCTAACAGAGTAGCGATACCACAGAATAAGAAATACAAACAAAATAAAAAATTTGATTCTTTCAATTCGGATAAGAACAAAGAAGTATGTTTTTGGTGTGGAAAACAAAACAAACCTACGAAATCGGAATACCCTGCGCGTAAAGCGATTTGTAACCGGTGCAAGAAGGTTGGTCATTATGCTAAAGTTTGTAAATCAAAAATGCAGGTTAACGAAGTTGAAAAAACAAAATCGACGAATTCTTCTGATTTTTTAGGTTGCATAATGAATACTTCAGATAAAAATAACCCTGTTAGAATATCGGATAACAGTTGGAATGCTAAAGTATTGATTGAAAGGACTCCTCTAGAACTTAAGATCGATACAGGAGCAGATGTGACGGTCGTTCCTAAGGCTATTTATGATTCGAAATTGAAACATATAAAATTAAAGGGATCAAGTAAAGTCATTTGCGGTCCAAGTGGGAAAAATCTGAAGATAGCTTGGATAATTCGCGTTAAATTAACCCGGGAGAACTCGCTAGTAAGAATTCCCAATTGCTTTTCTTTTACTTTACATTCATATAATATCAACTTTTTTTGGTTGACTTAGTACTTTTATTCACAAAATAGGTAAAATAATTGAAAAACATTTTGAAATTTTAATTAAAATGAAAAATGATTTAAATAAGAGTCTTAGAAAAGTACGACTGTGAGAGAAAATCTCATGCAGCGAGTTCTCCCGGGTTAAAGAACAAAAGTTTTAGTTTTGAAGATGATGTGTATGTAATAAATAATTTACAGCACCCATTGCTAAGCTGTACAGCTAGTGAGAATTTGAATCTTAGCCAGAGAATATTTGAATTGAAATCAAAACTAGATCCTGTCAAGAAATTTCCAAAATTATTTAGCGGAATTGGAAAGGTTGAGAAGCCGTATCAAATAAAATTAAAGAATGATGCTAAGCCTTACGCAATTTCTGTACCACGGGGAGTTCCATTAGCTTTAAGGGGTAAATTAAAAAAATTGTTAGATGAAATGACAAGGAATACAATTATTGAACCAGTAGACGAAGCCACAGATTGGTGTGCGCCTATGGTTATTGTTCCAAAAAAGTCAGGTGACATAAGAATTTGTGTTGATTTATCAGTTCTGAATGAGAACATTAAAAGAGAATATTTCCCCATGGCCTCAGTTGACTATACTTTAAGTCAATTTAGTAATGCTAAAGTGTTTAGTATTATTGATGCAAATGCAGGTTTTTGGCAAATAAGTCTTGATCTAGCTTCTGCAAAGTTAAGTACTTTTATTACACCTTTTGGAAGATTTATGTTCAATCGTTTACCGTTTGGAATTAAGACAGCTCCGGAAGTGTTCCAAAAAAGAATTCTCGAAACTATTCAAGAAGGTCCTGGTATAGTGGGTCTTATGGATGAATTTGTAATTTTTGGTTCTACTGAGGAAGAGCACAATAAACGACTAAATGAAGCTCTTTCAAAACTTCAAGCGGCTGGGTGGACTTTGAACGCTGAAAAATGCCAGTTTGCAAAAGATTCCATACATTTTCTTGGTCATATAATTTCTGAAAAGGGAATAAAACCTGATCCTGAAAAAACAAAAGCTATTTCCAGAATTCCAACACCTAGGAATGTGACTGAATTAAAAAGATTTTTAGGAATAGCTGGATATTTGAATAAATTCGTTCCCAATTTTGCTGATGTTGCAAAACCTCTTTACGAGTTAATGAAGAATAATGTTGAATGGATTTGGGGAAAATCTCAAATAATGGCATTTGAAGATATCAAGCAGAAACTTTGCCATACTCCTGAATTAGCATTATATGATCCAAAGAAAGAAACATTTATATCAGCCGACGCATCATCTTACGGCCTAGATTCAGTTTTGTGTCAAAAGGATAATGGTCATTTACGTCCAGTTCTCTATGCATCGCGGGCATTGTCCGATACAGAGAAAAGGTACGCACAAATAGAGAAAGAAGCGTTAGCTATTGTGTGGGCGTATGAGAGGTTTCATGATTTTATTGTTGGCCCTGTTCACATAGAAACAGATCATAAACCTCTCGTACCCATTTTAATGACGAAACCGTTAGACAATCTAACTCCTAGACTCCAGCGTATGAAACTCTGAATGATGAGATATTCCTATACCATGAAATATACTCCAGGGAAAAAGCTTGTCATTGCAGATGCGTTATCCAGAAGCCCTTTACCGGAAAAAGGAAATGAAGAATTAACCGAAGAAATAACTGCTTATGTGCAAATGATTATAGAAAATTTTCCTTCATCAGATTCTAGATTAGCTGAAATATGGGTGTTGCAAAAAGAAGACTCAATCTGCAAATTACTGATTAAATTTTCAAGAGATGGTTGGCCAGGGAAAAATGAAGTGCCAGAAGAATGTTTAAAATACTGGGAACATCGGCATTCAATTTCTGTACAAATGATTTGTTGATGAAAGATGCGAGAATTATTATACCTTTGAAATTACGTGAAGAAATATTAAATAGAATACATGATGGTCACCTTGGGATAACAAAGTGCAGAGCTAGAGCTTGTGAGTCTGTTTGGTGGCCAGGATTAACATCAGAAATTGAGAATTTAGTCTCAAACTGTCAGAAGTGTATTCAGCAACATAAATATTTCAAAGAGCCTTTACTCCCATCAGAATTCCCAAACAGACCTTGGCAAACAGTCGCAGCTTACCTTCTCAAAGTTAGTGGTAACTGGTATCTTATAATGGCGGATTATTATTCTAGATATATTGAGGTGGCAAAATTAGATCATCTTACCTCCGAGGCAGTCGTTAATCACATGAAGTCCATTTTTGCACGTCACGGTATTCCTGAAGTGGTGAGAAGCGACAATGTTACCCAGTTTTCGCAAAGAATTGTAGATTCTAAATACAAAAAATTTGCCAATCTTTATAAGTTCTCCATTATAACATCCAGTCTGAAACATGCTCAAAGTAACGGTTTCATAGAGTCGATGGTGAAAATTTTTAAGTTACATTACTTGAAAGCGGAAAACGATGATCCATATCTTATGCTACTTACGTTAAGATCAACCCCACTAGAAAATGGGTTTAGTCCAGCAGAACTCTTGATGGGAAGACGCTTACGAACGTCTATTCCTATAGTGAATGATAAGTTAAAGCCTAAAGTATTAGACGAGAAATCCTTATTCAGAAAGGAACAGGAAAGGATCGAAAAGCAAAAGTATTACTTCAATCGTCATCATCAAGGTAGACAACTACCAGAATTAGACGTCGGTCAGCAGGTATGGATCTCCGACATGAGGACGTATGGAAACGTAAAAAGTGCTCATGAAGCTCCTAGGTCATACATGGTTGAAACTCTTCGAGGTATCCTAAGAAGGAATCGTATATATCTGCATCCTTCTACTGTTCCAAAATCCTTCAGATGGGAGGATAACGATACCCCAGTGAAAGAGAACGCCGTTCCTGGTGATACATCTGAGAAAGACAGCTCCCAGCATATAACATCTATGAATGATCCTGTAAGCATCACCTATTCTGCTAATGCTGCAGTTCCAGAGACTAAGCAGGCCAGTCCATTTATGACTCGTAGCGGCAGAACTGTTCGTGCTCCTTCAAGACTTATTGAAGAGGACTTTTAAAGGGGGAGATGTGATGTAATGCATCAGGCAACATTTTAAGAAGAACTTATCGGGAACTCTGGGTTCGAGACTAGCTTTGTTATTGTGGATATTCTAAGCTTGTAACCATGCTGTACATATCGCGCGCTTAAGTTCTTATACATTAAAGTAGTTCAAAGATCTTCCGAGTTATTTTTTAGTTAATTCAATTTTAAATTGTATTGTTAGGTTGTTTGGGTTTTTATTAAGTGCAAATAATGATGTTATATAAATATAATGCGTTCATTATTTAAAAAAATACTTATTGCTTAACGAATTCAGTGCGCTTAAAATAAATATAACCATAAAAAAGTTTAATTGAGTATGATTATTTTGTAACATGTAAGGACATGTACTCCTTAATGCTGCTATGCTGCTGTCGCTCTATATACTGTGTATATTCTATACTGCATGTTACATTAGTCTTCTTTGTAAATAATTTCAATCAGAACAACAAATTAAACGAATTTAGCAAAAATAACTGTAATCATGATATTGTTAATATTATACAGTGTGATACATTATTTTACATTTGTAACAAATATTTAAATACCGATACACTAGATGGCAGCACACGACAGTTTAGCGGGCCGCTAAATAGTTTTTCCCATAATTCATTGTGGATTAGCTTTTACGCAGAGAGTGTTTTTGAGACGCAGAATGTAGAGGTGTTCGAAATGCAAGGTGCTTGCTTGATTTTTCCCTCGGAGCTTTTAATGAGAGGCGGGAAATGATAAAATATTTTGCAATCACCGGATTTCTTCTGAGTTTTGCGCTGTAAATATGTACAGTATTCCTGTAAATAATAATATGTCTTGTAGTACAGAGATTCATTAAAACTTACTTTGTACTAAAGCATAGAGTGGCGTTTTTTTTCTGAAGTGATGAGTCGATTGATAAAAGATTGTAGCGTCTACTTATGGAAAGTAAGCTGGCTATAAAATGCCTACCCAACTTTGGGTGGTGAATCGACGACCGACCGAGAAAATAAATGCTGATGCTTTATGAGTTTTTAGAAATGCTTGTGCTCTTCATATTGAAAAAGATGTGCTGGTGCTTAACGTAGAAAGATGGAGTTTTTTAAAAATACTATTGTTTATGCACAGTGTCGTATTCTACAAATGGTGTGTTATAATGGCTAGTGCTTTGAGGAAGGAAAAGTAGTGTTTTAGCATCTTCTGATCAGACGTTGCTTCTGTGATATCAGCTAAGGCAAATTACAAATGCCGTGAGTTCGCCATAGTGTTGAAGTGAAATATGTTGCATGAAAGGTGCTTGTTCCGCATAAGCTTCACGTATATGTGTCAAAGTGTTCTACTAATGCTCTGTTAACCGAACGTCGATTTCGGAACAGAAAGTGCTTTATATCCTTAACCCGGGAGAACTCGCTGCATGAGATTTTCTCTCACAGTCGTACTTTTTTAAGACTCTTATTTAAATCATTTTTCATTTTAATTAAAATTTCAAAAAGTTTTACAATTATTTTACCTATTTTGTGAATAAGAGTACTAAGCCAACCAAAAAAAGTTGATATTATATGAATGTAAAGTAAAAGAAAAGCAATTGGGCATTCTCACTAGCGAGTTCTCCCGGGTTAAATAAGTTTTACTGCTTGAAGGCTTATAAAAATATGGATGCCTGTAGCAGCTATCCGAAGATAAGTGTTTAATTCTATTTTAGTGAATTTTGTTTATTGCATTCTCATATTGATTATTTTATGTTATTAAATTTTGATATTAAAATTGTTTAAGATAGTATTTGAAAGTATATAATTTTCTCTTAAAGAAAATAATTTGTGTCTGTTTTGTCATGACATACAGACGAGGTAAAAATGTTCTGAAGTTAGAAATCTTACATAACGTAAAAGTTTTCTGTAAGAATTAAATTCTGAAAGCAAAAATCTTTGATCAGTTTAGATTAAGGGTAATTTAAGAACAAAATTTGTTCTGTTAAGATATATTTTACTTACTGATGTGAAAATTATATTTTGTGTTCTAATTTGAGAAAACATTTTCGTTTTGAATTTAATAAACTGTATTTTATTAAAATGATATCGTTTGACAGATATTCATGATAAATAAATATTTTTTTTCTTAAGTTGAATTTCGTTTTGAATAACGCTGATTTATGAAATGACGAAATTAAGTTCTGAACAGAACTTTTATAAGAATGAGTTTTCTTATAGGTTAAACATTTAAATTTGAATTTGTTTTAAAAGGTAAGAAAGAGAGAGAGAATGAATTTTGTTTCCAGGAACAAAAGTAAATTGTGTTCTTTTGAGAACAATTTTGAATTATTTTGCTAGTAAAGTAATTTTAATTAATTTTGAATAATTGTGTTCTTAGAACAAAAATAGAAAGGGTACTTTTGAGAAGAAATTTTTTAAAAATTCTTGCTAAACGAAATGTTATTTTTTTTTCTTTTCTTTTCTTAAAAGAAATTGAAAGTTAAGAACTGTGTAATAATAATTTAGTTTTGTTTTATTTTGAGAGATAATATTGAAGTTATAGAATTTTTTTGTGTTTTCTTAAAAGTCTAGTAATATCGTATTACGTAAGGATAAATTGAAATAGTTCAATTTTGGGTTACGTTCCGAAGGAAAGAGTTAAATAAATAAAGTTTTATATTTTGTGATATTATATTAATTTGCATTTATATTGTATTTTGAATATATACATATTTTTTTAGTGTGCTATGATTTTTGTAAAGAAGAAATCCCTGAGTGTAAGGATAGGTTTGCGTAGAAAAATCTAAAATTTTGTTCTTGAAATTGAAAATTTTTAATTGACATTTTTAAATTGAAATTCTTGTTCTTGGAAATTTTGCTTGAAATTTTAAATTCAAATTCTAGTTCTTGAAGTGGAATTTTTTAAATCAAAATTTTATTTTGGTTGTTAGTTTTGTTAAATTTAAACAAAATTGCATTTTTTGGGAAGGGCAAAAAAGAGGATCTACGTGTCCTTTGCGATGAATTAGGCTTAACAGCCACTGAAGAAATGAAAATGGTCGATTTACGTAATTTAATTACTACGCACGCTGATTACGAGGAAGACTATACTAAAAACTTACTTACCACTATAGTCGAGAATAGAAAAACTGAACAAGAGCGCTTAGATTTAGAAAATCAGCGTAAAATCGAACAAGAAAATTTAAAGCACGAACGGACTTTCGAACTCGAAAAATTACGCCTTACCCATTCGAGTTCGGCTTCTAACTCGGAGTTAGAAAATAATAGGTGCACTTATGAAAAACCACTAATCGATCTACAAAAATTTATTCCCCGTTTTCGCCCAAACGAAGATGATATGAACATCTTCTTAGTGGTGTGTGAGCGACAGTTAAAGGGTCCTAGGGGTTCCGGAAGAAAATTGGGTTACGTATCACATAAGCGCTTTACCTAGTGATATAGCTAGACTCATTGCTAGGGAACCGGAAGAAAAGGCCTAGGGTTACCAACACATCAATGCGATGTTGTTGAAACGATTCAAATTGACAGCTGAAAAATTTAGAATCATGTTCGTTCAGCACAAGAAAATTCCAGAAAGTACCTGGAAAGACTATTTTTTCGAGCTTAGAACATATTTTGAACGTTGGCTATCTGAGCTCAACATAACTTCATTCGAAGATTTGAAAAGTCTTATTTTATCTGACAAATTAAAAAGAAGGTGCTCCCCACAGCACAGAGAACATTTCTTAGACGTTTGGGATGATTTAAATGATCCAAATGCATTAGTAGCAAGCTAGATGCTTACGATGTCCTAAGAGAAAATCCCGTAAAATCCAAAATAATGGAAATCCACCAGAAAAATAAAAACTGGTCAAAACCAAAAGAGACCGTACCATCGAGCTCTTTTAATAACTCATTTTCAAATGAATCCTTCTACTCAAAGAAGACAACCCCATCAGAAAACGGTAAGGTGAATCCCTCACCACTGATTGAAGATCGTCCAACCTTGAAATGTTATGTTTGTGGTGCTCCCGGATTTATTCGTGCTAAATGCCCTACTTGCAACCCTATGATAAAAACTGAATCTTCTCAGTTTGAGCAAATCCAGATATGCACATGCTCAACCACAATCACATCTATAACCACAGTAAACCTGAAAATTAACAGCGTCTATGGCAAAGCCTGCGTAGATACCGGATCCAGTCACACCCTGGCTAGTGAATCATTGTAGTCTGTGTTAAAAGAAAAAGGGGCAAGTTTCAGAAGACCTCTCTGAACATGTCTTTAGCTAACGGCCAGCGATCAAAAGAAGACAGTTTGACCACGACTGTTATTGTAGAAATTGAAGGAAGAAAATTTCGTACAGATTTTATTGTTGTTACCTAAAGCTAAAGGGAACAGAACCATTTTAGGAAGAGACTTTCTTGATAAGTCAGGGTTGGTACCAGACGTTAAGAACAAAGGTTGGTATTTCGGCGATGTGCCTCATATAAAATATGGCTTTGCAGATCTTGTTCCAAAGCCTCTTGAAAGTTTTGACCAGAAGTCGGAGTTAAATTACTTGCTGAAAAGGTATGAAACCATCTTTCAGCCAGGGAAGGAGCCACCCCGTCCTCTTGTGAAATTGGTACAGTCTCCATTGAGATAAACCCGAAACCAAACAAATTTGCTAAATTCCCTAAGCAAGTGAAAGACTTAGTCGAACAACGCAAAAAAAAAAAAACAGTATGCGGACAGAAGCCGGAGAGAAGGACCTCAGTATTCTGTTGGTGATCATGTATGGGTAGAACTCCATCCCGTTAGCAAAACTGGTCAGAAAAGAACCGCCAAATTCAGTCCTTAACGTGACGGACCCTATGTAGTGCTCACACGGCGCTCGCCTACTTCCTATGAAGTTGCCAGTTTACAAGCTCCCGAAGTTCCCTTAGGAACTTACCATACATCTGCCCTAAAACTTTGTAACAATGCTACCGACCAACCAGTTATTCCACTCAGGAAACGTGGTAGGCCAAAAAAAATGTTCCTGGTCCCTTGCCTAGGCGTCTAAGGAACCAGAGGGGGGGGGGTGTATCAAATATTTAAATACCGATACACTAGATGGCAGCACACGACAGTTTAGCGGGCTGCCAAATAGGTTATCCCATAATTCATTGCGGATTAGCTTTTACGCAGAGAGTGTTTTTGAGAAGCAGAATGTAGAGGTGTTCGAAATACAAGCTGCTTGCTTGATTTTTCCCCCGGAGCTTTTAATGAGAGGCGGGAAATGATAAAATATTTTGCAATCACCGGATTTCTTCTGAGTTTTGGCGCTGTAAATATGTACAGTATTCCTGTAAATAATAATGTCTTGTAGTACAGAGATTCATTAAACCTTACTTTGTACTAAAGCATAGAGTGGCGTTTCTTTTCTGAAGTGATGAGTCGATTGATAAAAGATTGTAGCGTCTAATTATGGAAAGTAAGCTGGCTATATATTTCTATTAAATTTAGTGTTGAAGTATAAAATCTTGTCAAAAATATAAAAATAAAAGCAAGAACACCCCACTTTTTTTCTTTACAAAATCATTGCAGTGAAAAACTAAAATGGTCATTCGATTGAAAGTTAAGTCGGTTTTCATTTTATTATGTACAAAAATTCAGTTTATATCTAACCTTTTGAAATTTTCAGTATTAAGATGTAAATTTGAGACATTCGGATTCTTTGATAAATTTTATTTAGAGATATCAAACGGGATATCATTCGCTGAAGTAGTAGTTTAGGGCGTACGCAGATGTAACATTTGGACCTCTAATGTTAAATGGCCTTTTAAAATTGTTGCAAAGAAAACCGCAATGCTGGTGTTTTATTAAGTACAACTCTAAAACTACTTGATGGAATAGGTTGTAAGTTTGGATTCACATATTTGAAGCTTCTAGAAATCAATTTATGTTTTAAAAAATTATAGGTTACATTTGATATCTTTTTTGAATATTAATTAAAAAATATATATTTTGGGGGGAATCTTAACCTTGCATATCTATGGATAATATCTTCATTGACACAAATAAAATACTTAATTGACACCGTGAATCACAAACAGTTCTTAATTAATTATACTTATATTGAATCAAACTTATTTACAACAGCTGATAATGTGTACAATATTAATACATGGAAAATATTCCAGAGAAAACATTCGCTTACATACAATATTTCAAATGAAAATCAAATTTCAAAGTAATTGCTTAAGAGGCGCAAAGGCCAACATAGTAAAAAAGATTGCATGCCGGGACTCGAACCCGAGCCATCAGTATAGCGCACTGACGTTCTACCGACTAAACCACATGGAACGATCCCCAGCCTGGAAAATTTCTCACTATTATATGTTGGCAAGACTACAAACGCAGCACAAGATGGAATATATTAATCGTGAGCCACCGACCTGGGGCGAACACAAAACTTAATTAAAACCAGCATCGATAGAAACTATATCAATACATGGACACAGTGCGCTATACTGATGGCCCGGGTTCGAGTCCCGGCATGGAATATTTTTCACTATGTTGGCCTTTGCGCCTCTTAAGCAATTACTTTGAAATTTGATTTTCATTTGAAATATGTACAATATTTACAAAATCAGGGCACATCACGTCTTAAATTAGGTCTAATGGCTGCTCGAACATCCATTTCGGCTTTTTTCCGACATTCTGCAGCATACCTCTCATTCACCGCCAAAACATATTCTTTCCTCTTTCCACTTAGTTCTTCTACTTCCCCACTTGTAATGAGCGTCTGTCGTTCGGAAGTTACCACTAGCGCGCATGCGTTGGGCGGAACTGCTGTCACCAATCGCTACTGAGTGGCGCTTTGTAAGCTAGGCGCTGAAAGAACGCAGTGGCGCCTTGGACAAAAGTGCTTGTTGTTAGGAAATATTAACAAGCCCATTTCCCAGTTCTCAATGCCTCTAATTGTATTCAATAGTACATTAATCCTGGTAGTATGATTTACAGTTCTTTATTTTTATTAGGATCATTTCAATTAAATATAAAGTATTCTGAAATTAAACTTACCTTTTATCTTACGATCATCCTTTTAATCCTTCAGTTATTTATTCAGCTTTACGTTTCTTTAGTTACAGTTCATTGATAACGCCGTATCTTTATTTTGACAACTCCAGATGTTTACATTTGTCACGAGACATAGTAGAATTTACGAGAGCGTATGACGCGGTGTATTTTTCTCCCGACAGATGGCGGGAACGGATTTATGAATGAATTAGTTGACGTAGTTTGTCATCAGCAAATCACCATCTCGTAGATCGTTCTGGAGAGTGGGCGTATTGACACGCGCGTTCCAGCTGCTGTATTTAAAGGGGCTGTTTGGAAGGAAATGATAACTTGTTTTATCTACCAATGCTCTCATTACGAGAATGAGAATTGCTTTTAGCATTCTCGGGATGCTGTAATGATCATGTGGTAAATATTTAATAATGCGGCTTATTTTTATTTCCGTTTCATTTTTAAAAATCATCTTTTAAAAGTTACGATATTTAGTCGTTTCTGTTCTTCATGGCTTCTAAGTTAAAGTGTTTAAATGGCTGTCTCGATTTAAAGTGATTCATTGTTTATTCATCAATACTTGATTTATTTTAAAGACTGTTTTTATCAAGATATTTTTACTGTGAACTTTGGAAATCAATAAAATAAGTTTGAGCCTGGAGCTTTATCTCATCTGTCATTTACTTCATCCATTTTAACATTTCTTCATTTATTGGTTACAGATGCATATAGTAAAAATAGTTTCAACTTACTTCATTATTTTCTTCATTTGCATATTTTTAGAAATCCATCCTCAGATCTACTTTCACTGTTGAACTCTGCTTAATCAACACATAATTTTTAATCAGTTTTACAAGTATAAGATGTTGGGGAATTGGTACTGGTGCTAATACCTAACAGTTTTTGGTTATGGGCAGATAAGCCCAGATTTGGAGATATGGATTAATAGGAAAGATTGAATTTGAGAATCTTCAGTTGGCCCTTTACCCTTAATAGAGGTCTTTGAGAAATATTTAAGAAGTTAAAGATTGACGCAGCGTGATTAAAAAGAGGGGGGGGGGGGGGGCGAAGATTTAGTACGTGTCTGAAAAATTTTTTGAAGAAGATTATGAAGAAAGTTTTATATTTTTAAATTCTATTTTTTTTCATTCATCTTCATTATTTTTTTTATTGTTGAAGTTTATGAAAGATGGCCGGCAACACAATCGAAAAGCTGAACTCCACGAATTATGCTGGATGGAGCATTGACATGAAATATGTCCTAATTGACAAAGGACTGTAAGACATAATAGAATCGGGTAAAGAGGAGCTGACCCTGAGTACTAAAGTAACTGAATCAGATGTAGACACTTTTAAACAGCGTTCAAGGTAAGCTCTTTCGGCAATATTTTTGAATATTGAAGGCGAATTTAAGCGTGTTATTGCTGAATGTACGAATGGTGTTCAAGCTTGGAATAAAATTCGGTTACATTTCCATCCCGACTCTAGGTCATTTTTGATGAAGTCATTTAGTGAATTGATAGAATGCAAAAAGAAGGAGAGCGAGTCGATTAATATCTTTGCAACCAGATTAAGGAGACTTATGAATATAATTAAAGAACAAGATAAAGGTTTTAACGAGATTTATTTGAGCTTTCAGTTAATACGGTACTTACCACAGAAATATGATGGTATTGTGCAGAGTATCTTGAGGTGGTCCGAAGATGAGTTTAAGTTTGAAAAGATAGTTCTAGAATTAGTGTCCGAAGTGACCAGATTGACTGTTCGTGATCAAGATAGTTCTAAGTATGTGCCATCAGCTAACAGTGTAAAATATAAGAAGAAACCACGTTTTTATAAAAAATGTTGGTATTGTGGGGTTTCTGGTCATGTTCGAAGCAAGTGTCGCAAGTATCTGAATTCTCGTTATAATTCTGATCGACAGAGCCATCCAACTTATGCAGAATCATCACCGAAATCCAGGAGTTCTTCTGATTTTTCTCCGACTGTGCCCAGAGGTAGAGGATCTCACCGACATGATTATCGTGACTCATCGACTGATTCCACTGCTAGCCGAAGTTGTTCCCGTGATCCCAGACAGTATCCTAGATCTCCATCACCCAGGCCTTATAGAGGATCCCGTAATTTTGGAAAGAATCCTGTATCCAGACAACAGCCCAGAAAGCATGGAGCAGAAGTAGAGGACTTTTCTGACAGCTCACGTAAGTCAACTTATGTTGTATCTCAAGCCAGTTTATGTAATGCGTCGGATAGTGACACCTGGATCTTTGATTCAGGTGCTTCACATCATTTCTGTTCTAATCGTAGTTTAATTGTTAAATTTTGTAATATTTCAGATGAACAAATGAATGTGGCTGTCAAGGATATATCTTTTCCGATTGAGGGTAAGGGAGAGGTAAAATTACGCTTTGGACGAAGAGTGTTCACCTTTACGGAGGTGATGTACTCGAGCCAACTAAGACGTAATCTAATCTCTGGCCCTCAGTTGGATAAGAAAGGCTTAACATTTCTGGGTGGTGGGGGCGTAATAGACACCATGAGGGGAGACGTCATTTTATTTAATGCATTTTTGAAAAATGGGTTTTATCAGCTTTTCTCTAGGCTCCTAAACCTTTGAAAAATGTATCTTTTGAGTCTAATTCTACAGGTAATGCTAAACGTATAAGTAAAATGCAATTATGGCACCGCAGATGTGGGCACATTAGTCCCTCTGTTTTGATTGATACATGTAAGGAAAATGGGGTCCGGGGATTGGTTGATCTGAAGGATAACGATTTTCATTGTGAAGTTCATTTAAACCCATTGGCAGCATTCGTTCAGAACATCCCTTAGAACTTTTATTTGCGGATGTCTGGGGACCTTGCAGAACAGTTGGGAGAAATGGGGGAAAGGTATTTTCCTTCAATTATGGACGACTACTCCCGTAGAGTTTCAGTATACCCAATGAGATTAAAATCTGATGTTTTTGATATTGTCAAATCTCATATTACTCGTGCAGAAATTTCTTGGGTAGAAAAGTGAAGAATTTTAAGTCTGATAACGGGGGTGAGTTCGTCAATGATAATTTTGAAATATATTTTGATGAAAAGGGAATACATCACGAGTTGACAAATCCATTTTCTCCCCAACAGAATGGGGTCATTGAGAGGTTTATGCAGACGGCTGTCAATGGAGTCCGTACTATTTTGGCTGAAAGTAAATTAAACCCCAGGTTTTGGCCAGAGGCCTTAAAATATTTTTGTTACACCTGGAACCGAGTTTGTCCTAAGTCTTTAACAAAGACACCTTTTGAATTGTATGGGGGCCGAAAACCATCTGTGAGGCATCTTAAACCTTTTGGGACTACTGCTTATGTGTGAATTCCTCACCAGAAACGTAATTCAAAGTTGGATCCAAAAGCGAAAAAGGGCTATTTTGTGGGTTATGCTTTTAATACCAAATATTACCGGATCTGGATACCTGAAAATGATCAAATTATAGAAACTATTAGTGTTACATTTAGAGAGATTCCTGAGGACGTTCCTGGAGGCAGTGGATTCGTGATGGGCCCGGGATCTTGTGATCCTTTCTCCATTGACTCCGGTGATAATCAAGGTGAAGATGCTGGAGGAGTAGATTCTTGGAGACCCTTGAATCCTCCCGGCATACCACCGGATTCCAGGGTTAATGGGGAGGGGGTTGCGGATTCCGAGTCTGATTCCGAAGCTGAAGACGTTAAAACCCCTATTTCCTCCAAGCGAGATGTTAGGTGGTTACGTAAACCTGTAGAGCGATCTTCCAGGGACAGAACAGATATTTACTATTTTGAGGAAGGTAAAACTAATAGATTAAGATCATCAGCAGAAGTTGAGAGGTATTGTAATGTAAATGGTATTAAGTATGATCCAAATGTTTTTGATTTTAGTGGCTCAAATACGTATGCTGGTTTAGTCCCTGTACATTCTGAATCTGATGACGAGAACTCTGATAACCCTGAATCTTCAAATATATTTGCATGACTAGACAATATAATAATTCCAAATTCTTTTAAGCAGGCAGAGAAATCTCCGCAGCGTGCGATGTGGTTTGATGCAATGCGAAAGGAAATCGGGGTTATGAACGAACGGTCGGTTTGGCATTTGGAAAATTTGCCAGGAAACGTGACCCCAGTGGGCTGTCGGTGGGTATACACGGTCAAGAGGGACGAAAGATGACGAATCGCTTGTTTTAAGGCCCGTTTGGTGGCCCAGGGATTCAAACAAGTGAGGGGCGAATCGTATGAGGAGTCCTTCAGCCCTGTTGTAAACTTTGGAGTGATTCGATTTTTCTTTTCCCTCTTAGTATCGTGTTGCGGATGGTCACATGTTCAGTGTGACGTAACAAGCGCCTACCTATACGCCCCGCTACGGGAGTCTGTTTTTATGTCACAACCGCCCGGTTTCGTTACCCCCGGTAAAGAGCATATGCATTGCAAACTGGATCGCGCGCTGTATGGGCTGCATCAAAGTGGCCGGGAGTGGTATTATGAGATCCATAAAGTTTTATTAAAGATTGGTTTTAGGAAGTTTGAGTCATGTAACTGTACTTACCTTTTTGATTCTGATATAGTTCTTCTTCTATACGTTGATGACTTTGTAGTTTTTGGAAAATTTAAGAAGATTGACATAATCCTGGATTTACTTGGAAAGCATTTCGACATCAAGCTTTTGGGAAGAACACAAACTTTTAGGGGTCGAGTTTGTTGAAAAGGGGAATTCGTTATGTATACACCAATCTAGTTATATCGATGAGGTGTGTGAAAAATTTAAGAATTTCCGAATTCCTATTTCGTCTCTCCCTATTATTAAGGGTGTTATATTGTCTAAGGTTAATTGTCCTTCTTCTGATTCCGAAAAGGAGTACATGGCTCGTTTTCCTTATAGAAGCTTATTGGGTTATTTATCATTCATTGCCAGTAGAACCAGGCCAGATATTAGTTATGTGGTTAATATATACAGTCAGTTCCAGTCTAAACCGGGTATTTTACATTGGGACGGGTTATTACGGTTGCTTGGTTATTTAAAGTATACTCGACATTACCATCTCCGGTTACGATGTAATGAGGAGAAGTTGGTTGCCTTTTCCGACGCTGATTTTGGGGCGAACCGGGATGACCGAACATCGGTTGGTGGGCAAATAGTCATGGTTGGCAGTTCCCCCGTGGACTGGCGTACCTTTAAAGAAAGGTGCGTCAGTTTATCCACAATGGAGTCGGAATTTGTCGCCATGACTGAGGCCTCCAAAAACCTGATTTGGTTTGACCGGATCCTGCAGGAGTGTCGGGATAGAGCAATCATACGCGATTTAGGTATCAAGTCGAAGCTTTATGCAGATAACCAGGCGGCCATTAACTTCGTAAACTCTCCTATAGAAAATTATAAATCTCGTCATATAGATGTTAAGTTATTTTTTATTAGGGACTTAATTTACAGTGAAGCTTTTGATTTAGAATATATTCCTAGTAAGTCAAATCTCAGTGATGTCTTTACGAAGCCTCAAACCAAACACGATTTGTTAATTTTTGTTAGAACTATATTTGATACAGGTTTTTAATGTTTAAATAGCTTTTCAGATTGTTTTTAGAAATCATACTGCGTACCACCATTTTTCTTCAGTATAAGATTTACATGATGTATAAAGTTTGTAATCCCGTGTATGTGGTGAGTGGCCATAGCCATTTGCATGGTTTAAGCAAACGATGTTTAGCAAGTTTTTAACTAGCTCTTATGAAGTCTCTTGATCACAATTTTGTTTTTCATTGCCTTTTTCATCTAGCTGTTAAGCATTTAATTCCCATCCAATGGTGGAAATGGTGCCTCTTACCATTCTATTCTTGGGGGTTCGAGCAGCCCACAGTACCGTTTTGGGTGGCTTGTCCCTTGGGAGACAAATGCCAGAGAACTTTCTGAGATAGTTTGTGTGAGAGGTAACGGCCACTGGCGGATCTTCTGCGGGCATTGTATTTTTGATTTTGTGAGTCCCTAGTTTTTATATATGAGAATGTCACTAGTCCCCGTTTATCAGTTGGTTGAGAGAAGTATATGTAACTTAACTTTAAATATTTAGATTTATCTATTTAATAGTTTGTTTTAAAGTTTCTGATTAATCTGTTTAACCTTTGAAGTTTAAATATATTTAATTAAAGTTAAAGTAATAGAATTTAAGAACATGAATTTTTGTTCAGGAAATCCAGTTTCTCTCCTTTGTAGCAATATTTTTTTTGAAGTTTAATGTATTTAAAGTAAAGTGTTTAAAGATGTAAGCAATATTTTTTTTGAAGTTTAATGTATTTAAAGTAAAGTGTTTAAAGATGTAGTACCTTTGTCAAGTCTTAAGTTGGATTTAGTACTGTTATATATATATAGAAGTTTTGTTACAGGAATATTATCTTATGATAATGTATTATTTTTGCATTGATTATATTGTTTCTAATAGATCTTTTTATTTGCAGGCATCTGATATCTTCAATGTGAATATTTGTGCGAATGTAGGCAGAGAGAATGGATATTGCTGTAAGATGCTGTCTGTAGATGGATAAATGTACAGCTATTTATTGTTATGTCTTATTAATCAGATGCCAAGTTATTGCCTAAGTTTGCCATTTTTATCAGATTTTTGGAAGCTACTGGGAGAGACTGATGAAGCTATTCTAGTTAATTTTCCCATTTTTGTTCTTGTTAAATAAAAGGTTATTTAAGTTTTGTTTAAATTTGCATATTTAGCTGGGGTCAAGATGACGAAGTTGGTTAGTATGTATCGTTTCAAATTGAAACTTTACTTTTGTAAGTTGGTACGTATGTTGATTTTTTTTTTATTGTGGTATTTTTCAATTTGTTAAATGTTTGAATTGTGTTTATATTGTTAGAAATTTAAAATTTGAATTTTTGTAAAGAGGCCATGAATGGATTTGGGCAAGTTTTATGCTGGATCTTTTGGGCTTTTAACTTTGGAGTTTTTTTTATGGTTAATTTGTTGGATTTCGTTTGAAAATTTTTGTTGGGCATTTCTCGGTTTTCAATGTTAGTTGTTAAATTTAAAGCGTTGGAAGTTTATTGATGCTCAATTTTTGTTAATTGCTAGCCATTATCAGGCATTTTTCATGTTAAGTGTTAGAATTAATAATTTTTTTTAGTTTTGTTCATTGTTTTTAACCGTTTTTATAGAAAGAAGGTGTTCCATGGTCAGTGAAGATTTTTAGATCTTTATTTTTCGTTTTCGATTGGGACATTGAGATGGGGGGCACTTATTAGGAAATATTAACAAGCCCATTTCCCAGTTCTCAATGCCTCTAATTGTATTCAATAGTACATTAATCCTGGTAGTATGATTTACAGTTCTTTATTTTTATTAGGATCATTTCAATTAAATACAAAGTATTCTGAAATTAAACTTATCTTTTATCTTACGTTCATCCTTTTAATCCTTCAGTTATTTATTCAGCTTTACGTTTCTTTAGTTACAGTTCATTGATAACGCCGTATCTTTATTTTGACAACTCCAGAAGTTTACATTTGCCACGCGACATAGTAGAATTTACGAGAGCGTATGACGCGGTGTATTTTTCTCCCGACAGATGGCGGGAACGGATTTATGAATGAATTAGTTGACGTAGTTTGTCATCAGCAAATCACCGTCTTGTAGATCGTTCTGGAGAGTGGGCGTATTGACACGTGCAGTTCCAGCTGCTGTATTTAAAGGGGTTATTTGGAAGGAAATGATAACTTGTTTTATCTACCAATGCTCTCGTTACGAGAATTGCTTTTAGCATTCTCGGGATGCTGTAATGATCTTGTGGTAAATATTTAATCATGCGGCTTATTTTTATTTCCGTTTCGTTTTTAAAAATCATCTTTTAAAAGTTACGATTTTTAGCGTTTCTGTTCTTCATGGCTTCTAAGTTAAAGTGTTTAAATGGCTGTCTCGATTTAAAGTGATTCATTGTTTATTCATCAATACTTGATTTATTTTAAAGACTGTTTTTATCACGATATTTTTACTGTGAACTTTGGAAATCAATAAAAAAAGTTTAAGCCTGGAGCTTTATCTCATCTGTCATTTACTTCATCCATTTTAACATTTCTTCATTTATTGGTTACAGATGCATATAGTAAAAATAGTTTCAACGTACTTCATTATTTTCCTCATTTGCATATTTTTAGAAATCCATCCTCAGATCTACTTTCACTGTTGAACTCTGCTTAATCAACACATAATTTTTAATCAGTTTTACAAGTATAAGATGTCGGGGAATTGGTACTGGTGCTAATCCCTAACACTTGTAAATGCAACCTCACATATCTGTATTTCAAAACCAAGAGCCAATGAAGATTATTTATGAAGATGCCCATGCCCAGTAGATTAATTTCACGCAGAATTGCACGCTTTCATTTCTGTAGTAATTTCATTGTTGCATGCGGGATGTCTTGTTATTTTTTATATATGATTTAATTATTATGATTTAATTATAAACTTGAAGACTTTTACCCATTTAAGGTTAGCCCGACGGTTTTGTAAGATATAAATAGATTTCAAATAAACTCGCTATGAAAAGATAATTACTTTCTATAAAAAATAATTGGAAAACGGAATAAGTTGAAATAAAATCATAGATATGTTATAGGAAATTACACAAATATATTTTAAAACATTTCTATCTTGATTTATGAATACATCATGCAAATGCTTATTATAAAAGTCTTTTTCTTTGGCACAATAGAAACGAACGCGTATAACAAGTGAATTTCGTTAGCAGGCACTTTACAAAATCTCCAATGTTGAAATCCATTAATGCTTCGTCACACTGCATAAATTTAACATCGTATTCAAAATCATTTGAAAGACCCCAAACAGTTGCATAATTACGTGGAAGAGGCCATGGAGTCAGCATCTTATGACTCTAGTGCAGACAAGGAGAATACTGGTTTTGAAGAGTTTGTGCCTAATTGATTTCACGTTTTTATGTAGTATTTGTACATCATCTTATACTTCGTTTATATTTTAACATTTATTACTTTATAACTTTTACAATTTTTAATTATAATAATTTGTGTCTTTTAATTAAGATCTTTGGACTGTTTTATTTGTTTTTATTTGTATATATCAATGCTATTTTTCATTTAACGTTGTTCTTTTCATACTGTTCTTAGTCCTTTTTTACTCACTTTCTTTTCTCATTTTGATTTTGTCTTGGCGCAGCCTGTCCCTATAGGAACTTTGCGCCATAAAACCTCATTCAACCAACCAACCAACCGTATTCGGAATCGTTGATAAATTTTGAGATATCAAACGGGAAATCATTCGCTGAAGTTTTTTAGGCATGCGCAGATGTAACATTTGGACCTCTAATGTTAAATGTCCTTTTAATATTATTGCAAAGCAAACCGCAATGAGGATTATTTTTTAAGCACGATTCTAAAACTTGATGGAATGAGTTGTTAGTTTAAATAAGAACATTTCTGTGCTGATTTATGAACACATTGAACAAATGCTTATAATAAAAGTATGTTCATTGGTGCGAGAAACGAATAAGCATAACAACAAATGCATTTCATTAGCAGATTTTTTACAAAATCTCCGTCGTTGAAGTTCATCAATGCTTCGTCACACTACAAACTATGTTGTAGGCGCAAATTATAGGTTAAACATGCGTGATACCTTTCATCTGTTTTTTTTTTCTGTTTGAGCAAGTAGAGCAGTTAAAAACACGATAAACCGATCTCTCTAGTTCATGATCGAAACATGTTAAGAAGTAATTCATTGCCTCTTCAACGGTGAAGTGAGTACAGTACCATTATTTTAAATTATTCAAAATAGAAACAAGGATTGCCACTGTCGAAAGAGTTTCAAACAGAAATTCACTAATTTTGAAACAAATTTTCTCTAGTTCATGATATTGATCTTTTGTTAGCGGTAAATATTCAGGATTCAAACAAAACCTGGAGTAATTCGTTTTGGAGAAATCGTGTAGAACACACGATTTCTCGTTCACATATGCCACAAATAAGTCATTATTGCAGACGAATATGTATTTTTCAGAATAAAAATGAAACTTGCCCATTATGTTTTGGAAACGATTAAAGCTCGCACGTGACATCGTAATTTCATCGTTTGTGGGGGAAGAGTTCACCACCACTATTATATACAATAAGTATAATTTCATAAGTGGGTACTCATCAGCGACGGGTAAACTTTTTATAGGTCTTTTATCAGTGATTTTGGAAGTGGCGATTCACGCATGTAATAATTCACAATTCCATTTTAACATAAAATTTGTAACTTGCGCACATCTCTGCCTGCAACGGTAAAATATATTTCAAAATTTCAATTTTTTTTTCAAATTTTTTATTCCATTTCTTGAAACCACACTTTACTCTGTTTCGAAGGGCGAATAATTTAGAAAACAGGTCATTGTTTTTTTTTTAAAACAGGTACGGGGAAAATGTCCGAGCTTTTTTTTTCACTCATTTGGTGTATAAATACTGAACAGGGGAAACTGTTTGCAACAACTGCACCATGCAATGGGGTCTTTGAACATGGGACTTATGAAGGTCCCCTGTAGTAATAATGATGATTATAATGGAGCACTTTCACATCTTCTTCGATGCATGAGGGACAATGAGGTACTTTTTACATTTTTGGTATTTTTGAAGAATTTTGCAAATAACTTTGTAATGAAGTGCATGTCTGGAGACCTCCAACATTTCTTTTCATGTTTCTTCTTTTTAAAAAAGTAGTAAAAAACTGCGTGTCCCTTTCCCATGTCAAGAAAAATGTTATTTTTTTCACTCTCTCTGTTACACGGTGGGCTGCGGGCCTCTTGCCCTTTATTTTTCCTTGCAATTTTTACATACATATGCTAAAGTATAATGACACATATTTATGCTATATAACACAATACATAAAAAAAAGTACAGAGAAATATACAAATTATAAAGAAGTAGCAGCAGCTTCTTCAGAAAGACAAGAAAAACATACAATCAAGGATAATTTTTTTCTTAAACACAAATGAAATTGTGGTTACATAAAACAGATTCGATGATAGTTTGTGCAATCATTGCAAATAATACCAACTACCAAAATCAGTAACTTGAAGTTCCCATGCTAATATATCCGTACGTCTTGCACTATCGGTTAATAATGAATTATGGAAATGGCGTTTCTGTTTTCATTAATCGGCTTTCTTTTTTTAAGGCTTTCCTCTTTTGAGTTTCGATTCCATCTAATATTTACTGTGCGGATTCTGATTTTTCAAAATCATTACCTAAAACACCGAAATGTTATTTTTAATCACCAGTTTTACTAAGAAGCACTTTGTTGTGATGGTAATATGCATTGCTGTGAACCGAATCTATTAAAATTTATTGTCGTAAAAAGACGACAATACTATTTTGTTTTGCATTACCCTGTAAGCCTGTTTTTTCGAAATTATGAAATATTGAATCTGTCTGGTGATGGTGACAATGCGTTTTTATACATTTCAAAGAATATGCATTTATCGCTGTTTTTTTTACACATTTTCTTCCCCATAACAGAACAAATAAATTCTCTTATCCGAAAGGTACATTCTTCCCTAATTTTCCTTTGTTACTATTATCGAACAATATATGAGTAGTGAAGCAGCACCGTAAACTGGAGATATGCAACAATTAAAATAATAAAACTTTGTAAAAATCACCATAAAATAAAAACAATACATAGGACTCGTTTTGAGCTAAAAATATTAACAGCTCGTCATCAGCTAAAGTAAACACGTGTCCATAAAGGAACAAAGTCAAAAATGAATTGAAAGGTAGAGAGTAGAGCTTGCAGAGAATGCGACAGATGGCGCTAGCTGACAGGAGCACACGCAGAAGACGAAAGTGTTGTCAAAAGGATAAAAGAGAAATTGATAGGAAAAAATGGAAATGAAAGAAATAAACAAAATTAAGATAAAATAAAAGGAGTAGATTAAAATATATATAAATGTAAATAAAGATAATAAATAAAGTAATATAAAAGAATAAAACAAGAAAAACCAAAAGAACCTTTTTTTAAACAAAATACAAATAAAAGAAACAAGAGAAGAGGGAAAAGAATTACAAAAGTAATTTCCACGCTGGAAAGAGGAAAGGAGATGATGAAAGATCATTGGCAAGATTATGAGAAATTTTAGAAATAAAATATGCATCATGAAAATCCGAGGGAGAGGCAGGGGAAGAAATAATTTTGGCAATGGAGAAATTGAAACAATGACTGGAAGTCCAACAGTGAGAAGCAATCGAAGATTTAGAGATTTCTTGATTTGCAATATACCTCTGATGCTCGCCTAATCTGAATTTTATTTATATTTATTATTTTAATATATGAGTAGGATCAAAGTTACTGTTGTCTAAAATGTGACAATGAGTTTTCAAATCAGAATATAAATTATCATGCGTAATATCTAGATATAGAAACTGAGAGCATATAAATCAAACAGTATTTGTTGTCATATTTTTTTAAAAAACAGGGGGCTCTGTCCTATACGAGCTACGCTCGCCAACCCCCGTTCAAACACCCCAGATTCTAAAAGCAGGCTAATTTCATCGGCTTTAAAAAGATTGAATTATAATTTTAAAAAACTGTGGCGATCTCCCTGTAAACGTTTTTTTATTCATATTCCTTTGATTCGAGATTTTTAAGGCTAAATCAGCGTTTGTGGAGGGATACAAAGGCTGTTTTCGTCTTTGATTTAAAAAAAAAATTAGTTTAATTTTGAAAATAAGCTAATGTAAAATGAATTAAGTAAACAGAGTCTTTGTCTCTCCGTTTTTTAACAGCTCTATAAGAAAGTTCCTTTAAATAACACATTTGAAGTGTGTCGTTTTATATCTGACGTAATTTTCACCAAAGTTTTCGTGTAACTATAGATTTATGACGTAATTTTCAATATTTTCCTGATTTTTAACACGTAATCACTTACTTCTCATTTGAAAGTTTTTTTCTGATTATAATAGCCACGTGTAAATAAATTTTTAATTCGAAGGAAATGTTATTCTTTGCGTTGTTTTTAAAATTGGCAACAGTTTAAAATCATATCCTTTTCTAAAATATGTAAAAAATATCTGACGAAATGCTGAAAATTTAATTTAAAATGGAGATAAATCCTCAAAAAATGAATGCAGTCTGCACACCGGGAACTTCTAATGTATTAAATGATGTAAAAATGTTTTCCCATGTACAGTTTTTGCTCATAAACGATTTTGACCAACTTTAACATTAAATATCTCTAAAAATAAATATTCGATTTAAAAACTGTCTGCATCAGCGTGTTTATCAAGCATTTCTCTATAATAGCACCAATTTTCATATTTTTGTATGAAACAGTTTTCTTAATATTAACGAAGAAAGACCCCCGGTCACAAGAAATATGGATGCCGATCTAGGAGTTTACCGGGAAGATCTACGCAGATTTTTATTTGTCCATTTCCAAATCGTTACTTTTTTTTTATATATATATAGAAGGATAAGAATATTAAAGATGGGCCATGTGCAATTTAGAGAGCTGTAAAACGGCAAACCCCACGGAAGAGGATGAAGCATGGAAAAAAAACAAGCTTAAGAGAACTCGGGACTCTTAAAATTGTAAAAAATGAAAAAAAAAATCCATTTTCAACATTTAATATCTTAAAATATGTATGATTTAAGAGCAAAATTTTAAGAATACATTCAGAATTCTTCAGAGTTTGGTAAATAGAACTTGCATGACCGATTAAAAATTATTTCTTTAAAGCTAAATATACATTGGCATACCGATTTTCCGTAGCAAGGTACCCCATCTCTATAATAGCTATTCAATAACCAGGAGGCGTCTTTTCGATGAAAGCTACATTATTTGGATTATCATCAGTAATTGGCATTTCTGTTGACAGGCGAGTTTTTCTGCTGTACCACACGTGATCTTTTGTTATTTGTGTTATTTGTTTGTTTCTTTGGTCCTTGCGGTGTTACTTTGGTCCATCCCATAAAAAAAGTTTTTATTTTTTGTATTGAACAAACAATACAAGATAATTTGGAGTTTTTGCCTTTGAAAAATATTTTATACCCTACTGTAGGGTATTTGAATAGTTTGGGGTAATTAATTTTTTTAGTGGCAACACTGAATGTGTTTGCAAAAAACTGTTTTCGTGTGTAAATTTTAACTCTCCAAACTTTCTATTGTGAAACAATGTGGATAAGAACTGCAAATAAGGAAAGTGTCAAATTATTACCTTTAGTAACCTGTAACCCATCTGTGATCATAGGTTTTCCTTTAACTTTTTATTTTGCGAGGAAATGTTTGCGTTTTGATAAAGCTAACATGAAAACTAGTATGCTACTTTAGCCAGGCCTTTATTGGTCCGAAAAAACCCAATTACTTGGAAATGCCTTTTATACAACCAAATCTCTTAAAACATGTTTTAAGTAAAATTTTTTTTCAAATGTTATGTAGCAAAATGTTACATCAATTGTTTTTGTTCCAGTTGCAGAAGATAACATGCCGAAAACTGTTTCTCGTTTCTTTAATAGTAACATTGGTTATTGTGTTTAAATGTTAAGAAAAAAAATGTTTATCGAGTTTCTAGCGTTAATTTATTAGCAAAATCTATTGCAAGGGAGTTTCAATAAAAATGTATTCATTTACATATGAAATGTATTCATTTTATATGAAACTAAGTGAATGGACCAAAGAAGCCCCTGGCACGGGCAATTTTGTTCCAAAACTTTAAAAATAGTTTAAAAAAAAAAAATCCTCTTTAAAACCATACAGTTTGCTTCATTGTTTCATGTTCATTGTTTACAACTCTAAGTTAAAACATGAATACATTAAAATGATTCTCAGTTTTTATTACTAAAATAGGTGCAAAAATACAATTAACAGGTTTTAAAACATTAAAACCAATAATCAGATGGTAAAAAACTTCCCGAGCGCTTTCGACCAAACCCTGGTCATCATCAATGGGGTGAAAAATGAGAATAAGACCTTCAGAATGCATACCGGTATAAATAACGCTGGGCGATTCCAAAAACTGTAAAAAAGGGGGAGGGAGGGAGGGGGGACGGATGAGTTCATGCAGCTACATTGATCATTCCAATCCAAAGATTCCATTGACACCAAGTAGACCAAACCAAATGCTCGGTATATGACAGGACAATGTATCATTACAAGTGTTTCTACCTCTGGTTAAAATTTCAATAGACTCTCTCAAAATACATGTGTTAAATTGATTTGTATGTGTGATGATCTTTGCTTTACTAAAAAGGATGTCAATATCAGCTTCTAAATTTAACCGAGCTAAAGCTGTAGATGGTTTCCCCTGTCCTATATCAGCCTTTCCTGTAGCCTTCTGGTTGTCATTCCAATGTATAAGTTATATTATTATTTTTATATCTGAATGGGATCATATAAATTCCTGCTTTGTCATATGAATTAACTGGATCAACTTTTCTGTGAACTAGATTTTGTAGTTTAGCTGGAGGTTTAGCTATTATTGCTATATCATATTTTTTTAATGCATACCTAATTCTCTCATAAAGTTGTGGAACGTAATCAACACTACAAAAGTTCAAAAAATGCGTACTCTTTTTTATAGAATTCCTGCTTTTAAACTCATTAATTATTTTATTGATAAATTTTCTCGGGTAACCGTTTTCAGCTGCGATTGTTTTGATCTTAGTTAATTCCTCCTGTATATAGGCATCAGTACATACTTCGAATGCTCTCTTTATGTAAAATCTGTAGGCTGCTTTTTTGTAATTAGCTGGAACTGTACTATTATAAGATATTGTATTGTTGGATCTACATGGTTTCCTATAAACCCTCCTATCTATGTTGTCTGTTAATTTATTCTTGATGAGTTCAACATCTAGGAAAGGCAAAGATTCATTTTTTTCTATTTCTAAGGTAAACTGTATTCTGTTGTCGATACTATTAGCATGCTTTAAGAAATTTTCCAGGTTCGAAATGCCATGATTCCATACTATAAGAATGTCGTCGACATAACGAACCCATAATTCAGGTTTTAACTCGGCGGTGGATGAAATCTGCTTCTCTAATGGCCTTAGTTTCAGTTCAGCTAATAAACCGGAGATGGGAGATCCCATAGGGGCCCCATCCGTTTGTTTATAATAATTTCCGTTGAAAACAAAGTTGTTATTGATAATTAAATTCAAAGCTGATATAAGTGTGGTTTTAATATTGTCGTCCTGTAGTGAATTGCTATTGATATGGTTTTCAATGATATTCCTAATTTCTTGTACATTTATTGATGGATATAAAGATTTTATGTCAAAAACTTGCAAGAATTGTATTATCCCCAATCTTAATATCTGCGATCCTTTTAATTAAATCTGAAGTGGAATTGATTGCATGTTCAGTAGGGGGTAACATTGATTTGAGTAGCGGTATAAATACTTTTTCTATTGGATAAGTTGGAGCGGAGCATTTGGAAACGATAGGTCTGAGGGGGAGGTCTGGTTTGTGATCTTTCAAACGCTGAAAGGCTGAAAGAACATATGGCTGATATAGGAAAGGGGAAACCATCTACAGCTTTAGCTCGGTTAAATTTAGAAGCTGATATTGACATCCTTTTTAGTAAAGCAAAGATCATCACACATACAAATCAATTTAACACATGTATTTTGAGAGAGTCTATTGAAATTTTAACCAGAGGTAGAAACACTTGTAATGATACATTGTCCTGTCATATACCGAGCATTTGGTTTGGTCTACTTGGTGTCAATGGAATCTTTGGATTGGAATGATCAATGTAGCTGCATGAACTCATCCGTCCCCCCTCCCTCCCTCTTCCCTTTTTACAGTTTTTGGAATCGCCCAGCGTTATTTATACCGGTATGCATTCTGAAGGTCTTATTCTCATTTTTCACCCCATTGATGATGACCAGAGCTTGGTCGAAAGCGCTCGGGAAGTTTTTTACCATCTGATTATTGGTTTTAATGTTTTAAAACCAGTTAATTGTATTTTTAGCACCTATTTTAGTAATAAAAACTGAGAATCATTTTAATGTATTCATGTTTTAACTTAAAGTATTAAGGTGAATGTGTCGTTTCTCTTGCATATAGTTTTCTATATATATTTAATTAGTTTACAACTCTATTTCGATGTTGAAAAATCACATATAACATTTTTTTATAATGGAAATGAGAGCGAAACCAAGAAAAAATGGCCCAAAGTAAAGTTGACGGTAATTCTTAAGATATTTAAATCAGGCCGATATGTTTTCGTTAACCCTTTCCGGCACGCTAGCCTTTAAATTTGGAATTTCAACAAAAAAATTTCCGGGCAGTCTGTTGGGGCCTAGAATAGTAGGGGAAACCGGGGGAATGGCGACACCTTAAGGGAATTTAATTTTTTTCACTTCAAATTTTTTTTTATTTTTTTAATAGTAAAAATTCTAAAGCTGAATCATGATCTTTAGTATCTGTATAAATTTAACCGTAATCATAACTGTAAACTAAGTATACATAAAAAAAAATTTATTTCAACCTCTGTACAGTGGCGGGATTATCCAGGATACTGGGGTGATTCCACCATTATATCGGGGTAATGACGCCACTCTTTAATGACCTAGTAAATACATAAAATGAACAGTAGGAAATACATAACCTACTAAAAATATTTAGAAAGCAATAATTTACCAAAATAATGAATAATTTCAATGTCCCTTAAGATAGATTTTTTTAATCTACTAAGCTTACAATTTAACTCAAATTGGAAAAGTCATCCTTTGCCATGGTGGCGGCATTACCCCGAGAGGACAATATAGCGGAAATTCCACAGCAAACCGAAAGAAGAACCGAATTTGTTCAACAAATTACATCAAAATGTTGGCGAATGCATTTAGATTACGGGCAATATTTTCTTGAGTACCTAATGTTACAATAAAAGGTGTTTACCTCTACTCATTTGAAGCTCCAAAATAAGAAGCAACTAAATGAAAACAAAATTTTACACTAGAATAAGCGAACGACGTACAACAAAATCATTCTCACTCTAGGCACTATTTCTATTGTTGGCCGCTATAGTGCAGGCGCATTCACTATATCAAACTGCAGTTAGTTTTTAAACTAGGCGGAGTGGCGCCATTCCCCCGGTCTCTCCTATTCCTGTGTAATTTTGTAAAGATTATACTTACCGCTTGAAAAGAGCGGCGAATCAAGCATTGCGATAAAGCGCGTAATAGAGTGAAAGTAATGAAAGGTTTTTTTTATATGATTGAAATAAATCTAGAATTTGATCTCCATAGCAGATTTAGCATTACCCAGGGTGCATCACGGAGAGGCCTGCTACTCTACACCCCCCTACCCCCCCCCCCCCAAAAAAAAAAGAAAAAAAAGGGGAAAAACTATTCTTGGTTATATATAAACTAGTAGGCTAGGCCCGCTGCGCTGGTCAATATTTCCAAATGAACCTTGGATTAAACTAAATGGTGAATTTGAACTTGTATTTTAAACAATATGGATCTTCAGCTTGACCTTGCACATTACTGAAAGCGGTGCGAACGCCATTGCGATATAATGTTATCTTAAGCGTTGGACAAAATTTAGCAATTAAGAAGTAATTGTTTTAGTTGATTATAAACAGCGCACTTATGGTCGGGTAATGAGACCGTTATGACAACAGGAATTAATACCTCTGTAACTAATCAACATATAATGAAAACGTATATACTAACACCATTCCTAAAAGTCATGCAACAGGGCCACTTGTAACAAAATATGTTCTGTAGATTTTTTTAAAAAGGCTAAACTTTCATAATCAGGTTCACTTAATTTTTGAACTTTTACTGTTGCTCTATAACTAAGTACCCTTGAACAATATGTATACACTAAAACCTTTCCAAAATTATTACCTAACTAATTGTGGTATATCCTACGAAAGTATTATAAACAATCGGAATGAAATACAAATTTCCGTTGTAAATATATAGTAGATGATGATGATGCGATTTTGTGTAATAGAATTCATAGTAAAGTTTTCGCTTCAAACAAAAACGATGCTTTCAACATTAAAGCTAATACACCAATATGTGAAGCATCCGATTACGGAAGGTTAACTTGAATTCTCATGAGCAACTACTCAAAGAAAAGTGAATATGTGGCTTTTGTGATACTTTTATGTCAGCCGGGCGCAGGTAATAAATCAATAAAGATCGTTTTCATAGCATATTCTTATTTTGTTATTTTCATTTAAAACACAAACCTTTCACTCATTTAATTTAAAATGCATGCCTTATACAAATTTCATTTAAAAAACTGAAAAGATAAACAATAACAGGAAATAATGCCATAATTAAAAGCAAAAAAATATTTTTAATTTACATAGGGGAGACCGGGGGAATGGCGACACCTTAAGGGAATTTAAATTTTTTCACCTCGAAAAAATGTTTATTTTTTATTAGTAAAAATTCTAAAGCTGAATCATGATCTTTAGTATCTGTATAAATTTAACCGTAATCATAACTGTAAAGTAAGCATATATAAAAAAATATTTTTTAAACCTCTGCACAGTGGCGGGATTACCCAGGACACTGGGGTAATTCCGCCACTGAACCGGGGTAATGCCGCCACTCTTTAATGACCTAGTACATGCATCAAATGGATACTAGGAAACACTCAACCTATTGAAAATAGTTAGAAAGTAATGTAATTGAGCAGAATAACGGTTAAGCTTACAATTTACTTCATATTGCAAAAGTCACTCTGCTGAATCGGCTCCACTACATTAAAATGAGGCCATTTCTCACCCGATCTGCATGGCGGCGGCATTACCCCGAGAGGACAATATGGCGGAAATCCCCAAGCAAAGCCGAAAGAAGAACCGAACTTGTTCAACACATTGCATCAAAATGTCGGCGAATGCATGTAGATTACGGGCCATATTATCTTAAATACCTAATGTTACAATAAAAGGTGCTTATCTCTACTCATTTGAAGCTCCAAAATAATAAGCAACTAGATGAAAACTACATTTTTCACTAGAACAGACGAACGACGTACAGCAAAGTCACTCCCACTTTAGGCACTGTTTATATTGTTGGCCGCTATAGTGCAGGCACATTTACTATCTCAAACTGCCCTTAGTTTTTAAACTAGGTGGGGTGGCGGCATAACCCGGGTTGGCGGCATTCCCCCGGTCTCCCCTACGCAAAATGTAACTACTGCTACTGGGAATTTTAAAAATGCTATCAGCGAGATGTGCGCACGGTTGTTATAAATGTACCCATTTTTTCTTCTTATCGAGGAGCAATTTATAAATCGCACAATATTATTCCAATTCCAGTTTCTTTCATTGAGGAACCTATGACCGGAAAAAATGGAAAAAGACTCTTGTAGATTCTTCTGATGACGGCATCTGACGCCATAAACCGAGTTTATATATATGAAAATAATTTTTAAGTCGTTACAAACATTGCTTTCATACTTAAATATTTTCATTGGTACTACTTGTTATCCCGTCGACCAATTTCGCCAAATTATATAAATCGCCAAACCATTCGCCAAATTACATAAATTGACATAATCTTTATTTTAAATAACGAAATAACAAATAAATTAGTATAACATTAATAAAAATACAAATAAAACGTCGAAATTAAAATCACTTGATGACGTAAACACGTGTAGTTTGTTTAAATTCAAGTGAATTTGATATTTACGATCAACCATTATTGGCATTTAATCTTATAGCTTGACGATAGATTTTTGGTCGACGGAATATCTAAGTAGTACCTTTTCCATTTTTGTTTTATAACGCTAAATTCTCAGTAATTTTTCCCCTTTTATTTTACATAAAATCACTATTTTTTTTAAAAAAATTAAGATGCTTGCATTTTTATTTCAAACTCATAGAGCCGTTTTTATTTTTTAGCCAAAAGAGTTGATTTGAATTTTTTCCGTTGCTAGAGTAACGGATGTAATGATAGATATTTTGAGGTTTAGATGCCAAAGACACCGTCAAATTAGAAAAATATGAAATGTGTCATGAACTGTTGGACTTATAAAAATTTATTTGGTAGCATTCGATTCAGCATACAAAACTGCATTAAAATATGCTATCATTTGACACATAATTTTGATATTCGATTTTTTCCCCCTCCCCGTGCAAAACCATTAGGGGTGACACTTTAGAAAATCCTATCTTAGCAGAAGTTTATGTCATAAGAAGTATTTCTACTACGATTTTCAAGATTTTAGGTTCAGTAGTTTGCGCTGTGCGTTAATTAGTCTCCTAATCCAGACTTTATTTTAAACACTATATTAGATATGCGATTTTGCGGTGAATCGATGATCGAAAATTAGTCCAATATCATTTGAAATATTACATAACAGAGGAGAAAGTACGAAGAAAGACGAAGAAGAAATGACGAATTGCAAAAGACTTGTAATTTTTTTTTTTTTCAAAATGTTGAATTTTTCCATAGTAATAACGTATTAAAACATAAATTTCCTTAAAAATTATCTTTATTTCCCAGATTTCGAATCTGTGAATTTTCCTATAAATGAAATTGGCGATATGACTTGAGAAAATAGATAATATTTGCTTAAATAAAATGGGTAATATTCGTTGATCTGGGTTCGAGTTTATAAATATCACATGCTTTCGGAATTACGGCGAAATACATTTTAAAAAGTATGAAATTATTTTACAACAAGTATGTGTGGCAGAAATTCACACTGAAATTTAAGTATTCGATTCCATTTTTAAAATACACTGCTCAAAACAATTAAAGGATATTTGAAGTTTTATATAAAATAAAGATATAAACGAAATTTTTTTTGCCGAAAATAGAAGAAGAGAATCACAAATGCAAATTTTTCTGGTTTTCAAACTGTGGAGTATGCAAATTTTGAGTTCGACGTCAAAAACGTCGCTTCAGCGGCAGCGAATGAAATTTGACTTTCAACTGGATAACAGAGAATGAAGACAAGGATGATCGGCATTCAGTGATTGCTTTGTTTCGATGAGTACGATGTCTCAGCGAAGTCATTTGACAGATTCAGAAGCTCTGAGAATTGTTGGTAGGTTAGAAGGGGGCCAAACTCAAGCCGAAGTAGCGCAAGCCATTGGAGTGTCACAAAGTGTCATTTCCAGGATCTGGAACCGTTTTTTGGAGAGTGGATGTGCAGGCCGAAGACCAGGGCAAGGTCGTAGACGGGCAACAACGCCCAATGAAGATCGGTATTTAGCGTTAACAGCTCGGAGACACCGAACCATGAACGCTACCCTTCTCCAACAACACCTTCGCTCGGCTACAGGCACCACGATTTCAACTCAGACTGTCCGAAACCGGCTCCATGCTGTAGGTCTGTATGCTCGCCGACCGATGGTATGTGTTAGATTAACATCAAGGCATCGTCGCGACCGCAGGGAGTGGGCAACCGAGCATGTCAATTGGAGGAGAAATGAATGGAGCAATATTCTGTTTTCTGACGAGTCCCGTTTTTCTGTGCATCCGGATAATAGGCGTATTTTCATCTGGAGGGACCGTGGCAGTAGGAATAATCCTGCGTTCGTGCACGAAAGTGTCAGATTTGGCGGTGGAGGAGTGTTGGTGTATGGTGGCATCTCCATTGACGGGCGCACTGACCTCCACATCATTCGAGATGGAGCTCTGACTGGTCGCCGATATAGGGATGAGATCCTCAGACCTATTGTAGTCCCTTACGCTGCAGCAATCGGAGATAACTTCATTTTAATGGACGATAACTGCAGGCCACATCGTGCAAACCTGGTGGAGGATTTCCTTTCCGAGGAAGGAATCGTTCGAATGGAATGGCCAGCGTGTTCTCCAGACATGAATCCAATCGAGCACGTTTGGGACGCTCTAGGAAGACGAGTTTCTGGCCGCCAACAACCCCCACAAACTCTCCAAGAACTGGAAAGAGCTCTTATGGAAGAGTGGGGCAGAATACCCCAACTCGTCATTAATAGCCTCATTGAGTCCATGCCTCAAAGGTGTTCAATGTTGCTGGCCGCCCGTGGAAACCATACCCCCTACTGAAAATGATTTTCATTGAATGAAACACCTTTTGTTATTCTTTTTTTCTCATATGCACAAATTGTGCTTTTTTCCTTTAGTACACAAATGCGCAATAAAATGCAATTTTTTCTGCCAAACATGTGTAATTTATTCTCATATAACCTACTATGTCTGTCGACCAAGTATCAATCAGCTAAACAGTTTACCAGATACAAAATCCACCTAAAACTGCAATATCCTTTAATTGTTTTGAGCAGTGTATTAACTGATATCTATATAAGTTACAATTGAATATGAAAATGTACTCAAAAAATGATCTCTTTCACCTAAAAAAACACCATTTGTGAGAACATCCTCAAGCTAATGTCACGCTTATGCATTTTTGGCTTAAAATCACATTGTTTGGCGACAAAAGAAAAATAAAAAATTGTAAAGAAACAAATAGTAATTACACATGTGACTCACAATTACATCTGCTTGTTTCTTCTATAAGTCACGTGATGGGACAATTAGATATAAAAAAAAAGAAAAGAACAGAACAGAAAGAAAATGTCGTTAAAATTTCATCTAATCAAATTTTCAGATTCGTTTGCATATCTAACGCAAGCGATAAAGAGTCAAATATTGCGTATCAAGTGTAATATTTCTTATTAAATTAATTTTTAAGCATTACAAATATTTCTTTCAGGTTTTGATTAAATGTTTCCGTTTTTTAATATTATCACTCATTAAAACGGATTTTCTTCTTCTTTTTTTTTCATTTAAATAAAATTAGTAACAGTTTTTCTTTTATTTTTCGAGGTTTAATAGCCGTTTCAATTTTTTTTTTTTTTATCAACGATGAATTTCGCCAAGAAATAAAATGGTAATCTTATCGCCCAAAATAACAGAATTTTCCGTCATAATTCTAAAACTAATATAGGTAGAATAATGTGTTATAGGTTAAAACCTTCCCTGAAACAATACCTTTCTAACGGTATAGGTTCCGTAAAAATCCATGCAGTAGAATTCGATATCTAGGCGTTCGGAACGAAATTTCCGTTTGGATTTTATATATATAACTAGAAAGGTAGCCCGTCAAAAATGACGGAAATTTAGATATAAAGATATATACAACTCATGTGCAAGAATATGAGTTTTCTCGTTTGTTCCGCAGTGATAGATGAAAATAACACAATTTAAGAACGAAACACATTTATGAAAAACTGTGTACAGTAGAAGACCACTAATCTGCACAGTTTGGTTCCAAGTGTTATGCAGATTTGAGGCTTTTTGCGGTCATGTTTATTCAATCTTTGTTTACATTTTTTTAAATTCATATATTGGACAATTTAGATTGTTGAGCCTTAAAAATAAATAAATATAACACACTTGAAGTAAGGTTAAAAACTATTAAATTATCGCATACGATTTCATGAAATGGTATTATATGTGTGTGCTTCACGATCTTGGTTACGACGTTGGCGAAATTGGCTGCAACTTGTCATAATCCTAATAGTGTGTGCCGCTATAACAAAAAAGTAACCAGTTTTTACCGACTTCAAAAAAAAGGAGGAGGTTATCAATTCGATGCGTATGTATGTTTTTTTTTTTTTTATGTATGTTCACCGATTGCACCGGAACTTTTTGTCCGATTTATGTGATTTTTGTTTTAATTGAAAGAGGATACTCTCGAATTGGTACCACTTCCGTTTCATCGAAATTGGCTCAGTAGTTTTTTGGTAATTCAACAAAAACCAATAAAATGAAGGATTTCACCCAAATTATCTTTCATTGTTATAACCGGTTTCTCAATCATACGCATAAAATTATGTATTTATACGTTAACGCCAAGTTGTCGCCAAACTTGGCGCAGTTAGGTGAATTACCGCCAACTTTGGCGACCAAAATAAGTCACCATAAATGAAGCCAACTTGGCTGTAACTGACTAATTTGGCGATATTCCCATTCAAATTCAGTAATGGATCTTCCCCAATCTGTTTCTTCGCATTTTATAATCGACAGTCATATTTAAAATTCTCAATTGGCAATCGCATTCAGAATAGTAATTTAATGTACATTAATTAAATATACACCATTATTTAAAATGCTAAATAATACAGAAGCAAGCTAACTTAATACAAAGCAATAATTTAGCATACAATAGTTTAATTAAACACATAACATCAGACTGGCGGCGGAACAGATCTTATATATTCCCGCGGCCACCATCCTGGATTTTTTCTTGGCTTAAAAACCCCTTATCCGCCAAGTAGTAAATGTGATGTTCGCAAGCAGCGATTTATGTGCATGTTAGGCTTAACGGGGTTGCCATAATACTTCACTCGTCGGCGTTGCCTTAGCGATAAACGCCAACAAAAAATCGCCAAGAAATCCAAGATGGCGGCCGCGGTAATATATAACATCTAAGCCCTGGCGGCACATAATATATAGATAATATTATATACATACCTATATTATATTATATTAAACAGTTATATGTATGGATGCTTTTTGATTGCCTTTAAATTTTCCACTAGATAATATTAATGATAACTTTCCTGATAGGGGCCTTGGAGAGAAAATGAAAATTTCACGCATATTTTCTGAAAATCTATTAACTGTCTCGGTATTACTTAGTTATCCCGTTGATCAATTTCGCCAAATTATATAAATCACCAAATTATACAAATTGACATAATTCTTATTTTAAATAACGAAAGAACAAATAAATTAGTTTAACATTAATAAAAATATAAATAAAACATCGAAATAAAAATCACTTGATGATGTAAACACGTATAACTTTTTTAAAGCCAAGTGAATGTGACATTTACGATCAACCATTATTGCCATTTGATCTTATAGTTTGGCGATAGATTTTTGGTTGACGGGATAACTAAGTTGTACCGCTGTCTCATATACAAAAGCAAGTTTTACAATATTTATAAATCTATTTATTGTTTACAACCATTTGTCTACTTTTATATGCAAACAGAAGTTGAGCCAAGATCCCTATGCTGTTAAAATACAAGATTACCAACATAGAAAGGAAAAAAAGGAGTTACTCTAATTAATATTACAGGCGGCATTATGTTATGGTGCGGTGTATTTACATGGCACAGAATTTAAACATCAGTCGGCATAAGCATAATTCCGAAAGCAAGTCAGTGAGTTACGCAGACATGAAAACATTTGAATTGTATCAAGAAATGAGAGCAAGTAAATTTGAATCAGATTGCCCGATAACAGCAAAAAGTGCGCGATACTAACAGCAAACATGGTTTAAAGGAAATGCGAATATCACAAGTTGCTTCCGAAAGTTTTACATGTTCTATATGTTTTGCAGTACTATGCTCACTAAAATACGTCAGTTACTATGCAGAACCATGACACTTTAACCAAGACTAATGAGCATGAAGACGAATTTCTAATCTTCCGTAATTGAGCCCACAGTTAAGGCTAGCGTGAAACAAAAAAAAAATATCAGCAGCAATGTGGTTTAATGTAAATGTGGGTATCATAAAATATTTAATTCGCAAAACGCATCAATGCACCAAATCATATTAGCTCAGAAACAACAATTGGCAGTGGACTCAATAACGGTAGATTACTTAATAGTTTTAAAATCTTCACTGCCCAACGTATTGAAAATGATGATGCAATAAGAAGCATAAATGCCTAAGTGAGTTAAGCAGATTTTTTCAAGAAAGATTAAATACATAACAGCCAAAAATAAACAAAATGCCGTCATGATGCAATGAGTTCTCAATTTCTCTATCAGAATCTTTAGATTTGGCGAAAGATTAAGCAAATAATTTAAATTATGAATAAAAGTACCATGCTGAAAGGCTTAGCATACATTTAAGCACATTTTCATTAAGTATACATCATACGTTACATATTGGCACTTGCATAATATCTCCATATAAGAAAACATTAATGCCACTAAAAAATAAATTGTTTTTAAATTCTTGAAGCCTCAAGTGAATTACATATAAATTCTCTTTTGACACTATAAAAATTTCATCAATGACCAGCCATTTGACGGAACGCCATTTAAGACTTTCCTGCTGTAGTCTTTACACGATCATTTTTTGATAAGTTGTTCGGTTGTCATATACCCTAATGGCTCCTGGTGCATGTAAACTTCGTTGCGGGTGCGAACACCTCGAAGTTACCTATGAATTATACCTCTGAGGTGCCTTGCCAGGTGAAGGTCTCGTCATCTGATTAAGCTTCTAAATTACGAGATCAACATGAGTAGCAATGCACAGGTGCTAAACAACAAGGTATAAATGTTAAGTAACTGGCATAAAAAAGTTCATAATTAAGAAATAGGCACTTCCGATAGAAAAACGAACTAGGCGCTCATCAGGTTTATTGCCGCTACGTGGCAATTAGGTGGTCGCCTACGCCGATGCCAGGTATCATACCCGTTCATCTAGGGCAACCCGGAAGATAAGGGCCTGGTCATCGGTTAGAAAGTGTGAAAAATAAGTCATTGGGTCTCTCTTCTCTATTTCATAGAGCATTTTTAGTAAGCCGAAGAACTTTTTAATGACAGTTTCCAAAGTTAGATATTTTTTCATGCGAGCAGCATCTCTTGTCGTTCTACCCATGTCCAAATAGAGAAACAAAATTCTTTAATTAAAAAATAAAGCTATTAAATCTGAAGAAGAATAAATGTAATATATATATAAAGAATTTTTACAAAAAACCTGTGTTATTAATGACACACAAATCTGGACAAAAGTATTTACTTGTCAAAATAACATCTTTAAAAGTTTCTTTAAAAGTCCGTAATTTCCTCCAAAAGAATCATGCAAAAATTCTAACTCGAAAAAACTAGAAAGTGAAAAATAAACTTTTTTACCAAAAATAAAACCGACTTCAAAAACTACTACAAAGTAAAAAATAATTTTTTTTTACATAATAGTTAATAAGAAATTAAATTAAGAGCATTGTATTTACCATGCGTATTATTATATTTATGTACATTAATTTGATTTTTTGGAGTCGGTGCCAGCCCAGCCAAGTTCAAAATTAAAATTGTTTATCCAATACAAATCGTAACAAAATTCAGCAAAACAGTTTAGGAAAAAAATTCCATTCTGAATCAACTCTGCATTTGAAAATCTGTGTTTGGCAACGATTTTTTTTTACATAATAGTCTGTATAAGCGCACGAATTTTATAATAACTTTTAAATTAGCACACATAATTACAGCTAATCTCACTTGAAAATACACGTTTACAAAATCAGATGAAATGTTTCAAAAATGGTAAAATTAAAATTTTTTAATTAAATAACAAATCGTAAAAAAACTCGTAGATATTTGGATGTGTCTGTTGGATAATTATACTTAACTTCGTTTGGCTGGCACCGACTCCAGAAAATCAAATTAATGTACATAAATATAATAATACGCATGGTAAATACAATGCTCTTAATTTAATTTCTTATTAACTATTATGTAAAAAAAATATTTTTTACTTTGTAGTAGTTTTTGAAGTCGGTTTTATTTTTGGTAAAAAAGTTTATTAGTAAAATTTCTGATATAAAGTAGCTTTCAAAAACTTGTGTAAAATTGCAGGCCGTTCTCGTGTTATGTCAGTCCTAGGAATAATATTTCTAACACTGAAGAGTTTCCATGTATATATGGAATTTAGAAAATCTTCTCCAAAAGAAAGGTCCTGAAATGACATTGTAATTCCTCTAACTTCAAAGTTTAATCGAGCCCTGATGTTGAGTACTGAAATCTAATAAATACAGTTATTTTGAACATTACAACAGAATTAAACAGTTAAACTTATTTAACTTAAACCCGCTGTTACTTCCCGATGTTATTTTTTAGTATTAAGAAAGAAAATTATTTAAAATTTTCAAATCATGCATTTATGATTTTTTTCCGTCTTTAATAACTAAATAATGAAAAAATAGGCTTTTGTTCTGAGCTCATAAATATGACAATAAAATAATGTAACTAAGAGACATTGCAAAATTAGATCTTTGTGATTAGAAACCATAAACAAACGATACCGCCACCATTTTACCTACTATGATGTCATTAGAATATTGCCCATTGATTGTTGGAGAACTTACTTTGTGAATGATTACGTCAATGATTTAATATTTTTGACGTTTCACGAGGAAGGAATCACTTGTGTTTGTTTAGGTTTATGGAATGAGATATTAAGCTGTGAAACTAATTTCAATTGAAGTTATCCAAGGATATATGTATTTTTAATCGAAATTAAAAACAATGCTTTGATCTCGAAATAAAAAGTTTTAGTTTGTATAATTTGTTATTTCTGTTAATTACTTAAGTACTTTTCCATTACAGCGCATTTTAAAAAAAAGCTTGGCGCGATTCGGGCATCAGAAAGTGAGATATATATAAACAGATAAAATAGACAAACAGATATATAACAGATAAAATATATAAACAGCTATGAAAACAAATCTAATGAACTTTTAAATCTTTGTTTATATATGCACGTATATGCATAAAAAAATCGTTCCTAAATATATATAATTTTTTTTTTTATATACAAATTACGGCACGGATTTCAGATATGAACCGGGATACCTAACTGGCGCCAAAATGGTGTTATTTTGCCTGCTATGGTAACCCAGCTATTGTTTTTTAGGCACAGATGTCATATTCGCCCCATATTGGCGCGATTTTATTCTGTCGCCAATATCATATAGCCAACGGGTACTTAACTTGCGCCAAAGTGTCGTTATTTTGCTTGATGTGGTAACCCGGATTATGTTGTATATGCAGTTGATGTTTTTGCCAAACTGGCAACCGAAAAGAATCGCGCCAATATGGGGCGAATATGACATCTGTACCGTTTTTTATTTATTAATAAATTGTTTATTTACTTTTATTTTCTGTTTTTTAATTATATAAACTGCTTTGATCTATAGTTATTATTCAAACTTTTATTTATTTATCGTTATTTCTTTTTCAAAATGATAGCAAATAATGGAAAAATATATAAGTAACTGGTATTCGAAAGCGAGATTTCTGCCAAATTGGCGTCATAGAAAAATCACGCCAACCCCCATGCGTATATGACATCTGTGCAAAAATTACTTCTGTTTCTTTATAAAAATGGGTAAATAGCTTTTTTTATATTAAATTTTCGGCACAGATGTCATATACGCTCATATTAGCGCGTTTTTTTTTTTTTTTTTTTTTTTTTTTTGACGCCGATGTTATATACGCACCGGGTACTTAACTGGCGCCAAAGTGTCGTTATTTTGCTTGTAATGGTAACCCGAATGTTGTTTATGCTGTTGATGTTTTCGCCAAATTGGCGTCGGAAATAAATCGCGCCAATATGGGGCGTATATGACATCTGTGCCAAATTGTATACATATGGAAAAAATTGCTTGTGAGTATGAAGCAGTAAATAGGTTGCCAGAAAACGTTGGCAAACTTTTTTCTCGCCAAGAAACTTTTCTCCGAAGTATTGTACATAAGCAATGATTGCTAGAAATGCATTTTTAATTATGATATGCGCTTTTATGTTTCACTATATTTATGCATACTATACTGTGTGTATAAATGCTGCAGTTCATATGCAGGGCTACAAAAAGAATTCGTAAGAGTTACTGAGTATGAGAGTAAATTGCTTAAAGGTGGTTTTTAAAGGAGTTATGCATTTTTACGCTGAACTGCATTTAGTTTCCTAAGAAATGTTTGTGGAATATAGATAAAATGATATACATGGTCACGCAAAGAATTGGATACATAACCGTCTATGGATGATAATATCTGGAAATGTGATTTCAGTAGTTTTAAGAGTAGTTTAAATTAAATTTTAGTTAAATTTTGGCATGTAATAACGGTACTATTGGCTATGAACCATGAACGGTAACTGCTGAAATCAATTTTTAATTTTTTTTATGCGTTTTCTAAAATGTTTACTTAGTTATCTTGGTACTTCTTAGTTATCCCGTCGACCAAATTACTGTCGCCAAATTGTAAGATTAATTGCCTATAATGGTTGCCATTAATTAATTAATTAAATGCCAATAATGGCCAATAAAACCATTAATTCGACGTTTTATTTGTATTTTTATTAAAATTTTACTATTGATTTGGCGATTTATATAATTTGGCGAAATTGGTCGACGGGATATCTAAGAAGTAACGTTATCTTATTTACCTTATTTCCCTAAATATCGAAGTTTTGTTAAAGCATTCAGGATGTGTTGGAAAGTGTTTCATATTCTATGCTTAACGCATGATTTTTCTTTCTTCTTTAGTCTTAATTTGCATTTATTTTATTCTTAATTTTTTAGTCTTATACTGCTTTATAAAAACTTTGGCACAGTTGTCATATACGTTATCATATATTGGCGCGATTTTTTTCCGACGCCAATTTGGCGAAAACATCAACAGCATAAACAACATTCGGATTATCATATCAAGCAAAATTACGACATTTTGGCGCCAGTTATGTACCCGTTGTGTATATGACATTGGCGTCAGAAAAAAAACCGCGCCAATATCTATGACATATATGACATTTGTGCCGAAACTTTAATATTTATTGTTTAAACTTTTCGCTCCACTCCCCTTGCATATAGTACAAACTATAACACGGATAGCGCAGAATAATAGACAGTTTGATACTTTTCCACTATAGGGACTTTGGCATTTTTTTAAAAAAAGCTTGGTGTAATTTGGGCATCAGAAAGTGAGATTTGGGTACTTTTCCGTTATGCGGACACCATTGTCGCCAAGCGTAATAGTTGGCGCAAAATCGTGAATTGAAGCATTTAAAAAATAAAAGAAAAACCATTGTCGATACTAAAGTGAGCATTTAAAAAATATAACATTTGAAAATTCCAGACTTTTACGAACTATTTCATCAAATCACAAATATATACTTAAAATAAGTGAACTGCTATGAAATAAAGCAATAAAATAAAACTCATATTAAACTGCTGGCATAAAATTACAAATATCTTTTAGCATTTTGAAATAATTGGCGCATTAGCATACATTTTGGCATGGTGTCCGTATAACGGAAAAATATCGAGATTTGTTGTCAAATCATATAAACAGCAATGAAAACAAATTTGATGAGCGTTTTTGTTTGTTTTATATGTATATTATTGATGTTTTTATGTACAAACTACATCTGTTTCTGTATAAAATTAGAGAAACGGCTTTTTTATGTTAAATGAATCGTATAAATATCGAAAAAATGCGTGTGTATATATAAAATTAAACAGTGAATAGGTTCCCGGAAAATATGTTACCAAATTTCCTTTTTCGCCAAGGCACCTATACTGGAAAAGTACCTAAAGCACATTAAAATCGCGCAGTTAGGAGCTCACACAGTACACCGTTGTCTATTGGCGGTTATTTTATTAGTAGCATCGGGAGGAAGATGTAAGGATGTACTTTAAATTCTCACCCATAGATTTCGAAAAAATATCTTAAAAGAGTGGAGTTTAAATTAAATTTCGGTGACCTCCATTATGAAAGATTAATGGTTTTAAATGGGAATTTCGCCAAATTAGCCAGCTATCGCCAAGTTGGCTAACATTTGGCGCTGCTGTGGTAACCCTGCATTAATATTTTTCAACAATTACTCATTTCAATGAGGCGGTCCTACCGGAATAGTGAGGGACACACAGAGACTTGGATTTTATATAAATAGATAGATAAATGAAAAAAAGATAAATCTTGGTTATATGAATAATTTACATTCTGCCTATTTACATTTTCTACTATTTTTTCTGCTCATGATATTTTTCAAAACATGTAGCACCCCTCTTGGAAAAAGCACAAACCAACATTGCATGTTTTACACATATATCGTGATCTGTGGGGCTTTTCTGTGGTGCTACAGTACGCACATCTCCTTCGAGTACCCTTCATTGGTATGTGTTCCACATTACTAAATCTATTCTCATCAGAAACACGTATTTTGTAACGGGGTGTATCATCTTTAGTATTTAGGGAAAGTCGTCTTTTCAGAGATGGGGTTTCTGATTTTCCCATTTCGCAGAGTGAATAAGCCAAATTCAGGCGAAACTGCTTTACAGTATTAATTTCTGCATCAGTCAGCATTTTATGAAGTATGTAGGAATTAATAACCGTTACATCAAGGAAATGGAAAAAGATTCTATGCCACCCCTTTTACTTTTACGATCTATTTCATGAAGTGCCTTTAGCTGATCGAATTTATCCACTAACCCCATATTTCTATTATATGTAGAGATTGCTTTCGGGCATTTTATTTTTATTTTTGTTCTATCTTTCTCTTTTCTTTCAATTTCAATTGAATCTACTGCATCAGGAAAAGAAGACAGAATTGAGACACAACGCTTGTCTCTCCATTTCAGACAAATTAGGCCATTATCACTTACGGTCCAGTCGAAAGCACCTCTTTTTAAATCTTTGTCTTGGGCAAGCAATTTCTTTGGCAGATTTTTTCTATTTAAAATAGTGGTGCCGCACGAGTATATGTGTTCTTTGTTTCCAAAAAACGAAAAGGTTCGTAGGTGATGAAAAAATTATCCATAAATATTCGGTGATTTTTTCCGTATAGAGTTTCGGTCAATCTTTTGACAGCTTGCTCTCCGAGGTTTTTTTCAACCGCTTCTTTTTTTCCCGAATAAATTTCAAATTGAGATGCAAAACCGCTGTCACTGCATCTCATCCACACTTTGAAACCCAGTTTTATGGGCTTTTGGGGCATGTACTGCTTTATCGAACTCCTACCTTTAAATCTAATCATTGATTCATCAATTGATTGATTTTCGCTGGGATGCAAAACTTTCATGAATTTTTCTGAAAGGTGATTAAGATACGGGCGCACTTTTTACAGCCTATCAAAGTTTTTATCGCCCTTTTTTGGTTCGATAAGTTTGTTATTCAAGTGCAAATGTCCTAATATCCAGGAAAATCTTCGAAATGTCATACGACTACTAATAAAGCCGTCACTAAGTGCCTCTTCATTTGCTCAGTAATCACGATAACTTGGCATCATCTTTATGCCCATAAGAAGATTTATCCCCAAATATATATATAACTCCATTAGAGTGAGGGGAGAAAAAGGTTTACCAATTTGGGTAGTATATAAATTAGTCTCAAAGACTATAAGCTCCATCGGCTCATCTGTAAACATTGTGAGGAATACCGCTAAAGGGGTTTTTTCTCTTGTAATTCCCAAAGTTCATCTCTTGGCCCACTTCTCCCCCCAGGGGAATACCTTCTTTAGGTATTTACGGGTTTCGCGACCCCGGGTGCCCGAGCGATCTTTCTCCTTTCCTGTTTTCTTCTCTTTTTAGTTGTCTATCCTTTTTCTTTGTTTCACACTTTTTAATCTTCTTTTTTCAGTTTCTTATCCCTCTTTGTTCTTGTTCATGTTTTTTACTGACCATTTTGTTCAACTTGTTATTTGTTCTACTAACATTGTTCTTGTTCTTTTGTTTAAAAAAAAAAGGAAAAAAAAGTTTAAAATATTGAAAAAAGACAAAAAATACACCTTGTTTCTAAGTTCTCACCCACATCACTTTTTCTTTTTTACAATAGTGGAATTTTTTATTTTCACGTGAGACTTTCTGGGTGTTGAGATTTTTTAATCTCATCGCCTCGTTTCTACCTCTTTAGGCTGATCTCGAGTCCCAGAGTGCAGGGCATCTCCGAATTCCGGTTCCGTGATCGGTGGGCGCCGTACTTGTATGGCGGTGGTTAGGAATGCACTGGGCGACTGGTGTCCTTTCGACGTAAGGGCGATGTAGGTTGGACAGAGCTGTAAAGGGTTACCTACGACAACCGAGTTCCACTGTGAAAGAACTAGAGTTTGGAGATGCTATCGAGTTTAATCCAACGTTCGAAAAACGTGGAAGTTTGTTGATAGTTTTCACCCTTTTGAGACCTGCGCCTAAAGTAACGGTAAGAAGAAGGGTCGGTGACCAGGCCCGATGCCTGGCGTTTTAAACATTATCTCTCAAATATGGCTACAATATCAGACAATAAGACAAACGATCTGGAGGCCCCACATGCTAATAAAGAGAATTTTGATGCATCGAGCTCTAGCTCAAAGGCTACTGTCAATCAAGGCAATAAATTATCATGGAGTGAGAGAGTCAAGGATTATGTTTCCACAATGGAATCTAAAAATCCCAACTCTCATTAAAGTAAAACTGAAGAAAGATTCTTTGTTGTCAAACGCCAAGAAGGGAGTTTCGATAAACATCGCCCTTTTTGATTAATAAATCTATCCAAGGACTGGTTGGCGAACCCAAAACAATAAAAAAACTCCGTACAGGTGAACTGCTAATTGAAGTAAGCACTAACCAACAGGCATTAAACTTAAAAAAATGTACTCACTTTGCAAACATTGCTGTCATCATATCGCCACATAGAACCTTAAACTCATCTCGCGGAGTGATATGAGAATATGACCTCTTGCATGTAACCGAAGATGAAATAGTGGAAAACTTAAGGGAACAAAATGTCATAGGAGCTAGACGAATAAAAATAAACCGCAAAGATGAACAAATTCCAGATAACCAAGTACAAATACCTACCAAGCATATTATACTGACCTTTAACGCTCCCACCTTGCCCAAATATATAAAAGCTCGATATTTATCATGCTCTGTCAGACCATACATCCCAAACCCACTGCGTTGCTTTAACTGTCAACGCTTTGGGCACTCAAAAACATCATGCCGAGAAAAAGAAACCTGTGGTCGGTGCAGTACAGTTGGCCACGAAAGTGGGCAATGCAATGCTCCACCTTGTTGTGTCAACTGCAAAAAAGATCATCCATCCTATGCTAAATCGTGTGAAATGTGGAAAATAGAAAAAGAAATACAGACAATACACACAAGACAAAATATGTCATACCCTGAAGCCAGAAAGATAGTCGAATCCAGAACGCCTAAAGTTGGTGTATCATATGCTGCTACCTTATCTAAAACCGTCCATAAAACTTATAAATCTATGGCAACTCAAACTGAACTCCCAACTAAACCTAATTGCCAACCTAATCAAAAAGAAAACAACATGTCTAATAATTCAGGTAAGACAAATAGATCAACGCAATCTGCTCCTCCTAATTCACAAAACTCTGTTCCTCCTAAATCATCTACAAATGCTTCTTCAAAATTGTCACAATCTTTTATTTCGAAACCTCCACTCCATAATAGAGGCTCTCAAAATACAACTAAAACACCATCTGTGAAACCAAACCGTAAATCTGATGCAGAAAAATTTAACCTACCAACAATTAAAGCTACTAGTTCATCTGAAAATACAGCCAAAAGGAAAAAGAGTAAAACATCCAAAAATAAAACCCAATCAATACAGAATGATAAAATGGAAGAAGATGATGCTTTAGCTCTTCACCCAGAACCGGGTGAAGAATTTAACGAGGGAGATAGTATGTCCACTACCTCCGAATAAAATACCGCAGATAAATTCTTAAAAAAAACAATTTAATCATGTCTAATATTATCTCATGGAACTGCCGTGGCTATCATAATAAACTTGACGAAATCCGTAATATTCTATCCGACCATCAGCCTTTATGTTTAGCTCTGCAGGAAACCCATCTAAAACCTACTGACAAAGCGAAATTACGCAACTATGCTACCTACAGAAAAGATTTTACAGGCAATGAAAGAGCTACTGGTGGAGTGGCTCTTTTCATCTCTCGCAGTTTACCTCACTCTCATGTTTTACTAAACACAAACTTACAAGCTGTTGCAGCCCGTGTTCATGTAAAACGTCTCATTACAATCTGTTCTATTTATTTACCACCCCATCAAATTATTCAGTCAGCACTACTTCAGGATCTAGTTCTCCAACTCCCCACTCCTTTCATCATCATTGGGGATTTTAATGCTCATAGCCAACTTTGGGGGAATTCTGACTCTAATCAACGTGGTGACAAAATAGAAAAATTAATTTCCGACAATGGCTTATGCCTACTCAATAATGGTGATCACACATATTTTCATGAACCGACTCGCACCTTTCATGCCGTAGATCTCACTATCTGCTCCCCATCTATATATCCGTATTGGACCTTCTGGGTCTCTAATGACCTGTACGGCAGTGACCACTTTCCAACTTTTATCTCGCAGACAACTCCTCACGCGGATTCTAATAATTGCTTTAAACGCTACGTCTATGACAGAGCCAATTGGCGAACTTTCACAGACCTTGCACAAATTACAAGTGAAATGATAGAAGGTGATATCGACGATGCGCTTGATAATATCACCCAATGTATTATCAATGCTGCAGATATTAGCATTCCAAAATCACTTTCTACCCTAAAGCACAGGAAACCATGGTGGAATGATGACTGCAAAAAGGCAAAAAAAAATCAACAGAAGGCTTGGGGTATCTTCCGGAGGTATCCCAATAATACTAATTATATTATGTACAAAAAAGCAAAGACTGATGCTAGAAGAGTGCGGCGTAAAAGCCAACGTGAATCCTGGATGCAATACGTCTCCAATATAAACAGTAACACCTCAAGTAAAGTTCTTTGGAAAAAAGTAAAAAATTGTATGGGATTATATTCTGAAAATCATATCTCAATCTTAAAACACATCGGCCAAACAATAGCGTCTCCCAAAAATATAGCTGAGACAATAGCTAGTACCCTCGTTTCCAATTCTAGCTCTGACTCTTACCCAGAACCTTTTTTATCATACAAAAGACAAACGGAAAATACCAGCATCAATTTTAACTCTCGCCATTCTCATGATTACAATCTCCCATTTACTATTCCAGAACTTTTAAGTTGCTTGCAAAAGAGCTGGTTATCTGCCCCAGGACATGATGGCATCACATATACCATGCTAAAACATCTTTCTTCCACATCTCTCAATAACTTACTTATTTTTTTCAATAGAATCTGGATTGAACAAACTTTCCCTAATGTCTGGTCTAAAGCCATTATCATTCCTTTTCCTAAGCCAGGGAAAGACTCCAGTGACCCAAACAATTACAGGCCTATCGCACTCTCTAGCAGCCTCTGCAAACTTTTAGAAAAAATGGTTAGTTGTCGCCTGGTGCATGTTCTTGAATCAAATAATTGCCTTGCAGCCTTCCAAAGCGGATTTCGGCGTGGTAGGTCCACTATCGATAACCTCATTCTTTTAGAAACCCATATACGGACTGCTTTTTTAAAATGCAACCATCTGGTCACTGTTTTTTTCGACATGATGAAAGCCTATGACAAGACATGGAGGTATGGTATCCTTCGCGACCTTTTTAACCTGGACTTTCGTGGGAACCTCCCGATTTTTATTAAGAACCTCCTCGCCATTCGAATTTTTCAAGTTCGAATTGGGGGGATTCTCTCCAGTTTTTATGTACAAGAAGAGGGTGTACCACAGGGCAGTGTTCTGAGTGTCACCCTCTTTGCAATCAAGATAAATGATATACTGCAACAATTACCCCCTTGTGTGCAGGGTACACTATATGCTGACGATTTTAAAATTTTGTGTAAAGGACATGATATGCGTTTTATTGAGAGACAATTACAAATTGCTATCAACCGTATTATTCAATGGACAAATAAAAATGGTTTTATTATTTCCCAAGACAAAACTTCTTGTGTGCATTTCTGTAGACGTAGGGATCTGCATCCAGATCCTGAAATTTATATTGGAGCATCTCAAATTGCTGTTACTGATTGCATTCGCTTTCTCGGCTTATATTTTGATAAAAAACTCACTTTCTTGCCACATGTTTTGCAGTTACGTAAAAAGTGCGAGCAATCACTTAATCTAATTAAGGTGCTTTCAAATACTTCTTGGGGAGCAGACCGTGGTTCTCTCTTGAAAATTTATCGCTCTATAATCCGTTCCAAATTGATTATGCCTGCCAGGTCTATGGTTCCGCACGTAATTCTGTTCTTAAAAAACTTGACACAGTGCACCATAGCGCACTCCGTGTTTGCTCTGGTGCATTTCGTACCTCTCCAGTTTTAAGTCTTTATGCTGACTACAATGAACCAGCATTACACCACATTCGTGAAATGCTTTCTTTAGAACTGTATTACCGTCTCCTTTCACATCCTGGCCATCCTCTTCATACATACATTTTAAACACCGACAATGATATTCTTTATCAGCATCGACCATCTTGCATCCCATCTTTTGGTGTCAGAATTAGAAAAATTACTGATAATAGCCCACTGCGTAATATCAGGGTAAGTCCATGTCCATTGCATGTACTCCCTCCTTGGAACCCTCCTGATATTACATCGCTCCATCCCTTTAAAGGATATGATAATAACAACTTGGCCCCTGCAGTTTTTCAACAGTTATTTGCCGCACACCGAGCAAATTTTAATGGCTATACTGACATTTATACAGATGGATCTAAGAGTTGTAATACTGTTGGTTGTGGTGTATTTTGTGACAACACTTCATTAAGCTATCGTCTTCATCCTTCTATCTCTGTCTTTACATCTGAACTGATTGCAATTGAGAGAGCCATGGTGCACATATCTCATCATCATTATATATACAGACTCAAATAGTTCTATTGACGCAATTAAATCTTTTAACAAGCATCCTCTTGTCTCATCCATCCTAGATTTTTATAACAAATTGACAAGGCGTGGTCATAATATTTTATTCTGCTGGGTACCTGGACACATGGGTATTCCTGGCAATGAGAAAGCAGATGAGGCGGCAAAACGTGCTCTTAATCCGTTACACCATGATGTTCCTTTCTCAGACGTTAAACTACTTATAAATATTTTTATTCAGAATAAATGGCAAGAAAGTTGGGATCTAGAAAACAATAATAAACTGCACCATATCAAACCTCTAATAATGACCTGGCCTCCGAGTTATCCAAGAAAAACAGATGTTCTACTTACTCGTCTGAGAATTGGACATTCAAGGATCACTCAGAAACATCTTTTACTTCGGGAGGATGCTCCCATGTGTCCACATTGTCATTTTGATTACCTGACCATTCATCATGTTTTAACTGACTGTCCGGGTCTCTGGCACTTATATAGAATTTATTTTAAGTCATCCTCACCTTTCTTGACAAACCTTATTGGGGATACACCTCATAGGGCACTATTCACTTTTTTGAAACATGCTGGATTTTACTTTGAAATTTAATTTTTATATCTTTGGTTTAACGATTAAGTTTTCTGTTTACACCTTTGTGATATCTGGAAGGGAACCCATTCCAGACTGCACTTTTTATTGACTTATTCTTTTGTTTTTATTCTACTGTTTTATAGTATTTAAAAGTTAGTCTTTTCTACACTTGTTCGACTACATCTGGATGGGATTGCTCTTCCTTTATTTTGTCATTTTTCTATCTCTCACTTTTTTGATGTTTTAGTCTACTTTTTTGGCGCAGCATGTCCCTTAAGGGATTTTGCGCCATAAAACCCCATACAACCAACCAACCAACTTGGCCCACTTCTGGATGTGAAATCTGGAAGTGTCTTTCGCACCTTCTTTTTATGAATCCATGTAGGTACATGGGGCTGTGCAGATGGACCCGGTTGTGAAGGATCATCAACCTCCTCTTCATCAATATTTTCATCAGTGACATCTGAATTGTCACTAAGTTCAGCAGCATATACTTCAGTGTCATTGCTCTCTGCATTTTCAGATTCACTATCTGAAGGCAACTCTTCGAGCACTTTCAGTGCTTCGGAAATGCTCAGGGCTTTCCGAGCCATTTATAAATTATGACAAAATTAGAAAAAAATAATTAAAAACTAGAAATAGATAATTAAACTAATTTAAAAATTTACAATAAAAAAATAAAGTATAAAGTATATATACAAATAAATATCTACAGAAACCAGCGAAACTCAAAGCTAACGAAATTTCGTATGACAGAGAGAGAGAGAGAAAAAAGCAATTTCTCTAGTGAAAATCAAAGAGCAAAGTGATAAAACTATGCCTGACCATAATAAACAAGACTCTGGAATTTATTTCATAACCCCACCGAAGGAGAAAAAAAAATTAATAAAAGGAAACACAGCTGTGCTCCCGTCCTCCGTTTGTGAAAGATAAGATGAAGCGTAACGTGACTCTGAACTGAGTGCGGAAAATGTCGTAGACGCACACGGGTTTCAGTCTGGGAACGGCTCTCATTCATAGCTTGATTCTAGACACCCTTTCAACGCAACCCAATAAAACTAATACAAAATAAAGAGTTTAGAGTACAACCAACAGAAATACTTATAGAATTTTTTTTATTCCCCCCAAAAAATCTAGAACATTTCTTTGAAAAATAAGGGTTTTTTTTTTTTTTAAATGAACTCAGCCAAAAAATATTAAATATATTTTTGGTGCTGCCATCTAGTGTTAATAAGGAAGATTGAAAGTACCTAAAAAGCTGATTTTCACTTCTTTATTCATTTATTTTCAGTGTTAGAAAACGGATTTTTTTTAGCCGTCCCAGACTGGGATATGTGTGCCGGAAAGGGTTAATCTGTTGTACTCATGTACAGATTTACTGTGAGCAGTAACACTCGTGGGGTCAAAATTTATAATATGAAGACCATTTAAACTCTTGACAATGCTACATAACTTTGTCCATGTGTAAAAGTACTGTTTCCAATCTCTATGTAACATGATGATAAACTCTAACCTTGACTTTTATGGATAATTATTCCATATGCTAAAGATATAAACGAAAGTCATATACCGGGTGGTTATAAAATAAGTATCCCTATTTGGAGCTGTCTGTAGCTTGAAGGAATAACCCGAATGAAGCCAAAATTTGTACACATACTATTTGAGAAGGGGGAAGAAGACTGGAACAATAAAAAAATAATTGCAATAATCGCCGACAGATGGCGCTTTTGTGTTTGAAATGTAATGTGCAATACAAGAACAAAGAATTAAGGCACGAAACCAGATGGCATACCTAATTTATTGGAAATTTTCACAGTGAATGGGGTTAAGATTTCGCATGGCGGTGCCGATCAAGTTCAGGTTCCACATGACCATTGTGCTGCAAGACACAATCCAGGCGGTGGACAACGTGCTCAACTGCGGAATGCAACGCATCAGGAGTGATGTTTTGCACATGTTGTGATATGCGATCTTTTAAGTCATTAAGGTTTGCGACACCTCCACGGTACACAATTACTTTAAGTGCCTCCAAAGCCAAAAATCACATGGCGTCAGATCAGGGGATCGAGAAGGCCACATCATACGAAAATACCGGCTTATTACTCTATCATCTGTGAAATGTTGCCGTAACAACTGTTGTACTGCTCGCCCAATATGGGGCGAGGCTCCATCTTGCATAAAAATTGTTTCAGACAGGCACTGTCTTTGCTGTAGTTGAGGAACTACAAAAGTTTGTAACATGCGCAGGTATCTTTGTGCAGTAACCGGACACGTTACAGGGCATGTTGGTCGTAACTCCTCAAAAAAATTATGACCAAGAATAAAACTTGCGGTAAAGCCACACCACACAGTGACTTTTCGAGAGTGGAGGGGTATTTCGTGAATAACAGTTCGTGGCTCCGAAGTCCATATTCTACAGTTCTACGTATTGACTGTCCCATTCATATGAAAATGGGCTTCATCCCCCCATAAAATCTTCCATGGGAAGGCATCATCCTCCTCCATTCGTGCTAAAAACGTTAAAGCAAAATCCAGTCTCTGCTGCGTGTCACCTGGTAACAATTGTAGATGACAACTACTTTTGTACAGATAAAATTGGATTACCTTTCGTAGGACTTTTCGAACAGTAGCATATGGAATTTCCAGATTTCGGGCAACTCCACGTGCACTAGGGCCGGCTTCCGGAGTCCCTGATGGCTCCACAATCGCAGTAGCAATTTCTTCTTGAATGCGGAGAGATACTGGTTTCCTCCCTCTTCCACATTTTACAGTAAACGATCCAGTCTCCTGGAAATTTTTTACCATTCTTCTCACTGCACACGGTGTCAAAGGACCTTTTCCTTTACGCATTCCTTTCACACGCCTAAATTCACGTAAAGCAGCTGCACTGTTTGAACTGTTAACGTTTTAAAAGTTTTAAACGTTTTAATAGTTTTAAAATTAAAGCGCGATCTGGTAAACTGAGAGCCATGTCAACAGCATTAATGGCAGAAATGACCAAGTTTTGATTTTACCAATGATTACAATGGCGTTTGCACCGACAGGACCCGTAGCGCCATCTGTTGCCGATTATTGTAACTATCTTTTTTTATTGTTCCATTCTTCTTCCGCCTTCTTGAATAGTATGTGAACCAATTTTGGTTTCATTCGGGTTATTCCTTCAAGCTACAGACAGCTCCAAATAGGGATACTTATTTTATAACCACCCGGTATTTTTAATAATATTTCAAATTTACTAACTACTGGTTCAATCTTGCGGATTTCTGAAAAACATTGTACATCAATAACTTTCACTTCCCCACTAGCATCTGGAAAAAAAAATTTATAATTGTACCTATAGCCTCATTTACTAATCCTAAGGTAACGTCTATATTATGCCTAGGCATAACCTATGTTCCTATTTTAATTTCATTTTTTTTTAAATCCAATCCTGCAGCCCAAGAATTATCCTCTTCATAAGTATTTAATTTCTTTAAAGCCCGCTGTTTCAAATATTTATCACATTAAATATCATCTTTAGCTGTCAACACTATTATGTTTCCAGGATTTAATTCTAGCATTTTTTTAGTTAATGTCTTTGCACCGAGTTCTCGTTATTACTAAACATATAGTATCATTTAGCAAGCGCTGACTATAATTACAAAGTTCTAATAATTTATCATGACTGGAATCACTTTTAAAATCTATTTGCTTTCTAGACAAAATATGTATAGCATTTCGATTGATAATACCTAATCTAATTCTCGATAAAAGTGCTAGAAATGTATGATAATCTTTTATCTCATGTTGATAGTGAGCTCTTCATATGAAAATAAGTCTTTCCAAATATTCGTGGCATGTAAGCATGATAAATACTTATCTGTTTCTGATTGTTTTAATGTATAAATGGTGCATGATGCATAACTGGAGGCAGTTGTAATAAATCTCCAAATACTAATATATGAATTTTACCAAACCACCCGTCGTCTTCGCAGACTGAATTCAAAAATTATGATAGCCTTAAATGAACGTACATCAATGTTACATTCAAAACCATAAAGATTTCATAGATTATTATTAACAAAACATTTTTCAAGTTTGTTCTTAAAATCTGTAATACATCATCGTTTAAGTTTTATAACTATCAAAATTCCCATGTTCTATTGGTAATTGTAATAACCTGTGGATTGTTAAACCATCGATATTAAAGGTTGCAATCCTTGTAGGTGCACAAACAGCTACCTCCTTCTGTAAAGCTTGCATTACCCATAATTTCAAAATTATTATCACAAAGGACTTTCCAGTGCCTCCTACTCCAGATACAAAGTGTCTTAAAATTGCATTTGTGTTCTTGTGTAGGATGTTTGTCACATAAGCAAATACCCTTTTTTGATCTTCGATTTTGATCTTATCTATTAATATTTGGAGATCTTCGATTTTATTGGCAAGCGCATTACGAAATTCAATCACAGCTCCGTCAGCTTCAATATTGTTGTATTTATCTGTTTTATCGTGTTTTACTTCATTTGCCATACTTTTGTTATTTGTACCAAATCGTTTTCCAATGTTCTTACTTCATCCCTAGCTGTGTGTATTTCTTGTAATTTTTTGTGACGTTGCAATGCCAAAATCAAGTCATTTTAGCAGTCATCAAACGCGTTAGTTTAAGTTTCATGTGTACCTTTTTAAGTTGTCTAAACAACGCCATGGTTTGAACAATAAAAGAAGAGAATAAAAATAGATTTCGCTGCACATTATATATTTTATAGCTAATGAAGCAGCCCATTTTTCTTCTTTTTATGAATCCATATTTGAACTTGTAAGCTACCATTGTATCTTTTGTTTCTTTCACAATATCGTATAAACATACGTTTTCCAATTCTTGTGGACATGCCGGATAGTGGTCATCAACTAATGAAGATTCAAATATAGCTGTTGCATTTTCATCTAATTCCTGCCTCTGTTTGTAATTTTTCCGTTTTCTTTGTCGATTTTTATATATGTTTACATAGTTGATGACAGTGAGTCTGTCTTTCCCATATAGAGGAATACCTAACAGAGTATCCGCAGTTTCTAAAGCACAACATTTTTGGCTATTCAAACTTCTCATTGCAATGTTCCATAAATGTAATTGGAGAGATTTGTTCAAATTAATTGATAGTTCGTCGTAATTCGTATAATTTACTATGTCTCCGTTTTCTACGACCGTAAATAGATGCGGCTACTATACGAATATTGACTATTCATTTTTGTTGCAGTACGTGGGAATCCGAATCCACATATCCCCCACCTTTCCTTCGTTTTTTTTAATGCATGCTATAACTATTATGGTGATCAGTTTGAAAATTTGTTACTCGATTGTGTAATGTAGGAAACAACTTTACATCTGGTAGGCCGCATGTAACATATTTAGAAATGAATTCTGTGATCTCATCATTACTTGATACTCCGATTACAGGAGTATTTTTGACTCACAATAAAATATGAAAAAGTTGCATTCTCGAAATTGGTATTCACGGCGCCAAACTGGGCCATCTTTGCTGCTTATAAATTCCATTACAGCTGTAAATTTGTTATCAATAAAGCGTGATGTAGACACCGGGTCCATTACTATCAAAGCAGAAAAAGATTTTTCCTGTACATTTTTCTACATTAACTTCTCTTAAGTAATTATTTAAATCTTTCCAATTATATTCTCCTGGACTTAAAGTTAGAAAAAATGAAGCTGGGCGATATGCCATGGTCATTGTATTGATTTCAGCCCGTAGTTTGTATCAAAATTACGGTGAATTTCTTAGTCTGGAAAATATCGATTTTAGGGATACATCTATTTCTTTATTATTTAACATTTGTAGATATTCTCTTGCTGTAAATTTTACGGATGTAGTATTAATTTTTTTATATATGCTTGCTGCTAGTTGTCGTATATTGTCAAATTCAATAAAAAGAACAAATATTGCAGATTCAGTCTAAATCGACTATCATAAGACCGCACACGCAACTTACTGTATTCATGCATAGTTAGTTTTGTAAATCGTGTTTCATACATTCCGTACCGTCCTGTAGGATACAAATCAGGGTAACATTTAACATCTACATCTAAATCTCTGTTATCTATACAACTCGCATCTATACAATCCACGTACTTTAAAATTATACATTATGGGATTGGCGACCCTCTTTCCGTATTTTACACAAATTTCAAAGCAATCAAATCTATAGTTCAAATCCGAAGTTCGAAATTGTTATACTTACGCAGACATTTTAAGCTTTTCCTTTACGGACTTGTATTCGGAGAAATTTGTCTTAAAATAATGGTGGTTTATCTTAACGATTCGTCTTATGATTTGCTTCTTAGAGTAATTAATCACTTAACAGCAGTGAAAATCAATTTCTTTTTTTAAAATATCACTCTTCTTCAATGTATCTGTTTGTAGTTTAAATCCGAAGTTCGACATTGTTAGTTTCCTTTACGGACATAGACATTTGTGTTTTAGAATAATAGTGACATATCTTCAGGATTCATTTTATGTTTCCTTTTTTAGAGTAGTTAATCAATTAAAAGCACTGAAAAAGAATTTTTTTTCTTAAAATAAAAGCATCAATCATGCTTTCTCAATTCATGTGTCCGTAGTTAAAATTAGAAGTTTGAAATTGTTACTAATGCAAACATATTTCGCTTTTCCTTTACAAACTTGGGTGCTTACAATTAGCAATACTGGAGGAGTGGATTTTAATAAAATCAGAACACTGTATTAAAATTAGTGCCGTGAAGGAATTTTCTCCTTGTTATTAATATAAAGTTTAAAAAAATGCATAAAATTACTTAAAAGGTGCTAAAAACTTATAAAGATGTTAGTATACCCTGAGATGTTTCGAATGCACACGCGTTCATTTTCAAGAGGCAAAGTTGACAGACTGGAATGTAAGAAAACACACATAAAACAAAATAAAATAGCACGCATGTGTAAGTGAAGTTCAGTCCACGGCTCCAGAAAGTGGTGAAAAGATTGAGCCATATTTTCAGGATCTCTCGAAATACCCAGAATGCTAAACCAAAACGCGGGAATATTATACGAAAGGACATATTTACAAATAGTATAATTTCTAAGGAAAATCTCAAAGGATTCACGGATTATTGAACAGTAATGGTTAGACGTAGGAATGATAATTTCAGCTTTTTCGAAGTTTATCTTAATATTTTCTTTCTGATGCAAACTGGATAAAGCTGTACTTGGTTTGGTAAACTTGATATCGGATAAATGCTCTTTTAGCCTTTCTTTAAATTTTCGAGATGTCGTGCCGATACAGAATAAACTTTTTTGATGTTCTGTGCTGAATAGGATTATGCAAACTCCTGCTTTTTCACTACTTGGAACTGGATCAATTTTACTGTGCATGAAATCTTTCAATTTTTTTGGAGGTTTAGCTATTAAATTAATATTATACTTTCATAATACATATCTCAATCTCTAATAAAGCTATGGGATATATTCAAACGTGCAAAAAATAAACTTGACCAACTGAAATCATTCTTCTGCTTTGCTTGAAAAAATATTAAAGTATTTAGGCGGGAAACCAATCTCAGTAGCAATCTGTTTAATTAAACTAATCTCATTTTCTAGGTATTTAGCCCTACAAACTTCGAAGAAGGCACGTTTAACGTAAAACCTGTAGGCAGCAATTTTATATGAAAATAGTGAATTACAATCAAAAGAAAAATTGTTGTTACATTTGCATTGTTTTCTATAAATGGTACGCTCTAATTTATTTTCATAATTATTCTTTATCTATTTAACATCGAGAAAGGGTAAAATGTCTTCTTTCTCAATCTCTAAACTTTATCCTTGAATCGAACTTAATAAGTTTTAACAGAAAATTATCTAAAGACTGCAAATCATGATCCAAAATTATGAAAATGTCATGTACATATCTAATCCAAACTGATGGTTTGATTTCAAGATTTTCCATAATCTCTGTTTCCAAGGCTCTTAAGTTTTAATTCGGCTAAATATCCTGAAATGGGGTATCCCATAGGAGCACCAATTTGTTGTCTGTAATATTTATTGTTAAAGACGAAAATCGGGTTAATAGCTGATTTTAACGTGGTATGAATATCCTTATGAACATTTGGGTTACTGTCACTAGGTGTTTCAATTATCTTAACTATTTCATTAATGTATATAGAAGGATAAAGAGAGACAATGTCCAGACTGGCGAGGATGCTATTAAAATTTTGTACTACCGAAATAATTAGAATAAATTGCTTCTCATTTGTTGTTTATCATTTTCAATTGTCTAACATACAATACCAAATGCAAGTCTTCCGGTTACACTCGGGTTCAAGACTCCTTCATATTCACAATTATTTTATTGCGTTTGATTAAGCATCAATTTCTCTCCTTATTTAGTATCATCAAAACCACTTGATCCAATCAACAGAATTTCCTTTCGTTATATTGATTATTTTCATTTCAATCAACCGCATACAATACGCATCTATTCTATTTTATCCAATCTGAACTAGTTTAATATAGATCAGTTGATTCCTCCAACATCCACACAGAGATCCAAGTATAAACGCACTTGTTAAAGATTAATCAACAATAAGATAGATGAAGAATGATGATAGATGAAGAGAATTCAGCCAGAATGGAAAGATCAGTCACACTGAAGTGATCTAGATATGACCGAATAGGGGAAAGTAGGGTAATGGCGCTCACTTAAGGGAAAACATGAATAGCTAGTCAAATTCACACAAAAAATCAATATTTTATTAACGAAGTATAAATCCAAAGTATAAGGAACAGTTTGCAATCAACTAATTTGCATAAAAGTTTTAGGATTTTTTTTATAGTTTTATTTAAATAACCATCGATTGAGCACTAAGGCCCGACATGGTAGGGTAATTGCGCGCAGAATTTGAATACAACATTTAAGTAAGACAAAAGTCACATATGTAGTTGTGTGAGCGGTTCACACCACTGCAGATTTTATGCAACCACTTTACACATATTGTGTTATACATATAGTGGGCTACTTTTTTTAAATAAAGTTTTTTTTTATATTCACCACTTTTTTGAAATCGTAAAATTCTCCTTGTTTAATGACATATTAATTAAGGCGAAAACAGGGAATTTTATCATTTCAAAAAAGTGGTGTCAATCAACAAATTTGAATTTTAAAAAAGTAGCGCACTGGCAACATTTCTTCTGGAATTTCACGTGGACGCCATTACCCGTTATCGCCATGTTGGATTTTAATGCTTTATAGTTGGCGTAACAGCGCACTACAAAAATAAATAAAAGCATGAAAGTACAACTAAATGTATATAATTTGTAGACATAATGAGTAAATTAACATTTGAAAATAAAAGTGTACACTTACCTTCAAGTTAGATGTTATAGAATTTTACAATAAAAGAACTTCAAACTAAAAACGTGAGGACACAAAACTACTTTCCTTTCTACGGTCACAATATCCTCACTGGGAACTTACGATGAAGTTCTCTAGGTGCCGGTAACGATCGCACATTTCCAATTATATTCTGTTTAGAGATATTTGAGTGAGCGGGATTGCCCGCTGAGCGTCATTACCCTACCTTCCCCTATATACTACTCACATCTGTCATTTTTTGTATGGGTGAAACTATATTTGCAATAATTGTTTTTAATTGACAAGGTCCTTTCTGGTTAGTTGATTGGAATTTTATAGCCCAAAATCTCTTAAGACCTTAAATCTTGATGTTAAGGAATATGCTGCGCCAAAATAGACTAAAAACACTAAGATTGAGATTAAAACAAAGTAAAATAAGATAAAGAGCATAAAAACACAAATATCAACGACAAAAGCAATCTAGATAGGGTTGGGTATTCTATCCAGATGTAGTCAGACAAGTGTAGAAAACGAAAAAATTAGTATTTCAATAAAACGTGTTATCTCAATGGGAACTAAAAATGTAAAGGAAAAAACAATAAATGTGAAACGAATGAGGCAATTAAACAGTTAAATCTCTAAATAAAAACCGGCATGGTTTAAAAAATTAGGAGTCCCCCATGAGGTTTGTCAATGTTGGTGTACAAGAATTAAAATAAATTATATATAAGTGTCGTAGACCTGGACAATCAGATAAAGGATGGCGAATAGTCAGGATATCAAAGTGACCGTAAGGACACATGGGTGCATTCTGCCGTATTAAAAGATGTTTGAGAGTGATTCTTGAATGTCGAATTCTCAGATCAGTCAGAACAACATCAGTTTTCCTTGGATAACTCGGAGGTCAGGCCATAATTGTTGGTTTGATATGATGCAGTTTATTATTAAGTTCTAAATCCCAACTTTCTTACCATCCATTCCGAATAAATGTTTTATTAGTAGTTTAACGTCTGTGAATGGAATTTTATAAAAAAAAAAAACGGATTAAGAGCAAGCTTAGCGCCTCATTAGCTTTCTCATTTCCAGGAACACCCGTGTGTCCAGGTAGCCAGCAAAATAAAATATTATAGCTACGCCTTATCCAGGACCACTGAGACATAAGGAGGCTTTTTAAAAGATGTTATTGCGTCAATAGAACTATTTGAGTCGGTATAAATGATGAAGGATGTGTTATGATGATGAGATATGTGCAACACGGCTCTCTCTTTTGCAATCAGTTAAGCTGTAAAGACAGAAAAGAGGAATGAAGCCTACAACTTAAAGAAAATTTATCACAAAAAATCCACCATCCAACAATATCACCAGTCTTAGAGCCATCTGTATAAATGCCGGTGTGGCTATTGTAAGTTGGGCAATGTGCAGCAAATAACTGTTGGAAAACAGCAGTAGCCAAGTTGTTTTTATTATATCTTTTAAAAGGTTGGAGAGGGGTAATATTAGGAGGTTTCCAAGGAGGGGGCACATGCGATGGACATGGACCTACCTCGATATTACTCAGACGGCTATACTAAAAAATGTTTCTCATTCTGACTCCAAAAGATGGCATGCAAGATGGGCAATGGTAATAAAGAATATTATTCAAGGTCCTTTCTGAAGCCATGAATGAACTATCATTGAATCACTCCAATAAAATACATTGTTGACATCGTTTTACAGCCGATAACACTTGAGACATCAACTTTGCTACCTAAATTGCTGATCTCAACTTCAACCTTGGAATAATGACTCATTTTATTGGTGATACTCTGGACTTGCTAGTAATCAATCTGACTTTCATTTCATCACTGTTTGAGCACGATTTATAATATATTATTGCTGCATAAGCTATCTCGAATGCATCTGCAAATCCATGGTTTTCGATCAAGATAGAAAGATAACAGAAAACCCTATTTTTAGACCATTTAATATCTTGAGTTCAGAAGAAAACGTTTCCACTCCTTGGCTTCCTTGTCTGGTAGAACATCATCCCATTTAAGTTTGAATAGCCAAAACCTCTGAAAAAATATTTTAGTCTTAGTAATTACCGGGCGTCACAGTCCGATAGGGTCAAACAAATCAGCTATCGTAGACAAAATATGACATTTCGTGATAGTTGAATTATTTTCAACGTTCAGTTTAAAACAAAAACAATTCTTTTTGTATTTCCACAAAACTTAAAGCGTTGTAGTATCTTCCTCATTCGAGAATGGATAAACATTTGCTGCAAGCTCTGGATTATTACTACACTACTTTTGAAGACTCATGCCTGCATGTTTCAGTATTTCTGTTAACTGATACTGTAATTCTTTGGCAGTAGTTAAAGAGTGTGAACACGTTAATACATAATCCATGTAAAAATCGGAAAGTTATACTGGTGCCGCAATCGGAAAATCTTTTTTTCATCAATAGAAAACTGCTCAAGAGTTGTTGTGGCTAAATATGGTGCAGAAACTGTACCGTAAGCAACAGTGATTAATTCATATGTTTTAAATGGTTTGTTTATATGATTCTTCGTTACAATTCTTTGAAGAGATCTCTGATTGGGATGAATTTTTATCATCCTATACATTTTCTGTATGTCTGCTGTAAAAACAAATATATGTTTACGAAACCTTACCGTTACCGTTCCATTACGGTAACCATTAAGGTTAATAGATTATCTTGAGTCATCCCTCCATTATACGTAATAGAATTTAACGAATTATTATTTGATGTCATACTTGAAGTACAAAAAACAGTTCTGAGCTTTGTGGTGGGTTTATGGGGACGATATATTCGTGATGAGGCATATAATAAGAGATGTCTGGTTCTTTGCCTTCAGTAACGTCTTTCATGTGACCCATTTCTTAATATTCTTTTTAAAAAATTCACGGTACAAGTTAAAATACCCAGGTTCTTTAATTAATATATTCCATAAATTGTTAAGCAATATCCTTTGACTTGCTTAAGCAAATAGGATTTTCCTTGAAAGGTATTGTTACAATATATCTGCTTGTTTGATCTCTAACGTACGTTTGTTTATACTGTTCTTCACAAATTTCGGATTCATTACTGGTTGGTATTCTTTCTTCCACGGTTATATTCCCAGAAGTTGTTATTTTTTCTTACTATTTAAAGTTAACAACAAATCTTTCTTCCTAAGTAAAAAATACAGTAACATAGGGTAAAAAACTTTACAAGATATTTATTGCAATTCTATTCATATGTATAAAACAATCAGAAAAAAAGAAATAAAAATTGATGATTAACCACATTGCAACGAGCGTCATATGCACAATATGCACAAGACACATATAATCTTTAATTTTTCATACTAGTATTTTAGAATAGCAATTATTTATTTTATCATATAATTTCTACGATAGAGAAAGTTTTGTATTTGGATATATTAGTGTTCAAAGAATACAAATTGCATATGGGACTGTCGTCCTAAAGAATTTAATGCAAATTAATAAGTTTCTTATTCAGCTTTAGTTTCCCAATACAGACAAGTTATGATTTAAAAACGTATTTTCATTATATTACTAGAAATGTTTTTAAAAATTCATTCTATGTGCTAAACTCAATAATTAAAAAAAATATATGAACAAAAATATTATTGCAAAAACAAATTGCATTATAGATCCATTTAGATTTTTTTTCTCGTGTCTGCCTACATAAAAACAATTTTATGAATTAGCTTACGAAAGGAAATGTGTGAATTGCCTGTTATCCTAGCTTTGTATGTTCAGAAATAAAGGGAAACAAGTAAGAAAAATCATGCGTAAAGCATAGATTATGAAACACTTTCCAACACTCCCTGAAAGCTTTAACGAAACTTCGTTACTTGGAGAAATAAGGTAAATAAGATAACTAAGTAAACATTTAAAAATCTGATTTCAGTAGTTACCGCCCATAGCCAAATATGTATTCCAGTTCTTTTGAACAGCCCCGTATTCGATCTGTATGTTGATATATATATAATGGGAAAATTTAGTTTAGCAAGAAATTACATGCCACTATTTAGCTAAAATTTAATTCAAACTAAAATACGCTTAAAACTACTGAAATTACATTTCCAGAAATTATCACCCATAGACGGCCATGTATCCAACTCTTTGCGTGGCCCTGTATATCATTTTATCTATATTCTACAAATATTTCTTAGTACACTAAATTCAGTTCAGCGAAAAATGCATAACTCCTTTAAAAAAACCCACCTTTAAGCAATTTATGCTCATACTCAGTAACCTTTACGAATTCAGTTCTGTAGCTCTGTATATGAACTATAGCATTTATACGCACGTTATAGTATGCATAAATATAGCGAAAAGTAGGTAAGTGTAATCACATATCGCACAGAGGGTTTCGTTTAATATTCCTTTATAAACACTTTATCCTTTTGAAAAATCTGTTAGTTCCACATTTCGTAACCAGGGGCGCACTCTATTCTAACCAAATCTCTATCCGAACGAAACTCCGTTTTATATACTATCCGTAGATATATTAGTCGAGGGGATTGGGCCGATAGCACCCGAGATAAGTAGGCGCCCCTGGCGGTAAAAGTGGAACTAAAATATGTAAGGCTATGGTGCATAATATGAAAGAATGGTCAAAGGAGGTCGGCAAAAGTTGGAAAAGTGCTCCTCGGGTGAAAAGGGCGGATGTTAGAGAAATTGATTAAAATACACAAGTTAGAGCCCGGGGGAGTAAATAATATAAGACTTTTTGAAAATTTTATGATATGCCGTGTGGTCTGAGGTATTCAGCTATATGTATGCAAAAATTCATGTCTCCAACTTAATTAGGGGCTCTCTTAGAAAGAATTGATTAAAATACATCTGTGGTAGCTCAAAGGATTAAATGTAAGACTTTTTTAAGATTTTATGATTTGTCGCCTGGCGTCAAGTGTTCTGCTATAAGTATGCAAAATTTCAAATCTCCAATTTAATAAGGGGCTCAGTTAGAAAGAATTGCTTAAAATACGCATGTGGGAGCCCAAAGGGTTAAATGTACGATTTTTTTCAAAATTTTATGATTTGTCGTATGATATGCGGTGTTCAGCTACACGTATGGAAAATTTCACGCCTCCAACTTAATTACAGACTCACTTAGAAAGAATTATTTAAAATACACATGTGGGAGCCCAAAGAGTTAAATGTACGACTTTTTCAAAATTTTATGATTTGTCGTATGATGTGTGGTGTTCAGCTATAAGTATGCAAAATTTCAAGTCTCCAACATGTATAGTTTCTGAGAACGGGCTCTGTGACACACGGATAGACGGACAGACAGACAGAGGAGCGAGACGAATAGGGTTTCGTCAGATGAACGAAACCCTAAAAAAGCGCATATCATAATTAAAAATGCATTTCGAGCAATCATTACTAATATACAGTAATTCGGATACAATATAGTATCTGAAATCTTTTCAAATACACCGCAAGCAATTTCCCCTATACCATTATGAACGGAATTCTTTTGTGTGGCCATGTAAATGAACAATAACTATTCTTTGCACCGCATATTCAACAGAATGCATATTTTAGTGCGCTTCATAAATGAATATCAATTTTACTATGTTTGAAAGAGTGTAACACAATTAAAAATTGGCTGTGTAATGTAACGGAAAACTTTTGACTGTCCCTGTAAATGAACTAAACATGTTACAAACTTCATTTGAAATAGGGAACGTGCTATGGTAGAGGTCACTAACATGAAAAAAACTTCAGAACGATCCGAGCATATTTACGAGAGTTAGAGCGTGGACAGACGACCAGACGGCCAGACTAACCGAAGTCATAAACACTTTTAAACTTTGTTGGAAAGTGTTAAAAAAAGTAAAAAAAAAAAAAAAAAAAAGGTAGACAGTCACTTTTACAAAAATTATAACTTGCAACATGACCTAATTTAAATGCTGAAATTTATTGCATGCTTTCTTTTTAGAATAATCCTGTTTTTTAAATATGTCAACCCTACCACACAATTTAATAAGCATGTAAGTAATTTTTGTTGTTAATACTTAGACTAGGTGGTATAGAGTCAATTATGAACGCTATAATAGAAAAAGTAAACAAAATGAAAACTTTATTATATGAAGACTTATTATTTTATTTGGGTGAAAAATAGTAATAATAATTCTTGAAATAAGCGTTGCCGGAAATAATTATTTATTAAATTTTCTATTCCATTTTCACTTCAATGGTTATAATTCGAGCTGCATCTGCAATAAAACAAAAAGAAAGAAGACTGTTTTAGTAATTTAGGTTAAGCAATAAAAAACGCATTTTTTATATACAACACAATAACCGAAATCATCTGCCTTCTCTATATATTAAAAAAAATTAAAGCTCATACATAGCTCAAATGTAAATTACTCCTGTAGCTATAATGAAAAATTCATTTGATGTAAATCTCAAAGCAACTGAGGAATTGGACTCAATTCTTATACTAATTTTCGGGCTCAGAGTCAAAATAAACATTTTATTAATTAAAAAAAAAAAAATTGCTATTTGAAAAACTAGACTGTATCCTAAGTTTCGTTAAAGTGCTTTACAATTGCTTAAAAACCAGTTAGCAATCTAGTTAAAGTGCTATTTGTATTGGTAAAATATAAGGAAAAACATTCTATCTGCATTAAAATTACCTAAATAGCCATAGCATCATGACTATCTTTATTATTGATATTGTAAAACTGCACGTAAATATATACATATTATATTAATAAATTTCTTCTGAATTACTTGTAGATTAAAAGTGTATACACTGTTAAAAATAAAGTTCGATGTTTCACCAAGAAATTGGTGAAATCTAGCTAAAATTTAGTTGCAACCAGATATAGGCGCTAAGTTTCACCAGTTTCGTGGTCTTTTCACAAATACCATTATATTAGTAAAATGTTGAACCATAGTTTATAGTTTTTTCTAAGCCAATATAAAAAAACCAAGATTCAATTTTTTTCTGAGTGATTCAGTTTTCCCACAGAGCCATAATCTTTTTTTTTTTTTTTTTTTTTTTTTTTACATTAAACTGAAAATTATTATTAAAGTTTTAATTATTGAATGTATGTCTTTGTCTTCGAAATATAGCTATTTAATATAAGCAATTTAATATATACAATTATATACTATTTAATATATACAATTTAATATAAACAATTGGCTCTAATTAATTAGAAAAAGTAACTGCATATTAAAAAAAAAATAATTGCTGATTATTACCACTCTGGAATTGTAAATTCTGTAAAACTTCGCCACACTTTTTTAGTTATTCATAATATAATTGCTTTAGTGTTTGTTTATCCACAAACGTTAGTAATAATATATATATTTTACAAATAATTTTCTTAGATTTAAGTATGATCTTGTTTTATTATCTTTTAATTTAGATTCAGAAAATAAAATATATTTTTACTAAGCAATACTTACATGGAATTTCTTTAAAAAAGGATTTTTCCACAGAAATTGAAATAAAAGCACAAGTGTGGAGAAAAGCCCCCCCCTCTCCTTATATTGCATTTGTAACAGCATTCTTTTATGATCTGTGGACTTGAAATATTCTTTTCCTTTTGATATTGTAGTGTATTTCTAGTCCTTTGAAGAGTAAAATTCACATTCAATGTCCAAAACCCCAATTCTAATAAATGACTAAAGCATTTATTTAGAAATTAGCATCAAATAAAAATTTTACTTAGTGCAGGTTTAATGTAATGAATTATACATATATAATTTTTCTTATTGTAAATTAAACCCATTATATTACTATCTATATTATAAAGCATGTCTGTGAATAATGCTGACAGACATCGACAGTAGCAACTCAATTCATTTCTTCTTTTTTATAAAATTTAACTCCTAACCATAATATATTTTCATTTTCACACCATCAAATAAGGCAAAAAATACAATTTAAAATGCATTAAGTTATTTGAAAACGTATTTCAATTTACTGTTTTTTTTTTTTTTTTTTTTTTTTTTTTTTTTTTTTTTTTTAAATTTCAAACACAATTAATTTAAAAATAAATCACCATCATATGCAGCTGATTAACTCATTTGCATTTTTCTATACCACTAAAAGTAAATTTCAGGTATCGAGATTTTGTATGTTACATATAAAAAATCTTCAGAAAGTTTCATTCTCAAATTCACAACTTTTAACTAATTCTGCAGAACAAACTACTGATGTTTTAAACATTTTTTTACAATATTTACAAATTGTAAAACCCAATATATTTATTTTATGGTTAATGATTGGTTGCTGTTCTATATTTAATAATGAGAATGACTTTCTTCATGAGAAACATTTTGTCAAATAAGGATGAAATTCTTAATTGCATCAGTCATCATTATATGCAGGATTCGCAATCAGCAAAATGCAATTGCTCCAAGCATCTGGTTATTTTTTCCACCTGTTTTGATAATGAAAGGGTGAAATTTTTAAGATATAAAATTGATACTTATGCAGACATAATTTTACCGAAATATGCAGAAATATAATAAACAAATTGAAGAAGATGTACCATTTTGCATTACTTCTGGTTCCAAAGTCTGGGGGAAAAACAACAAGAGAGAAAAAAAAAAAAAAAAAAAGAATCGCATCAGTCAGAGAAAATACCGATAACTTCCACATTTACATACAAAAATAAAACCTTTTTGTTTAAAAGTAATATATTTGTAACTAATCCAATTTAAGGATTATAAATATTCAATAAATTAAAATACTTCCTTTATTAGACTTATTTAACATTAACAGGGCTGCTACAGTCAAATATTTTTTCTAAATTTTGCTTGTATTCTTTTAATCATTATTTCTAAACAATAATAATATACAATTATTTTCAAATAGTGGTAGAAGAAAAAAAGATAGTTGTCAACGGCAGCACAGCATTAGCTGAAATAAAAATGGCCACATACACGATAAGAAAGCAACACAATTCAGTTGGTTTGCGGCATGCAGCTCCATTTATTGAAAGTACAAATTATATAATTAATATATATATATAAGACTACTATTCTATAACATAATCACACTACACATACAAAGTTTTCCCCAGGCAGTTTTGAGAGGCTGCTGAACACTGGCTGCTCTTTGGTTTAAAACAAAGCCACATTATTCATCAAATTAGAATATTTAATGCATCGCAATTAAATGCAGGATTCGTGATCGGCAAAATGGAATTGCTCCAACCATCTGGTTAATTTTTCCACCTGTTTTGATAATGATAACACCTGTAATAATGACACCTGTTTTCTAAGATATAAATTTGATACTTGTGCAGGCATAATTTTACTGAAATATGGAGAAATATAATAAACAAATTGAAGAAAATGTACCATTTAGCATTACACCTGATTCCACAGTTTGAGGAAAAACAAGAAAAGAAAATAATAAATAATAAAATCGCATCAGTCACAGAGAAAATACCGATGGATTTCACATTTTATTACAAAAATAAAACCTTTTTACTTATAAGTAATACATTAGTAACTAATCCAATTTAAGGATTATAAAGATTCAACAAATTAAAATACTTGCTCTTAAACTTATTTAACATTAACAGGGCTGTCACAGTCAACTATTCTTTCTAAATTTTGCTTGTATTCGTTTAATCATTATTTCTAAACAATAATAATATACAATGGTAGACGAAAAAAAAAAAGTTGTCAACGGCTGCACAGCATTAGCTGAAATAAAAATGGTCACATACACGATAAGAAAGCAACACAATTCAGTTGGTTTGCGGCATACCGCTCCATTTATTGAAAATACAAATGATACAATTAAAAAATATATAAGCTTAATACTCAATAACATAATCACATTTCGCATACAAAGTTTTCCCCAGGCAGTTTTGGGAGGCTGCTGAACACTGTCTGCTCTTTGGTTTAAAATATAGCCACGTTATTAATCAAATTAGAATCTTTAATGCATCGAAATTATATGCAGGATTAAGAATCGGCAAAATGGAATCGCTCCAAGCATCTGGTTAATTTTTCCACCTGTTTTGATAATGATAGGATGAAATTTTTAAAATATAAAATTGATACTTGTGCAGACATAATTTTACTGAAATATGGAGAAATATAATAAACAAATTGAAGAAAATGTACCATTTTGCATTACTTCTGGTTCCACAGTTTGAGAAAAAACAACAAGAGAAAAGAAAAAAATAAATAATAAAATCGCATCAGTCACAGAGAAAATACCGATGGATTTGACATTTTAATACAAAAATAAAACCTTTTTACTTATAAGTAATAGGGGAGACCGGGGGAATGGCGACACCTTAAGGGAATTTAAATTTTTTCACCTCGAAAAAATGTTTATTTTTTAATAGCAAAAATTCTAAAGCTGAATCATGATCTTTAGTATCTGTATAAATTTAACCGTAATCATAACTGTAAAGTAAGCATACATAAAAAAATATTTTTTAAACCTCTGCACAGTGGCGGGATTACCCAGGACACTGGGGTAATTCCGCCACTGTACCGGGGTAATGCCGCCACTCCTTAATGACCTAGTACATGCATCAAATGGATACTAGGAAACACACAACTTACTGAAAATAGTTAGAAAGCAATGTAATTGAGCAAAATAATGGTTAAGCTTACAATTTACTTCATATTGCAAAAGTCACTCTGCTGAATCGGCTCCACAACATTAAAATGAGGCCATTTCTCACCCGATTTGCATGGTGGCGGCATTACCCCGAGAGGACAATATGGCGGAAATCCTCAAGCAAAGCCGAAACAAGAACCGAACTTGTTCAACACATTACATCAAAATGTCGGCGAATGCATATAGTTTACGGGTCATATTATTTTAAATACCTAATGTTACAATAAAAGGTGCTTATCTCTACTCATTTGAAGCTCCAAAATAACAAGCAACTAGATGAAAACTACATTTTTCACTAGAACAAAAGAACGACGTACAGCAAAGTCACTCTCACTTTAGGCACTGTTTATATTGTTGGCCGCTATAGTGCAGGCACATTCACTATCTCAAACTGCCCTTAGTTTTTAAATTAGGTGGGGTGGCGGCATAACCCGGGTTGGCGGCATTCCCCCGGTCTCCCCTATATTTGTAATTAATTAATTTAAGGATTATAAAGATTCAATAAATTAAAATACTTACTCTGTTAGACTTATTTAACATTAACAAGGCTGCCACAGCCATTTATCTTTGCTAAATTTTGCTTATATTCTTTTAATCATTGTTTCTAAAGAAAATAATGTACAATTACAGTCAGTACCGGATATATGGTCACCAGCTTATAAAGTCACCTTTCGTAAGTCCGGACTGACTGAATTGGTATTACGTGTTAAAATACACTGCTTATATGGTCAGTTTCCAATGGCTACTATCAGATATATGGTCATCTTTTGTCTCCCTTTTTATTGCAAAAATATCTTATAGTTTTATGCTTTTTCCTTCCCTTTTTTAGAGTGTAAAGTGCCGAAGAGACGTACCATTCACATTTAAGTATTTTCAACTGTCGGCCTCTTTGTATTGGTCACGCGGTGCTTTTCATTTTTAGTAACTTAAGAAGTGGATGGACATCCTGAAGGAGGAACTTCTTTCCTTATAGTCAATCTTCCCCTTTTTCCATCATTGAATCTTCCGTGCTTTTGCTAAAATCCACAAGTACGAACTTCCGTATGGTAAAGAAAGGCCAGTTGACATTTTTATAGCTTTAGAATGAGAGGGAGACCTTTTCCTGTTTAAGCGGAGACTTAGAGATCGCTATAATATTGCATACCACGTGACTAGATGGATGTCGATACTCGGAGGAGAGGATCTCCTCTTCCCGGCTGTAGCCTATAAGAGAAACTCTTACCGACAGATTACTTGTCGCTGCGTGTAAAGTCTTCGTTCATTTGTTAATTGTCATTTTTGAACATAAGATGTCAGCAAAAGAAAAGTTTGAAAATTTCGGAAAAAAATTGGTATAAAACTTTGAAAAATCGAATGTATTGAAAGCAGCTTTCGCGAAGACTGGTGCAAGAGAGAGCGACACTGAATAACGTCTTAAGGTTCAAATCTTGTCAACCCCATGAAGGGCGGTGGTTTATTTTTGGACCACTTAATTTTAATCCCTAAATGCCACATTGACACCAGAATATTGGAATAAAAAAATTCCTTTTATTAAGTACGTGAAGAAATGGAATAACAGACAAAGATTTAAGTCAAATCACCCAGTTTTCAAAGTCATGGGGCAATTCTTGGGGTTACCAGATATTTTTTCACTTACTCATAAAATCTTTGAGCAATCACTGGTTTATTACAAGGATAGACCCGATCTAATGTATGTCAGAGAGGGGAGGGTTTACAATAAGAACACGGACACGCCAGTGGCATGGGAAGGTCAGGAGGGTGGTTTTGAGGGATTGAGACAGAAAGGGTGGAGCATTCTGAATTACTTAGTTTTAAGAAGAGAAGCAAAGACCAGAAATACCGCAACACTGTTTTTAGCTCAAGGAGACAATCAAATAGTCATCACCAAGTACACTCCAATATCAAAATATTCAGAAGAAGCTTTGCGTGAAGAACTCTTTAAGATTTGGCATAATAATGAGGAGATTATGGATAACATACGATTAGGTACAAAGAAACTAGGATTAATTATAAACAAAGATGGAGTCGTGACCTCTAGTGAACTGTTGATATATGGTAAAATACCTGTTTTTCGTGGAAAAGTAATTCCTTTAGAAACAAAACGATGGTCCCGTGTCAGCAGTGTGACGAATGATCAGATCCCTACCTTCTCCAACAGTATGGCTGGAAGCACAACAAATTCTCTTGCTGTATGTCAATATTCTGAAGATCCAATTGAAGTCATCCATCAATACCATTTTTTCGGTTCTTTCTCAGCTGCAATAGTATCATTAATCAATCCCGTAATGGGGCCAGATCCTTTAAATTACAATAATAGAACTAATCCAGAAAAAACAAAATTCTTTTTGAGATTACTATACAAAGATCCTAGTGTTGGAGGAGTTTGTGGGACAAATTTATTAAGATTTTTCATCTCCCGTTTTCCAGACCCCGTTGTAGAATCTTTAACCTGGTGGAAAATGGTCTACATGTGCACGCACGACTCACTAGTTAAATCAGTTGCACTTGAGGCAAGTTATCCTAAATTAGGAGAGGTCACATTAGAGACAAAGGCAATGTTGCTAGAGGATCCGATGTCATTAAATATCCCAGGAGGATTATCTAGTGATACTATGATAAAGAATAAGATCTATTATGGACTACTAGATTGTATGCAAGAGGGCAAATTAAAAAATCCATTAATAGGAGAGGCTCTAAAATATTCTCAAGAGTATAAAAATACATTCATTAACTGGCTATTTACTATCTCACCTATTTTCCCTCGCTTTATTAGTGAATTTTATTCTAGCACCTACTTTCGCATTACTGAAGGCATAATATCAATATTCCAAAACTCTAAAACAATTAGAAAAGTGTTTTCCAATAGATTCCCTAAAGAGTTATTTGACGCGATCATTAAAGGAGAAGAAATGTCATTCCGGAGCTTGATGAAAATTTTTCTTACATTTATTTATACTAATTAATTAACTGGTATCTTTCCTTGCTTTTCGCTTTCATTTGAGACTTCTGTGGCTTTTTTTAATGCAGTTTTAGTTAGTTTATCCATTTTCTTGATGTCGGTGTTTCCGTGACTGTCTTCTATTTACGTCGCCATCTTGACGCCTTGTTGTGTTGAGTTGTTTTGTGCTTCTGATCTGTTTGGGAATTATTTTTGATTTGGAGATTTATTTTGGTGGAGCGGCCTTATGGTGTGTTGTATTTTATGACTTATATTTGATTTGGAGATTTGGTTTGGTGGAGCGGTCTTGTAGTGTGCTGTATTTTGTGACTTATTTTTGATTTGGAGATTTATTTTGGTGGAGCGGTCTTCTGGTGTACTGTCTTTTGTGAATTATTTTTGATTTGGAGATTTATTTTGGTGGAGCGGTTCTGTGGTGTACTATATTTCTGCGATTTATGTTTGATTTGGAGATTTATTTTGGTGGATCGGTCTTGTGGTGTACTGTAGTTTTTCGGGATTTTTGAGTTTTTGGTTATTTTTGATTATTTATAACTTAGTGCCGTGTGTTGCATTTAATGTCGAGGAAAGCTAATGTGATGGAGGCTTCTATGCAGTCTGTATTTCAGGAAGCAGAGGATTTGGAATTTCCGGAAGTTGTGAATAAGGTGCATGCTTTTTTATATGGTGTTTTCGAGGGTCAGCGAAACAAGGGTGGAAAATTCACTGCGGAGATTATGTCAACAACAAGAAAATGTTTTGACCATATAGGTTTAAGTCTTGTTCGTGCTCATCGTGACTATGTGGCTAGCGAGGCCAAATTAAAGACTCTGGTTTCGAATTCTAAGGCATATGAGGCTCTTGCAGAGAGATTTTCTCGCTCGTCAGGCCATTCTGCGTTTCCCCAGCGTGTTCCTGTTCAGATGGCGGAACCACCAGCTGAGCCGAGCTTCTCCGTTGTGATCTCGTCTTCTGGAGAGAAACAAATTGAAGAAATAAAGAGGGAAATTAAAAATGCATGTCGTTCTGGAGTACAGATGCCTCTTCCGGAGGATGTGGTTACGACGAAGGAAGGGCGGCTCATATTCAAAGTTAAAACTAAGGCCGACACGCAAAGATTCAAGGAGACCTTAGATAAAATGGACACTTTAAAGGAAGAAATAAAGGTCACCGTGCCCAGGCGAAGACTTGACCGGGTCCTAGTTCTTAGTGTGGAGCCTGACGTTGATGAAGATGCTGTTCGTGCTTCTCTTCACAGATCGTTGTTCGTTGAGGGACGTGCCGGCGGAGACGGAGATGATGATGGAATTGAAATTGTCAAGAAAATACAGACTCGTTCGGGGAAGGTTAATTGGTTAGTTGGCGTCAAAAGGGGTGAGTGCGAAATTTTGGTCAAGAAGCGTCGTATCTGTATAGATATGGAGAGATACAGGGTCGTAAGTTTTATTCCTATAGTTCGTTGCTTCAATTGTCAATCTTTCGGACACACCGCAGCCAAATGTGAGAATGATATGAAATGTGTTAAGTGTGCAGGACATCATTCTATTAAGGACTGTACGGTTTCGGAGATAGCTTGTGCTAACTGTCTTTTTGCGGAGGATACTGATACTGATGCTGGTCATAGAGCCGATAGCACGGATTGTCCCACTTTTAAATCTTATCGAGCGGAGACTCTTAGCAAATGGTTGTGATAGTTGTTACTGAGTCTTTTGTCAATAGCTCTGGTTTACGTTTTGTTCAAATTAACTTACACCATTGTTCTGATGCCTCTAATGCTCTTTTCCATTATATGGACGATTTCAATATACCTTTGCTCTTTGCCAAGATCCTTACATCTATGACGGTTCCCTGGTTGGTCTCCCCACAGGCTGGATCTGCATCCTCTCTTTAACTGGTTCTGCTGCTATTATCTGTACATCGGACGACTATGCATGTGTAAACACTCTGAGTTTAAACAATAGTGTCTTTATTAATATAACTATAGATCAAGGTTCTTTAATCATCGGATCGGTGTATGCTGCACCTTCTAAACCAATAGAGAATGACCTCAGAGACTGGTGTTACTACTTCCCAGACTTTTCTAAAATCATCGTTGGAGGAGACTTCAATGTACCTATTATTTCTCTCGGGTATACCAGAGAAAGCGAAAGGACGGAAATTTTCCAAGAATATTTGATGATCACTAACCTATCCATAGTTAACTCACCGGACTCGCATCACACCTTTGTTCAAGACGGGAGACGTGGTCGTCCTGACCTCACTTTGATCGGACAAGATCTTTTACCTTTTTTACAAGATTGGAAAGTTGATATAGATCATTACTCGCATAGTGATCATCGATATATCTGTTTTACCCTGAGTCTGTCTCCAGTCCAACATTTCTATACAAGATTTAAGACTAAGAATAAAAAGATGTGTAAATTCAATGCTTTGTTCTCACAACACTTGCTTCGTCTAAATGCTACTCTGGACGGAATTCCTAATCAAAGTGCATTAGATACTTGGACTGAGGAGTTTTCCGCTTTACTACAGGATATCATGAATCAGTGTTTTCGTAGAGGTCGCCTACGTCATTGTCCAACTATTACTTGGTACGATGAAGATCTTCGAAGGGAACGAAACAGAGTCAGTGCCTTGCATAAGAGATATTTAAAAAACTTAGATGTTATTACGTATAAAGAAAGCTATAACATAGCTCGACGTGAGTATAAGAAGAACCTTCGCAAGGCGAAGCGAAATGCTTGGCTTAAGTTCTGCGATTCAACAAATAATGCATACGGATCCTTATATAAATTTATTTCTAAGAAGAAATTGTCACATGAAGATTTAATATTTACTACTTTAGAAAATTCTCATGTGTTTGCGAGCTATGACGACGTGGCCGAAGACCTAATGAATCATCACTTTGATGCTAATGCTAATTTTACAGATCCGCATGAATTTACCAGTACAAATTATTATACTAATCAGGAGGATTTCCATCCCATTACAAAAAGATAATTGTTTTATGTTATGCGCCAGCAGGGTAACAATAAGGCTCCAGGATTTCATGGGATAGATGCCTTGGTAGTAAAAAATCTTTGTAAAAGTTTCACGCCTTTTGTTCTTAAGCTTTTTAATACTTGTCTTCGTTTTGCTCATTTCCCAATGTGTTGGAAAAAGGGTCTTGTTTTGTTTTTTCGTAAGCGCAACCGACCACCTGAGTTGCCTATGCCTTACCGACCAATTACATTGCTGCCGATTATTGCCAAGATTTTGGAGAGAATAGTGAAAATGCGAATAATTACAGTTCTGGAATCTTCTGCATATCTGGACGAAGGTCAACATGGATTTAGAGAGTCTAAGAGCACTATAACGGCAATGGCTGCTGTAAAGAATTTTGTTAGGGAGACTTTGAATGATTTTAAATATTGTGCATTAATTAGTTTCGATATCGTTAGTGCTTTTGACGTAATCGATTGGCGAATACTTGCTGGTATTATAGATGACCTTCCTATACAGGATTATTTAAAAGAGATCTTGAAGAACTACATAAGTCATAGATTGATAGGATTCAAGTTTATGAGAGGGATTCGCTGGTTTCATGCTTTTCGAGGTTGTCCACAAGGGTCCTGTTTGGGTCCCTTGTTGTGGACTCTGGTTGCTGATAAAATATTAAAATATTATAAGCGTCGTTTTAGAAAAATCATTTCATACGCTGATGATTCAGCTATTGTGGAAGGGGCCGATACTCGTGCAACGCTGGAAGATAGAGTTAACAGATGTATCGAATATTTTATGAACGCATGTGAAGAGTTTGGCTTGACAATCAGCGCTCAGAAATCATCAGCAATGCTTTTTGGTAAATATACTTTGAACAAACGCCGTCCGATTTTTAAGCTTAGGAATACCAGCATTTCGGTCAAGGACAATGTACTATACCTGGGATTTTTTCTGGATAGCCGTTTCCGTTGGCTTGATCATTTGGATCTTGTACGTGACAAAGTTATAGACTTTTCGTGCTCCATGCGCAAAACCCGTATTAGAGATAAGGGTCTTCCCTTGGACTACATGAAAACTTGGTATCATTCGGTAATTAAGAAGCAGATATCATATGGATATGAAATTTGGTACCGGGACTTGAGATACCATGGAATTAGACGCTTGTCTTCATGCCAGCGTCTTTGTTTATTATCAATAATCAGAGTTTACAGATCTGTATCTACGGAAGCTCTTTGCGTAATTTCGGGTATACCTCCCCTGGAGCTGGAATTGGAACAGATGTCTGGTCACTATAACACGGTGCATCATGAAGATCTAGTATGGATAAAGGATATTTGTGTAACTAAGGAAAATATTATGCCACATTTACATACATTTGATTATCCTTATTTTGTGTCAACTCATCATATACAGTTTGTAAAGTCAGTCACTTCTGTAGTACCTATTTTTAACCACCCTGTAATTTACACAGACGGCTCCAAGATGAACAACACAGTTGGTTCCGCTTTTGTTGTTTATAATGATGGAAAGATCATTTTAGAAAACCGTTTTAAACTTTACGCTTATAATACTGTTTATCAGGCTGAATTATCAGCCATTGACAAGGCAATCGACTGGTGTTGCAGGGCTGATTTCAGAGAATTCCACATCTACACTGATAGTTTTTCTTCAATACAAGCCTTGCAGAACTTATTTCCAACTGATAAGATTTTGTATAACATATATTCTAACTTGAGACTGTTGAGTGGTAAAATTATTTTTATGGGTTGGATTAAATCTCATATTGGCCTTGCTGGTAACGAAAGGGCTGACTATCTGGCAAAGTCTGTTATTCTGGATGATGAGTTTGATGAGAGGTTGGATATTCCAATGCCTGTTTCCTTCGTCAAACGTTTTTATAAGAGTAACATTATCACGAGGTGGACTAATGATTGGAAAATTAGTGAAAAGGGTAGGGACACCTTCCTCATCTTGCGTTCACCGGACGTTTCTTATTTGTGTTATTCAAGGGTAGTAGCCTATTTCATTTCTTCGCATGGTGCTTTTCCAGTGTATTTATTTAAGATTGGCAAGCGACCAACAGATAAGTGTGATTGCGGTAACGTCGGTGACGTTAAGCATTTTATTTTCGGCAAGTGTCCTCTGATGCCTCTGTTCTTTAACTTTGTGCGAAATAGAACTCTGTCTTGGAATTTGCAAAATGTTCTCTTGCTGAGATCGAATTATTATAAACTGACTGTTATTTATAATGAACTGAATAAATTGTATTCATTCATAAAGTACAAATTTTGATTATTTTGGTGTAATTAAAGAATTTTTGGTGGACTTTTGCCGGACTGCTAGCCACATAGTGCTTTGCTAATCTTTCTGCCTTCACGCATTTTTGAGTTGTTTCTGGACTTTCAGCGTCTGATGGTCTTTTGTAACTTGAATTGACCTAAAATGTGTTATTGGCTTAATGTTTTATCTTGTCTTGATTATTAGTGTAAATCGTACTTTTATACAGTCATTTATAACTGAAAATAACTTAAAATTTTGTTTTTCAGTTTCACCCAGTCTTAGTTTTAGTTTTAGCTTTATTTTTATTTTATAGTAACTAGGGTTACAGTCATATGTTAAAACTTGTACATGACTTTAATTTTTGTATTTTATTTTCTAGGCAGAGTGTGCCATATTTTTATGACTTCTTAGTTTTATTATTTGTCGCTGTTTCCGGGTCTGTTTCGGCGGCTGGGGTTGAGTTAGATGGTGGAGGACGTTTTTCTGCCAGGGATTCAGGGCCTTTGCCATTATTTGGTTGGCTCCCTGGTAGAGTGATCAAGTACGTGAAGAAAAGCTTTTGCCTAGTTTAAAATAAATTTGCTTGTAAATTCTGATGTCATTCACTCATTTCTGCATTTGCGAATAGAAGTACTTGCCCCTGAAAGGGTTAAACAGAAGATGTGATCAACCAAAAGAGAAAGCGAGAGGATGTTTCAACATTTGAGAATGTTGAGAAAGATCTTTTCACCTGGATAAAATGTGCCATATTGCAGAATGTTCCAATAAATGGATTATCGTAAAAGAAAAATCTCTAAAAATTTCTGCATAACTAGGAAAATCGAATTTTACTGCGAAAGAATCGAAGGAATGACTGCTAACTTGTTAAGTGACATTCTCAATAGGTACAGACCTTGTGATGTTTTTAATTTTGATAAACATGGCCTGTTTTTTTTTTTTTTCATGCTTTGCCAGATAAAACTGTTACGTTTAAGAACGAAAAATGAAATTCCGGGAAGGTAAGAAAAAAAAAGATTGGCCGTTTCATTAGCAGCGAATATGGATGGATGGCTCAGAGAAATTGACTCCATTAGTTATTGGTAAATTTCGCAAGCCTCGTTGTTTGAAAAAATGCAAATCTTTGCAAGTACCCTATGATGCCAATCGAAAGGCCTGGATGACGATGAGCATTTGGGAAAAATAAATTCGGCGTTTCGATAAAATTTGCACGGACAAGTGACTATAATCACAGACGACTGATTCCCAATTAAAATTCAATTGAACTTGTTTTCTTTCCTCCAAACTGAAGCAGTATGGCACAACAATTAGATCAAGGTATTATTAAAAATATTAAGATAAATTATCGAAAGCCGCAAAATGGAATTTCTCCAAGCATCTGGTTAATTTTTCCACCTGTTTTGATAAAGAAAGGATGAAATTTTTAAGATATATATAACTGATACTTGTGCAGACATAATTTTACTGAAATATGGAGATATATAATAAACAAATTAAAGAAAATGTATCATTTTGAATTACTTCTGGTTCCAAAGTTTGAAGAAAAACAAGAAAATAAAAAAAATAAAATCGCATCAGTCACAGAGAAAATACCGATAGATCTGACATTTTAATACAAAAATAAAACATTTTTACTTATAAGTAATACATTTGTAATTAATTAATTTAAGGATTATAAAGATTCAAGAAATTAAAATACTTACTTTATTATACTTATTTAACTTAACATTAACAGGGCTACCACATTCAACTATTTTTTCTAATTTTTGCTTATACTATTTTAATCATTATTTCTAAACAATAATACTATACAATTATTTTTAAATGGTTGTCAATTGCAGCACAGCATTAGCTGAAATAAAAATGGTCACATACACAATAAGAAAGCAAGACAATTCAGTTGGTTTGCGGTATGCCGTTCCATTTATTGAAAGTATAAATTATATATATTAAAAAATATATAAGACTAATATTCAATAACATAATCATACTTCACATGCAAAGTTTTCCCCCAGACAGTTTTGAGAGGCTGATGAACACTGTCTGCTCTTTGGTTTAAAACATAGTCACTATTCATCAAATTAGAATCTTTAATGCATGGAAATTACATGCAGGATTCGCAATCGGCAAAATGGAATTGCTCCAAGCATCTGGTTAATTTTTCCACCTTTTTAGATAATGAAAAGATGAAATTTTTAAGATAAAAAATTGATACTTGTGCAAAGATTAAAAATAATAATAATAATAATTTTTTTCTTTTCTATTCTGGCATAAAATTCGGGTTCCGTGAGCTTGGAAATTTACAATTTTCCAATTAGCATGTGTTCTGGAACCCGAAAAATCCGAGAGAAATGTAAATAAAGTAAAAGCCAAAATGTTGCTATTTCAAGGTACTTTTTGGTACCATGGATTTGTATGTGTGCGAAAGGAGGGGGGGGGGGGGGGGTATTTTATGGTTTACATATTTTTAATTTGATAATTATGACTTTAAAGAGTGAACATTTTACAATTTTGGTGCTATATCAGATCTCTCAAGGAGAATTTTATAATCTCAAAATTACTTCTGGTATACCAAAAGTAATTTGGGAGGAGGGGGTATTTAGGTTACTAAAACTTATCTTTACTACAAAGTAACAAATAGGAGAGATTTCCTTTTTTAACTTGGATTTAAATGTTTTTTACAACTGAATTAGAGGTCCATATTGTTTCATTATATGCATTACTTTACTCACAAAATAAAATTATTCATAAATGTAAATTTATTATGTTAAGTAGCTTAATTTATTATATCAGATAAGCTAAGTTAAAACAACAAGCTGTTTTTTCTTGACTGCTGCATGTATATCTTAAAACAATTTTCAAAAATCATATATACTTTTTTTTATTATCACATTACTTCAATAAAATACTTTAAACATGATCAAGTAATGTAAAAAAAAGATATAAATATGCAAAAGTATGTTATAGTAAAATCATTCATTAATGTAAAGATATTATATTACATATTAAAAATAAAATGACAAAAGTTTTCTTCAAATACGTAATTTTAAAACAATGTTTAAAAATCATAAACCTCTTTTTTTATTTATATAAAATGCCTTAAACATGCTCAAATAATGAAAAAACATAAATAGATATACATATATATATATATGTAAATTACAATAATAAATAGCATTTTGATAAAAGCGAAATAGAGCGTTTCTACGTTTCTCAATTTTTGTTCACAATTATTATTCATCACATTAAAATGGTTTTTGAAATGCAATAAGAGGCACTAATGTTTCATTGTATGTATTACTTTACTCACAAAATAATTTTAGCAGTGTCTACATAGGGTGTCCATTACTAGAAATTGAAAGCATTCCTGTAATGGACACGGGTCTTAAAACCTTAAAAATAAATGAAATTTCATAAACGGCCATTAATACATAAAATTTAAAGTTTTCCATTACTGCCAAAAGAAAAATATATACAAATTTTGCAAGAAAATAAAGAATATACAAATGTATTAAATGAAGTCAGAAGTACATGAAGATTTTCACTGAAAAACAGTGAAACTTCGAAACATTATTTTCTGCTTCCTGATTGGTTTTTATTAAGAGTGTCAACAATAACACAGATTATTAAACAAGCAAAGGTGAGTTATGAAAAAATTATAAAAGCTAAATTTTTATTGGTTATTTTCTTCATAAACGAAAAACATTGAAAGGTGTCCGTTATTGGCACATCTACCGTAGTAAGGAGGACTTGTGTACAACAAGCACTAATATTTACCGGTTAAAGAAATATAAATTTTGTGTACGGAAGAAACAATAAAACATTACAATATCTATAACAGTAAAATAAACAACCACTAGTGTACTTATTTGCAGTATTTCACGGATGGAGAGAAAGAGAAATATGCATCTCGCTGCTTGATGTAAAGTCCAATTTTTACGGAAGATCCCATTAAAGTTTAGCGCTTGCTGCCACTTAACGATAACAAATGCTGAACCGAAATCTCGGTTATAGTGCATCCAATGTATAATTGTCTTTTTCAGTCATTTTTATTTGAACCAAAAACTCAGTAAAATACTTGCTTTCACCAGTTTTTTAGTGAAAAGTTAAAACTTTATTTTTAACAGTGTAGAATCTGCACTAAAGTCTGGTAAATGCTTTCGTAATGACTGTTCGTTGTGAAATATGACTTGAATCTCATTTTGAGGTGACTGTAGAAATTGAAATTGTGTAATTAATCTATTTCAACTAATCTTTTCATTTCCAAATGAACAGGGCTTGTTTCTGATAGTTCTGATAGTGGACTAAAACTGTCGGATGGAGTTATAAAAAAAAAAAAAAAAAAAAAAAAAAAAACACCACAAGCTGATCTTGCTCTAAAGCAAGCTACATATAACATAGATCTCTTTACATTCCGACTTGTATGTGCAACGACTTTTTCCATAGTAGAACATTGGGATTTGTGAATTGTCATGCCTTCAGCTGCAACTACTGGTAATTGAAAGCGTCATATTGTTAAATTAGACGACTTTCATTTTTTACGGTATATGTCGAAGTTTGTAAAGGTGTCTACTGAGATTTTATGTATATGCGATATTTTAGTGAGGTGACTTTAAATTTATTACTTACTGTAATACCTGTGGCTTTACCAAATTCCCTCCATACTTGCAGAGGTCATCTCTCGTTACTGGATATGTGCTTACCGTACTCCATAATATACCAGGCATAGCATTGACAAGTCCATCGGAAGAGTCGATACTAAACGTTATCATATATCTAGGACCTATTCTAAGACATAAGGATTTGGGCAAAGCATGTGTCTGCATAGTTATCAATGAATTAACTGATTGAATAGCTTTTTTTTCAGTGCATCGGAAACTGTATCTATAGTTCTAACGGAATAACCTTCCGTGTTCATTTGTGACAAAACTTCTTTGTTTATTTACCTACCTCTTTATTACTTGCAAATAAATGGACTGCTCTACCGGCTTCAGAAGGAAATTCTTAACGTTAAAACAGAGTTCTTTTATTAAAATCCAAGACTGAGGTAGCTATATTGACCGTAGCCATGTTATTTAAAGCAGTTGCAAAGTCAAGATCGTACCCTTCACGCATTATTGTATTCATAGGAAAGAGCTTAAATGCTGACCACAACGGTGCACTAGCAAAAATAGCAAGTGAATTCCGACTTAAATTTAGCTGAAATACCCAGTTATATCCTACTGGTGGTAATTAGTTAAAATCGCTAACAGTTATAATAGATATTCCAGCGAACGGGATGTCCTATGAAAAATTTTCTGTAATCTGCGACTGATCTGATTAAGAGTTCTATTTTCCAACATATAGATTTTATCTAAAACTATGAGCTTAATTTTTGGCAACTTATAGGCTAATGTGTTAGCGGAGCTAGCAAACAAATTTGGCATTGCAGTACCACACTGTGAAATTGGTAGACCAAATTGAGTGTGAACAGTTTGTCTTCATATTCCAAATGCGGCGTTTCCAGAATAAGCAGAGAGTAATATTCATCATATCTTTCATTCTAACGTTAAAATTTTTTTGACTATTAATTTGTATTATATTAATTTACTTATTACATTATTTGATAGCTTCTTTAATATGTGAATCATATCCAGACATATTTGATAGCTGTTTTAGTATGTGAATCATATCCAGACAAATTATGCATTACTACTGTTATGTAAAAACTTGGTTTATAATTTATATTACATCCTCTATGAGCGAATCCACGAAGTCGACCACTTGGATGACAATGATCGCTGCAACTAAATCATCTCTTTCAAAACTGTTTAACATATAAAACAACAGATAGCCTTAGATAATGATGGCTTTTCAGTCATCTGTATGCTTTTTCTATTATATGTAATATATATCTCCTTTGAAATATACTTTATCTTTCTAATAAAATTATCAATTGCATTCTCACCGCCATAAATATGAATGAAAAATTATTTCATTTTTATCATTTGTTACAATTAAGCATAGCAAACGGGTAGAGTAGGTGGGGGTAAAGATACGCACTTTCCATACATTTTGATTTTAACGCACACATTGGTCTAAACTTAGTAATGAGTGATTAAAACGTTAGATTAGAACCTTTGGAAAGTGCCATCATCAACCGACATTCTGTCAAATTGTAATTCTGTGAGAAATTGCAATTTTCAAAAAACATTGCTCTGCGTATCTTTGCCCCATCGGTTGGGGTAAAAGTACGCAGTGGTGGGGCAAAGATACGCAGTGCGTATTTTTGTCCCATTACTGTGGATATTTACTCCATTTCTAATAAAACAAATGAGTTATGCAAAAGCATCAGTAAATTTCACTAGTATTTATAGTTAAACTGCAAATTGAAAGTTAAACCATGATAAAAACAGCGAACTGTGAGATCGCAAATAGCAGTTAACCTCTAACTACTGTGACAAAACTTGTTGCATAAATACTGTGAGCGGCCCCAAAGACCCCTTGATCGTAGAATGAATAAAAGGTTTGACTGATTCATAAGATACAGTTTTTGAGCTAAATTTTAAGTAAAGGCCTATTATAATAAAAATTCTCCTCCTTTATAAGTCTTTAGCGATACTAATAAGTATCCAAACGAATCAAAATTAAACTAACATCCATAGTTAAGTTGAAAATTACAAGTTAAGCTATGAAAACTAAATATAGCAGCGGTCTTTGAGACCGTTAACAGGAGTTAAAGGCTAAGACTTGAAACAAAATAGTTTTATGAAACAAGAATATTGATTTTTAAAAGTAGGTAGGTAGATACCTACGTTCTATATTGAGAAAACTTAACTAGATAAAGGAAAAGATAGTAAACTAGTTAAGTAGCTATTATATTTTATACAACATAAAAAATAAAACTTTCCACAACGTAAATGTGGAAAGCTTTGCATCAAGCTAAAACGATAGGGCAAAGCCCCGAATCTTAAACTTGTGCGTATCTTTGCCCCAAGATGGATGAGTATTTTTACCCCATTCTGCAGTATTTTACTTAACCGGCTACTGACAAGTTTCAACAAAAGCGATTGCGGTAAATTATACGGCATTTAGAAACTATAGAGCTTCCGTTCTCCACTGAATTTTTGGATTTGTAAAAATTCGAAGCATTGTCAGCAAAACAATAAAGTGAAATTTAAAAAATATTAGATCAAAATGCGAAAATTTAAATTTACCTCATTTTCTTGGCACGGAGTCTACTTTTTTCACAAGGTTTGAACACACAACTATTATACTTGAGACCAAACTACCACCTAGCGGTCATGATTGTAAAAATGTTTCTTCATATTAAATCAGCCAGTGCGTATCTTTGCCTCGTGCGTACCTTTAGCCCCACCTACTCTACAGGAATTTTAATCGGGGTTGTAAATGTTTTATTTGTATTGGCTTGTGAGTAAGTCAATTTTTGTGTTAAGCATTCGAAATCAGAATAGATAACAAAAGGAGACTCAAAAGATTTTTAATGGAAAGAAAATTTTAAATCTAGCTTTTCAAGGTCAACTTACATTTTGTGCCTCAAAATTTTCACATACTTGGATATGATTTTGAGGGGGTTGATTTTCTATAAAAACCATTTAACCTTAGAATACGAGACACTCGTAATTACCAAGAATGATATTTTAACGTTAACCCTTTCGGCCCTGAATTTTTTTTTCAGTTTGGGGTAAAAATCCCATTTACGCTAATAAAATTAAAAGTAACTAACAGAATCACAGAAGTTAGATTTTACTGAAATTTAACGAATATGTTAGTTTTTGAAACCTAAGGAATTTATCAGGTTGTAACGAAAGTTTCCCGCCACAGCTAATACGGTCAGTGCAAACAGTTCGCGTTCACGTGTTTGCTCATACGTTGTCAAACGATTTTTGGCATTTGAAAGAAATAGACTTGCTTTATAACAGAATGTTGTGAAAGTTGTAAAAAAAATGTCGTTATCATTAAGTACGAGGTGTCTAAAATAGAACTATCACGCTACCAGATTAGAACCATCATTTACTTCCAGTTCTGTTGCAAAAAGTCAGCTATAGAATGTCACCAAATAAAGTATACAGCTTTATGTACTAGTGTTGTATCATATGACACTGTGAAGTTTTGGCGGAATGGTGGTTATATATAAAATTACAGTTAATTATATATATTAGAATTAGCATTATGTGATGGTGATTTGGCGGAAAATTTTCGTTACAACCTAATAGTTATTTCGCGTTCTTTGCATATGACAATAGTCGAAGTAAGAACTTTTGAAGACGTTTGGAAAATGTTGTATTACAAACAGGATTTTCCAGAAATAAAAACATACTAGTATTTTTTATTGTTTATGGCAAATTATTCATCCGGAAAAGTAGTCCCTAATTTAAGTTTAAACCCTTTCGGCTCTGACTCTTTTCTTAAAGCCAAAAGAATATTAAAACTTTTGTCAACTTCTTTTGTTTTTTTACTATTTTAAAACTAGATGGCGCTACTTGTCCACTAAAAAGTCAAAATATAGAATGCACATGTGTTATTATAAGGTTTTTACACATCTGCAATGCGTTATTTATAGTTTAAAGCATTTTAAAAGTAAGGAACACATATGTGATCGCCAGGGCCGAAAGGGTTAACCCTTTCTATACTAACTATGTCTAGTATTCTAGGGTTAAGCAATTTCTACAAAACATGTTTTTATTTTTATGGCCTAAAGCTTTATTTAAATCAGTGATTTTTTTAAAAGGTGAATTATGGAGCAATAAATCTACAGTCGTGGCCAAAAGTTTAGGACCACCGTGCAGAAAGTAGCGTTTTTAAAATTGAAACCACCGATAACGTCATAAATCAGACTTTCGTCAGATGGCATCATTCCGTCTGACAGTGGAATTACTGTAGTCGCTTTTCGTTTGAACTTTGAGTAATAAATGTCGCAGACGCAATTTATTGTCTGGATCTTAAATTTCAGTGGTGGCCACGACTGTATAAGAGTTTTTGACTTCAAATTGTAAATGTTATAATTTTTTTCAAACTTAAAAGCATTAATTGATAAATTATTTCTAAATTCAAAACTCTTTATGTTACTGATTTTCACTGGGAAATATGAGAGACTTACATCAAGCTTTTTTATATTTTATTGTATAATGATAATGTGTTTTCTCTTTTAAAAGCAGGAAAGAGTGCTTACAATTGATAAAACACCTTTCTCCTGCTTTGACATTAAATATACATTTCCTTTTTTTAAAGTATGCTGGTAATATAGAATGTTTTAGGGAACAACTTGTATGAGGAACAGTTGTATGTACCAACATGGAGATTGACTTGTTTAACCCCTTAATCGTCGCATAATTTTCGGAAAATGCCTTCGAAAATCATCAATTTTTTTACTGCCCGATTTTATTGTACATAAAATTCTGAGTTCTTTGTAAAAGAGTGTATTTCTTTTCAAATTCAGCCCTTTCAAGGGCGGTAGTATGTTTATGAAATACCTTAATTATAATACCCAAAAGGCAATTTTCCTTACCTTAGATTTGGCTTTTTTTGTACACACATGACGTACACGGAAGCTTCAATGCAATGCTGTAACTTGTGGTTTCATTTAAATAAAGACATATGTAAATCATATAATTTGTTATATTACCACAAAGACGATAGTTTTTATTCAAATTCAATTTCAAAATCGGCATTCAATATATTTTTCAAAATTTATTATTTTTTCAATGTATGGAAAGCTTTGAAACATGGTATGCATATTCCTACATTACAGGACTTGCAGTATCTGGTTTATTTTCTCATTTTCTTTCAATTTTATTCACATGGGATGAACAAACTTTACATCCTCTGTAAGGTTTACCCTTTTTTTGTCCATAGGGGGTATAACATCCAGTAAATGGCATTCATACAAACGATTTCATGTTGCGTCGTCCAAAGGAAGTCTTCGTTTGCGGAAAGTTCCTTCTGTATGATATTTTTCGACGCTCTCATCTATTAAATCTAGTCTCAACTTTAAATGAGATTTTCTGCTACCTTCTTTCTTATAAACTTGAAAAGCATTGAAAAGGACTTGGTCCAATAAGGGGAAAAATATCTTTTTACAATATTTCCTCTTACCATCTCTAGCTACATGGTAACTTTAGCTTGGTTCTAATCTATAACTGCTTTGGCTTCCTTTTCAGTCTGTCTCTTTTTGTAACTTCAACAGTTTCGGAATTATGTATTGATGATAACAATGTCACATACTTGTTGTCTTTCCATTTCAGCGCAATAATTTTCCCTCATCTAAATGCATGCATTTTACCAGTTTTTAACTTTTTTTCTCGCAATCCTGCTGGCATATCTTTTCTTTTTTTTCTAACAGTTCCAATAATATCTGTTTGATAACGCAAGAGAATATCACATGACTCCGGCGATGTATAATAATTATTCATTGTTATACAATGTCCCTTTCTCAGCAGTGGCGGCAATAGTGTCATAACGACCTGAGAGGGCATCGACAGCATTTCGAAGATTTTGCTGAACAAAGTTCCCTTCCCTGTATAAATAAATAATAAAAGACCATACACACCCAGTACTAGATTCGCACAGTATATAAGATTTTATGCCAAATTTCGCTTTTTTCATTGGTATGTACTGACGCCATGATAAACGTCCTTTCTACATCAAAATTTTGTCGATAGTGACATCTCTTTCAGGGGTAATTGTACTTCTGCACAAATTATTCAGATGCTCACAAACAGTGCGAATTTTATACCGATTTGGATTCGGATGATTTTGATGATCGTGAGCTTCATTAAGAATTCAGCAGTTCAAGAAGAATTTCGTCGGGAGTAAAGAATTTTTCAGTAAAATTTTTTGAGCAACACCAAACCTCGTATATAACTTATTTTTGCGTGATACATATATTTAACTCTATAATTATATTTAAGAAATTTCTGGTTCAAATCGAATTATTTATATTTGGTAGCATTCAAATTGCCTGCTTCTGGCGCTTCCTAGTATTAAAATAATTTCGGTAGCGAAAAAAATCAAAGAAGATACCAGAAAATATTAGCTAAAGTCATGAAAAGTTTACCCCGTGAAGGTCACGGGCACGACGAAATTCGTTCACACATGATTGCCCGTGAATGTATCGGGCGAGAAGATTAAGGGGTTAATCCTATCAATCTCCCACTCGCTACCATTTCGACAGAAATTTTCTATATAATGTATAATTTTAAAAATTAATTTTGTAAAACTTTTATTATGTTCAAAATTTGATGTTAGTCTTTCCAGCAAAAGAACAAAAATATGCAGTTTTGTATTTTTGTTCTTCTTTAAATCAGGCATGAAAGAGTTCCTCCTAAAGGAGGAATTCCACCTTTTTAAAAGCAAATTTGGTTATTCTCTGGATTGATACAAAAATGCAAAGTAAACATTAGAAGCATATAGGGAGGGGTCTAAAAAAATTAATAATTAGACATTTTGCCTACTCAAATCCTTAGAGTTTCTGAATTGCTGCACTATCAAATCAAAGGCGAGCTTTTATTATAAGCATCTGAAAGTCATGTAAATTAAGTTCTTTAACTAGGAAAAGGAAGTTTCCATAAGGTTCGTTTTGGAATAGAATATTTTATTCTATTTATGAAACACTTCTGGGTAATTTCAGTGATGCATTTTTGGAAATGTGTTTCTGGAGTAAAGGTCAATTTGGCGTGCATATATTTAGCATAGTTTTTTTAAGTAAAGGCTTAAACAGTCAAATCATTCAAAATAATACATTTATTTTGAAAAATTAACCTCTGTACTTCACACAAGTTTATTAGATACATTTGGATGGATTTATACTTTTAGCAAACTGTTTCCAATTTTCTTTTTTTCTTTAATGAATTTATACATTTATTGTTTTTTTTCTTCTTTTAATACTTCTAAGTTACAAAAATAAAATAACAATCATATGTACAGTTATAATTCATTTTATTGTATAAATAACTGTTAAAATGTGTCTAAATTATACGATTTTGGCCTTATTATACAGGTGGAAAATTTTTTCCACCTTTTTTCCCATTTTCCACTTTCATGCCTGTTAAATACAGTGCTGAAACATGCAATATATCTTCTTAAACAACATTTGCCTTTCGTTAATATTTTAAATATCCTTGCTTTAACATTTTAAAATAAATTAACCTCTGTACTTCACACAAGTTCATTAGATACATTTGGATGGATTTATACTTTTAGCAAACTGTTTCCAATTTTCTTTTTTTCTTTAATGAATTTATACATTTATTGTTTTTTTTTTCTTTTAATACTTCTAAGTTACAAAAATAAAATAACAATCATATGTACAGTTATAATTCATTTTATTGTATAAATAACTGTTAAAATGTGTCTAAATTATACGATTTTGGCCTTATTATACAGGTGGAAAATTTTTTCCACCTTTTTTCCCTTTTTCCACTTTCATGCCTGTTACATACAGTGCTGAATCATGCAATATATCTTACTCTTAAACAACATTTGCCTTTCGTTAATATTTTAAATATCCTTGCTTTAACATTTTAAAATAAATTTAAGGGGACTTTACAATTGGTTAGACATCTATAGGTTTGAGTAAAATTTTTAAATAAACTTGTTTTTTCATAAAACTTAACTTTCATTTTGTAATATACGGGATGTCTCAGGATTATTCGGACAAACTTTAAGGGGAGGCAGGGGACATCACAAGAATTCAGATTTGTATAGCAACCCATGGTCGGAAACGTCATGGGAAAGTAGTATGACAGGTACAAGCAACGAAGAGACACAAAACTGGGATCATCTGAAATAGTTTATTGGTCAAAGATATTATACATGTGCTGTGGTACATGATATGTGAAAATATCACAAAAGATGTTCAAAGTTTCCACCATTGCTAGCATTGCATGCATTACACCGTCGGACCATGGATTAACAGACTCGCTTAAATACACCTACATTTTGTAGGACATCCTCAGCAGCGCAGACGAGTCTTGCAACCAGATCCATATCCACAGGCGTTGCGTACACAGCACTTTTCAGTGCTCTCGAAAGAAAGAAATCTATGCTGCTTAAATCAGGAGAGCGTGGTGCCAGGGAACCGGTCCACCACGGCCAATCCATCGGTGACCAAACACCTGATTCAAATGCTCACGAACACATCTGCCATAATGGGGAGGTGCCCCAAAATGTTGAAACCACACATAGCGTCTGACATGTTGTGGCATAGTGTCAAGTAAGCTTGGTAGCATCTCTTGCAAAAAGATGCGATAATCTGCAGATGTTAGTGGTGCTGGCAACAACTAAGACCCGTCTAAGACGTCGCAGACCACACCAGCCCAAACATTCACTGTAAAGCGATGTTGGGCAGTGTCGCGAGAAGAAGAAACCCACAGAAGCTACTTTTACTTTGTTGCGAATGGCAACGGCAGGTTTGTTGTTAGAATGATGTTCGACGGTTTTGAGTCGTAACAATGGATCGCGGAAGCAAATGCTTTTAATTTGATATGTAAGATACTCAGAATGAATGTTTCGAAAGGAAATTATTTTTAAATGTAAATATGTAAATATGATTATGCGCTTTATATTTAGCTGTATGTGTTTAGTGGAAATATTGTGTAATATACAGGTAAACAATGAAACGTATCTACGGCGTCTGTCATTAATTCCAGCGAAGTCTCTCATTTTATTTTAATTCGTAGTGTTTTTTCTACATTTTTGGCGCCCCCGGGTGGGCGATTTCGTTGGATTCTGGCAGATTTATGCAGCTAAGAAAAGATTGAAGGTAAGAACGAAGCTTTCTATTTTGAAGTTATATAATTATTATGTGCTTGAATTTAAAAATATTGCATAGCTCAGATAGTAAAAATGGAAGTTTTAAAAAGAAATAAAACGACTCAACGTTCAGCTTTTACCAAGGCATATAATAAATTAGAAAGTGTATTGAATAACGCAAATGCCGAACATGAGGAAATCGAAATTCATTTCTATTTATTCAAACAGAAAGCTGACACATTAGAGATTACTCATAAGAATTATTTAGATGGTTTGTCAGATGATACCGAATTTGAAGCAGAATTTGATTTAGTTGAAGAATATAGAGAAAAGTCTTTAACAATCCAAATAAAAGCACAGCGACGATTAGATAATTTTAAGACAAAATTAAATCGAAATGAAAATAATTCGGCTAGTAAGTTTGAAACAGAAAATGATAAAGTAAAAACTTTACGATTCCCTGAAGTTGAACTGTATAAGTTTGGTGGAGATTTAAAGGATTGGCTTATTTTTTGAAACCCATTCAAAACTGTACATGAAAATACAAATTTAACTAACGTGGATCCATTATTTAATTCAGTCAACGAAAATAAATTCAGAATCCAGGGAATTAGTAGAGTCGTTCCCAGTGACAAATGATAACTATTCTTTAGCGATGGATAGTTTAGCAGAGAGATATGGTAGATCCGATTTGCTAATCGATTTTTATGTGAGAGAATTATTGAAACTAGTATTGAATAATGCAACAAAAAAGAAAGTGGATTCTTTGAGTAGCTTATACAATAAACTTTCAACCCAAATCAGGGCATTGGGTTCGCTAGGTGTCACTACAGAAATGTGTGGTGTTATATTGTATCCGCTGATTGAAAGTTTATTACTGGTTAATATATTACGATCATTCGAAAGACAAAGCAGAACTATTGAAATGAACAAAAATTATCCAGCATCGACGCTATAATCTTATTTCTTAAAAACGAAGTACAGAGGAAAAAATAAAATTGAGTAGATCAGATATTTGTAACTTTGTACCAGAAAGAAAAAAATTGGCATCAAGCCAGAATTCTAAAGGCAGTAACTTTTCCGCGCTAGAACTGATTTCTCACATATATAATGATGCCTCATGCGTATTTTGTTTGAAAGACCATGAATCGCGTTTCTGCAAAAAGGCATTTTTCATGCCTATGTCAGAAAAACTTTCGATCATCAGAAGTAAAGGACTGTGCCGTACGTGCTTTTCTAAGGGCCACATGGCTGTTTCGTGTACTAGATCGAACATTAGATGTCAAAATTGTTCAAAAAGACATGTAAAATTTATGTGTCCTAATTTAGAATGTAATAAATCTAAAGAAATATCAAAATCACCCAATGATGAGGCAAAAGAAAAAGTGTTGATACACTTTTTACACATAACCATAACATAAGTAAGAAATTTTCTTCTACCAGTGAAGTTTCATTACAAACGCTAGTTGTAAATATAAAAGGGAAAATTTCAAACCGTAAGGCAAGAATAATTATAGACACAGGATCCCAAAAATCTTATATTTTAAAATCCGCTGCTAAGGAACTGGGTTTTGATTTTCAAAGAGAAGAAGAGTTTTGCCATTCATTATTTGGTGGTAGAAAAACTTAAAATGTTTAAGCATAAATGCTACAAAATTTATTTAAGTAGTCTTGATGGTAATTATGTTTGTAATTTGGATGCTTTAGATCAAGATGTTATATGTAATGATATTTCTGCGATTAACTATGGTTATTCGATACGCGAACTAAAAGATAAAGGAATCCACTTGAGTGATACTCGAGAATCAGAGCCTATTGAGGTACTTTTAGGAGCAGATGTAGCTGGTGAGCTATTCACAGGAAGAAGATAACAACTAAAATCCGGTATGGTGGCTATGGAACTAAATTGGGTTGGACTTTAATAGGCAAGATCCCTCAGTTTAATCGTCAGAATGAAGTGAATATGACTGTAGCCAGTATGCTGTCTTGGGAAGATGTGCCTGTTTCAGCATTATGGGATTTAGAACTTCTTGGTATTCGGGATTCTATTGAACAAAATAGTAAAGAAGATTCGGAAAGAGCTGTCATGATACATTTTGAAGATACAGCTAAATAAAAGGATGATGGAAGATACGAGGTCTATTTGCCCTGGAAGAAGGATCATTCTTTTCTACCTACTGACTATGATCTAGCTTTAAGAAGACTTGAATCAACTACCAAGAAATTAGAGAAAACTGGGTATCGAGAAAAATACCATCAAATTTTTGAAGAATGGCTTCATGAAGGTGTAATTGAAGAAGTTCCTGAAAATGAGTTATCATTATCTCCCTCATTGTGCCATAATAAAAGAAACGTCCTCATTGTCTTCTATGAATGTAAGGCCTGTTTTCGATGCTTCGGCTAAGACTACTAATTTCCCCTCATTGAATGATTGTTTAGAGACTGGAATTAATTTTATAGAAACTATTCCTTTGATTTTTACCAGATTTCGTCTTTATGAAATTGGTGTTATTTCTGATATAAGAAGAGCCTTTTTGCAGATCTTTTTACACGAAAATGACAGAGATTTTTTACAATTTTTTTGGTATAATGATGATGGCTCTATAAGGGTTTTCCGCCATAATCGTTGTGTTTTTGGAGTTACAAGTAGCCCCTTTCTTCTGATGGCAGTTATTCATCATCATTTGTCCCAAGAATTATTGAAAGGAGAATTTTCCAAAGAAATACTTGTTAAATTGCGTGACAGTTTTTACGTAGACAATTGTATAACAAGTGTTCACAATACTTCAGAATTAGATAATTTTGTAAGAACATCTACAGAAGTAACGAAAAGAGCAAAGTTTGATCTTAGAAGTTGGGAAAGTACTACATACAATAACTGCGATACTTTCCTCTAGGAAATTCTAAAACGTCTGTATTAGACTTAATATGGGATAAGAGTTCTGATACTCTCGAAATCGATTCTGAACTTTTAAATCTTGATGAATCAGAAAAAAATAACTAAGAGAAAAATTTTGTCTCTTATCAGCAGTCTTCGATCCTATAGGATTTATTTCCCCTGCGTTAATACAACCTAAACTTTTGCTTCAATCTATTTGGAAAACGAAGGAACCATGGGACGCAGAACTAAACGAAGACACTAAACGAAAATTTCTTAAGTGGTTTAAAGATCTACATCTCTTGAAGTCTATAAAAATTCCAAGATGGAGCGGTGCCACAGCAGAATCTAATTTAAGCTTACACACTTTTGTTGATGCGAGTCAAAATGCTTATACGGCCTGTATTTTTCTGAGATCCGAGTGCCCTGATGGTACAGTGAAGGTCAACTTACTGCAAGCCAAATCACGGATAACGCCATTAAAGAAAATAACTATTCTAAGATTGGAGTTGATGGCGGCTACCATCGGAGCAAGGTTATTTAAATTCATAAAGGGTGCTCTAGAAGTCGAAAGCATTGACGATTACTTTTGGACTGATTCTTCAACAGTTCTTAGTTTGATTAAACGACAAGAACAATGGTCAGTTTTTGTCTCTAATCGAGTGAAAGAAATAAGACAACTCACAGACCCTGAAAATTGGTTTCATATTTCTGGTGAGCTGAATCCCTCTGATTTTCCATCCAGAGGAATTGAAAAGATTTGAATTAAGAAACTTCTGAAGTACCAATGGTGGTTAGGACCTACATGATTAAAGAATTCAAATGAACAATGGCCTAAATCCGTCGTCAATGTTAATGAAGATGAAATTGAACAAGAAAAACGAAAAACAGTTGTTTCTGCTGGCAATGTAGAATTTAAGACTCTTGTTTCTGAATTAGGTGAAAGAATTTCGAAATTTTCCAAAATAGTAAGAGTGCTAGCCTGGATTATGCGCTTTCACCCCAAAGCTCATGATTTGAGAAAACATACATTACTTACAAAGGAAGAAATATTGAATGCACACAAAATACTTTTCCGTTCTGTACAAACAGAATACTTTTCTCATGAAGATGGCAGAAAATCTCTTGCTAATTTCCAAGCTTTTAAAGATGAAGAGGGTCTATTAGGTTTAAAATCAAGACTTACTAATGAAGATGAAACTTATTATTTTATTTCTCCAGTGATTCTTCCTTCGAAACATGCAGTAGTAAAAAGGCTTATTGAGCAAGAACATATTCTGAACAAGCATGCTGGAACATCTATACTTTTGACCATTCTGTGAGAAAGATTTTGGATTTTAAAAGTAAAAAGAACCATACGGAGTATAATCAACGAATGTATTAGGGGAGACCGGGGGAATGGCGTCACTCGGGGTTATGCCGTCACCCCGTCTATTTTAAAAACTAACGGCAGTTTGATATAGTGATTGCGCCTGCACTATAGCGGCTAACAATAGAAACAGTATCTAGAGTGAGAATTGTTTTGTTGTACGTCGTTCGCTTGTTCTAGTGAAAAATTTAGTTTTCATCTAATTGCTTCTTATTTTGGAGCTTCAAATGGGTAGAGTTAAACACCTTTTATTGAAACATTAGGCACTTAAGATAATATTACCCGTAATCTACATGCATTCGCCGACATTTTGATGCCATTTGTTGAACAAGTTTGGTTCTTTTTTCGGCTTTGCTGGGGGTTTTCCACTATATTGTCCTCTCGGGGTAATGCCGCCACCATGGCAAAGGGTGACTTTTCCAATTTGAGTTAAATTGTAAGCTTAGCACATTAATAAATCTAGCTTAAGGAACATTGTAATTATTTATTATTTCGATAAATTATTGTCTCCTAAACATTTTTAGTAGGTTATGCGTTTCCTAGTATTCATTTTATGTATTTACTAGGTCATTAAAGAGTGGCGTCATTACCCCAGTATCCTGGGTAATCCCGCCACTGTACAGAGGTCGAAAGAAATTTTTTTATGTGTGCTTACTTTACAGTTATGATTGCGGTTAAATTTATACAGATACAAAAGATCATGATTCAGCTTTAGAGTTCTTATTATTAAAAAATAAACATTTTTTTGAGGTGAAAAAAATTAAATTCCCTTAAGGTGTCGCCATTCCCCCGGTCTCCCCTATCTGCAAGAAGCAAAAGGAAAAACACATTGAAGTGCCATTCCCCCCTCTCCCTACAGACCGAACAAAAGTAGTAGGAGTTTTCTAAGTCTCAGGAGTTGATCTGGCTGGTCCGTTGCTCACAAAACCTGGAGAAAAGGTATGGATAGTCTTGTTTTCTTGTGCAGTATTCCGAGCGGTCCATCTTGAATAAATTCCATCTCTTAGTACTAATGCTATGATTCAAGCTTTGCGACGATTTATAGCAAGAAGAGGGCGGATATCTGTGTTGTATTCCGATAATGGAACAAATTTTACAGGTTTGAATAAAGCATTGAAAGAGCTTAACTGGGCAATGATTCAACGAACATTTGAAGTCAATGAAATTTGTTGGAAGTTTAACCCGCCCTCCGCCCCATGGTGGGGAGGGTTTTGGGAAAGGCTAATTTGGATTCTTAAAGATCTGCTCAGAAAAAACTTAGGACATTCGTCTTTGGCATATGAAGAATTGTTAACTCTTGTCTGTGAATGTGAGGCAATAATGAACAACAGACCACTAACTTATATATCCGAAAAATCTGATTTAAGAGCCCTGCATCATTTCTACAAGATATTCGCACAAGTGAAGTTCCTGATTTAGACCAAGTTGAAAAGATGGCAATATATTCAAAGAGTAAGAGAGAATCTAAAACAGAGATTCAAAAAGGAATACTTATGCTTTCTGCGATCTTCCATCCCTAAAAAGCATGACAAAGTTAAAGTTGGAGATGTAGTTTTGATTGGTCGAGATGATAAGAAAAGACTGTATTGGCCTCTAGCGAAAGTTACAGAACTTTTTCCTAGTAAAGATGGAGTAGTCAGGCTTGTTAAGTTGAAAACAGCAAAAGGAACTTTATTGAGACCAGTACAAAGACTTTACCCGCTTGAGATCACACAAGAAGACTGTGAACATTTTCAGTTAGATCCTGCATCAGGATAAGATCAGTTGATAAGATCAACGAACAATCAAAAAACAGTAAATCTGTAAAAAAGATAGATATTCAGACTCGTTCTGGTAGAAAAGTAAAACCTCCAAAAAGACTTGATTTGTGAACTATGAACATTTCAGTGTGAACTTTTTCATTAAATATGAACATTTCTTTAATGACTTTAAAAACCTAGAACTTTAAAGTTTGAAAATATTATCATTATTTTTAATTTTTCTGATTTTATGTATCTTTATTAGAATCTGTATTTTTAGTGTATGTTTTAACCTTTTGTTTAGATTAGTATTTGTATTCATATGTCATTTCAGTATTTTTCAGTTCTATCTTTGCTGAGTTCCTTCCAAAACTCAGGTGGGGAGGATGTCGCTAGAAGAAGAAACCCACAGAAGCAACTTTTACTTTGTTGCGAATGGCAACGGCAGGTTTGTTGTTAGAATGATGTTCGACGGTTTTGAGTCGTAACAATGGATCGCGGAAGCAAATGCTTTTAATTTGATATGTAAGATACTCAGAATGAATGTTTCGAAAGGAAATTATTTTTAAATGTAAATATGTAAATATTATTATGCGCTTTATATTTAGCTGTATGTGTTTAGTGGAAATATTGTGTAATATACAAGTAAACAATGAAACGTATCTACGGCGTCTGTCATCAATTCCAGCGAAGTCTCTCATTTTATTTTAATTCGTAGTGTTTTTCTACAGGCAGCATGTCGTCTCACGCCATGGGGATTCTCGCCAGCTCATAAATGCGCATTGTGATGGTAGAACACACTATCTCACGTGAAGTACGCCTCATCCATAAATAAAACGTAGGATGGGAAATGCGCATCTCATCGATATTAGTCGAGATACCACCGTGCAAAACGCACACGCACGGGATGCAAATTCACAAACACTCAATGTCCCAGCGCTCTTAACGCCAACTCTGTTGCCAAGCGCTTTGGCGAGAAAATGAACTTCGACGCGCATGCGTGTCTTGTCATACAAATATGTTTGCAAAAATCTGAAGCTACTTTAATTTATCCATTCAACTGCGTATTTCTTGTTTATGGAATACTTTCAAGAATAGAGTGCGAAATACTAAATCATTACTTTACCTTCTGAATAATTGTAATTTATATGCATGCATTGTATATTGTGAACAAGTCAAATATTTAATTTTATAGATCTGCTCTATAACTTTCTATTGTTTTCCCTCCTAAGCTAAAGTATTTATTTCTGTAGTGGTGCGTAGTATGTGCTGCCATCTAGTGCAAACATAAGTACTAAATACATTATAATAACAAGTCAATTTCATGAACAATTTTGATATGTATAGGTATATGCATGTATACGTATATTGTGAATAAGTGAATGTTTATTCTTATAGATCCGTTCTATAATATAAGTAATATAAATATAAGGTTTATTTATATAACCCTCATAGCATGCATGGTCACAGTGACGTCACTGTAAGTCACTGTGGTCACGTCACATCTGTGACCAAAATGCCACCACTCAGTGATGTCACATTGTGACTGAGATGTGAACTTCTTAGAAAACTTTAAACAATTACAAAAATTCTTCAAAACATGTTACTTATTGTAAAATTTTATTTTTCTGGCAATTAAAAGAAAAATTGTAACGTCACTGTTATGTCACTGCATGTAACGTACGTCACGTCACATACGTGACAAAAAAAAAACACCATATTGTAAATCACAGTGTGACAAAAATATTAACTTCAAAAATTTTTGAAAAGGAAGAGAAATATTTAAAACATGCCCTAGTTACAGCGGCATAAGGAATTAATATATATTAGTGGACAGATAATAGTAAATTCGGACACGAAAAGAAGGGGGAGGGGTGAAAAAGAAAAATGCACGGTACAAGTATCAACAAACTAGATTTCCATGCTGTATTTTATCAATTTGATATCTAAGACAGTGAAAGCATACTTTTTTCATGATTTCAATTTTATCTAGCATTGCAATTTAATATAATAATACTTCACGGATTGTTATTATTATAAAAGTATTTCTCAGAAAAATGCTACGTGCTGGAGCAATTTGGATAACATATTTAGAATTAGAAATATTAAATCTATACACTTTACACATTTAGATTGCAGGGAGGAAATTTTTTAATTTTTTTGCCGACCACTGGTCGAAACACTTCTGTGGTTTCAAACTAAAAATTTTCTATTACAGTTAAGTCTGCAGATTTTAATGAGCACGCAGAAAGAATCTTCAGAGTTTAGTCATATATGCATTTATTGCATTATAATTTGCATTCAAGTCATATTTTTTCCTGTTAATCTATTTTTGCTGTTTTTTAAAAAAAATTTTACTTCTTTCAGTCTTTTTAAATAAAATTAACATTTTCCGAAAAAAAAATATATATATACAAAATTTATGCAAAACACATGATATAATTAATTTTTCGCATTTCCAATTTGTGTTTTAGAGATATGACTTTTAAAAAAGTTATTTTACAAATTGTTTTATTCTGCAGAAAATTAACGTGAAAAGATTGGCAGATTGACAAAGAAAATTTTTTTATCCTCGAAAACATTTTTCTTATTTATTAAGAAGATATTTTTTATTTATTACGTGGGAAACAAACTTTAGTTAAAAAAGGGGGGTGGTATTATTACCATTAAATTTATTTTTACACATTTTAAAAATTTAAGCAATGTTTTATCTAATAAACTTCCATTTTCAAATGAATTTTTTTGAAACTATTAAAAAAGAAATGGTAAAATGCATTGGAAAACTCTTCAAATAGAAAATTTTAATTACAGACTGACTCATAAAATTATTGCGCATGAAAGTTAGGACTGCAAATAAACAGTAAAATCACCTGCTGAAGATCGTCTGCATCGGATATGACCGCAACCGCAGGGTAAACAGAGAAAGAACTTTTTGTAATACACGCGGGAAAAGAACATCTCGAAGTCTACAATGTCAGCTTTTGTTTATGCTTTTTTAAATGTAAGAGAAACACGTCTGCCATTTCCGGGCAAAAATACTCGGATATTATTAATTTATAAATAGTTCTATGTTATACATATAGAAAGACACTGATCTGGAATTGTTTTGAAGCGAAATTTTCCTAATCGATTCTATTTCGTAAAATGTGTTAATCGGCCATCGCTCCAAAAAAAAAAAAAAAAAAAAAAAGCTGACGCAGAAATTCATGCCTGCATTCATAGTGAGATGAATATAAACATTAACATGTAGTTACTTGAGATTGAGACAGTGATGTGGAATTTTTTTCGGCTTCTTACTTTTTTTCTGATTACTAACACTCATATAACAGTATTTATCGTCATTATTGTTTTGGAGTAAAATATTATATTCGAATATTATGATATTACGAAACTGTTTCAGTTCTACCTTTGAAAGATTTTTTTTCATTGCTAATAATATTTTTAATTATTATTTAAAATCCTAAATCTTCATACCAATGTTTTCAGATTTAACATTTGCCAAAATTATAAAATAATAGGAATTCCTTATAACATATCCAAAGATTTTTCAAAAATTGTTAAATCTAATAATGCATTTAATTCATCTATTGTAGTTTGTTGTTGTTTAATAGTACAATTAAAAATACTAATTATTATTTTTAGTGTTTTTCAAATTGGTATATTTATTTATTTATTTTTAATTGCATGTAAGCATTTTTTTTTTCTATTTGTGATTTTAATCAAACATTTAATTATAGACATTCAGAATGAGTTATTAAATTTTCTTCGATTGTAAGCTCATTTTCTACGTTTTCGATACGCATAAATATTGGCATTAAGGGTGTATTCGAAGAAATATTTTTCCACCTTCACAGCTCGATATTTTCAGTGACATTTTCAGGCTCATTTTTAAAAATAAAAACATGAAACTTGCTGAGGTGATTTTTGAAGAGATGTTTAAGAGGCCGTGTGATTTCATTTTCCCCTCAATTCATTAGAATTTGAGTTTTAAATAATTATTTTCTCAGTATGACCCTTTTTTTTCATTCCCAGATCTTCCGCTGCGAAAAATTCGGTTCAAAACGCCTACTTTGACAGCATTTTTTTCGTAATATTTTCTGCATTTATCAAAAAATCGAGAAGCACGGCACATTAGGTAGTTTCTAAATAAGAGGAATTCCCAGTTTGATGCGTTTGAGAACAAAAATGAATTTAAAAATGAATCAGAAAATAAGCAGTTTGGATTGAAATACACCCTTAAAAAATAAAATATTTAAGCATTGAAATTAAGTGTTTTTCATGCCTGATAGCAAGTTTATAGATTAAACTGCTTTAGTATATATTTTTAAAGTTGATATATACATGCATAATATAGGGCTGAATATTTTTTTAAAGAGATTAATAACTACTTTTTACATTAAAATGTTTTTCAAACAATAAAAATAGTTCATATATGCAGTCATTTATTTTACTTTTATATTTCCTTTTTAACACCTTTCAACAAAGTTGAAAAGTGTTTATGACTTTGGTTTGTCTAGCCGTCTGTCCGCGCTCTAACTCTCGTAAATATACTCGGATGCCCTGAAATTTTTAGATGTTATTGACGTTTACCATAGCACGGTCCCTATGTGTAACGACGTTTATAGCATGTTTATTTCATTTACAGGGACAGTCAAAAGTATTCCGTTACAGTACGGCCTAATGGGAAAAAATCGTTTTAAAGGATTTTTCATGATTTTACACGTTTTCAAACAGAAAAAAATTGATATGCATTTATGAAACGTACTAAAATATGCATTCTGGAGAATACGCGATGCAAAGAATAGTTATTGTTCAATTACTGGGCTAAAAAGAAATTCCAATACATAATGATATAACGGTGGGGGGAATTGTTTGCGGCGTACTTTAATTATGTTAATCTATTTCATATATAATGAAAATGATATACGTCGCTGAGGTTTACGTACTATAAATTTTTCATGTAGAATACGAAGTGTGTATAGCATTTAGAGGCACACACAATATAGTTCAGATACTATATTGTATCCGAAGTACTGTTCATTAGTGATGATTGCTGGAAATGCATTTTTAATTATGATATGCGCTTTTATGATTCACTATATTTATGCATAGTATATGGTGTATATAAATGCTATAATTCATATACAGGGCTACGCAAAAGTATTCACAAGGGTTACTGGGTATGAGCGCAAGTTACTTAAAGGTGGTTTTTAAATGAGTTGTACATTTTTACGCTGAACTGAATTTAATTTACTGTTTGTAGAATATAGATAAACTGATATACAGGGTCATGCAAAGAATTGGATACATGGCCGTCTATAAATTATAATTTCTGGAAATGTGATTTCAGCTGTTTTAAGTGTGTTTTAGTTTGAATTAAATTTTAACTAAACGGTGGCGTATAATGAAGGTTCTAGCGCAACAACTGGGTTGTACAAAAGTATTCAAGTATGTTTCCATATATTAGTATAAATTGCTGAAAGAGAGTTTCAACCTGTTATGCGTTTTCTTGCTAAACTAAATTATCCCATTATATAATATATATATCAACCTACAGATCAAATACAAGGCTGTTCAAAAGAATTGGAAAACCTATTTAGCTATGGACAGTAACTGCGGAAATCAGTTTTTCAAATGTTTTATGCGTTTTCTAAAATGTTTACTTAGTTATCTTATTTACCTTATTTCCCTAAATAACGAAGTTTTGTTAAAGCATTCGGGAAGTGTTGGAAAGTGTTTTATAATCTATGCTTAACACATGATTTTTCTTACTTGTTTTTTCTATTTTCCAGATCAGTCTTTTCCTATAGAACATACCAAATCTGTTTAAGTTCATATTCACAAAATACAATATACACGGAAATAAAAAAATTAAATAAATATGGCTTACGTCGTATTTAATAAAGCAAAGATTAATCACAACCACAACACCTTAAAATCTTACACATTCTTAATATCAAGCTTGAACTCAAGATCAAGCTTAGAACTTAATAAAAAAAGATGTCAGTTGACAAACATTGTTCTTTAAGTGGAAAAATTAAAACTATTTTAGAAGAATAGGACTCCAAAATAGCTATATTTTGCTAAAAAGTATGGTAAAAAGATACGATTTTATATCTCAAACAAAACTTTATTTTAAAATTGTGCATTTTAAAATTCATCACAATATTAATACTTGGAAATTTTTCCACAGAGAAATATTCGGTTTACATACAATATTTCAAATGAAAATCAAATTTAAAATTAATTGCTTAAAAGGCGCAAAGGCCAACCTAGTGAAAAGAGCCCATGCCGGGACTCGAACCCGTGCCATCAGTATAGCGCACTGACATTCTACCGACTAAACCACATGGAACGACACTCAGCCTGGAAAATTTCTCGCTATTATATGTTGGCAAGGCTGCAAAAGCAGCATAAGATGGGATATTTATCGTGAGCCACCGACATGGGGCGAACACGAAACTTAATTAAATTCAGCATCGATTGAAACTATATTAAGACTTGGAAATTTTTCCAGAGAGAAACATTCGCCTTGCATACAATATTTCAAATGAAAATCAAGTTTCAAATTAAAATTGCCTTTTAAGCATGTAATTTGAAATTTGATTTTCATTTGAAATATTGTATGCAAGACGAATGGTTCTCTCTGGAAAAATTTCCAAGTATTAATATAGATTCAATCGATGCTGGATTGGATTAAGTTTCCTGTTTGTTCCATGTCGGTGGCTCACGATAAATATCCCATCTTGTGCTGCTTTTGTAGCCTTGCCAAAATGTAATTGTGTGAAAATTTCCAGGCTGGGTATCGTTCCATGTGGTTTAGTCGGTAGAATGTCAGTGCGCTATACTGATGGCCCGGGTTCGAGTTCCGGCATGGAATCTTTTTCACTAGGTTGGCCTTTGCGCCTTTTAAGAAATTAATTTGAAATTGGATTTTCATTTGAAATCATCACAGTGTTTATGACAAGTTCGTCACAAATGACACATATTTCACAAATTGGTCACAATGTGACTTCAAAGCATTGTCGCTTTCGTCACATGTTCGTCACAAAATTAATGCCAAAGTAGTCACAAATGTCACACTTTTCACAAATTTGTCACACTGTGACTTCACAGATTGGTCACAATGTGACGTCACAAACGACCTCTAAAACGGCCATAACGACTTCGCATTCAAGTCACTATGACGTCACATCGACGGTCACAAATTCACAGTGTGACTTCACAACGACGTAAGTAATATAAATAATATATAATCCGCTCTTTTTAAATGATTACCATAAATAAATTTACCATGTATGAAAATTTACCATAATTATCTTAGTTGCTTGTTGCGTCTATGCTCAGTGTCTATGCAAGTGCTTTGTTGCTGATTGATAAAAATAACTAGCAGGGGGCGATCCAGGCAAAATTTGGGGCCTATTTTGGGCACTTTCGAAAAAAATCAATTTAATTAAAGAGGCCTCTTCACCAAATTATTTTTAATAAAAATGGCCCCTTCACAAAATTCTTCTTAATAAAATAGGCCCCTTCACAAAGCTCATTTCTTAAAAACATACCCTTCATTAATTATTTTTTATTTTGTCAGATTTTAAAATGTGCATTTTGTAAACAAAACAAATTCACTAGAAAACAAAACTTTACAGGATGACTTAAAGCCATTATTATTAATTAATACTTTGTTTAAATTTGAGTAACTGGATTTCATCTTTCGTTGTAAAATTTATTTTTCACAAAAATATAAATAATTCACAAAAATAACTTTTGTTTTTCCCAAAATGCCCCCCCCCCCGAAAAAAAAAGCCTCAATAGTCTCCTGACCAGTAATTGACACCCCCCCCCCACACACACACAGACACAAAGTTTTTTATTCGTAAATAAATAGTAAATAATTGTCTGAGCGAAGCGAAGGCTAATACACAACGCAGTATTACTTTCGGTCAAAAACAGCTACGATGGATATTAAAACCTTTAGTAAAACCTTTCGTCAAGCATAACTCAAAATATTTGTCGGATTTCGGTTCTGGCTTTACCAGAAGGTACCTATGAGGGTAGCCTACTGAATGCACCTACTATGAAAAATAAGTTCCAATTCGTTTAAAAGTTATATTTAAAAAAAAAACTGATAAAAAAGCACAATTTATCTACATACGTCACGGAAATTTAGTGTATGTCATTTTTACCGGCTGGATGTTTTCGTAGAAAACCGAATTATAGCACATGGAGCAAAGAAAATATGCCCGCACTAATATTAAAGTGCAAAAAAACATATTTAAATTTAATAAAACAGGAAAATAAATCTGGATTTTTTTCTATTTGAAAGAAAAAAGCCATAATAACGTAGGATTTCAGATTTTATGATAATCTACCCAATAGCATTTTTTAATCGCTAAAAGCAACCAACATTTATATTTTGCGTGTGAAAATTTGAAACAGCTATTTTATGTTTAAATAAGCAATTTTTATTTGTGGCATCATTTATTCTTAATTTATTTATTTTTGTCTTTTTAGTATTTTAAATGAAATTTGGGTGCTTGTTAGTTATCCCGTCGACCAATTTCGCCAAATTATATAAATCGCCAAACCACCCGCCAAATTATACAGATTGACATAATTTTTATTTTAAATAACTTTTTTAAAAATAACTTAATATTAATACTAAATAACTTAAATATTTTAAAGAACAAATAAATTAGTATAACATTAATAGAAATACAAATACAACGTCGAAATTAAAATCACTTGATGACGTAAACACGTGTTGTCAAGTGAATCTGACATTTACGATCAACCATTATTGGCTTTAATCTTACAATTTGGCGACAGTAATTTGGTCGACGGGATAACTAACAAGTACCGAAATTTGTACTTTTCTAGAATAGGCGTCTTATAGGTAAAGAAAATGGGTTTGGCGAGAGAAGTAAACTTTTCATGCATATTTTCTTGTAACCTCTCATTCTTTCATGTACCGAAGCAATTTTTTAAAGATTTAAACAATTAATTTAGTGTAAACAAGACCAATGTCATATACGCACCGGGGTACTTAACTGGCGCCAAAGTGTCGTTATTTTGCTTGATGGTAACCTAGATGTTGTTGCTTATTTATTAATAAATTGTTTATTTACTTTTATTTTATTTTTTTTAATTATATAAATTGTTTTGTTCTATAGTTATTAATTAAACTTTTTTTATTTATTGTTATTCACTTTTTAAAAATATTTATGTAACTGGTATTCGAAAACGAGGTTTTCGCCAAATTGGCGTCAGAAAAAAATCACGCCAACGTGGTGCGTATGTGACATTCATGCCAAAAAGGTTTATATTTATTTGTAAAAAATAAACATAAACGTTCATCGGGTTTGTAAGAAATTGTCAGGTTTGTATCTTTTTGTAACAAATCTCACTTTCTGAAGCCAAAACTGCATAAAGCTTTAAAAAAAACGCCAATGCAAAGTAATGTTGTTAAAGTACAGTGAAATTAGTTAAAAACGTGTATTTTAAATGAAGTGAATCAAAGCTTTATATTTTAAATGAAATGAATGCAAGATGAATATGGTGTGGAAAAAAATATTGTCAGTTTATCACCTGCGCTTGAAACTTAAAAGTATCAATATTGCAATTGGTACATGCTATGCAAAATGAAACAATTATGTTATAACCACTCTTCGTGCAAGAAAAATGGCCAATAATTCGTATTCAGATACACAGGCAAGGCTGATGTCAAACAAGAGTAATACTAACAGCAACATTGTTATAAGGGACGGGAGTTATAATAGCTAAGTAATAATGGCTTTAAGCACATATACCACACAAGCTGTTTTTTGCATGTGTTTCGAGTGAAGCTCGATCATCAAGGTGCTAATTATTCATACAAGCAACCGTTACATAAACGAAAGTTTAAAATTTAAATGTAAATATATGCAATCTCGCATTACCCCCCCCCCCCCCAAAAAAAAAAAATAAATAAATAAAAAAAAATAAATAAATAAATAAAAATAAAACGTTACAGCAATGAAATTTAATTGGAGTTGAGAGCTGAGAGTTGGAAATTTAATTGGAGCGAAGCTTTTTAAAATACGATATTGGTTGAAAACCAGATTACGGAATATTCCTATTATATTTGAATTAATCACGGCACATTTTTTTTAGCCCCTTTCAGATTTTGCCAAGAGTATTTTATTTTTATCTTTTGTCAAAATCCGCCTTTTTTCCCCGCAAGTGTAACTTGTGTTGATGTTGAAATAAAGGTTTTGACTTGTGCTATTATCTCTTCTTATTATTTTTATTTATTTACTTATTATTATTTTTAATTAAATGAGTCAAATCGTGTTTATAAATTTATTTAATGTGTGTATTTTAAATTAAAAGAATGCATTACGAAAGATGGCAATAAGAACAATATTTGACGATTTATAAATTGCGCTCACCTAAATGCTTTATTACCATGTGTTTACTTCTCTTCATGGAATTTCATTCTTATATGGACTTTGCTTTTTTAAAAAAGCTTGACGCAATTCGAGTTTAAGAAGGTGAGATTTTTTATCAAATGATATAAACGACTATGAATATAAAACTGAAGAAGTATTATACTGGTTTATGTATGTATTTTAAAAAATGCAAAAATGTCGGTATGAAACAGCGAATAGGTTGTCCGAAAGTACTTGTAAATGTGTTCTTTTCTAGGCTATTCTTTCTCTTGTCAGGGCCCTTAACAGAGGGAAGTTTGGTTTAAAATTGATACGGATTTTTTTTTCAGGTTCACTAATCTGGATATTTCATCATTTGAATTAGTAACCAGTATATGGCCAATTAAAGATAGCATCTCATTTTCTTTACTTGCAACAAGTTATTATTAAATCTATGTTCTCGGCAATATAGCTCAGACTAATTTCTCTGGGAGAAGTCCTAGTAATTTAGTTTTTATTATTTTTTTCATAACTTTTCCATGCATGCTTCATAATCAAACCATGTAGGAAGCAGAAAATTTGCATTTTTTTTCAAAATAACAGAAAACTTTGAATTTTATATACCAATGGCCATTTACAAAATTGCATTTATTTCAAATATTTTAGGATATTTTATCCATTTCTCCTTTTTATTAATTTTTTTTCCATATTTATCCATTAATGGAACGCTCAATTAATTTTCGTCTCTGTACGGCTATCAAATTTATTTAAAACAAATCAAAAATTTTACTTAATAGGATGAATTTCAAAAAGTAAAAACCTAAACATGATCATTACTTTATCATTGAATTTGTGGAATTATTGCAGTGCATTCATTTAGAATGTGCATCCTTACTTTGTAGCGATAATCTTATTCTAACAGCATGAATATTCGACTTAGTATAATCAATAATACAACTTGTGTGGACTGAGTTAATCTGCGAAAGCAAAAAAAAAAAAAAAACTCTTTGAACTTTGTAAGCGTATACAAATTATTCATATAGGGGAGACCGGGGGAATGCCGCCACCCCACCTAGTTTAAAAACTGAGGGCAGTTTAAGATAATGAATGTGCTTGCACTATAGCGGCCAACAATATAAACAGTGCCTAAAGTGAGAGTGACTTTGCTGTACGTCGTTCTTTTGTTCTAGTGAAAAATGTAGTTTTCATCTAGTTGCTTATTATTTTGGAGCTTCAATTGAGTAGAGATAAGCACCTTTTATTGTAACATTAGGTATTTAAGATAATATGACCCGCAATCTACATGCATTCGCCGACATTTTGATGCAATGTATTGAACAAGTTCGGTTCTTCTTTCGGCTTTGCTTGGGGATTTCCACCATATTGTCCTCTCGGGGTAATGCCGCCGCCATGCAAATCGGGTGAGAAATGGCCTCATTTTAATGTAGTGGAGCCGATTCAGCAGAGTGACTTTTCCAATATAAAGTAAATTGTAAGCTTAACCATTATTCTGCTCAATTACATTGCTTTCTAACTATTTTCAGTAGGTTGTGTCTTTCCTAGTATCCATTTGATGCATGTACTAGGTCATTAAAGAGTGGCGGCATTACCCCGGTACAGTGGCAGAATTACCCCAGTGTCCTGGGTAATCCCGCCACTGTGCAGAGGTTTAAAAAATATTTTTTTATGCATGCTTACTTTACAGTTATGATTACGGTTAAATTTATACAGATACTAAAGATCATGATTCAGCTTTAGAATTTTTACTATTAAAAAATAAACATTTTTTCGAGGTTAAAAAAATTAAATTCCCTTAAGATTCCCATTCCCCCGGTCTCACCTAAAGCGGATATAAATATTCGCACATGCAAATTTCGAACTGCGATGCCTAAAATAGACTGCAGCATGCACGCATGCGCGTCAAAGTTCATTTTCTCGCCAAAGCGCTTGGCAACAGAGGTTGGCGTTAAGAGCGCTGGGACATTGAGTGTTTGTGAATTTGCGCACGGGATGATCTGTGGGGAGCAGTGACTGTACTCTTTGCAGATGATATGAGTGTAAGCCTTCAGGTTGCAAAATACGATGAACACTACGAGATCCTCCTACGGCATCAGTGACGGCTCGTACGCTGGTACTCTGATTCCTTCGAACAGTATCCAACAACACATTTTGCTACATGCTGAGAGTTCGAGTCATTCGTGGCCCGTCGTCCCCCAGGGGAATACCTTCTTCAGGTATTTACGGGTTTCGCGACCCCGGATTCCCGAGCGATCTTTCTCCCTTCCTGTTTTCTTCTCTATTTGGTTGTCTATCCTTTTTTCTTTATTTCACACTTTTTAATCTTCTCTTTTCAGTTTGTTATCCCTCTTTGTTTTTGTTCATGTTTGATTTTGTTACTAACTTTTTTGTTCAAATTGTTCTTTGTTCTACTAATGTTGTTCTTGTCCTTTTGTTTTTTAAAAAAAAGGGGAAAATTTTAAAATGTTGAAAAAAGACAAAAAAACACCTTGTTTCTAAGTTCTCTCTCACATAACTTTCTCTTTTTTACAACAGTGGTTTCTTTTATTTTCACGTGAGACACTCTGGGTGTTGAGGTTTTTTAATCTCATCGCCTCGTTTCTACCTTTTTAGGCTGATCTCGAGTCCCAGAGTGCAGGGCATTTCCAAATTCCGGTTCCGTGATCGGTGGACGCCATACTTGTATGGCGGCGGTTGGGAAGTCTCTGGGCGACTGGTTTCCTTTCGGCGTAAGGAAGTTGTAGGTTGGACAGAGCTGTAAAGGCTTACCTACGACGACCGAGTTCCACTGTGAAAGAACTAGAGTTTGGAATGCTATCGAGTTTAATCCAACGTTCGAAAAACGTGGAAGTTTGTTGTGAATAGTTTTCACCCTTTTGAGACCTGCGCCTAAAGTAACGGTAAGAAGAAGGGTCGGTGACCAGCCCGATGTCTGGCGTTTCAAAATCTTTCTTTCTAATATGGCTACAACTCATGAAAATAAGACAAGTGATGTGGAGGCCCCACAACCCAATGCGACACTCAATACTCAGCCTGAGACTGAAATGTCTCAGAATCTGTCAGAGAAACTCACTGCATCAGTCTCCGGCCAGCAAGCAGATATAAATAAGAGCCAACCCAAATCTTGGGCTGATAGAAAAGATATTTCCTCCAATGCTGATTCATGTTCTCAAAGATTCTTTGTCATCAAAAGACAAGAAGGCAACTTTGACAAGACATCTCCCTTTTTGATTCACAAATCTATCCAAGGATTGATGGGTGGGCCTAAGACTATAAAAAAAAATACGATCTGGGGAACTTCTTATTGAAGTAATTAATAGCAAACAAGCCACAAACTTAATGAAATGTACACATTTTGCAAATATTCCCATCTCTGTAAGCCCGCATAGAACACTCAATACATCTCGAGGAGTTATTTCTGAACCTGACCTCTTGCATGTTACAGAATCAGAAATAGTAGATAATTTAAAAGAACAAAATGTTATTGCAGCCAGACGAATAAATTTCTTCCGCCGAGATGAACAAATACCAGCAAATCAAGTACAAATACCCACCAAGCACATTATACTCACGTTTAACTCTCCCACCTTACCTAAATCAATAAAAGCAGGATATTTATCATGTTCCGTCAGACCGTACATCCCAAATCCTCTACGCTGCTTTCAATGTCAACGTTTTGGGCATTCCAAAACAAATTGCAGTGGTAAAATCACATGTGGCCGGTGCAGTACAGTTGGCCACGAAAGTGCTGACTGTAAGGCCCCGCCTCACTGCGTAAATTGTAAAAAAGAACATCCATCCTATTCTAAATCCTGTGAACAATGGAAAATGGAAAAAGAAATACAGACAATACGCACAAAAGAAAATATATCGTACCCTGAAGCGAGAAAAATAGTTGAATCCAGGACACCTAAAGTTGGTGTTTCATATGCTGCTGCCTTAACTAAAACTGCCCATAAAGCTTATCAAAGTATTGGAACCCAAACCGATTTCCCTACTGAAAATAATTGCCAACCAAAACAAAAGGGAATCAACCCGTCTAATAATTCTGGTAAGGTAAATAGTTCAACACAATCTGTTCTTCCTAAGCCACTGAAATCAGTTTCTTCTAAGCCATCGAATACTGTTCCTCCTAAATCACCGCAACCAGAAACTGTCTCTTCTAAGTCTACACAACCTAATTTTACAAAAATTCCACTCCATAAAAGAGGCTCTCAAAATACCACTAAAACAACACCCTTAAAACCGGGCCATAGAACTGATGCAGAAAAACATAAACTACCAATATTTAAATCCAGTGTCTCATCTGATACTACCACCAAAAAGAAAAAAACTAAAACTTCCCAAAATCAAACTCATACAAAACAACATGATAAAATGGAAGAGGATGATGCTTTAGCTCTTCACCCAGAACCGGATGAAGACTTTAATGATGTGGATAGTATGTCCACTGTCTCCGAGTAAAATAACGCAGGCACATTTATCTAAGGAAAAAAAATGACTAATATTATTTCATGGAACTGCCGTGGATATCATAATAAGCATGACGAGATCCGTAATATTCTCTCTGACCATCATCCATTATGTTTAGCCTTACAGGAAACCCATTTAAAACCCAATGACAATGCAAAATTACGTAATTATGCTAGCTACCGTAAAGATTTTACTGGAAATGAAAGGGCCACTGGTGGAGTAGCTCTTTTCATCCTTCGCAATTTACCCCATACTCATATTAATTTAAATACAAACTTACAAGCTGTTGCAGTCCGTGTACATGTAAGACTTCTCATTACAATCTGTTCTATTTATTTACCTCCGAAACATAAAACTCAATCAGCAGATCTGGATAATCTCCTTCTCCAACTCCCTGCTCCATATATCATTGTTGGAGACTTTAATGCACACAGCCAACTCTGGGGCAACCGTGATTCTAATCTACGTGGTGATACTATTGTAAAACTTATATCTGACAACGGCTTATGCCTGCTCAATAATGGTGATCACACTTATTTTCACGAGCCGACTCGTACTTTCCATGCAATAGATCTTGCAATTTGCTCACCATATCTCTATCCTTTCTGGAACTTCTGGGTCTCAAGTGACCTATATGGCAGTGACCACTTTCCTACTTTTATTACACTGACTACTCCTGTTACGGATTGTAATAACTATTCAAAACATTACATATATGGCAGAGTCAACTGGCCATCTTTTACATCAATTGCAAACATCACCGCTAACATGATTGCGGGGACTATTGACAATGCACTTGATAATATAACTCAATGTATTATCAATGCTGCTGATTCCAGCATTCCAAAAACATCATCTAACTACAAGAACAGAAAACCTTGGTGGAATAGCGATTGCCAAAGTGCAAAGAAAAAACAACAGAGGGCTTGGGGTCTCTTTCGGAGATACCCAAATAATAATAACTATATAGCATTTAAAAAAGCAAAGGCAGAAGCTAGACGAGTGCGACGCAAAAGCCAACGGGAGTCCTGGATTAACTATGTATCAAGAAAAAACGCCAATACTTCAAGCAAAGAACTCTGGGTAAAAGTAAAAAAATGTTTGGGCCTTTACTCTGAAAATCATATTTCTATTTTAAAGCATAACGGTCACACCATCACTTCTCCTAAGAACATTGCTGAGACAATAGGTAGTACCCTAGCATCTATTTCAAAATCAGACGCATATCCGGAGAGCCTTTTTTATCTTACAAAAGACAGACTGAAATGACCAGAATTAATTTTAATACTCATAACTCATTTTCATACAATCAACCATTTATTATCTCAGAGCTTTTAAATTGTTTACAAAACAGTCACTTATCTGCTCCAGGTCACGATGGCATCACTTACATCATGCTCAAGCATCTCTCACATACTTCACTTAACAATCTGCTTTCTTTTTATAACAGGATTTGGACAGAACAGCTTTTTCCCAATGCTTGGTGCAGGGCTATTGTTATTCCTTTTCCTAAGCCAGGAAAAGATGCTACCAATTCAAATAATTATAGGCCAATCGCACTTACTAGCAGCCTTTGCAAATTGCTTGAAAAAATGGTCAACTGCCGCCTTGTTCATGTTTTAGAAACCAACAATTGCCTTGCCGCTTTTCAAAGTGGTTTTCGACGTGGTAGGTCTACTATCAATAACCTGATTCATTTGGAACATCACATCCGGACAGCCTTTTTAAAACGCAACCATTTGGTGTCAGTATTTTTTGATATGGCGAAAGCTTATGACAGAACCTGGCGTTATGGGAACCTTCGTGACCTTTTTAACTTGCTCTTTCGTGGGAACCTTCCAATTTTTATCAAAAACTTCCTCACAATTCGACTTTTTCAAGTTCGAATTGGTGGAATTTTATCTAGTTTTTATGAACAAGAAGAGGGTGTACCTCAGGGCAGTGTCCTGAGTGTCACCCTCTTTGCAATCAAAATAAATAACATCCTGAATCAACTACCCCCTTCTGTGAAGGGAGATTTATACGTTGATGACTTCAGGATTATGTGTATGGGACAGGATATGCGTTTTATTGAGAGACAACTGCAAATTGCAATCAAAAATATTCTTAACTGGACAAATAAAAATGGGTTTATTATTTCTCATGACAAAACTTCCTGTGTGCACTTCTGTAGATGTAGGGGTCTGCATCCAGATCTCGAAATCTTTATTGGCTCTTCTCAAATCCCCGTTGTCGACAATGTTCGTTATCTAGGCCTTTATTTTGATAATAAACTGACTTTTTTACCACATGTTTTACAACTAAGGACAAAATGTGAAAAATCGCTTAATTTACTTAAAGTGCTTTCAAATACTTCATGGGGAGCAGACCGTACATCTCTCCTCAAAATTTACCGTTCTGTAATCCGCTCAAAAATTGACTATGCCTCCCAGGTCTACGGTTCAGCACGTAATTCTGTTCTTAATAAACTTGACACTGTGCACCATAGCGCACTTCGTGTTTGCTCTGGTGCATTTCGTACATCCCCAGTTTTAAGCTTGTATGTTGATTGTAGTGAACCGTCACTCTATCATATTCGTGAAAAACTCTCCTTGCTTCGGTATTACCGTCTCCTTTCGCATCATGGTCATCCACTTCATTCCTACATTTTAAATACTGACAATGACGTGCTTTATCAGCATCGCCCATCTTGCATCCCATCTTTTGGTTTAAGAATAAGAAAGTTTATTGACAATAGCCCTCTGAGTAATATCGAGGTGAGCTCATGTCACCCACATGTGCTACCTCCTTGGAAACCTCCTAATATTACTTCTCTCCACCCTTTTAAAGGATATGATAAAAATAACTTGGCTCCAATTATTTTCCAACAATTATTTGCTGCACATAGATCAAATTTCAATAGTTACACTGACATTTATACAGACGGTTCCAAAATTGGAGATATTGTTGGTTGTGGTGTTTTTTGTGAAAATAATTCTCTCAGCTACCGGCTGCATTCGTCTACTTCTGTGTTTACAGCTGAACTGATCGCGATAGAGAGAGCCATGCTGCACATTTCTCATCACCATAACACATCCTTCATCATTTATACTGACTCAATTAGTTCTATTGACGCAATTAAATCTTTTAAAAAGCATCCTTTTGTCTCATCCATACTAGATTTTTATAACAAATTGACAAGACGTGGTTATAATATTTTATTCTGCTGGGTACCTGGACACATGGGTATTCCTGGCAATGAGAAAGCAGATGAGGCGGCAAAACGTGCTCTTAATACGTTACATCATAATGTTCCTTTCTCAGACGTTAAACTACTTATTAATAACTTTATTCAGAATAATTGGCAAGAGAGTTGGGACTTAGAAAACAATAATAAACTGCATCATATTAAACCAACAATCATTACCTGGCTTCCTATTCATCCAAGAAAAACTGATGTTATTCTGACTCGTCTGAGAATTGGACATTCTAGAATCACTCATAAACATCTTTTACTTCGGGAGGATGCACCCATGTGTCCACATTGTCATTTTGATTACCTGACCATTCATCATGTTTTAACTGACTGTCCGGGCCTCCGGCACTTATATAGATTTTATTTTAATACATCTTCACCAATCTTGACAAACCTCATTGGGGAAACACCTCATGGGGCACTCTTTACTTTTTTAAAACACACTGGATTTTATTTTGAGATATAGTTTTTTATAAGCTTCATATTTGGGACTTTCTTATCGACATCTGGATGGAGGGCCCATCCAGATAACTTGTTTACTTGGTTTTACTGGATTTCTTTTTTACATTGATTTCTACCCTTGTTTAACGACTACATCTGGATGGGGTCACGTGACCGGAAGGGGCGTGTCCGAGGAGGCGTGGTCAGAGTTGAGTTGTTTTTGTGAATGTTGAGTTGGGTTGAGTTGTATTTTTGCTGAAAGATGAGTTGTAGTGTGCTGAACGCTTTGTTTTTAAGGAATGGCAACACCGTTTTCCCGTTTTTAACCGGATATTGAGTTGTTGGGTGCTGAATGTTGAGTTGTAGTGTGCTGAACTCTTTGGTTTTAAGCGATGGCAACACCAAGTTGCTGTTTTATGGAATGGCAACACTTGATTTATATTTTATGGAATGGCAACGCTGAATGAAATTTTAGTTGGCAGCACAAATTTTTGAACAGTTTGTTGTTTTATCTTGTGCGCGTTGAGTTATAAAAGTAGTATCCCTTCAACTTTAAGTATATCAGTTTATATTATTTTTTTAATTAATAATACTTAACTAATTAATTTTGATAACTAATTATTTCATCAAGAAATATATATAAAAAAAAACAGCAGACTATTTTATTGTATCATGTAATTAATTTTATGCGAGAACTGAAAACGAATTTCTACTTGTTTTTGCGTTATAAGAAAGCTGTCGAAAGTGGTTTCGTGCAAGAAAGTGAATGCTTTAAAAAGCTGTATATAAAAAAAAAACTTTCACTTTTTCGACATTTAATTTAGCAAAGCAACAACTTTAAAATGTGCTATCTACATATCCAGTACTCAACAGATAATCTTAAGTACGGTCGACTGATGCTTTTAGATGTGTATTTTACTGCTGTCACCTTTCCAGTGAAAGAGCAACTCACTTCTTTTCAAGGAGATACAATAGAATCTAAGAAACTCAGTGTGTGAAATTCATTATTCTGTCCATCATCTGCTTATGGGAATATTTGTGTAAAGAAACTGTTTGACCAAAAAAACTTGTCTTCGAGGATTACTTTTCATTTTTTCATTTCGAGCATTTTATCGATGAGGAGTTAGGTGATTTGCAAGTATGTGTATTCATTTTTCAAATATTTAGTTTTGAGCTTTAAAACCTGGGAAGTACTTTTTCCTGTTTTAGTGTATTATGACACATTTCACGCCTTTATTGAACCAGTATTTGCTTAAACAAGGAGGATTACCTGCCCTTCAAAACGAAGATTATTGGAAATATCCCTTTTAAGAATCTATCTTTAAGACGTTTACGCACAATACTAGAATAAACAAGTCTGCAAATATTTTCTTCTAGCAACTCTGAGGACATTGTATATATGTATGTTATATAGTGCCCCATTCTATTAGAAATTGAATTCATCACTGTTAAAATGTGTTGCGATTATCCTGTTCTTAGAAATTTAGAAGAATATTTTCGAATATAGTTGTGTATATATAAAGCAGCATTTACAAAGATTACTGTTCTTACTTTTCTCTAAAGATCTTTACTTCCAGAGTGATTTAGATGTTTTATTATTATTATTATTATTTATTTGCCTTGCACCTATAAATTATTTTTACGGAGGAGATTGAAATGTATATAGCCCTTTTAGTTATCTACCTTTAAATTCAGAAGTATGGATCGATCGTCTCCTAGCATCGAATTCTCGAACAATTCTTCTCTCGTTACGTCATTGCACATGAGCAACGTTTCATCACAAGAATTAAGATTTTTGGACAATGTACCGAATTCTCCTGCATTTAATGACTATACTATTGAACAGTTCCACGACAACAATTCTGTATCTGTACCACCCATTGAATATTCATCTTTTAGTTCAGTCGCCATCTATTCCAATGATGCATTGCCTTCCGATATTGAATGTTTAGATAATTCTTCTCCAATTCCTACATTGTGCACCAATAATGTTTCTTCTCAAGAATTAAGATTTGAGGATAATATACCGAATTCTCCTGCACTTAATGACTATACTGTGGAGCAGTTATACTGCAATAACTCAGTACCAGTCGAATCAATACACTTTTCTTCATTCACTGCAGATTCCAGTAATGTATTACCTCCCAATTTTGAATTAACAGATAATTATTCTCCAGCTCCATCACTACATATGAGCGAGGTCTCATCGCAAGATTTAAGATTTCTTGATAATGTAGTGAATTCGTCTAAATTTAATGATTGTACTATGGAGCAGTTGTGCTGTAATAACACTGTGCCAGTTGAATCGACACCTGTTTTTTCACTCACTGCAGATTCCGGTAACGCATTACCTCCCAATTTTGAATTAACAGATAATTATTCTCCAGTTCCATCGCTACATATGAATGAGGTCTCATCACAAGATTTAAGATTTCTTGATAACGTAATGAATTCGTCTAAATTTAATGATTGTACTATGGAGCAGTTGTGCCGCAATAACACTGTGCCAGTTGAATCGACACCTGTTTTTTCACTCTCTGCAGATTCCGGTAACGCATTTGATTTATCTGATAATGATCCTCCAGTTCAATCGCTGCACATGAGCGAGGTCTCATCTCAAGATTTGAGATTTCTAGATTCTGTACCGAATTCACCTACCATATCATCTAATAATTTTGACGCAGAATTCGAACCTCATACTTCGACATCAGCTTTTAACATGGCAGGTGCTGTAGTCGTTGAGCCAGAAGCCAAAATTAGCGATTTTGGTTTCATCTCTGAGGACTTGATGATATATACCTTTTTGGATTCACAATCATCTAAGGAGTTCATTTTATGATGATACTATGAAATTTGTGGTAGCTTATAGACGCCATATTGAAAAGATGAGCGCCAGCTAGCGCCATATAATTTTTTTGCCAGTATCACATAATTAAAGAGATTTCAATGAAGAAATGGAAAGAACAAATACTGTTAAACATAAAACGTTATACAAATTATATATTTATTAAGATTTTATTTTAATATGATGTTTATCTTTACATTTAACTTTATGTTTATTAACATTTTCAATGGGATAAACAGTTCAAAAGACATTTGCGATGAAAAAAAAAAACGAAATCTTGTTTTGAATTTTAATGCATATTATTTCATGTGGTAAGACACAGCAATTCAAGAAAAAATTAATACTGGTGAAACTATTGTACTTAGTCTGTTAAAAATTAATCCCTTCGGGACCACGAGTGCATATATGCACCTTCCGGAACGTGTTTCAATCGCTTGCTTTTGATACCACTAAAAAAGAAAAGTAAAATTTTCCTTATTTAATTAAGATATTTTTTTGATTGCTAAGTTAAATTTAATTGTTTGACAAAAAGTGGTATCAACCAAATAAAATTCATCTAAAAGATGCTGGTCCCGAACGGGTTAATAAATAACAGAAATCTTAGTCTTCTTCACTGCTATCATCATCATTGGTTGACATTCCTGTGTCTGTGTCCAAATAACTTCCATCGTCATAGAACAGTTTTATATTCTGCATATGCTTGTATATCTGAGGTTATTAAAAAGACACGCATATGACGTGAGACACATGTTCTTGAACAAGAACATGACATCAGTTCCAAAATAGCTTCAGGAGCAGGAGGACTGCCATTCCACTGGACTTCTAGATAGCCTTTTCCTTCACTATCTGTTCCAAAAATCCAACCATATTTATCTGTGGATGGAAGATCAAGATCAGCCTGTGGGCGCTTCATCCAAACAAGACGGTGGTAATTAGCTCACATTACCTATAGGTACAGTATATTACTACAGGCAGAAGGCGATGCGACTCCACAGGCTCCTTTTTTACAGAATAATATATGGAATATAGCGCAATTCATTGATGTCTGAGTATTTGTGCTTTCCATAATAGAGATGTCAAACTTACGACCTCAAACTGTTTCTTTATTTCCTCTGATCTATCAGCTTCAGTATCAAGCGCTTTAAGCGCATTTCGAAATTCAGTGTTCTGAATCATCATTTTCCCTTGCTGCAGAAGCACTTATGGTATCGCACCCGACAGTGAATGCATTTCATGTAATGCGTTACATACCGATTTACCTAGAAGTCCATGCATCTCACTCAAGTTGTAGTACTTTACTGTCATTGGATCCACATTTTACAAATATAACCCTTTCTAGTTTTTCAAATTGTTTTCTAAAGAAAACAGTGTGATAACTGCCACATCAGTATCTATAGATATAATACTAATATTTTTAAATCCAGATGCTAAAGCATGTTGTGCACGAAATAAAAGTCTCGTATAACCTCTTTTGGAAGCAGGTCAATTTAGTGGATTTTTCAACTAGTTATTCGTGAATTTATTGCATTTTTCTCTGTAGATAACGTACATCATTCGTGTATTCAACTATTTCAGATAATGTTCATTTTGCCATACTTGAGAAATGAAATGTAAGTTCTTTCTTGTTCTCCGCATCAGATAGAAACTGCTTCCATTTTCGTACTGGGTGTCCAGGAGTATACAACTTTTATAGCATTACTAACAGTTCATATTTTTCGTTCATTTCTTTTTATTGACAACTGCCTGTATGTATCAAATACAACATCTATTCTTTGAGAGGATTTAAAATCTTGTATTATTTTCGAAAACAGATTCTTTGCTAGTTGTCCAGATGATTATAACTCCTGTGGTAGCTTTGAACAAGCACATTCCGTCAATGATATTAACAACTCCATCATTTGTATTCTTTCAGCAGTCGCAATTTTGTCATAACATGCACCAGTTTGATTTTTCAGTTTTTCGCATTAAACCATCAAGTGTTGCTAAGGACTATGAAAGAGGCCCTGCGTGGCAGGAAAAGACAGTTCTCATATCGAAATTTCTTCATTCTGCAATGATTGTCATCTGAGCAAACAAATTTCTTTCTGCATAGGCAACAAACTCTGATTTATTAAATTTTACACTCTGTTTCTTCTTAAAGTCAGAAAATATCTTTAGCTTCTTTATCTTTGGAGGTTTGAAAAACCCGTCTGGCTTTGAGTCTTCAGACAAACATTCTCTCTTGAAAGTTTTATAAGCTTCTTCACCTATCTCATGAGCTTTTACCATGTCTTCCACAATTTCTAGATTTCTCATTGCTCCAGTTGATTCTATTACCACGTTTATTTATCCATTCATTGGTAATCATGTTCTGTATATCACGTTCGTCTTTCTGGATCCCGCTGAAAGACACATCTGGATGTAGAACTAATTTTGGTTATTTCACGATTTCATGTGAAGAAATGCTGCCCTGATATCAAAAATATCTCTCGACTGTGGCAGGTCTTCGACTGATCTTCCTTGTACTTTTCCTGCATGTCTTTACTTATTGTCTCTTCAATCGCCCAATTAATTTCACAAGCAAAACCAACGAAATCTTTCAATCACCCTGTTTATCGGTGACCATTTTCCAATATGGTGCCCATAATCTACCCTGGTTTTGAATGTATCATGGATAAATGACATGCGTTTGTGGTGAATTCAAAAATGTATGGTTTACCAAGTCCGCTGACATGAAACCTCTCAAATCCCTGACTCAACGACGGTGGCTATTTTCCAATATGGCGCCCATAAGCTACCCTGGTTTCGAAAGTATCATGGATAAATGAGGTGCTGTTGTTGTGGTGAATCCAAAAATATATAGTTTACCAAGTCCGCTGACATGAAACCACACAAGCCCCTGGCTCAACGACTACTGGACTATCTACATCAAACTACAGCCATAAATGTGACGTCTGTAATAAAGGTTTTTCCAGAAATTTCGACTTAAAGCGCCATGTGCAGTCATTACATGAAAATAAAAAAATAAAATGTGACATTTGCGATATTATTTAGCCGGAAAGATATTTTATTGAGACATAAAAAAAACTCACGAAAGAGTTCCAAACAATCCTGATTCAATTCTGGAGCAGCCTCCACCTCTAAAAAAATCAAAACCTAACAATGTGTGAGGAACGCAGTCGGAATCTAATGATCCCCTTATCAATTCACGTCAAGTGGAAGAAGCTCTAAATGGAGTGATGAAGACATTCCAATTTGACAATTCAGAAAATTTACTAGACATAAAATTATTTCTGGATAATCTTAAACCTCGTGTTACAGCAGAGTTGGAAAATTTGTCATCAAGACAAGAGCTAAAAACAAACTTCCGACTGTTTTGTGTTTATGAGAAGGCTGTGGAAGGGGATTTCATTCAAGAAAGCAAATGCTTTAAAACTGAAAATAAAACAGTTCTTCTTTCGACGGATTTAAATAAGCTATACGATGATGCATCCGAAAAACTGCAAATGGAAGCGAGTGAATTCGAGCAAAAAGATTCCGGATGGAAATTAATATATATTGAATTTTTGGAAATGAGAATAAATCGCTATAACCCATTGAAAGCATCATCACATATTGATCTACCAACTGTTGTTAAACTTAAACATGCAATAGTCAACGTCAAAAATCAAGATAATATGTGCTTTAAATGGGCTGTGTTATCAGCGCTTTATCCTGCAGATAATCATGTGGATAGAGTTGCAAAATATAAGCAATTCGAAAATGTTTTGAATTTCAAAGGAATATCATTTCCAATGAAACATTGTGATATTCCAAAATTTGAAAAGGCAAACAAAATTGGAATAAATTTATACTACTTAAATGGAAAGTACAGTAGACGCTCTTTTTTACGAACCTCTTTTTCACGAACACTTGCGATTTTACGAACTATAGAGTGGTACCGAATACTCTCCCATAGAAGCAATGTAATTTTTCGCTCCCATTTACGAACTACGGATTATGAAAATCTCGTTTTTGCGAACCGAGTTTTCATATTTCTGCATCTTTTTTTATTTTTATTTTTTTATTTTTTTTATCGAAACGCAGTGTCACGTCAATTAAACTCTCAACAGGTGCAATGAGACATCAGGTGCATTCCAAGAATGTGTTGTTTTTCTCAATATCTTTCAAAGGGAGGGGGCATAGCAACAATTTCAAGTAGTGGTTGTCAGGACTAAGGCACTTTTTTGAAAGGAGCAATAACTGTGAAAAGATTTCAAGCATATATAAAATGGAAACATATATTTTCCAAAATGTGATTTTTTAAAAAAGATAAGTGTTTTTTTCCATTCCAAATTTTTATCTATATTTTTATCTATGTATTTTTACCTACTAAGTGCTAATCCAGTCTGTGTTTTCATATGTAATGTTTTTAAGGCATAGTAACGTACGTTTCTGTGCAAAATTATTTTTTGTGCATAAATTTGCATTTATTCAGGATTCGTACGGGTACCGTTACTTTCAAAGCCAAATATCAGAATTTTTTTATACAAAAATAAATCTAGTTTAAACGGACGAAATTTCGCCTTATTTCAGGAGAGATTTTCCATAGAAAAATACTGGTACCGAATAATTTCTTAATCGGGAAATTCAAGCACCCGTACGAACCCTGTTATTTCTTGTATTTTTAAAAATACATGCATAACTTTATTAAATAATAAATAATCTTGAAGTACTGCTTCATCTATGAAGAGGGCGCAGTTTGAGAAAAATAGACAAAAATAATGAACGTATTCACATCATTTTTGTTGTTTTTCTATTTTACGAACTTTCTATTTTACGAACTTTCTATTTTACGAACTATTTTAGTGTGCCCTACGAGTTCGTAAAATCGAGCGTCGACTGTACCAAGTTTGCCCATTATTAATTTGTGAAAAGCCTTATCCACAATTGATCGATATTTTGTACATGAAAAACGAAGAACGATGCCACTATGCTTGGATAAAAGACTTTTCTCGACTACTAAGTAGCCAAGTTTCTAAAAAGAAGGCAAAGAAATTTTTTGTAGACGTTGTTTGTCGGCTTTCGGATCACAAGAATTGCTTTCGAAACATAAGGTATTGTGTTCTGAACATGATGTTGCTTTAGCTAAAATGCCGTCTGACGAAGAAAAAATACTGAAATTTAAAAATGTTAAACAGCAACAACAAATACCTTTCATCATTGTTGCGGATTTTGAAGCAGTTACGAAAAAGACTGGTGCACGTGAACCCGATTCAGAATTATCCTACACCATGCGTTATCAAAAACATGAAGCTGTTTGTTTCTCATACTTTATTATTTACCAGCATGGCTTATATAAACCTCCTGTAGTGTACCGCGGTAAAAATGCTGCACAAAAATTTATGGAAATGTTGACTGAGGAAGCGAAAGAAATTGAAAAAATCTATCACACTCCAAAGCCTTTAGAGATACTTTCCAACGAGCAAAAAGAGGAACACGCAAAAGCTTCAAAGTGTTACCTATGTCATGGAAAATTCACTAAAAATAATTATAAAGTGTTTGAACATTGCCATTTAACTGGAAAATACAGAGGTGCTGCTTGTAATACATGTAATTTGAAATTCAGACTGCCCCATTCCGTACCCGTATTTTTCCACAATTTGTCAGGATATGACGGACATTTCATCGTAAAAGAACTGGACTTCGATGAAAAAAAAATTTCCGTCGTCGCGGAGAATGAAGAAAAGTACATTTATTTCAGCAAATCGATCGGCAAATTACAATTGCGTTTTTTGGACAGTTACCGCTTCATGGCATTCAGTCTTGAAATATTAGCATCTAATCTAAGAAAAGAAGATTTTAAATTCATGCATTCGTTTTTCCCACCTTCTAAAGTGCATCTTTTATTGAGAAAAGGAATTTATCCTTACGACTACATGGATGACGTTAGAAAATTCGAGACTTCTCTTCCAGCCAAAGAACATTTTTTCAGTTTATTGAACGAAACTGAAATTTCAGATGATGATTATGAACATGCAATTACAGTTTGGCAAGAATTTAACATCGCAAATCTGGGAGAGTACACAGAACTCTATGTGAAAACTGACGTACTTTTATTAGCCGACATCCTTGAAGCATTTAGAAAAAATTGTTTTGAGACGTACGGCTTAGGCATGGCATGGTACTACACGGCACCAGGCCTTTCATGGGATGCTATGTTAAAACATACATCAGTTAGTATAGAACTCCTAACGGATTATGAACAACTTCTCTTTGTGGAGAAAGGTATTCGCGGCGGTATATCGCAGTGCAGTCATCGATATGCCGTTGCAAACAATCATTTTTTACCTCAATTCAGGCTAAGGCGATAGGACCCCATCCACCAATTGACTAAGAGGGAGCCTGAAGTATGAGTGAGGGCTTTGTAGTGGAAAGTCCTCGGTGCTCGCTAGTGACGACGGGGCTCGCGGGAACGCCATGCAGGGACTCCCGGAGCAACCGAAGGGCGAGGGTTTCGGACAGCGCCCAGGTTACTTTATGACTTGGGTGGCTCATCCCTCCGAGGACCTCAGCTGGAGCAGTTGGGAGCCGACCCTAAGGGTTGTGGGGTTTGGCGGTGCCCCCGTTGACCAAGGAGCGGTCGCGTAAGGAGGCCAGTATGGTTCTGGTTGCTCCATGTCGTGCCGTGACCCATGGGAGGGGGTCGGCCGGCAGGTCTACCATCGAACACTACTCCCGCAGGGAAACGGGCCGGAGGCTCGCCGGTAACGCGGCGGCTCATCGTGCCTCGGGTGAACTCTGGGTCCGATCCAGGTCCTCCGTGTCTATGCGGTACCGGAGTTTTCCTCGCCTGGTGATGAGGACCTAGAGGTGTCTCCACCTAGCTTTCGAACGCACTAACAAAGGTAGCGGTCTGTCACTGCACGGGGTCAGGGGCCTTCGGGCCTGGGTACCCTCGACGGCCGTGAGGTAAGGTAGTGGCGGGCGGGCTTCTGTCGGCCTCCACTGGCTTCTCTGTCCTAGGATGGGGTCGAGTCGATGGGGGCTGGCGGGACTCCGTTCCGTCCGACCCCCTAGGGAGGCGGAGTCTATTCCGTCTAGGTGGAGCTTTCCGTGCCCGCCTGGGGTCGCTAACGGCACCTAGTCTGGGCCAACTGGTTCCCGGAGTGATCCACGAGGGGTTCCGTCGGTTGAGCCGGGTGGCTTAGGCGAAAAGCCAGGAGCTGGGTCGCTTTACGGCCGGAGGGATTTTCCCCGTCCTCCCTGGTCTTCAAGTTAGGGGCCCTTCAATAATTTTCCTATCGGCTGGCCCACATATATGTCTCTGCCGGAAAATGGTTTCTGATCTTGGGGGCCTTCCGTAAATTAAATTCGGGTCGGGAAGCCTCGGTTCAGTCCGTGGGCCCAGCGTCTTTATAGGCGTCTGGTTCCTGCGATGGCTTGCGGGGTCTACCGGCTCGAGTAACCAAGTTTAGGGACCACTTGGTTTTTCTAGCTGGGTGGTGAGGACTATCGTAGCGATTGTTCACCAACTTGGGAATAGCCGGCGTGACGTGCGCTGGGCAGTGCGTCGGCCTGACCGGAGTTTGCGTGGGGTTCTGCTCTGTTGGAACTTGTCTGGCGGCGGCCTTCGGGACGCGCCGCGGGGCTTGCTTCACTGGTGGTTCCTTGCTTAGACAAATGGGCCTGAAAAGGGCCTGGGACCGGAGGATGGACCCCCCATCTTACCTCAATTCAAACCGACTTCAAAAGGAGAAACAGAGTCTTATCTGTTATACCTGGACGCTAATAACCTTTACGGTTTGGCTATGAGCGAATCTCTTCCTCTAAAAGATTTTCAGTGGTGTAATACTACAATAAACGTCACAGATGTACCAGACGATTCTGAAACAGGATATATACTGGAGGTTGACTTAGAATACCCATCTGCGCTCCATGATGATCACAATGAATACCCATTAGCTCCCATTACTGATACTCCTCCAAATTGCAAAGAAAAGAGACTTCTTTTAACTTTAAGTGATAAAAAGAACTATATTGTGCATTATCGCAATTTGAAATTATATTTAAAGCATGGTTTGAAATTTTAAAGGTACACAAAATATTGCAATTTACCCAACAGCCTTTTCTTAAACCATATATTGAGCATAATACTCATCTCAGAACTGTTGCTACTAATGAATTCGAGAAAGACTTTTACAAATTAATGAATAATAGCATTTTCGGGAAATGTATGGAGGATGTAAGAAGGAGAGATATTTGTCTTGTCTGCAGTGCCAAACAAGGTGAAAAGTTAATGGCGAAGCCTAATTTTCGAGAAAGGACAATTTTTTCCGAAACTCTTGCTGCTATACATATGCAGAAAATGGAGATGAATTGTAGGAAACCTATTACATTAGGCATGGCAGTATTAGACATTTCGAAAATTCTGATGTATGAATTTTATTATGATTACATGAAACCGAAATACCATGAAGATTTCAAACTGTTATATACTGAACTGATTCATTCATATTTCAAATTAATACACAAGATATTTATCAAGACATGAAAATGGAAATTCACAGATTCGATACTTCTGAATACCCAGAAGATAATATTTTCGGCATGCCTAGAGTAAACAAAAAAAAGTTAGGTTAAATGAAGGATGAATGTAAGGGATCCATCATGACAGAATTTGCAGCCTTACGAAGCAAGGTTTACAGTTATTTAGTTCAGGGAGAAAAAAAGCCCACCAAAAGATTGAAAGGTGTGAAGAAACATGCACTTGAAAAAAGGATAAAATTCAACGATTATAAAGAATGCATTATGTAACAAAAACAAAAATTTACTACAATGCAATCTTTGCGGAGTTTCAAGCATGACATTTATAGTGTAAAATTAAACAAGTTAGCTCTATCACCACATGATGAGAAACGATACATTTGTGAAGACGGAGTGTCAACGTTAGCTTGGGGACATCATAAAATCCCACCGTGTCTACAGATTCATTCATAAATTTCTGTTCTATTTTTTCCCTGAGGAAAACTGTAAGTACGATACTTAATAAATTGTTTGATTCATCTTTAAATAATTATTTTTATTTTTGTGTGAGCGTATTTCTTTAGAACTTTTAAATATGTAATCTCTTAAATTATGTTATGAATTTAATACTTTTCAATTTCAACACAAAAAATACAATTAAATTGTAAAAACTTTATTATATTAATGCATAACACTTTCTTCATCTCTTTTCTTCAACTTTTAATGAAGTTAGGTAATTTAGACTATTTTATTTTGGATATTTTGAAATTGGAAAGTAATAATATTCATACTCAACAGCATGTTCTTAAAACTTGGAAAAAGAAGAAGATTGTTTATCATGCATTTATTTTACAATTAGTGTAAATACTTTCTATTTTAGGAGGAGGGGATGATAAGATAGTAATTTCTTCTGATGATTATGATTCAAAGTGTTGTTCTCCACGAAAAAAAAAGCGCTGAAAATGTTATGAAAAAATATTTATAAAATATTTTTAAATACTTAAAAGAGTAAAATAAAAAAAAATTAAAAAAATGTTGAAATGTAAACTCAAAAAAAATTTTTTATTAAAAAAATATTTGAAGGAAAAAAAGAATATGTGTTAAAGAGAGTCAGTACAAAAAAAATAAACACAACAAATATATACATTAAAATTTTGTTTTATTAATATGAATTTTCCTTCAAAATCAAAATCCGCCAACGCACACAGCCACCGTGCAATTCGCGAGGTAGGATCCTATAGTTTTAATGCATGTGTTAAAGCGGCATGGTCTGTATAAACAATGAATTTTTTATTAAAGAGGTAGCACTTAAAATAATTCATGGCCCATACCAGAGCCAATAATTCTCTTTCAGAAGTGCAATATCTTGTTTCAACTTCCTTTAATTTTCTTCCCCAGGGGGATACCTTCTTTAGGTATTCACGGGCTTCGCAACCCCGGGTTCCTGAGCGATCTTTCTCTTTTCTTTTTCCTCTTATTCCTCTTTCCTCTTTGTTTCACTCTCATTGTGGTTTCCTCTTCGGAGGTGAGGGCAATTCTGCATGAGCCGATATCATCCTGCATATCGACTCATGGGGAATTGTAAACCACCCACGTGTTTGCCGTGCGTGGCGACCCGTGTCCCTGGAAAGGGGGATCCTGGCAGTTGAGGGAAACCAACACACTGCTTTGGCCTCTGCTTCAGGTAGACGGGAGGTGCATATTGGTCCCGTATGCATCAATCGGCTGGTCAGCTGACTTCTGTCACTGGCTGGGGATCAAGTGAGCGAGTACTTACTAGCCATCTCGTTAAGGGTAGAGACTGGCATAGGAGTGTCTTGTGACCGTATGGGCCCTGGTTAGCACTGGTGCACGAATGTGCATCCCCTTGTTGGGCTCGGTAGTGGGTGGTGCGGCCGGGGTCTGAACTATTTTTTTTCAAATATGGATGGAAATACTTCACTTCCTTCAAATCCTCTCCCATGTGGAGAGCAACAAACTGTACAGAGCAATCTTTTCACTCGCTTCTTTGTAATCAAACGTACTGATAGCCTGTCTGAAAGTTCATTTAAGAAAACTTCACCTTTCCTTATTGCAAAAACATTTCAGTCTGTTTTCGGTGATGGTCATAATCTCAAAAAACTGCAGTCTGGGGATTTATTGGTTGAGGTTACTTCAGCCAGCCAGTCTGAATTTCTATCAAATTGTAATACAATAGGTCCATTCTCTGTTTCTGTTAAAGCACATCAAACCCTAAATACAAGCCGTGGCGTAATATCCGAACCAGATCTTTTATTTTCTACCAAGGATGAACTTTTACAAAATTTAAATGATCAAAATATCATAGATGCACGACGTATTACACTCCGTCGGAATGGACAAGTTTTCCCACAAAGCACATCATTCTGACTTTCAATAGCCCTACCTTACCAAAAAGAATTAAAGCTGGTTACCTTAATTGTCCTGTCCGTCCCTACATTCCTAATCCTCTACGTTGCTTTAATTGCCAGTGTTATGGCCACACTACTACTAACTGCCGGGGTTCCACCACCTGTGCACGTTGTGCAGAAGTTGGCCATGACAATAAATCATGTGAAAATCCTGAACGCTGCATAAATTGCAAGGGTAACCATACTGCATACTCCCGTTCTTGTCTTACCTGGATACGTGAAAAAGAAATCATTTCTGTTAAAGTAACTCAAAATCTCTCCTATCCTGAAGCCCGCAAAGTTGTTGAATCCAGGACTCCGTCAGTCGGAGTCTCCTACTCTAGTCTACTCAAACAACAACCAAAATCTGTAAGGCACATAAGCACCCAGACCGAACCTTCCGTTCCACTAAATAACTCACCTATCACAGTACCACTCAGCGCCACAAAGGTACAAACTCGTGATGTCTGCTGTGGTTCTAAATGTTATGCAACCCCATTATTAGAACGTTGGCTACCATCCTCAGAACCTGTTACTATAGTATATCAAACTAGTCAATCACAAAAACCTGCAGTTCAATCCAAAAAGTCATCCGACCCAGTTCAATCCAAAAAGTCATCCGGCCCAGTTCAATCCAAAAAGTCATCCGAACCAGTTCAATCAAAGAAATCATCTGAACTCCAGACTGATACTAAGGCTGTTAAATCTAAAAAAACATCACAGAAACCTGATACTACTCAAACAGTGAAACCAAGCAAAAAAATTTGCCTTCAGAAAGAGAGAAAAACAATCGGGGGCTCTTCACAGTGGAACACTGTGAAGAAAAAGAACAAGAACACCTGTTTAAATCCGTCTGTCTCAAACTTAAAGGACCCAAAACAACTACAGCACTATGTCGATGAAGCAATGGAATCAGACTCTTATGAATCAAGTGGTGATGAAGGAAATACAGTTTTAGAGGAATTTTTACCTAATTGATTTTACATTGTTTTTTACTCATGTGATTTTAACCTTGTTTTCATCTAGTATTTGTACATCCTTTTAAACTTTGTGTATTTTAACAGTTATTAATTTAATAACTCCACAGTTTTTACTTATAATACGCTTGACTTTTAACTATGAACCTTTGATTCTTTTAAACGGTTTTAGATATACATATTACTGTTTTCATTAATTTTTTTGTTTTTATCACCGTTTTGTTATTCTTCTTTTAATCGTTTTTTTTGGATATATACATTTTTACATTTTGACTTTGTCTTGGCGCAGCATGTCCCTACTGGGACTTTGCGCCATAAAACCCCATACAACCAACCAACCAACCAACCTTTAATTTTCTGGAGGCAAAGGCTACAGGTCTAGGAAAGTTTTCGTCATCTAGTTGTGCTAAAACACTACCCAAAGCCGTTCCAGAAGCATCAGTATATAATATAAATTCTTTCTGCATATTGGGTAAATTTAGACTTGGGATACTGGCAAGCGTTTGTTTTAAGTCTTCAAACTCGGCCTGCGCTTGATCACTCCATATAAATTTGCCTTTACCTTTCATTAAATTAGTTAGATTTATGGTGCGTTGTGAAAAATCCGAAAAAAACTTTCTATAGAATCCAACGCACCCAATTAGGGCTCTGACATCTCTTTTTGACTTTGGTGTTTTAAATTTTGAAACAACCTCCACATTTTTACGGGTTGGTGTAATTTTTCCATCCAAAACCTGAAATCCCAGGAATGTAATTTCCGTTTTGAGAAAGTGACATTTCGAAGGTTTTAATTTGAGATTATGTTGTCTGAGGCGGTCAAAAACAAGTTTCAATTTCTCAAAATGAGATTTTATATCATTTGAGGCAATACAAATATTGTCAATGTATACTAAAATATTCAAATATGTGAGGTCTCCCAAGACTAGACTCATTAATCTCTGGAACGCATTCGGACTTGATGAAAGTCCAAAAGGTGACCTTCGAAACATAAAGGAACCACGGTGTGTCGTAATCGCGGTGTAGTGCTGGTGTTCCTCCGGAATTATTTGCTGAAAAAATCCGCTTGTTAAATCCAAAGAAGTAAAATATTTGGCGCCTGCCAAAGAATCAATAGCTTCATTAATGTTAGGAATAGGAAACGTATCTTTGATTAATTTCTTATTAAGCCGACGAAAGTCCACAGCTAGCCCAAAACCGCCGTCTGCCTTTTTAACTAACATAACGGGACTAGAATAGTTAGAATTTGCGGGAACTAGAATTTCAGATTCCAGAAGAATATTGATTTTACCGTCCATTTCTTTACGTAAATTATAAGGAACCCTGTATGGACGAGACTTGACAGGGATGTTGTCCTGTAATTTAATTTCGTGTAAAACTGAACTGCACCCGGGCAAGTCTAAGACCGAGGCTGCGAACACATCTGAATTTTCCTTTAAAAAATTCTCTACTTTCATTTTTAAATCTTTATCAAGATGTTCAAGATCAAATTTTGTGTCCCATTTGAGGTCGGTGTGGTCCATATTTCCTATCTCATCCTTGTTAACATGACCAACGAAATCCGATGGTTGTGTATTATAAGAGGAAACTAATTCTTGGGCCATTCCTAATTTCGCATTTTTATTAATGTGCATTTCTACATCACTAATATTTAGCACTTTCACAAAGAGCGAAATATCATTGTTTTTACAAATAGTGTGGCTGACTAAAAAGGAAGATGGTAAGTGATTGGTACAAGGGGAAATTAACACATTATCCGTCTGAAAATTATGAGCTTTACTAATTTTAACTTCAATAATTTTTTCCGACAAAGGCGGAATTAGACATTTTTTCTTAGCAAAAGCCGGGAATTCAGAATGCTTTTCATGCACAGCATTAACCGAATTTTCATAATCACGTAAAATCGGAATGACGGTGTTTACATTTCTTAAATTATTACTCATAAAATCAATATTAAATTGAAATTTAGTTAGGAAAGGAACTCCTAAAATTACTTGAAAGTGTGGGGACATTTCGCCTTCCATTACTTTAAAATTATCCTTGAATTCGTGATTTTTCATGTTGAATTTAACACTGACTCTACCAGTTGTTTTGAACATGCCACCCACTAACGTATTCATATCCATATTTAAATCATCTAATTTTGTAGCTTTAGCCTTACTTAAGATGCTGTTATTTATTAAATTACAACTAGAACTAGTGTCGATTAGAGCAACGAATTCATGATTAAAACAGTTTATCTTAACTAATGGTAATCGCTGCCACACATTATTATGATAAGAACTAAAAATACCAGGCTGAAAATCCTCGGGCACACTGTTTATCTTTTTCTCCCGATCTCCATCTGCCCGACTCATAGAGATCCCGGACCGTTTAAAGATCCACTAGCTGAGCTCGGAGTCTTCTCGCAAGCTGAACTCTGATCCTTCTCGGAGGTTTCCATTTCACTGCCTTCTAAACGATTTCCTTCCGAATGCCTCCCGTTACGATAGTGTCTATGACCGTAAGGGCGAAAACTCGCTCTTCTACCCCCGTTTCTTCTCGAAAGCGACCCTCTACCATTTGATCTCTCTTGATTATTTAATTGCTCTCTTGCATTTTTTCTAAAACAATGGGATTGATAATGACCACTTAAACCACAAAAATGGCAAATAATATGAGATTTGTCGGGACGTGAGGTGTTTTTATCTAAATTTTTAACTTTCTCCGAAAGGTCCGAAATAATATCTTTTAGTTTTTTAATTTCTTCCGCTATATTATCGTTATATTCCCTTTTTGAATAAGATTTTTGTGCGATCGCGCAAGCCATTTCACCCGAATTTTCTACAGTAACGTGCGGAACTTGTACTGCTAACCACGCTTTTTCCTCCAAAATTGCTATATTTTCAAGTTCTTCTAAAGTTGTTGGATTTCGTGCAATGATCCCCTTTCTAATTTGTGGTTCCAGATTTTTCTTTAGCATGGCCAAAAGCCATTGCTCCTCAGTTTGTTTTTGACTTTCAACTGGTAGATTTTGCGCTAAAACAGCATTTTTAGCTTTTTGTTTACAAATAGCTAAATATTGAGGAACGGGTATTCCTGCTGTTTGTTTGTAATTCCAAAAATCCTCTAAAAGTGCAGAGGGGTCTTTTTCTTTATTATAAACATCGCCTAATACTTTGAAAAAGGAATCAATATCATTTATCTGATCTCTAAAATTTGAAAATGTTTGCAATGCAGGGCCGGCTAATCGCTGCTGAATCGCGAATAGCCTATCTTCTTTAGGCCATTGTAAGAAATCGGCAAAGGATTTAAATTTTTGAGAGAAATCAGAAAAATTGAAATGAGGGTCTTGACCTGTAAAAATCGGGATGAGAGCTAAGTTGTCTAACAAAAGCCCTCTTCTCTGACTTACAGACATCTCTTTATCCTCTCCCCCAACTGGGCCATTTTTGGTAGCTGACTGTTCAGCCCCATCTTTTGATCTCCCCATAGCGAAGCTTAATACCAACAATTTATTTTACGTAAATAAAATTTTAGCTTCATCAACATAAAACACAACAATAACACAAAATTTTTCTAGTGCAAAGAAAAAGGGAAATCACGCTTAAATTATGATTGCTAAAAATACCTCTCACTGGTCCAATTAATACTGGAATTTACAATTTCGGTAACTATATACCAAACTACTACTCATAATAATAAATGCACCAAATTAGAAAATACATAGTTATATACTCAAATATGACATATTTACTGTATAGAAATAAATAGCATTCCCTTATTAGCAAATTGTGAAATATATTAGACTGATAAATTAAATCACAATTGGATCACAATTATCAGTAAATTCTATATAAATATCCAATAATTAACACATATACATACGTATTTCAGTGAGTAAATTACCAAGGACTGGACACGGCATCATTTTTGTTATGATGTTTTTCATTCAATTTGAAATAAAAAGGCCGATATTAAATTTTATACTAAAAAAAATACTGAACAACAAAAAAAATTAATTTTTACCTCTAAAATGAACCCATATGTATTTAAGAATTCATTATTTCTTCCCAAAAGAATACCTTAATTTGCGTTGTGTTCTTTAACAATAATTTAATGATAACAATAATAATAAAAGTAACCACAACCCAGTAAAGATCTCCCCTGAATGTAAAGTTCAGGGGCCTTGGCATGTAATGTACTCACTTTACCAAATCAAGAATCTCAGAAAAATTTCTGATTTATTGAACCATATAATTACTTTTATATATAAACCATCAATAATAGAAATATTAAAATTATAGTTATTTATTTTTTCAAATTTATATCTTTTATTAAAGACACTCTGCCTAAACAATTGTTATTGCCTGAGATAATATTTTTAATCCTAATAATTGTTATTCAATATTTTCAATACCATCTCAATATTTATATTCTTAACGTTATATATATAAAAAAATATATTAGAGCAAAATACAGATCTTAACTGGTTAATTTACAAAAATCATTAGAGGTTTTAGCCCTTATAAAATTTACTTTTAAATTTTAAGAATTTAATCCAATTACATTCTTAGATTCTTAAAAATAATCTTATTATTATTATTTTTATTGCTATTATATCATATCATTTAAAGTTTGTAAAGAAAACTACCCTCCTTTTGAATTCTATTTATAAATGATAAAATTGATTATGATTATTCAACAGTTGATTTAAATTAATTAGCTGTAATTTTATGGTCAATCACAATACTAAATTAGACAGACAAAAAATAAAGAGAAAGATCTATAATGAAAAGGTGAAAACTTAGAAATTTTATTTAATTATATATTAAACAAGCACCCAATGGCATTTTAATGAATTTCATTTATCAAAGTATTTAGAATGCATCAAAGCATTCAAATTAACAAGGTTAATTGTCTGAAGTCAAACCTTTATATAGGAAATATTTATTTAATAACAAAATCATTTAACAGTTTAATAACAAAAGCATAATATTATTCATTATTATTATTATTTCAAGTTCTGTAATAGATATTTTAGTATACACCAGCAATAATTAAAAAACCAGTTCCATTTTTGAGTAACTTTGTGATTTGAAATCAAAATCTCCTGGGAGCATCTTTAGAAACCGGTGAAAGAAAATAATTAAATCATAGGCTTACCATGAAGATGAATTTCTGGGATTCAGAAGATAAAGCATAGGTCCTTCGGGCACAAATCAAAATGAATTCAAATTCAAAGTTTTCCACTAAGAATTTTAAACCTGGTTCACAGGTCAGCACTAGCGGAATGAGGTGTACGGTCGATGGCAGAACACACTACAGGAATCCAGCCGAAAACCACCGAAAAAGAATCAATTGAACCCCCATCTGAGAACTCCTTTTGCGTAAACCCCTGGGCCGTCTATGAAGGACGCTCCTTCCTTCTACTACAGGTTTCCTTCTACCACAGGTTTTTCTACGGTAATCTTTATACTTCAGCCATACGTCAGCATTTGCAGAATTTTTGCGTAGGTTCAGTATCAGGATACTCCAATCTTAGCAAAGACCCTTGGCCCGTCTAGGATGAGGCTCGCCGGCAGAAAAATCTACTATCCCCAAGAAAATATCTAGAGGCATCAGACACGATTCAGGACCTTGAGGATCGCTCCGCATTCGCTCACTGCTGGGACAAGACAACCTTGTTTTCACTGCGCCCACAACTATCTAACTCCCATCCATAATACAAGAAGCGCCAGAAAACAATTTTAAGACCCCCCTGCACCCCAATAATAAAAAAACCCCAACAACGGCCGTTTCTACGCAACCTGATACATTTATGGAAAAATGTGCATGCCAGAATTCGCGGGGAATAAAAAAATAATCACAAAACACAGGCCAGACCTCCCTGTAAACTGCTGATTCTCAAAAAACCGTCTGCCCCCAACTTTAATGTTGCATCTTGCTTACACAAATCGGTTCATTCACCCCAGTGTCTGCTGGTACAACATTCCGAAGACTTGTGTTACAAAAAAAAAAGAAAACCTCTCCTTTACTCCCGAGATCTGGAAAAATATTTGAGACCACCCTTGCAGCTACATTGTAAAGGGTTTTAATGAATCCGTTGCCTTAATTGATTGTATAAATGTAATTCATAATGCTAAAATAATTAAAAATAAACTTAATTTTATTTAATTTTCTTCCTATAAAAAAAACCCTCCTAAATAATACATTCTAATTTTTTAATGCTCATAACAGTGAGCCAAACATCCCTTTCATTTTCTGACGTCACTTCGGTTGGAGCTCTCTTGATGCTTGAATGATAAGTATTATTATAACTTTGCAACAATTGGTCTAATACATTCAGGTAATTATAAGTATGATTATGTGTAAAATATTTCCACATTTTCGTTTTTAATGTACGGTTAAATCTCTCCACCACAGAAGCTTTCGTATTATTGTTAGTCGTAAAAAATCGAACACCCTGCTTTTTTAAAAACTTTTGGAAAAGTGAATTTTTAAATTCTTTTCCTTTATCTGTCTGCAAAATCTTAGGCTTTCTTACTGATAAAATAATTTTAAAAGCATTTACTATATCTTCACTTCTTTTAGTTTTTAAAGGGATCGCCCAAGCATACTTAGATAGAATGTCTATGCAGGTTAGAATGTAACGAAAACCTTGATTGTGCTTCTGCAAACTGCTTAAATCGGCCAAGTCGGCTTGCCATTGTTGATCGATCGAACGTACGACCACTCGATTAGTCGGGTATTTTTTCCTGACAGGTTTGTGTAGGGTGTAAGCGTCCACTCCTGTTAACCAGTCCTGGATCTTTTTCTTCGATACTTTGCCTATGGCAACACAGTATAATGAATTTACACCACCAAAACTTGCTGCGATCGACGGATTTTGATAAGTCTTCTTCATTGCAACATAAAATGCGGTTATTTGATGCACTTATACGCAGACGCATCATTTTAATCAACAAACTTCGATCTTTCTAGTTTCACTTACCACTTTCGAAAAAAAATATACTTAAAACATGCGTACAATTATACATGAGCATGGAATGTCGACGACTTACAACTTCGAAGACACTCTAACAAATGAATGTATCATTCAATTATTTCTCCTTTTCTACCTTGAAATGAATCAATAAGACATAGCCTCGCGGCTCAGTAGTTAAAAGCCTGGAAATCACTGAGCCACGAGACTATTTTACCTAGGTTCAAATCCCCCAGCTAAATAAATAAAGTAACTGCATAAATATAACATAAAAAGCTACAAACCCATAGATGGCAGCATCAACATATTAATTAAGGTATATAAAATTTCTAATCTTCGGAAAAAGAAAGTGTTACTATTCGAAAATTTTCTCTGCAATAAATGACCCTTTTCAAAAAAATATGAATGCTATATATATTTTTAATAATTTAACTGAATTACGAATAATACTTTTATTAAACTTTTTTATATTTTTATTTTATTCTGAACTATCAATTCTAAAAATTTGATGAGTCAACTCCTTCATATAAATGCTATAGTGTAAAAGAAGAAAAAAAGCAGATTTCACAACAAAAGAAAACAGACAAAATATTTGAAAAAAAAATTTTTATTTAAAACAATCGCATAGGATCAAGGTCTGAAGCTACATATAAATCAACAGCACTTTTAATTACAACACACATATTCAATGATTTTACAAAATTTTCATTAATATATTTACATACCGGAGAATTTCTTTCTACATAGTCATTGATAAATTTGCTTAAATCAATCTTAAGAAAAGCTCTGTCTCCATAAATTCTTGCGCGAATTTCGTTGTTTTGCGTAACGCACTCGTGTCCTAATTGGTTTCCCAGACTCATTTCGCATCCATTACATATAAATATGTCTTCGATGTTTGATTCAACGTAATCACTTAGGAGTTCAGACATTGAAGTCGTTAATATTATTTCAGCGTCTTCATTGCTTTCCTGGATCACTGATGTTGGTGTTCGTTTTTGCACTTCCCATAACAAAAGTCCTTGGAAAACACGACCAAACATAACTCGTACAGCAAGCGAAGATATTTCTTTACGCATCTTCTTTAATTCGTCCCATTCCGATTGACTGATTAAGCCGATGGAAGGCACAAATATGCGAGTAAGGTCATTTCTTTGGAAAAAACGTTGAATAGAAATGTATCCAATTCCATTAATCTGTTCAGTTGACAGCAATAAGCTGTCTTCAATTATAGTCATTTCTTTTAATTCTGAAGAAGGAACAGAGTCCATTGCTGCAGAAAGTGCTTGCCAAAGCGATGTCGTTAGTGTTATTCCACGTCTTGTAGGTTTCAAACGGCCAGAAAAGTCCAGTTTGTAAAATCTTATGTGGATTCGAATAACATCAGAAAAATCTGATACGACCACATAATTACTTTCACCAAGATGGAACATATTTGATGGGACATTTTCCGGGTTGAAGGAGAAACTCTGCATCGTATTTTCGCTAGAACACACTCTTTTCATTGTAGTATGACAGGTAGAATCAGCATTGCGTTTCATGGCCATTTTATCTCGGAAAAATCAATTAAAAAATACTGTGCAACAGGGACGAGTAGAAACGAGCGACTGGTAAAAATCTGTGCTGAAAACTACAATTTCATTCAGCGTTGCCATTCCATAAAATATAAATCAAGTGTTACCATTCCATAAAACAGCAACTTGGTGTTGCCATCGCTTAAAACCAAAGAGTTCAGCACACTACAACTCAACATTCAGCACCCAACAACTCAATATCCGGTTAAAAACGGGAAAACGGTGTTGCCATTCCTTAAAAACAAAGCGTTCAGCACATTACAACTCATATTTCAGCAAAAATACAACTCAACCCAACTCAACATTCAGCAAAAAACAACTCAACTCAACTCTGACCACGCCTCCTCGGACACGTGACCGCCGCCAACGCCGCTGGTCCAGAGCCCGCTATTGCCTACTACTTACATATCCTTAAATTTCTCATTTTTCTGTTTCGAACGCCGAAATCCATTAAAAAATTTCGAATTTTAAACCGTTTGAATTTTCCCCCCAGGGGGATACCTTCTTTAGGTATTCACGGGCTTCGCAACCCCGGGTTCCTGAGCGATCTTTCTTTTTTCCTTTTCCTCTTATTTCTATTCTCCTTCTTTCCTCTATGTTTCACTCTCGTTGTGGTTTCCTCTTCGGAGGTGAGGGCAATTCTGTATGAGCCGATATCACCCTGCATATCGACTCATGGAGAATTGTAAACTACCCACGTGTTTGCCGTACGTGGCGACCCGTGTCCCTGGAAAGGGGGATCCTGGCAGTTGAGGGAAACCAACACACTGCTTTGGCCTCTGCTTCAGGTAGACGGGAGGTGCATATTGGTCCCGTATGCATCAATCGGCTGGTCAGCTGACTTCTGTCACTGGCTGGGGCTCAAGTGATCAGGCAATTACTAGTCATCTTGTTAAGGGTGGAGACTGATAGGATTGTCTTGTGACCGTATAGGCCATGGTTAGCACTGGTGCACGAATGTGCATCCCCTTGTTGGGCTCGGTAGTGGGTGGTGTGGCCGGGGTCTGAATTGTATTTATTTTCTATTATGGATGGAAAATCTTCACTTCCTTCTATTTCTCTCCCATGTGGAGAGCGACAAGTTGTACAAAACAATTCATTCACACGTTTTTTCATAATTAAACGTACTGACAGTATTTCAGGTAGTTCATTTAAAAGAACTTCACCATTTTTCATTGGTAAAACCTTTCAGTCAGTTTTTGGAGATGGCTATTCGCTGAAAAAAATGCAGTCTGGAGATTTGTTGTTAGAGGTTTCTTCAGCCAAGCAATCTCAACTTCTCTTGAATTGTACAACAATAGGCTCTTTTTCTGTTTCTGTTCAAGCTCATCAAACTTTAAATACAACCCGTGGTGTCATATCTGAACCAGAACTTCTATTCTCTACAAAGGAAGAACTTAAAAGATCAAAATATCATAGATGCACGTCGTATCACAATCCGGTCGAAATGGGCAAGTGCTTCCTACAAAGCACGTTATTCTCACTTTCAATAGCCCGAATTTACCAACTAGAATTAAAGCTGCCTACTTAAGTTGTCCTGTCCGCCCTTATATCCCCAACCCTCTCCGTTGCTTTAAATGCCAGCGTTATGGCCATACAAACACTACCTGTCGTGGCTCTGTTACTTGTGCACGTTGTGCAGAAGTCGGCCACGACAGTAAATCTTGCAATAATTCTGAACGTTGTGTAAACTGTAAGGGTGACCATATAGCCTACTCTCGCTCTTGTCCAAATTGGATTCGTGAAAAAGAAATCCTTGCTGTTAAAATTACCCAAAAATTTTCCTACCCAGAAGCTCGCAAACTTGTTGACTCCAGAACTCCATCCATCGGAGTTTCCTACTCCAGTTTATTGAAGCAACAATCAAAATCTGTAAGACACATTTGCACCCAGACTGAAACCTCATTTCCCCCAAATAATTCACCTGTGACACCATCTTCCAGCACTTCAAAGAAAAAAACTCGTAATGTCTCCTCTGCTACTACTGGAAAACTTACACCAAAACTAGAACTTTGGTCGCCATCATCTGAACCTGTTAAAATAGAGTACCCAACTAGTCAGTCGCAGAAATCTGCAAGTAAAATAAAAAAGTCAACCCAGCATGAGACAGAAGAAACCCCGGTATCATCTGCATTTAATTCTCCGAACTCTGATACTAATCGATCTGCAAAACCGAGTGATAAAACTTGCATACAGAAAGGGAGAAAGAGAATTCGGGGTTCTTCACAGTGGGAAACTGTGAAGAAAAAACAGAGGAAATCATGTCATAGCCCAACTTACACGAATTTCAAAGATCACAAGCAGCTGCAAAGTTATGTTGAAGAGGCTATGGAGTCTGATTCCTTTGAATCGAACACAGATAACGATGATGCTGTTTTTGAAGAGTTTTTACCAAAATAATTTTACTTTGTTTTTAAATTCTTTGTGACTTCTTAAAACTTGTCTTTTACACGGCATCTTTTACTTTGTCCATTTTTTAATGTGTATTACTTCATAACTTTTAGAGATGATTTTAATTATAATAATTTTGTGTCTTTTAACTATTGTCTTTTGACCATTTATAAATGGTTTTAATTATATACACCATTACTGTTTTTCTTTTAATCAATTTGTTTTTATGATCTTATTGTCAATTTTTTTATTCCAAGTTTTGTTTAGTTCTTAACTCTGTCTTGGCACAGCATGTCCCAAAGGGGACTTTGTGCCATTAAAATTTAATCAGCCAGTCAGCCAGCCGTTTGAAAATTTTTTTTAATGTTACCATGTGTTTTATTTCTCCCTTCTTTCTTAGAACTTAAGGCTGTTCTCAAATAGAAAAGGGCAACTTTTTGACATAAGTCTTAATTTATTTTGTTCGAAAATGCATGAAACTAGCTGGTGTTGTTGTTCAGAAACTTTGTAATTGAGCTGTTTTTTCCATTTTTTTTTTAAATGCAATAGATCTTTCAGAAAATAGCGTCAAATTGGGAATTTTGAACCGAATTTCTGCGCGAAGGAAGAGAAAGAGCACTCAAGAGCGGGCGAAAAACGTGTTTGTCACGTGATCAAAATGGCTTATAACTCAATAGGTAATTGATTGATCAAAAAATGGGAAAAACAGTTCAATTCCAAATCGCTTCCATGGCCAAGCTTTCCAATTTTATACCTTTCCGTTAAAAAATGAATTTGTATATGTGTCAAAACGTTTTGCGCTTGTTGAGCAGAGCAGTTAAGAACAGTCTTAAGAGACGTTTTCAAATATCGAAAATCTGAGTTTCATGATATTGGCAAGCCTCTGACGGCGTCTAAAGGCACAACACAATTCGGCCAATCCGAGATTAAATCAGGAAAATGAACCAAGGGAGAAAGAATTGTTTCATACTGATTCAGCTGGGCACGCGGATAAGAAAGAAACGTGATAGGAATCATTTACTGCTTTAAAGCCGTTCTAAGAATACGGTACTTAGCGCGATTTTTTGGGGGGTGGGGTTAGGATTAGTTTTGGGGGTTCGTTGGTTAAGTATAAAGGGGGGGGGTGAGAGGTAAACCCCTCTTAATTTAGATAAATGGGTTTTTCAGGCAGAATTATCTGATTTGCATAAAATTTTTGTCGATTTCTTTATTTTTCGAGGGTCATTATTCTTTGAATTAAGAGTATAATATACAATTAGTGTGAAAAGCCTGTGAGCTCAATGCCATCAGTTTAACTGGGTATTTTTTTAATTTAAAGAATATAATTTGTGAAATTCTACTTTTCACCTAATATTTTTTAAACTTCGCAATGGTGAATTAGGGAATAAAAAAAAAAAAATTGATTTATCTGCAAATCTTAAAACTAAAAAACTTTATAGTATTAACGAAAGCATGTACATATTGTTAAAATGTGCTAATGATTTACGACATTTTATAAAGTTTAGACTAAGAAATATACAGTTGCTGTAAAATTATAATAAATATATATATAAGAAAGTGATGCGGTGGCTATATAATTTTCTTCTATTATATTTGTAGGACTCATCTTTCTGTTTCTGGAAATGAAGTACCGTCTGCTGACCATAAAATTAACACTACATCCTCATCTTCAAGAAATATAGATGACCCACCAGCACCAGAACGTAAAGCAGCAACTTCACAACCTATTCTGTTAGAATTACAAAATCCTTCTTCTGAAGTACAACAAACTGCCAAAGAACAATTCTTGAAGGATGTGCTCCAACAGAAACTCGCCTAACAGAAAAAAATCATGTTATTCCAGTACCAACTAGTTCCGTAACTGTGAATAAAAAGTGGAAAAGAAATCTTCGTGAAGCATGGAAAATTGTGAAAAATGATGATGCAGCCACCCAAGATCGAATAGTAAACTTGCAATTTTCAGCAAAATATCCGTGGCGCATGTTGTGCCAGTTTGTACAAAATGAGCTAATTCTATGGGTACTAAATTTGTTACAAATTTTGTGAAAGACCATAAATATTTCCGACCTCCACAAAGAAAAGAGAATCTGTCAATTTTCAGTTCAATAATTTTGCTCATTTAAAATGCTGTGAAAAAAAAAAATCCATGTCTACACCGACTAGCGAATCTCTAATTTGTAAGAAGTTAACTTTAATTGATCCTCTTGTCGACTAGCGAATCTCTAATTTGTAAGAAGTTAACTTTAATTGATCCTCTTGTCCAAGAAAAAATGGAACGGATCATGAGAACTGTTTTATTTTGCCCTAAAAGACAGGCCTGCACGAGATTTTGCCTCAGAATGTGAGCTTCACAAACTAAATGGATCACAATTGGGAAAACATGTCAAAATGAAATTATATCCATTGTTTTAATCATATCCTAGATTTGTGTCTAAAAGATGCCATAAAAAACAATGCATTTTCAATAAAAATAGAAAGTCTTTTGTGCTCATAACCACATTTTATAGATCAAGTCAAAAATTCACCAGAGAAATTTTTCGCTGTGGAGAGGTTTAAATATTAGCATCTAGAGTTTAAAAAAATAAGTGATATATATATATACACACGAATTGCAGATTCCTTTGAAACTGTTGTGTTATGCATAGATAGAGAGAAACTTTCATGCAATTATCCAGCATCTCACTGACATCACATCATTGCATGCTACTAGCAAGTACAAATAGAAAGTAAAAAGTACTGCAAAAAGTTTTTCATATTTCTTTTATGCATTTGCCGATTACATTTCAATTATTGCAAGATCATCACGAATTTTAGAGACTAATAATGTTACTTTAACTAAATCTGTAGAAGTAAAAAAACTTAGATTTGATCTGCTGAAATTTGGATAAGTAAATGAATTAAAATCTTCAGCTGATAAGCACCTGTGTAGCTTTCTGACTGCTATAGAAAATAAGGAAGAAAGTGTCTATTTTAATGGATTTGAACTTGAAAAAGAAAAAGTTTCTAGAAGAAATAATATTATTGATATCAGTGAAGAATTTAAAACACTGTGTCGTGAGACATCTACCAACATTTCTACAAGATTTTTTAGAAATGATGCTCCAGCAAACTTTATCCTTGTGCACACTGCACAAACTTTGGACACAGCATTTATTCCTCCTCCCACTGTGGACTTAAATCTGTATGGCGATGAGAATATAAGAGAATTTTGTCAGAAATTTAGCCTTGATATTGAATGTGCTATTACTGAATGGAACGATTTCAAACCAATAATGAACCCGTACTTTCGCCCATCCATATACCTGATTCAATTGTTAGAAAAACTAAAATCTGAGAAATTCAAAGAAAACAAAATATTAACAAATATAGTTGAGATCCTGCTAACGATTGCTACAAGTAATGCTGAAGTGGACAGAGTTTGGAGTAGTGCAAGAAACACTTTAAAGACAAAAGTTTGTGAATGAAGAAAAACACATTACATAATCGCCTAATTGTCAAACAGTCTAAAGTTAAATTAATGAATTTAATCCTTCTGCTGCAATAAAGTTGTGGTGGGATGATTCAATTAGGGCACGGAGACCTAATGTAAATGATTAACTTTAGTGCCCAAAAATTAATGATTCTTTTATTACCTTTTACTTTATATAGAGTAAAGTGGTGACAGACGCCGCGGTGAGACAGATGCCGCAGAGACTGTGTGGGGACACCAACGCTTCCTTGACCAATTTAAGAAATTCATAGTGTTCTTCTGTGTTGTGTGCTGTGTTGTATGCATTTCCACCGCTTAAATGTCAGTATTTACATATTTATGGCAGTTTTTACCGTTCGAACCTGCGTGGTAAGTTGCTAAAATTATTCTAATAAAGTTTTATTAGATATTTTAAGCCAAATAAGCAGGATTTCATCCCAAAACCGATTACATCTGTAGACTACGTCCTCGAGGAATACAGACATGTACTTGCCTTTCTCTCGCGTCGTTCACGTGACACAAAATGGCGGCCCGGCATCTCAGCCGCTAGTTTGGGACAGATGCCGCACCGAGGTTGAGGGACAGATGCCGTAAAATATATTTTTGTCTTTCGGTTCAATAAATTCATTACTGCAATTTAAGTAGAACTTACATTTAAAAGAATGTATATTAGCGCATTCTGCTACTTATCAAATTATTCTCAGCAACAATGTTGGTTTACCATGTGTGAATAAGGAAAACGTAAGCATTTTACAATTCTCACCATCTAACTGTTAAACAAATTATTTCCTATCCCAATGGTCAAAAGACCTATATATCCAAGTAAGAGAAAGCAAAAGAATGCAAATATTACAAGAACAGGGTTTTATAAACAAGAAAAAAACAGAAGAAAATAAAAAAACAAAATAAACTAGAAAATTTCAAAGATCTACAGCTTGACGGAAGTAAATTGTGTAAAAAAGGAAGGGAAAGATCAACCCGAAAACACCTTACTTGAGGAAGAAACTAAAGTATGGGTCATCTTCCGAGAATAACGAAATAACCCCTTATAGATTCTGATGGCAGTATTGGATTGGAATTTAATGACTCTGAATGTGCTGAGTGTTTGGAGTCTTATCAAGAAACAAAGTCTAAAGCAGACAGGATTCAGTGCATGAAATTCAATCGATAGCTGCATGAAAAAGGCTCATTTTACTTTTGCAACGGGAAATGTGTTGTGATTGTGGGCGAATGGTTGGTTGGTTGGTTGATTAGAGTTTTATGGCACAAAGTCCTCATAGGGACATGCTGCGCCAAGAAAAAGTTAAGGAGTAAAACATAGTTAAAAATTAAAAGTTACATTAAAAGATTGTCAGAGATATAAAAGTGAAAAAACAAAACAAAATGAAGAAAGCAATGTGATGATACAAGTAATTAAACATAATGCACAATGAAAGCGACAATACACAAGGTTTTAAAAGACAAAAAATAGTTAAAACACTAGAATATTTAAATTAAAAAATTCTAAAATCTCTAAAGTTATGAAAAGTTATATGTTCTAGAAATAAAGCATAAAATGTTATATAATACTGCTTTAAGAACGAAGTTATAATTCAAAATTTTAAAACGATATAAAGCTACGTAGGATGAATAACTTCAAAAACTGTATTATTGTCATCGTTATCAGAGTCATAGCTACAAGAGTCCATAGCCTCTTCTGCATAGTTGAGGAGCTGTTTGTGATCTTTAATATTAGTTATTGCTGGGCTAAGACATGATTTATTGTCTTTTCTCTTCACAGTTTTCCACTGTGAAGAGATTTGAGTTGGAGGTTGCTTTCTTTCTTTTTGCGCGAAAGTTTTTTCATTTGCTTTCGGAGTTGGACGAACAATAGGTTTCACAGATTTGCTTTTATCTGGAGCTGGCGTTTTTTTTTGTCTTATGTTCGGTTGATATTTTTGATTTAACTGATGATGTTTGGGGAGAAATAGGTTTCTGTAATGATACAACTGGAGATGAAGCAGCCTTAGTTTCAGTCTGATGATTAGATGACTTTTTGGATCCAACTGGAGATTTCTGTGAATGGGTAAGTTGATATTCTATTGTAACTGGTTCTGAGGATGGTAGCCAACGTTCCAATAATGGGGTACCATAGCATTTACTACCAAGAGAGACGTCCCGGGTTTTTTTAGGTGAAGTATTGGTTGAATGTGTCATAGATGTATTATTTGGTGGAAAAGAGCAGTCGGTCTGGGTACTGATGTGCCTTACGGATTTTGGTTGTTGTTTGAATATACTGGAGTAAGATACCACAACAGAGGGGGTCCTAGATTCAACAAGTTTACGGGCTTCAGGGTAGGAAAGTTTTTGAGTAATCTTAACTGCAAGAATTTCCTTTTCTCGGATCCAGTTAGGGCAAGAGCGAGAGTACGATGTATGGTCACCTTTACAATTAGCGCAGCGTTCTGGTTTTTCGCAAGTTTTACCGTCATGGCCGACTTCTGCACAACGTGGACAAGTAGCAGATCCACGACAGGTAGTATTAGTATGCCCATACCGCTGGCACTTAAAACAACGCAGAGGATTAGGGATATAAGGCCTAACTGGACAGTTTAAATAACCAGCTTTAATTGTAGAAGGTAAAATATGGCTATTGAAAGTTAGAATAATGTGTTTAGTACGAAGCATTTGCCCATTTCGACGGATAGTGATACGGCGTACATCTATGATATTTTGATCACTTAAATTAGCTAGAAGTTCTTCTTTTGTAGAAAATAAAAGATCTGGTTCAGATATGACACCACGGCAAGTATTAAGAGTTTGATGTGCTTTAACAGAGACAGAAAAAGTACCTATAGTATCGCAATTTGACAGAAGTTGTGACTGCCTGGCTGAAGAAACCTCAACCAGTAAGTCCCCAGACTGCAATTTTTTGAGCGAGTGACCATCACCCAAAACAGACTGAAATGTTTTTGCTATTAGAAAAGGTGAAGTTTTTTTGAAAGAACTATCTGAGAGACTATCAGTGCGTTTAATTACAAAAAAAACGAGTGAATAACTTCTGTACAGTTTGTTGCTCGCCACTTGGGAGAGAAATAGAAGGAATGTTAGTTTTTCCATCCATAATTGAAAAAAAGAAAAAGAATTCAGACCCCGGCTGCACCACCCACTACCGAGCCCAACAAGGGGATGCACATTCGTGCACCAGTGCTAGCCAGGGCCCATACGGTCACAAGACACTCCTATGCCAGTCTCCACCCTTAGCGAGATGGCTAGTAAGTACTCGCTCACTTGATCCCCAGCCAGTGACACAAGTCAGCTGACCAGCCGATTGATGCATACGGGACCAATATGCACCTCCCGTCTACCTGAAGCAGAGGCCAAAGCAGTGTGTTGGTTACCCTCAACTACCAGGATCCCCCTTTCCAGGGACACGGGTCGCCACGCACGGCAAACACGTGGGTGGTTTACAATTCTCCACAAGTCGATATACAGGATGATATCGGCTCATACAGAATTTCCCTCACCTCCGAAGAGGAAACCACAACGAGAGTGAAACATAGAGGAAAGAAAGGCAAGAGAAATAAGAGGAAAAGGAAAAGAGAAAGATCGCTCAGGAACCCGGGGTTGCGAAGCCCGTGAATACCTAAAGAAGGTATCCCCCTGGGGGGGTGGGCGAATGGAAATACCAAATCAAAGAATGAGAAGAAAGGCCAAAAATAAACAGACTAGGACCTAAATAGAATAGAACTAACACTTACATTAAGAGCAAACTGCAACGTTCGCCTGGATGTAAACCAGTGATTTATATCTTTATTGTAAGTATGCTGCCTTTTGTTTCCAGTAATTATGCTATTCATTCATGTAAGTTCAAATGTTTTTCTTTTCATTTTCATTTTTGTCTTAAGTTTTACTTTTTGAGCTTACACTTTTGCATTTTCGTTAAACTTTTCACAATTTAGTGATACATATGATTTCTGTAAGCTTACTGTTATTTATTTCATTTTAAGTAGTTTGAGAAAATAAAAATGTGATTTGCTTGAAAAAAAAAATTAAACGACCTAGCTTTTTTCTGCATGCGGCATCTGACCCAGCACATAAAAAATGATGTTAAAAAAGATGTTTTGGAAAATAATTACGACTACTTTATTAAGAGGGTTTTAACTTGTTTAACCGAGAAATTAGATTCTAAAGGGTTTACTTAATGATTTCTGGTACTTAGTTTGTTGTTTTTTGCTTTATTGTGCATTTTACAAGAAGAAAAGTAAAACTGCGGCATCTGTCCCCACTTTACACTATACATAGAGATTCGGCACTACATTATTGCAATTGTTAATATAGCCTGGTAAGTTTTAAGTAAAAATAAAATATCCAAGATGTGAAATTATTTTTTAAATTAAAATATATTTTAATTTCAAAAATCCATTTTTCTTGTCTGTTTTATGCAATGTATCAACATATCTTTAAATATAGTTTATCACTTATAATTTGGCTGTAGTAATTACTTGTTTATATTTCTTTATTCAATGGAATGCCAGTTTTTTCCATCCGGTGTAATCTTATCAAAGGGCAAATAAAGCATATTAGTAAATTATGTTGTTAATAGTTAGAAAAAACACACTTTTTATAAAGTATTTGTAAATTTGTTACTGGCCAGTGCTTTAAAAAAACTGGCCAGTGAAAAAATCCATGTACTAGTCAGTGGCCAGTGAATAAAAAAGTTAATTTTGACCTGTAGTCGTGAGCATTCTTGAACGCTCTAATTTGCATTTTACTGCTTTGAGTTTTTGTGCTCGTGATCCATGAATTTTGAAATGATATCACGTGGATAAATAATCATAATAATAAAAAGTTAGTTAAACACACACTTCAATGCTGCTATGAAGGAAGTAAATTTATTGAGATTCCTTAACAATTTTATCAATAGCTCTTACCCATTTTTTTATTGTGGAAATAGAGTTAGCGGAAGGTTGAAGCGATATTTAGATTCACTACAAGCATCATGCCGTCTTCCAAATCCTAGGTAGTGAGCATTCTTGAACGCTCTAACTTGCATTTTACTGCTTTGAGTTATTGACTGCCTAAGGAGAACTGCTCAGACGTAGAAACGAAGTCTATACAGCATAGATGTTCCCCCCGGACACATTTATTAAGGACTTTAAAAATGGTTACACCAATGAGTCCACAGACTCAAGCCGCCGGAAAAGAAAACGCAAACAATGGGCGACTCTAAGAAACATAAAAAGTAAAATGCATAGAAAAGTTACAGATTATGGGCGTAGACCAGATCGCCATAAACCCGACAAAGGGCGATAGTAAGTCCAAAGTGACAACTGATTAAGGTAAGTGGTGTAGAATTAATTATTAGATAGGTCCATTAAAAAGGTAAAAATTTGTTTTAATTTTAAACGAAGTGCTGGACGGGATAAAATATTACTTAGCCAATTTATGGGGATTGAATAGGGGCGCCGAATATGCCAGCGTGTGGTAAGTGGGCAAGAGTAGTAGTAACGAGATACACTTGCTAAATCGCCATATTCGCATGCAGAGGAGCTTGAGCAATGGAATTTATGGAGATACTCTCTAAATGGGCCATGTCCTGCAAGGAATACGGTAACGGCAGGGGAAAGGGGAGGACGCTCTAAGGAGACCTTTGGAACCAGATCATGTATGTATCTTCCCCGTGTGGTAAGTGGGCAAGAGTAGTAGTAACGAGATACACTTGCTAAATCGCCATATTCGCATGCAGAGGAGCTTGAGCAATGGAATTTATGGAGATACTCTCTAAATGGGCCATGTCCTGCAAGGAATACGGTAACGGCAGGGGAAAGGGGAGGACGCTCTAAGGAGACCTTTGGAACCAGATCATGTATGTATCTTCCCTTTTCCGAATAGTAGTCCCAGTGATACTGCCACTGCTCCAACAGTTTTGATTGCAAAATTCTCTTAACATATGAGTGTGGAGCTGGCAGAGAGTAATCTACTACGGGAAAGTTGGTTGCGTTTTTAGCAAGTGTATCTGCATATTCATTACCAAAGATTCCTTGTGTGCTGAGACATGACCAAGTGAGGACTTACGTGAAAGATGTTTTAGCCAGATTTTAATTTCCAAAACTTGTGGCTTTGTTGATTTAGACCTGTAAACTGGAATGGCTATCCCTATGAATTTTAATCAATTTTTTAAATTTGAATCAATTTTTTTTGTAATAAACATTAGAAGTCCAATCCAAAGCTTTGTGAATGTCAAATAGTTCTGCTTGAAAAAAGGAGTTGTTCTCATCCGGTCTACTGAATCACTCAATTGTCACGACTCCAGCTTCCGTTGCACAGAAAGCTGCACCAACAACAGTTTTAGTATATGAACCATCAGTGAGCACCATAAGTAAATATGAAGGTTTGAAAGAATTGAGGGAAAGATTTACTTGTATATGGGTTGTGTCTTCAGATGGATGGAGTTGCCAGCTTGGAGTCTTTTGTTCAATGACTGCACGTGGAAAATGTAAAGAAGTTATTTCATTGTTATTAAGGGGTAAAATTTGACTCTTGTAATATTCATATTCTAAAGTGAGAGTGATGGGAGGAATACCAGTAATGACGTGCAGGGCGTCACTGGAAATAGTCCTGTAGCCCCTAGACAATTGCAATAAAACATTCTTTGGATAGAGATTAACTTTTCTTTTGCGATTTTTGTTAAATTACACCCCTGCCCCCCCCCCCCCCCCCCAAAAAAAAAATACCCGCTCCATAAGTGAGATAGTTAGGTACCAAATTTTTAACATTTTATTGTTAATGCCCCATGATTTAGTAGTTAGCTAGAAGAGTTATGATAATATTTGATGAGTTTTAATTTTAGAGTTAATATGCGAAAACCAATTGAGGTGCTTATATATAACAATTCTTAGGAGCTGCAAACTGGTCACATGATGAACACTGGTTCCGTATATTCTAATTGTTGATTATCTTTTTAAATTATGGAATTTACCGAATGTTAGTGCATTTGATTTTGAAGATGACAACTGTAGGTGAAAAGGCTCCAAGATCTGTGTAAAGATCGCAAGGGCTGAAATTGCCTCCCGTTCCAGGTCTAAACGCCGACGGCCAGGAATTCAACCGCGAAGGCATAGAGTAAGTAACCTACATTTTCTAGTTCCTTCAGAATAAAATTTGAAATAAGGAGCCATAAAATCGGTCCCTGACAGGACCCCTGTGGGCATCCTTTTATTTTGTTGATGGCTAGAGAGACCACCTTCCCAGTTAACTAAATGGTTCTATTCGAGAGGTAGGTGCGGATGACTCCAGCGATGTTACCAGGGCAATTAATAGATATGAGTTGTAGAAGGATATCCCGCAATTCGATATTATCAAAGGCTCTGTTAATGTCGAGTGTGACCAGGGAAGTGTGTAGTCCTTCAGAAATTTTAAGCAGCGCGCAGGAAGACAAAATTTCAGACAAAGCTTTGACACATGATCTGCCCTCTCTGAACCCAAATTGCCTATAATGTAGAAGATTGTTAGATTCAAGGAAGACGGTTAGACGATTACCAGTTAATTTCTCTACTAATTTACCTAATGTTGGAAGCAGGCAGATCGGGCGATATGAACTGGGTTCAGAGGGAGTCTTCCCTTGTTTGAGGAAATATACTACTACCCCTTGCCTCAGGACGAGAGGAAAATAATGAAAGTGGAGACAGAGGTTAGCCCATCGGGGAAAAATCTCCGGTAATATATTAAAAGAACGTTTAAGAATTGAAATCTATACAATCCTGGACCGGGGCTTTATTGTCTTTAAATTTGGAAGTGTGACCCGAAGTTCTGATTTAGGGAAAAGGGTTTATCATTATGTGTTGTAAAGTTAAGATCTGAGTTATCATGATGATAAACAGACTCACCGAAGAGTTGCTGTGTTAGAAATTCAAGATTTCTTTGTCTAGATGATTGGCCGGAAGGCAGTTCAAGAAGAATTTTTCAGTAAATTTTTTTGAGCAACACCAAAGGGGTGTTTCTGGTTAGAGCAAAAGGAGGTCCATGCGGAACGCTTGGCCTCAAGAATACTACGCTTGTAAAGGGCTGCTGTTTTGTTATAGATAATTTGTTTTTGACTAATAATTTTAGGAGGGTAGTTATTGTGTTTAAGGAAACGCGATTTACGTCTCAGGGCTGTGAGATGATTCCTCTTGGTTCTACGTTCTGGGGTCCAAAAAGAAACTTGGGGATTTCCTCAAAGTTTCGAGACGAAAGGAGACACGAGCTGCCGAGCGAATAGACTATTAAAAAAATCTGTGAAGCTGTTAAGATCATTTTTGGTAGTATTCACGTTTAGTAAATTTTCACGAATTGGATTTTTTATTTTAATGGTATTAGAAAATTTCTTAAAATTTCCGTATTTAATATTGAAGCGACGATGGGTAGAAAATAGAGGAGAAATTAAGAAATTGTAAACAATGTATTTGTGATCTGAAAAGTTGTGGTGATCAAGAACCCGCCAATCGCGAATGAAGAGAATAGCTAACGAATTTACTAGAGTGTGATCTGGGAAGCTTTTCGCGATAGTGCGACCAAGGCGATCCTTTTAAACAAATGTATGTTTCCCATTGTCTGCATTAAATATTCATAATTGATTGCTGACTAGGAATTTCATGAGATCCTCCTCTGGGGTCCTCGCGCGGACTTCCCCAGAGTGGAGAGTTTGCGTTGAAGTCCCCACCACAAACAAATGATCTTTTATTAGTTATGAGATGCTGCCATTCTTCGAAGGTAGAGTCAAAATCTTTCACTGATAGGGCTATATAATTAGAGCCAAAAATAAATTATTCCGCTTCGGTAATTGTAATAAAAATACAAACAATAAGGCTGGCATTTCCGCCAATCAGGTGAGTCGAACGAAGCTTAGATGAGAAGATCCTACAGCTAGAGAAGCCTGTTGGTTTCCCTTCACCACTGCAATGCGCATCCTGCAGCAATGCTAAGTCTATGGAGTTTTCATCGTTAAAGCGTTTCGCTTCAGGACTAGCGGCCTTGCAATGGTTAAGATAGCTCTGCATTATCTTCAGAGTCCCTATAGGAGGAGGCTTCACAGAAGCCCGAGATGATTCTGTGGAATTACTTGCAGCTTTTGCATCTTGAAGATTAATTTGAATAGCTGTCAAATTTTCCTTATTTTGTTGTAAATTGGCATTTGGTACTTTTTCGTTTTCTGGAGAATCTATAACGGTTGTTATCAGAGTAGAGAGAGAAGAGGTGTGATTACAGTTTTTATTAAAGTTTGAAGAATTTATGTTTAAGTCCGAGAAAAATGCGGTGTTGATTTATTAGTTATTTCTTTGTTGTCGTTGATAGTAAAAGTCTTGGTAGACATAGCAATTTGGTGAATTAGCTGGATGTCTGTAGTTATATGGCCTGCCGTATTGATCATAGGTGTTGGTGCAGTTAATACATATATGATTAATCTTGTCGTCTTTGGCTAGGCAGTCATTCGACTTATGATGTTTCGTGCCCTTTATTCTTCTACTCTAGTCCGACTCTTTTGCGGAAGCAAGATTCGTAGGTCCCTAGCCACGTCCCGAGTGAAAGACTCTCTAGCGAAAGCAAAGTTGAAAAGAAAAATCAAAAATTGAAACCGGACAAATTTAAAGGGAAAATTACTCAAATTAAAGACACCGAAAAGCGGGAAGGAAGGGCTCGGGGCGATGAAGCTACCGAACGACTCCTGCTACTTCTAGCTTATTATTAGTCTCTGTCGGCGGTGGGGGTGGGTTGGGGTGGTCCACGGCCGCGGCGAGCGGCCCATCTTCGTCCGCAGCCCTTTATTCTTCTACTCTAGTCCGACTCTTGCGGAAGCAAGATTCGTAGGTCTCTAGCCACGTCCCGAGTGAAAGACTCTCTAGCGAAAGCAAAGTTGAAAAAAAATCAAAAATTGAAACCGGACAAATTTAAAGGGGAAATTACTCAAATTAGACACCGAAAAGTGGGAAGGAAGGACTCGGGGCGATGAAGCTACCGAACGACTCCTGCTACTTCTAGCTTATTAGTTATCACATGTGAGTTGTCTTCGGCAGTTTTCTCTTGCGTGCCCATACTTCTGTCAAGAACTGCATCTTAATATTGGTGAGTAACTTTTGATGTTACATGCCAAGGAATACAAGTATCTTTTCTCTATGAAGTAATACAGTTGCCAGTTTCTCCTCCAATTCTAACATCAATTGATATACTTTAGCTTCAACTCTAATAAATAGTTTACTATAGGTCTCTGAGATGTTCACTCCCGTGTCTTCTTTTCTTTTTGATTTTATTTCTTCTGGGGAGATTGATTTTGGGATGCCAAGGATTATAACTTTCTTTCTTTTTTCTGTGGCTAGTTTCATTGTTACTAAGGACTGGATTGTTTCATTTTCCTGTAACAAGTCCGATAGTTTGTCAACATAGTTTTCTCTTTTAGATCTTACCTTTAAGGTGTTCTTATCTGTGGATAATGTACAAAATATCTTTGGAACATTAGCTTTATGAGTAAGGACTAAGATTAAAGTATCTCTTATGTTAAACATGGATTGAGTTTTTGTCCGTTTCCTTGATAACAATAATGCAGACTTTGAAAATCTCAGCTGGAAACGTGATATTTTCCTTATTTTGTTGAGACAATTTTTCTACATAAGGTGGTGTAGCGATCAATGTCATTCTCTGGCTGGTTTGATTCTAATGCCTTGCTGGGTTCTATTCCCGTTAACATTTGCGTTATTTGATTTTTTAATTTGCCATAAAAGTGCTTTGAGTTATTGTCCTCGTGATCCATGAATTTTGTAATGATATCACTTGGATAAATAATAATAATAATAATAAAGTGTTAGTTAAACACATACTTCAATGCTATTATGAAGGAAATAAATTTATTGAGATTTCTTAATAATTTTATCAATAGCTCCTTCCCCTTTTTTTTAATTTTCGGGAACAGAGTTAGCGGAAGGTTGAAGCGGTATGTAGGTTCACCACCAGCATCATCTCGTCTTCCAAAGCCTAGGTAGTGATCATTCTTGAACGCTCTAATTTGCATTTTACTGCTTTGAGTGGTGCTCGTGATCCATGAATTTTGTAATGATATCACATGGATAAATAATAATAAAGTGTTAGTTAAACACACACTTCAATGCTGTTACGAAGGAAGTGAATTTATTGAGATTCCTTAATAATTTTATGAATGGCTCTTCCCCCCCTTTTTTTTAATTTTCGGGAACAGAGTTAGCGGAAGGTTGAAGCGGTATTTATGTTCACCACCAGCATCATCTCGTCTTCCAAAGCCTAGGTAGTGATCATTCTTGAACGCTCTAATTTGCATTTTACTGCTTTGAGTTATTGTGCTCGTGATCCATGAATTTTGTAATGATAGGGGAGACCGGGGGAATGGCGACACCTTAAGGGAATTTAAATTTTTTCACCTCGAAAATATGTTTATTTTTTAATAGTAAAAATTCTAAAGCTGAATCATGATCTTTAGTATCTGTATAAATTTAACCGTAATCATAACTGTAAAGTAAGCATACATAAAAAAATATTTTTTAAACCTCTGCACAGTGGCGGGATTACTCAGGACACTGGGGTAATCCCGCCACTAATAACTAATAATAATAATAAAGTGTTAGTTAAACACACACTTCAATGCTGTTATGAAGGAAGTAAATTTATTGAGATTCCTTGATAATTTTATCAATGGCTCTTCCCCCCCCCCCCTCCCCTTTTTTTAATTTTCAGGAACAGAGTTAGCGGAAGGTTGAAGCGGTATTTAGTTTCACCACCAGCATTATTGTCGTCTTCCAAATCCTGGGTAGTGAGCATTCTTGAACGCTGGAATTTGCATCTTACTGCTTTGAGTGATTGTGCTCGTGATCCATGAATTTTGTAATGATATCACATGGATAAATAATAAAATAGTAAAGTGTTAACACAGTTTTCACAGGTGCTAACACGATATTTAGGTTCACCACCAGCATCACTCGTCTTTCAAAGCGTAGGTAGTAAGCCTTCTTGAACGCTCTAATTTGCATTTTACGGCTTTGATTTATTGTGCTCGTGATCCACGAATTTTGTAATGAAATCACAAGGATAAATAATCATAATAATAAAGTGTTAATTAAACACACACTTCAATGCTGTTATGAAGGAAGGTAATATACAGTAAATTTATTGAGATTTCTTAATAATTTTATCACTGTACAACATAGAAAAAAAATACATTTTATTAAATATATTTAACGATGTTTAAATATAATTTCAAGGATTTCTATTATTTCATTTAATGAGGAATGAAATTTTGATAATCCTTGTGAAAATACACTATTTATAAAGAACAAGACTCGTCTCTGAATAACTATTTCATAATAACAAGCCCCCTCTTATGCATGGTTATCACGGTTTTCCACCTGCTAATACCAAAGACATCTCTAATGTAATTATTCATTCTGGAAAACTTTCGTAGGGCTATTTCGAAAACGTGTGACAGGAGGCTTTCTAGGAAGTATGACTAAAGTGACAATGAAATCACTTCGTTTTATTAAAAATGTGACAGGAATTTTTGGGGGAATTATGACTAAAGTGAGTGTGAATGACATTGCTTTTATGAAAACGTGAGAGAACACTTTTTGAGTTAAGGCATATATATAAAGGCGAAAACCTGCATAATATAGAAACACACACTGGCTTATTTTTAATCTGAATACAATGTTTGTTTAATCTCAATCGGTAGTAAGGCGGTAGATTTTCAGCCATATCATTTTCCGTGATGAGCATAGTAAGCCTTGGAGATGGATGCCTAGTGATGAAAAGTCTTCCTTCCGTGTGAAAAAAATGTGGTGAATTTATTGCTTTAATTTTGCCACAATGAGAGCCACAATGAACAATGCCTTTAGTGATAATGGGGAAGAAACTTGCCTTTCTTGTAATATTTTAGTTATTTAGCGTCTACCTTATTGTGATCTTTCTTTTTTTAATGTTGCATGTTTACGTTTTCAACAGAATGTTACACCGACACATAAACATAGAATAGATATTCTATTCTATATATCTAATATTTTTTCTATGTTCATGCATGGATATAAATATTTTTTTGTACATGATGGGTGAACGATTTAAGTACCACGAAAAACAAGCTGAAATTTTCGTCTTGAATATTATAAGTCAAGTAAATATGATATAATTGAATTTAAAACCACATAAAGCGATGGTGTAATATAAAAATATCCGAAATATTGCACTTTACAGGTCCCAAAAAATTTTATAAATATTCCCATTTGGTAGAAATTTTTCTACAGCCGATGTTTTATTAATTTATGAAGTTTAATATATTAAACAATCGTTACAATAATCTTTCAAAATTTACACATTTTCACTTTCTCACAAATAAAATAAAAATATTGTTTTTAATGTAAATAACTTACAATCAGTTGAATAATATTTATGATATTAACATATAAGAAATAAAAATAAAATTACAGATAAGGAAAATTCTTTTTTACAAATTTTTAGAATTATATAAATCTAAAAGCTTAAAAAAGGAAAACATAGAGATACTGATATTACACTTGGTAAAATTGTATTCTATGTGAATAAATTAACGCAATACCCGAATTTGATTTATTACAATTTTATCTCATTAACTTACATGTTTACGTTTACAACAAAATTTTCTGGGGTTTTCTTTTACATTATTATTATAACGAGTTGGAACCCGTCGAAATTCGACGAACTAAAATGTTAGAAACGAACTGTCAGATCGAATTTATAATAAACCAACAAAAATAATTACAATAAAAAATTCATCTAACATTGGTTGTCTCACTCCTAAAACAAATAATATTTTTAACCTAAAATTACCAAATTATTATTTCCACAAACTTCAACTGCTTAAATTATAGAAAAATTAAACTCTATTAGAATACGTAATCAAGATGAGTAATTATGATGAAGTTATCGACTGAGACTTTTATGTTTGTTTTTATGGGATGAAAAATCAGTAAAAAGGATTTCGCTGTGTCACATCATAAAATTTTCCCCCATGAAATCTAAATTGTACGTTATTTTCATATTCGCTTAATTTACATACGCACCACTCAAATTCACAATTTGAATGTATTTTAACGCGCAATAGATTGTTAATGAATGCAATAGATTGTTAATGAATGTATTTCCAAACTTGAAGTCAAGTTTGTCCGATTCAACTTTTCATGTGAACATTCGCACAACTTTAACTTCTAAACTCAATACCCGCGAAAAAAAAATTCAGAAATTTGATTTAATTGTCATAGTATTGGCCATTTAGTATTGGTCAAATATTTAATTTTATCAAAATAAATGATCGTTTTGTTTTAAATATGACATAATTTTTACACACTGAATAATTTTGCCTAGCATCTCAAACTCAGTATCAGCGTAATGTAAAAATATTGAAATGTAACTGATTTATGAAGAAGAATGCGTGTTTTTTTTTTTTTTTAATGTGTGACATCATTTTCTGTTCAAAAATTATAAAAAAGTTACTTTTATTTGTATTGTGAAAATGGCAACAATAAGTATATAATCAATAAAAATAATAAACCATGACTATTTTCCCTTTACTTTCAATATAAATGGAGTACTTCTGTTGCCACGATTACAAAATTTGTATTAAAAACTACAAAAAAATTAATATCTCAAAAATAAATTGAGATGCAGCTTTCAAACAAATTGCATTTAAAAGAGAATTTTATTCCTTATACGACGGTGTTAAAATTTAAAATGTGCGATGTTTAGAAGTTTAAAAATTTGCCGTAGATGTAATTGCAAAACCGAAATTTATTTCAAATTTCAAATTGTTGCCATTCGCAAAATGACGTATGCGTTACGCACAGATATGTTTGTCCTTTATAATATAGATTATCATTATGTAAGTTAAAGCTGAACGAACAAGTACGATTACAAAAAATCAAACATAAATACAATATTGTCTGATGCTCTGCTTCGTTTAGGAAAGAATAAATAAGCTAAACATAGAGCGTAATCAGATTTCATCAACATAGGTATGTTTCGGAGGCTTGTTAATTCGTTCCTCTTGAAGGTAGTGACGCTAGTACTGTTGCCATTACAGATTTTACCATATACGTCCCGTCCCATCTTGTATGTTAATCTATGCAGCGTTTACAAAAGGCTTTTTATAATAAAGGGAATGTCAAGCCTTTTAAAATATTTTCAAGACGAACGGATTTCCAGGAAATATTCGCATCATTGACGGATCCAGTAGATGTACTCCTAGAAGATAAAATTCAACCTGTTCAGGAGTTTATTGCCCTTCTTTATGGGATCAAGCAATGTTATAATATCAATGAGGCTAGATATCGGCTGTTCCAAAAAACATATTCCATGAACAAAGACAAAGAACAGTTCATGAAGGATATTAAAGGCATCGACTCTAATAGGATACCACCGTGCTGGATCTCACTGAAACAGAAAATTTTGCGCACAATATATGTTAATTCTATGTGGCTTCATTAAACCGATCCATGCTGCGTTAAAGTCAATCCTGAAGATTGTGGTTCGTTTTTGGATGGTTATTTGAAGCCTACGTGGTTTAAAGGGGACCCAACACCCTTACAAGTTAACGACGTATTAAGATAATCGAGAAAGAGAGAAAACGATGAAGAATTAGAATTAGATTGTGACATCGGCACTTCTGACGAATCTGAATAAGTGTTTTATATAAAAACTTTGTATTTTGCTATTGATAAATTTATATGTTAAAATAAAAATATTTATATCATTATATGACATTTTATTTAACTTTTATCAGTATTTAATCCGCGCTTAAATGATCGAAAAAATCTCCTTTTGAAAAGCGGACATTTTGAACGGAAAAACTTATTTCATAATTATGTATTAATTAATGATTGATAAATGAATGTGTGAGTGAAAAAATATTTGATATCATCGTTAATATTTACACTATCGGAGATACCTTAAAAAAGAATTCGTTGCATCTTTGTCTGTCAAATGGAATTGCGCGCGCAACGCTTCTCTGTCACTCTCAACGCTCACACAGAAAATTGAACATCTTAAATCTAGGCAACCATGGATTCAGGAAACTTTTTGATAAGGCAACCTAATATGGTTGGATGGGAATAAAATAAGCTTTCATTTGATATGTAATTCGATTAAATAACTTATGAGGGTATATTAACAATGCTTACTTACCTGTTTATACCTGGCAACCCCATAGTTGGGCAGAGTCGAGAGTAGGCAACCCTTATTTTTTCAATTCCTTTGGATAAATTCTGTCAGCTGATTCTCGACTTTAATAAATAACTAATCGAGGGAATTGATAAAAAAAATTCAATTAAACATTTTATTGTTTAACATTATCGGCACGTGATTTAGCTAGGCAACCTATTTGCGATGTATCAATGTATACATTTTCTAGCATATATTCTTTATTATCATTAAATAACAAATGAGGGTATATATTTCTTATACCGGATCTCGTACTACAACGTAAATCCTGGATTCAATATGTATCTAACATTAACTCAAATACCTCTAGTAAAGTCCTTTGGAAAAAAGTAAAAAATTGTATGGGTCTTTACTCTGAAAAACACATCACAATCTTAAATCACAACGGACAAACAATAGCTTCTCCTAAGAACATTGCTGAAACCTTAGCAAATAAACTTGCATCTAACTCTGCCTCTGACTCATACCCGGAACCTTTTTTATCATACAAAAGACAAATAGAAACTACCCACCTTAATTTTAACTCCCATTACTCTTAATCTCCCTTTTATAATGTTAAAATGTTTGCAAAATAGCCACCTATCAGCTCCAGGTCACAACGGCATCACATACCATGCTTAAAAACATCTCTGCACAACCTCTCTCTATAATTTACTTGCATTCTATAACAGAATTTGGATGAAACACCTTTTTCCCAATGCCTGGTGTAAAGCTATTATCATTCCTCTCCCTAAACAAGGGAAGGTTGCTAGCAATCCCAATAATTACAGGCCAATCGCACTCTCTAGCAGTATTTGCAAATTACTTGAGAAAATGGTCAATTGTCGTCTTGTACATATTTTAGAAAATAACAGTTGCCTTGCTGCATTTCAAAGTGGATTTCGACGAGGTAGGTCAACTATCGATAACCTGATCAATCTTGAAAATCACATACGGACAGCCTTTCTAAAACGCAACCATTTGGTGTCAGTATTTTTTGACATGGCGAAAGCCTATGACTGAACATGGCGATATGGGATCCTTCGGGATCTTTTTAACCTCAACTTTCGTGGGAATCTCCCTATTTTTATTAAAAACTTCCTCGCCATTCGACTTTTCAAAGTCCGAATCGAGGCAGTCCTCTCTACTTTTTATGTTCAAGAAGATGGTGTACCCCAGGGTAGTGCACTGAGTGTCACCCTCTTTGCAATAAAAATAAATTACATTCTTAGCCAACTACCCCCTTCAGTCAAAGGGGATCTATAAGTTGATGACTTTAGAATTATGTGGTTGGTTGGTTGGTTGATTAGAGTTTTATGGCACAAAGTCCTCATAGGGACATGCTGCGCCAAGAAAATGTTAAGGAGTAAAACATAGTTAAAAATTAAAAGTTACATTAAAAGATTGTCAGAGATATAAAAGTGAAAAAACAAAACAAAATGAAGAAAGCAATGTGATGATACAAGTAATTAAAAATAATGCACAATGAAAGCGACAATACACAAGGTTTTAAAAGACAAAAAATAGTTAAAACACTAGAATATTTAAATTAAAAAATTCTAAAATCTCTAGAGTTATGAAAAGTTATATGTTCAAGAAATAAAGCATAAAATGTTATATAATACTGCTTTAAGAACGAAGTTATAATTCAAAATTTTAAAACGATATAAAGCTACGTAGGATGAATAACTTCAAAAACTGTATTATTGTCATCGTTATCAGAATCATAACTACAAGAGTCCATAGCCTCTTCTGCATAGTTGAGCAGCTGTTTGTGATCTTTAATATTAGTTATTGCTGGGCTAAGACATGATTTATTGCCTTTTCTCTTCACAGTTTTCCACTGTGAAGAGATTTGAGTTGGAGGTTTCTTTCTTTCTTTTTGCGCGAAAGTTTTTTCATTTGCTTTCGGAGTTGGACAAACAATAGGTTTCACTAATTTGCTTTTATCTGTAGCTGGCGTTTTTTTTGTCTTATGTTCGGTTGATATTTTTGATTTAACTGATGATGTTTGGGGAGAATTAGGTTTCTGTAATGATTTCACTGGAGATGAAGCAACCTTAGTTTCAGTCTGATGATTAGATGACTTTTTGGATCCAACTGGAGATTTCTGTGAATGAGTAAGTTGATATTCTATTGTAACTGGTTCTGAGGATGGTAGCCAACGTTCCAATAATGGGGTACCATAGCATTTACTACCAAGAGAGACGTCTCGGGTTTTTTTAGGTGAAGTATTGGTTGAATGTGTCATAGATGTTTTATTTGGTGGAAAAGAGCAGTCGGTCTGGGTACTGATGTGCCTTACGGATTTTGGTTGTTGTTTGAGTATACTGGAGTAAGATACCCCAACAGAGGGTGTCCTAGATTCAACAAGTTTACGGGCTTCAGGGTAGGAAAGTTTTTGAGTAATCTTAACTGCAAGAATTTCCTTTTCACGGATCCAGTTAGGACAAGAGCGAGAGTACGATGTATGGTCACCTTTACAATTAGCGCAGCGTTCTGGTTTTTCGCAAGTTTTACCGTCATGGCCGATTTCTGCACAACGTGGACAAGTAGGAGATCCACGACAGGTAGTATTAGTATGTCCATACCGCTGGCACTTAAAACAACGCAGAGGATTAGGGATATAAGGCCTAACTGGACAGTTTAAATAACCAGCTTTAATTGTAGAAGGTAAAATATGGCTATTGAAAGTTAGAATAATGTGTTTAGTAGGAAGCATTTGCCCATTTCGACGGATAGTGATACGGCGTACATCTATGATATTTTGATCACTTAAATTAGCTAGAAGTTCTTCTTTTGTAGAAAATAAAAGATCTGGTTCAGATATGACACCACGGCAAGTATTAAGAGTTTGATGTGCTTTAACAGAGACAGAAAAAGTACCTATATTATCGCAATTTGATAGAAGTTGTGACTGCCTGGCTGAAGAAGCCTCAACCAGTAAGTCCCCAGACTGCAATTTTTTGAGCAAGTGACCATCACCCAAAACAGACTGAAATGTTTTTGCTATTAGAAAAGGTGAAGTTTTTTTGAAAGAACTATCTGAGAGACTATCAGTGCGTTTAATTACAAAAAAACGAGTGAATAACGTCTGTACAGTTTGTTGCTCGCCACTTGGGAGAGAAATAGAAGGAATGTTAGTTTTTCCATCCATAATTGAAAAAAAAGAAAAAGAATTCAGACCCCGGCCGCACCACCCACTACCGAGCCCAACAAGGGGATGCACATTCGTGCACCAGTGCTAGCCAGGGCCCATACGGTCACAAGACACTCCTATGCCAGTCTCCACCCTTAGCGAGATGGCTAGTAAGTACTCGCTCACTTGATCCCCAGCCAGTGACACAAGTCAGCTGACCAGCCGATTGATGCATACGGGACCAATATGCACCTCCCGTCTACCTGAAGCAGAGGCCAAAGCAGTGTGTTGGTTACCCTCAACTACCAGGATCCCCCTTTCCAGGGACACGGGTCGCCACGCACGGCAAACACGTGGGTGGTTTACAATTCTCCACAAGTCGATATACAGCATGATATCGGCTCATACAGAATTGCCCTCACCTCCGAAGAGGAAACCACAACGAGAGTGAAACATAGAGGAAAGAAAGACAAGAGAAATAAGAGGAAAAGGAAAAGAAAAAGATCGCTCAGGAACCCGGGGTTGCGAAGCCCGTGAATACCTAAAGAAGGTATCCCCCTGGGGGGTTAGAATTATGTGCATGGGACAGGATATCCGCTGTATTGAGAGACAGTTGCAAATTGCAATCACCCGTATTCTTAATTGGCTAATAAAAATGGATTTATAATTTCTCATGACAAAACTTCTTGTGTTCACTTCTGTAGACGTAGGGATCTGCATCCTGATCTTGAAATTTTTATTGGATCAACTCAAATTCCTGTTGTGGACAGTGTCCGTTTTCTCGGCCTCCAATTTGATAGTAAGCTAACCTTTTTACCACATATTTTACAATTACGAACAAAATGTGAAAAATCGCTTAACTTACTAGAGGTGCTTTTAAATACTTCCTGAAGAGCAGACCGTACTTCTCTCCTTAAAATCTATCGAACCGTGATTCGTTCCAAAATTGACAATGCCTGCCAGGTCTATGGTTCCGCACGTAAAACTGTTCTTAAAAAACTTGTGACACTGTTTGCCACAGTGCACTCCGTGTTTGCTCTGGTGCATTTTGTACCTCTCCAGTTTTAAGTCTTTATGTTGACTGCAATGAACCAGCATTACACCACACTCGTGAAAAGCTTTCTTTAGAACTTTATTACCGTATCCTTTCTCATACTGGCCATCCTCTTCGTACATACATTCTAAATACAAACAATGATATCCTTTATGAGCATCGACCATCTTGCATCCCATCTTTTTGTGTCAGAATAAGGAACATTACTGATAATAGCCCTCTGAGTAATATCGAGGTGAGTCCATGTCCGTTGCATGTACACCCTCCTTGGAAATCTCCTAATATTACATCGTTCCATCCCTTTAAAGGATACGATAGAAACAATTTGGCTCCTGTTGTTTTTCAACAGTTATTTGCTGCACACAGTTCAAACACGTGGCTCTAAGAGTGGGGATACTGTTGGGTGTGGGTTATATTGTGAACACACTTCTTTAAGCTATCGCCTTCATTCATCTACTTCTGTCTTTACAGCAGAACTGATTGAAATAGAGAGAGCCATGTTCCACATCTCGCATCATCATAGCTCATCCTTCATACTCGCTCAAATAGCTCTATTGACGCAATCAAATCATTTAAAAAGCATCCTTATGTATCATCAATCCTTGATTTTTATAGTAAATTGACAAGACGTGGCTATAATATTTTATTTTGCTGGGTACATGGACACATGGGTATTCCAGGTCATGAGAAAGCGGATGAGGCAGCAAAGCGTGCTCTTAATCCGTTGTGCCATAAAGTTCCATTCTCAGACGTTAAACTATTATCAAACACTTTATTCATAATAAATGGCAAGAAGATGGAATTTAGAATGCAATAATAAACTGCACCACATCAAACCTTCCATCATGACCTGGCCTCCGTGTTATCCAAGGAAAACCATTGTTCTTCTGACTCGTCTGAGAATTGGACATTCTAGAATAACTCATAAACATCTTTTACTTCGGGAGGATGCACTCATGTGTCCACACTGTCATTTTGATTACCTGACCATTCATCATGTTTTAACTGACTGTCCGGCACTTATATTGAATTTATTTTAACTCATCATCACCAATCATGACAAACCTCATTGGGGATACATCTCATGGGGTACTCTTCACTTTTTTAGAACATGCTGGATTTTAGTTTGAAATATAATTTTTATATCTTTCTTTGGTTTAACAACTGGAAATGTTCTTTTAAACTTTTCTGACATCTGGATGGGAACCCCATCCAGACTGCACTTTTGCACTTTTTATCTAAAATATTTTAGTCTGATTGTTTAGTTTTTAATTTTCTTATTCATTTACACTTATCTGACTGCGTCTGGATGGGATTCCCCATCCAGATTGCTTTTCTGATGCTCTTAATTTTATGTTTTTAGTCTTCTTGTTTGGCGCAGTATGTCCCTTATGGGATTTTGTGCCATTAAACATTATACAACCAACCAACCGTCGCATCCTCTTAAATAACAGATCGTAAGGATCAAAATTCAAACAAGCAACCACGGTTATCAGACAGCATTTCGACAAGACAAGCTGAGAAATATAATAATTTACAAATCGAAAACAGTTTCACCGAATCATCATCAGATTGTGTCAAATTATCTGCGTCACAAAATTTAACTGAAAATTCTAAATTTCCTCCTCTAAATTCCGTCACATACTCTTCAATAACAGATCGCCAGGATCAAAATTCAAACAAGCAACCACGGTTATCGTACAGCATTTCGACAAGAGAAGCTGGGAAAGGTAATAGTAGCGTCAACCACACAACATCTCAGACATACTCAATCTTGCAATCTTGAGGAACCTCCGTAAAGCAACCCTCCCCGTAGGGATCCTCGGCATTGGCTTGTCGGCTCGACTCCTTCATAGGTGTTCGATTACTGCAGGTCGTCGGGGGTGAACTGTGGAGGCACCAAGAGAAGGAACCATCTGGCTCTTCGGGTTGGGTGGGGTTTCTCTCGTTTCAACCAGAAGCCAACTCTTGGGTGCAGGTTGTGTGTTGCGCGATGGGCGGCGCGCATCCTTGGGCGACCGCGTGCTAGCGGCGACATCACGATGACGAAACTCCTGTAGAGAGGGCTCATTCCGCGTTAGTTACATGTCGCCGGACGAAGGCTCACAGTTTTGCTGCGAGAGCTAGTTTTATACTCAGCCTTGCATAGCAAAAAATTGAATTTTAACACGTCACCCACGAGTTCGATCACGAGTTGGGAAAAAAGTAATTCATGGAAATGGTGAGGGAGGGGAAACAAAAAATCAATAATCAATGGTTCGAGAAATTAAACACTACTGTTGAAATTTAGCTTCCTTTATGTTTCGAAAAGAAGAAAATGACGAGTTTTTAAATTTACCAATACCAATTTTGGTATATAAAGTGTCGCAAAAAGATGGGCCAGAGGCGGGGACTAACCCACCTCCCACCCATATTTTCACTTTCACCTTTAAAAAATTTTCTTTCCCTCTCCTGTTCGAAACAGAAAAGTGGAAGAAAACATTAGGTGAAAAACATTACTCTTTCAAATTTCATACAGTTCAGATATATTCTCTTCGAATGGTTTTTTTTAAATTCTAAAAATCACTTGCCTTTCAAGTTAAATATCAGTACGGAATCGTCATCAAATCGAATTGCCGCCGGTTCGAATTTCATTTTCCGACCAGCTTCCATTTTTTTCCTCCTTCATTATCTCGGCAATTTTAAAGTGTCCCATGTCTTTTTTCCTTTTTAAGTCGCTAGCAGCAGCCTACATAGCTTTGAAAAATTTCTGTTTCCGACAAATTGCCGGAGAACCTCTGTGAAATCGAAATGCCACCACCGGTTCTGATTTTTCTTTACGCTTCTTCTCGGGAGGTCTAAATTTCTTCCCCTTCCTCATCTCGGGAATTTTGAAATGCTTTGATTCTCTTCTCATTTTTAAGTAGGCCTCAACAGCTTTAGAAAATGTCTTTTTACGAGAAATTGCCGGTGGTTACAATTTCTCTTTCTCGTTTTCAGGAGTTTCTATTTTCTTGGGGATTTTGAAATGTTTCAAGTACTTACGCATTTTTAATTTGGCAGCCTCCATATAGCTACGAAAAATTTCCGTTTTCGAGAAATTGCCAGATTTTTATCATCACAAACAACAGCAGCAGCTGCAGGGTGTCTTTCAGATTGTTTTGGGGGTTCAGGCGCTGGTTTTGACATTGGTGAAAGCGGCGGTGGAATAGGAGGTGCAGTTTGCGTCGGCGGTGACACTAGACCGTTTTTCGAGTCTTCCAAAACAACAGAAGCAGCAACAGAGGGTTTTTCTTATCGTTTTTTCGGTTCCGGCGCTGGTGGTGGTGGCGGAGATAGAGGAGGAGCAGTTTGCGTCGGCGGCGGCACTAGACCGTCCTTCAAGTCTTCCACTGCAAATATCTCGGAATATTTTTCCCCATTTGCCGAAAAAGCCATCGGAGTCAGCGGAGACACGTAATCGTCGTCATAACTCAAGAGGGGAGTGTGCAATATCATCATGTACGGATCGTAGATCTGCGGCCCAAGAGGCGGCGTTCCGGTTTCGAACATTTTTCCGACACAAATTGATCAATTCTTCCAGGACTTCGAAAGACAAAGCACCTATCTCGTCCAAGAAAATCCAAAGAGTCGGCGACAGAGAGACGAATGAAGAAAACAATATCCAACTCGGCTTGGAAAAAACTGGGTAACACAGGTAAAAAAGTCAGAAAAAAACCTTAAAAAAAACCCTTCAGGAAAACTGGAGTTATTTCGGACAAAAAAATCTGTAGGCTTCCTTTAGGTAAAAAACCTGAATTTTCCCACAACTTTTTTTTTTTTGTCCGATATACCTGCAGTTTTTTAGGTAGGTGTATACCTTTTGGTAAACAAACCTGCAACCCTTAACATGTTGTCCGAAATACCTTAAGTTTTTTTTGTAGGTAAACAAACCTGCGCTTTCCCTTAACATGTTGTCCAAATTACCTGAAGTTTTCCTTTAGCTACAAAAACCTGAATTTCCCCCTCACGCTTGGTCCGAAATACCTATAATTTTCCTTTAGGTATAAAATCTGCGTCTTCTCTTTGCATAAAATCCTGTAGTATTATCACTGCGCTGCCTGATTTAATCTGAAATATCAGCGATTTTCCTGAAAAATAAGCCGGCGAAGTGCTGGGAGGGACACTGGATGTGCATACGATAAATAAGTGGTCACAGGCCTTTCCAACAATATGTCACGAGGGGTTTCGCCAAAACTTAGAAAAGTGCCCCCTCACTGGGGAGGGAACGAGGGACATTGAATGCTCATAACATGAACAATTGGTCACAGCCCTTTTTAACAATATGTCACATGACGGTTGTTGGAAAACTTAGAAAAGTGCCCGATAAGGGAAAGGGGTCAAAGTGGGGCGGGGGATGGACACCAGACGTACATAACATGAATAAATGGTCACAGGCCTTCTCAACAATGTGTCACATGAGGGGTTTTGGCAAAATTTAGAAAAATGCCCCCACAGAGGGAGAGCAAAGTGGGAGAGCAAAGTGGGAAAGGGGCATCGGATGTGCATAACATGAATAAATGGTCACAGACATTTCTTACAATATGTCACATGAGGGGTGTCGTAAAAATTTAGAAAAGTGCCCCCCAAAGAGGGGGGAGGGGCAAAGGGGGGATGGACACCAGAGGTACATAACATGAATACATGGTCACAGGCCTTTCCAACAATTTTTCACATGAGGAGTTTCGGCAAAATTTAGAAAAATGCCCCTGCAGGGGGGGTGGGGAGAGCAAATTGGGAGACGGACATCAGAGATATATAACATAAATAAGTGATCACAGTCCTTTCTAAAAATATGTCACATGAGGGGTGTCGGCAAAATTTAGTAAAGTGTCCCCTTTGCAAATTCACATCAGATCAATACATCATAATGACTACATATACAGTTCGACATTGATTTGATATATTATGTAAAAAATAAACTTCAAATACTCAAATAGAAATACAAAATTTGTGAAGTTGGTTGATTTAACATTAGCTTTTGGGAGTATCATGTCATGGCTTGATTAGGCTTGCTTTTGAAAATCAACTATACTTATTATAAATTTCGAAAATTTTGTCACAGTATCCTCTTTTAAATTTATTACGTAATTTTTATTAGAATCATAATTAAATTTTTGAATATCTGCAAGCAACAGCTAATAAAATCTCAGTACAGATTTAAGAATGTCACAGATGTAAAATGAACTAAAATCTAATAAAAATATACTGGATTTCTGTATTTTTAAATTGTAAACATATTTTATATAGATAATAAAAATGTTTGAATGCACAAACTTACTTTAAAGAAGGTATATAGAAAACATACATACGCAAAATATCAAGATTTTATATTTAATAGAATTAGTGTTGACATATATAGGTCAACTAGGCAGGGCACAGTGCTGAGCGGCACTTTTTAATTACTTTATGCACTCATCAGCCCTCTTTAATTATAATTAATATTAAAACAGCATTTCTTTTATTTTCTAAAAGCAACATGCTGTTTGTACATCCAGATTTTAAATATGTGGGTCAAACTATTTAAAAGTTATTCTAAATGTTTATTTTATATCATCACTGTTAATTGGATTTTTTCCATATATTTCTAAGCTGATGAAAATGATATATACTTTACACAAATAAAGAGACCTACCATGACTGTCATGTAACTGCTAAAAAATACAGAAGTATAGCAGAAATTTTATTTTATTTTATTTTATTTTTTTTTTTTGGCTTTGTGGCAAGTATTAAGCTTTTGTCTTATGGCATCTCTAACCATAGTAACATTTACAGAACTAAATTTCTCCAATGTAATTTATAACATCTTGATCCAATACATTTGTTTTAATGGTCCATTTATTTGGACATTTTAAAACACTTTCAGAGAAAATTTCTCTCAAAGCAAATCTCGAGAAGATCCTCAACAAATTTAGAATAACCGTTATCTCTGCATAGGGATAATTTTTGATTAGGGATAATCAATGAACCAAACTTTTTTCCTTCTTGTGGTTCTTTTCTTTCTTTTTTCTTTTCTTTATACTTCCGTTTCATTTCTTTATACTTTTCTTTGTTCCCCTGAAGCAAGTGGTCTCTGTTTTGAAGTTCCTCTTGTAGTCTTCTAATGTCTTCTAAATTGCCACAATTATTACATAATGTACGTTTATTTGCAATCATTTTATTCCTGATACTCAGAAAAAAGTCCTTTTATCAGAGACCTTTTTTGCAGGAACTATTTTCTTCCTGTAATATAAATAACTCAATAAATAAATAAGCAATATATATATTTAAAGCCTAAAATTGGTAAAAAAATACATAATTTAGAAGCATCTAATGCACGAAAAGCTAAAAAAAAATCTCCAATCGATCACGGGGAAAAAAACGCGAAATCTGTCGATCGTTCGCGGGAAAAAATCGCGTAATTCGTTTACCTTAGCATAAAAAAAAAAAAAAACATGAGTTGCCCCGAGTAAGCCCCGAAAAATTACCCAATTGGTCCCAAGAATAAAACCCGAAAAATTCGCTAATATGTAGCAGGAAAATATTGCCAATTATGTTAATCGATCACAGGAAAACAATCACGAAATTCTCCAGTAGGACACGGGAGAAAAGCGTCGAAAAAAGGCGATTGGTCGCGCGAAAACTCTGCAAAATTCACGAAAAAGTTGCTAGAAAATAACGCGAAAATCATCAATCAATCACAAGAAAAGAAATTGTGAAATTCAAAAATCACACCCAACAAAAAATCGCGAAATTTGTTCATCACTCGCAGGTAAAAAAGTGGCGAAATTCGTGCACGATAGAGTTAAAAAAACTCTGGAAATTAGCCAATCAGTCCAAAGAATAAAACCTACAAAATTCGCTGATAGGTAGCTGGAAAATATCGGTAATTATGTTAATCAACCGTGGGAAAAGAAACATGAAATCCTTCAGTTAGTCGCGGTAAAAAAGCTGCGAAAATAGTCGATCGTTCGCGGGAAACCCCCTCGAAATTCTTCAATGGATCATAAGAAAAACCTCAAAATGTCCCAATAAGTTGCTGGAAAATATCACAAAAATCGTCTATCGATCGCAAGAAAAAAAATGAATTCATTCATCGGCCAGAAGAAAAAAACACAAATTTCGTCAAACGATTGCATAAAAAGTATCACGAATTTCGTCAAGATTGCGCAAACAAACATCGCTAATTTTGTTGATCGGCCGTGAAAAAATAATGTCAATTTGATCAAGGAAAAAAACGTGAATTTCGACAAACGATCGTGAATTTCGCGAAATAGTTGTGGAAGAAAATCATGAAAAAACCATGAATTTCGCGAAATGGTCGAGGAAAAAAATTGGGTATTTCGCGGAACGATCGTGAAAGAAGAATGTTGCTTTTCGTGAAACGATCGTGGAAGAACATCGTGAATTTCGCGAAATGGTCGTAGAAAAAATTCGTTAAATTCGCGAAACGGCCGTGGAAAAAAATCGTGTATTTCACTAAACGATATTGGAAACATTGTGAATTTCGCGAAAAGATAGTAAAAAAAAAAAAAAAAAAAAAAAAAAAAAAAGTCGTGAATTTAGCGAAACGATCGTGGAAAAAAGTCGTGAATTTAGCAAAACGATCGTGGAAAAAAAATTCGTGAATTTCGTCAAACGGTCGCAGAAAATTCAGTTGTAGGAATTCTGTAAAAACTTAATTTAAGAGGCATAAATTTACTGTATTGGGCTAAAAGAATGAAACCGATTCATTTTTCTATCATGGAAAACTAGCTGCGAATGCGAAAAACGCCTAAAAAATTAAATTTAAAAAATGCACGGTGCAGAATCATTTATCCAGACTGGTTCAAGATAGATATATTTTGGATACCTGATTGGTCATTAAAGCAGAATCTATTGGATTTGTAGAATATAGGAGGTTGTACTTTTGTTTCTGATGTAAAATCAATTTTTACGACAGATTAAAAATCTGATCCAAACAAATGAAAAAATTGAGTTTCTGAGAAAGTAGTCCATGAGAAAACCTTGCGAACAAAAATTTCCCTGTTCCTTCTACATAAAAATCTAAATTCCAATATATAACTAAATCAGGGGCGATTGATTCTGAATAAGAAAAAAAAATGAAATTCATAGTAAATTTTCTGAAACGTTACTGCAGAGGGGAAGGCCGGGGGACGATCAACTCCCGGCGCTAATTATGGGTTTTTCTGTGGCCCTTAGACAAAATTCACATTTTTTCATCGATCTTTCGACGAAATGTTCGTTTTTTCTCGAGATCCTTCGGCGAAATTCGCATTTTTTTTGCAATCCTTTAACGAAATTCGGATTTTCCGCGATCTTTTGGGAAATTCGCGTTTTTTATGCTATCCTTTAACGAAATTCGTACTTTCCGCAATATCCGCGTTTTTTCCACGATCATTTGACAGAATTAGTGTTTTTTCGCGATCCTTTAACAAAATTTGCATTTTTTCGTAACGTTTTGCGAAAATTTGCGTTTTTTCTGATGAAATCCTTCGATCCTTTGATGAAATTAGCATTTTCCCTCAACCAATTGGTGAAAATCGCACTTTTTTAGTAGTCCTTTTAATGAAATTCGCGTGAATTCAGCAATCCTTTGATGAAATTCGCTTTTTACCTCACGATCTTTCGACAAAATTCCCATATTTTCGACGATATTTCGACAAAATTCGCATATTTTCCACGATCTCTGTCGACAAAATTAAAGTATTTTCCACGATCCTTTGACGAAATTTACATTTTTTCCGCAATTCGCGTTTTTACCGCGATCCTTCAACGATTTGCGATTTTTTCCGCGATTCTCTGACGCAATTCGCGTTTTTACCACGATCTTTCGACGAAATTAGCATATTTTATAAGATCCTTTGACAAAAATCACGTTTTTTCTCGATTCTTTTACGAAAATCGTGTCTTTTTCTTGATCCTTTAACAAAAATTACATTTTCCCCACTATCCTTTAACAGAAATTGGGCTCTTTCTGCGATCCTTTGATGGAAATTGCGCTTAGACGTTAATCGCTTTTTTCGACAATCCTTTGAGGATTTTTGCATTTTTTATACGATCCTTTGAAGAAATTTGCGTTTTCCCGCGATCCGTTGAAGAAATTTTCATTTTTCCCGCAATCCTTTGAAGAAGTTTGCTTAATTGGTGTGCTTTGTACTCGCGTTATTGTTGTATTTCATCCGCTACTACTACCCCCCCCCCCCCCCCCATAAAAATGTGAACAAAAAAGCCCAGGGATAATAAAATTCAGTGCTTAAAAAGTGCAATTCCGTGTTTCTGCGGAAAAGTAACATGTCTGTAAACTAAAAAATCGACTACAGCCCTATCTGCATTTTGCAATTAAAATTGTTCATAAAGCATACTTACTTATGCTCATATTTTATTTTCAGATTATGTTCGAAATTCATGAATACAGAAAAACAATAATATTAATGACTATTTAGGCAATTATGTACATAAACACTATGTAAAAATATGACAATTACAATTAGGGATGCACCGAATAGTGATTTTGGCCGATATTCGGCTCGCCAAAAACCAGGGTTGGCAAGTTTTTGACAGTGTGGCGGTTCTATCCGGTTTTAACCGTCATGCCAAAAACCCCTTTTTGACATAATTTTTGACAATGCCTGTCAAAAACCTAAAATTGATTCCGAAAACTGTTTAAAATTCTTTTTGCAACAGCATTAAATTTACAGTCTTTCATAATTTTTAGTTTTAGACATTTGAGTAAACTTTTTGTCAGTTTTAGACATTAAAAACCATATACCCTGTATAAAACTCAAAACATGATACTGGTTCAACATGTTGCTTAGAAAACAGAAAATAACTGCAAGCTATAAATATAGAATAAAAAATAATTAAAAGTATTGTTACATTGAAAATAGAAACTAATCAAACTATTAAATACTTTAATTTTTAAAAATGAAAGTACATGGTGAAAATACTTGTTCAATTTAATGCATCAGATCCGCACAGATTGGGACCAGAGGTTGTGCAGATTTCTGGTCATTGCTTTGTTTACATTTTTTAAACAGTAATTTGAATGTAACAATGCAATCAAAATTATAATGAATGCTTGCTATATAGTAAAATATTAAAATAATTAAGTAAAGTAATAAAGTAAAATCATAAAAATTAAGATGATTTTAAAAATTATTAAATTATTAAAAGTAAAGGTCAAGTAAATAATAATAATGTATAATTAAATATGCATAGTAAAGATAAGATACATTTTCCACATCAAACTCATAGAGTAAGGAAGTTTTATTTCAGGTTTAGCCAGTCTTAATAAGCAAAAACGCTTGATTAATACATAAACATATATGATAGAAAGCTTGCGATTACTAGTGATATCATCAATATCTTGACGTTTTTCAGAAATAAATTTATACATTCTTTCATGAAAAATTGCAAGTTCACTCATATTATTGAGAATTACATCTTAAAATACATTCGGAATGATATGAAACTAAGCTTCTGTAATTTCGCCCCTACTTCTGAACTTAAAGTTTCATTGTTTACATCTGTGATGATGTGTGGATTTTAGGCATTTGCAGATTTTAGGGTTGTGGATTTCAGAGAGAGTCTGCTGTATTATTATTTGTGTTTGCTGTTTAAGCTGTTGAAAAATATTTTTCCCTGCTAATTCAACAACGTGAAACTTTGGTATAATCTCAGTTATCGGTAGGCGGCTGGGGAGAAAAAGTTTGAACTGATAAAATACAATAATAAAAAAAAGAAAGAAACTTACCCTTTAGTGTCTTTTTAAAAATTTTCAGTTAATTATAGATTAGGGGTGCACAACCTTTTTACGAGAAGGGCCACTTACAAAAATATTTGGGTTGTCGAGGGCCACATCAGTAACACAGAGAAAACTCTATATCGGAGAGGTAGAAGGCGGGGGGGGGGGATAAGTGTTTATTCTTGATAATTATTTTTTATCTATAACAAAAATAAACAAACGGAAATAAATAATTGTATGCAAGAATGCAGGGCTTCTTGCATCTGTATGAATAACCATTCAACACTTTATGAAGACTAACGTTTCCTTCTTGATAAATGGTAACTTGAAGAAAAAAAATTGCACAAAATTTCTAAATAATTAAATGTTATTGAAAATTATAAAAAAAATAATTACTGAAGAATAACTTCATTTAAAATAAAAGGGAACTTATTTTTGAAATAACAAGGCATGATGGACTAATTATGCTATTTTTTCTGCGGACCATTAAATAAACTCATTTTTTTTTCTTTTGTCAATCAGGTGCGACTGATTGACGAAATTCGCGATTTTTTATCAACGACCAATTGACAGATTTCGCAGTAATTTTCCATTGCCGATTGGCAAAATTTGCAATCTTTTCAAACAACCAATTTGCGATACCTGTGATAAATTGACGAAATTCGCGAATTTTTTCAGCGATAAATTTTCAAAATTAGTGATTTTTTTTTTTCCCTCAACGGATCAACAAAAATTGCAATTTTTTCCACCCCCGATCGAATTATTTCGCGACGTTTTTGTTCTGTGATCGATCTTCGAAATTTACAAGTTTTTTCCTTGAACGATTGACAAAATTCACGATTTTTTTTCCATGAGTGATTGGCGAATTTTGCAATATTTTACTAGTGAATTGACAATATTTGCAATTTTTTTCCAACGAACAATTGACAAAATCTGATTTTTTCCTGATATACATTGATGTAATTTGCGATTTTTTTCGTGCAATAAATTGGCTTTCTTTTATGCACACAATCAATGAAATTTGCAATTTTTTCTGCAACCAATGGATTTCTATTTCATGATATTTTTAGGACCAACACACAAAATTTGTAATTTTTTCCATGAGCTAGTTATGAAATTCCTGAATTTTTGGAGAAATTTACGATTTTTTTCACAAGCGATTGACAAATTTCGCAATATTTTTGTGGCCAATTGACAAAATTTGTAATTTTTCCTATCAATTGTCGAAGTGTGATTTTTTTTCCACGACAGATTGTCAATTTATCGCGAGAAGAAATCATGAATTTTGTCAAAGTCGCGATTTTTCCCCAGCCGATCAACGAAATTTGCAATTTTTTGTACCTCATCGACAAAATTCGTGCTTTTTCTGCACCCGATTAACAAAATTCGTGATTGTTAACTGACTCTGACGAAATTTATAATTTTTCTCGCTGCGAATTGATGAAATTTGCAATTTTTTCTTGGAATAAGCTGGTGAAATTCACAATTTTGCCGCAGCTGATCAAGAAAGTTTGCAGTTTTTCCGCAGCTCATCGACAAAATTTGCAATTTTTCCACGTCCGATCAACGAAATTCGCGATTCTTAACTGACTCAAAAAATTTGTAATTTTTACGCAAAAAATTGATGAAATTCGAAATTTTTTCTCGCAAAAAACAGACGAAACTCACGATTTTTCTGCAGCCGACCAACAAAATTTGTAATTTTTCCTTACCCCATCGACAAAATCGATTTTTCCTCTCGCGATCAATAAAATTCGAAATTTTTCCACGAACGATAAACGAAATTTACGATTCTTAAGGGGTCCAGGACTCTTAAAGCTTTAAAAGTTTCGATTTTTTTTTTTTTTTTTTTTAGAAATTGAACTACTGTCTTTTCTGAAAATTTTGGTATAAATGTTTCCTTGAAATTCCTATTAGAACAGAAGTTATAGCTTTTACAATTATATACGCTCAATAGCTGAAGCGGCGTTTCAGAAACTTTGCTTTTGTTTACATCTTAAAACGTAAAGATCAGGCTTTCGAATTTTTTAAGAATTTTAAGCAGATGGTTGAACGGCAGACTGGTAAAAAGGTTAAGAGGGTTAGGACAGATAACGGGAAAGAATTTTGTGCTGGATATTTTGAAACTTTTCTATTACGTGAAGGGATTAAACATGAGAAGTCAAATGTGTATAGCCCGGAAATGAATGGGATCGCAGAGCGCTATAATCGCACTCTGATGGAAGGTGTTAGATCCTTGTTAGTCCAGACGAATTTACCTGAAAGTCTGTGGGCCGAATTAGTTTATACTGTTAATTATTTAAGAAATAGATTTCCTCATAAAAAGTTGAAAGGTAAAGCTCCTTTAAATGTTTGGCGTGGGAAAAGTTTTTCAGTACGTCACCTAAAAGTAATTGGTAGTGATGCATATGTCCAGGGACGTAGCTACAGGAAAGTGTGTGTGTGGGGGGGTAGGGGGGGGGTGCGACACCTCCCCCTCCCTCGGTAAACTCATATACATTCGGTAATTTCACTTTCGTTCAAAAACTGTATCATTTGGCTCTGATTTTTTTTCTTTTTTTTTTTAAGAATTTTTATAAACGTATTACAAAATTTACTACAAAACAGAAAACAATGTCAAAACATATTTAAAATTATTAAATATTTTCTAATTAGAAACTTCCTTTCTCTTTGCATTGTGTAATTTTTTTTCGCTCGGAGTCGACTGGAATTTCACTTTTTAGCTATTCCATGAGTGTAAGAAGGGGAGGGAGGGGGTGGGGTCCATGGTACAGTATCCCTTAGAAAATTAGATATACCTTCTTCCTATTTCTATGCAGTATCCCTGTAGAGAATATCTTCATTTCATTCAAGAAAGGAATCTGGAGAAAAAGGGCTTGAGGGTAAATGCGTACACTCCTTCACCAATGCAAATGAAATTAGAAGGCCAGACTTCTTGTTCGTTAAAATTCGTTTTGCTGGACTGTGAAAGCTATGGGGGGGGGGATATTTTTTCGGGGGACAGGATGTCGCCAGATGTTTACTGTTGTATTGTCTGTTTTTCAAAGCAAAAAAATAAGAGAGAACTGGGAATTTTTCTTATCAAAGAAAATTAAAACGGTGTAATAAAATTACATCAGCTACTAAGGATGTGCCGAATAGAGATTTTGACCGAATACCGAATATTCGGCCTAAAGGCGAACCAGATACCGAATATTCGGCTAGCTGAGTAGTAACTATTCGGCCAAATACCAAATAATCGGCTGGTCAAGTATTTTAAAATTTTATTAATTAAAAAAGTTTCATATTTCATGGCTTCTTCTGGTGAATTAAACCAAGTGAATATATTTTTTTTTAATTCTAAAACAAACAACTTAGCAAAAATAACTTTTCTACCGAATATTCGGCTTACAGGCGAACCGTATACCGAATATTCGGCTAGCCAAATTAACTGTTAGACCGAATAACGAATATTCAGCCAGCCGAGTAGTAACTATTCGGCCAAATACCAAGTACTCGGCTGGTCGAATACTTTCATATTTCAAAGATTAAAAGCATTAAAATGTTAAATTTAAAAATAATTTTACATAATATTTAATGCAGAAACTTATATATTGATAAACAAGAACTTTTTACAAGTAAACTTTATACATGAAAAAAATCTGCTTTGAGGTATTTAAGAAGAGAATTTTAAAAGTTTATTAATTAAAAAAGCTTGATATTTCATAGCTTCTTCTGCAGAATTAAACCAAGTGAATATTTTTTTTTTTTTTGAAATTTTAAAACAAACAACTCAGCAAAAATAACTTTTCTACTGTCTTTGATTTAGTTTGAAATTCTTCCTAAATCTTTGATTTAGTTATGATTATTGAAAGTTTTTAAATGCATCTTAGATCAGTGTTTCGAATGGGCAGTTATTTTCAAAGATTGTAAACATACACATTGTTCCTAAAAAAAATTGTAACAAACTTTCAACAGAGATAATGTGGTCAAGACAAAAAATTCTGAACAAGAAACAACACCTCACTCCATTTATTCCATAAAAATTACAATATATTCAGTCAAAAATTCTGGATGTGCAACTACAAGCCGAAACTGAATTTTCATTCACAGCTTTATCAGTAAATGGAGATATTTTAGCAAGATTTGTTTCATGTTAATTTAGTTTGTATTAAATGCGATAATATCATTGAAAATGACTGAGTTTTGGCCAGTGACACAGTATAAATACTATAAATTGCATTCTGAATAAAGGAATGTCTACCTCATAGTTGTTTAAATATGAAAAGTGGCAATTTCCAGCACTTCTCATCATGGTATTATATTTCACAGAAATCAAAGCAAGTTTGTTAAAAATATAGCTATGATATCTTCGTTAGGGTTAACAAATGAAAATCCAAGTTTGACCTCGAATGAGATGAGATACACTTTATTTATAACTGAATAAGTGGATTGCGATTATGGTTTTTTGAGCAAAAAATGTCTTTCTTGATGTGTATTATCAAACCAAAAATTTTTTCTGTTTTGATTAGAAGCGCCCGTTTTTATGAAAAAGCAAGAAACAGATTATTTACCAGAAAAGGTTCAGGAACTTGCATTTTTACATTGTTAATTCCTATGAAAATCCCCATTAATGGTTAATTTTCTTAAGTAATACTTTACAAAAAGCAAATAACGTAAAAACATTCTTTTTTACTTAAATATGATGATTTTGTTTCTAATTATTATGAATATCTTTATAAGTTGACAGTTAAAAGTAGAAATTGTGTAAGATTTTAAAAAATGTTTTAAAAGTTTTTTTTTAAGTATTCAGTTTGGCCGAACATCTTGATATTCGGTCTCACCGAATATTCGGTAACATGGGCGAAAAGCAGAGTTCGCAAACCCCGGTTTTTTTTTAAAAAAAACCAACCCACATGGGTTTTTTCATGAAAAACCCAATTTTCCTCGGGGAAAATCGGGTTTTTTCGAAAGTGTAATTTATGCGTAATTATATTATTGTACACTATATTATTTATATATTATATACACTATACATAAAAAAATATACACTGTTCCTTTATATACAATATAATTGTAATGCTTTTTTACAAGTTATAAATTGTATAAATTATATGAATTTAAATTAATTAAATGTCAGTGTTTCACACAAATTAGTTTTAAATATAATAGAGGATATAAAATTGTTAATTTGCTTTAAAATCAAATAATGAATAAAATATTAAAATTTAAAATATATAAGTAGGAAGAAAAAAAGGGGTAAACTAGTCGGATGTGCCAATCCCAAAACTTTCTTCTATCAAATACATATTAATAATTCAAAATTCGCTATCACAATGCAAAAATTAAATGGCAATATAGTATGCCCATTATGAGGATTGTAAAATATAGGTTCGTTGAATTGGATGCATTTAACAAGGAGATATAAGTATCACCTGTTGTGCAATTTACAACAAAACCTGATCAGTAACAGTTACATCAACGTCTAACTAAATCTGAAGTTTGATGAAAATCCATGTATTATTTCTTGTAGACCGTGAGGCGAAACTCAGAAACTCTATATAAATCACATTTCGTTTGCCAACCCTGACAACTATATGATTTGATTTTTTTTTGTTTTATAAGTTAATAATTAAATAAAATCATTAATGTTCACCAAAAACCACATGCACATAACTTTAGAATAAGCTGAATAATTTGGAACTATATCACAATTGTCTAATCACATCTTTTGTCATATTCTGCCTCAAGATGGCGCTGTTTCATAAATTTTAACACATCAAACTATTAATATACGTATCATAGTTTTTATTTAAACATAAATTAATAATACTTAACATAATACTAAAATTAATAAACAAAGAAATCAGCTAAAACTAATGATTTTAAAATCTTTATATCATGATATAAACCAAAACATTGTATACCTCCGCCGAATGACTTCTATTTGTAAACATTGAAATAAAAGCAGACAGATCGTTCATTCAACAACAAAGTATGAACACAAACACTTAGTTACGACATTAAGGTTTCTATTTTAAATATTGGTATGAAATATAAGAAATTTCAGTGGTAAACATGTAACACAGTACTAAAAACAAATGATTTTACTTTTTTTTTTCTTTTTACAGATTAACAGGACAAATGCACAACACAAACTTACTTATATTAATATCAAATGAGGCAAATAAATAATTTCTGCTTAAGTCTAATCAAAATGTGCCACATTTGTTTTGTTTGCTAATCAAATTAATTAAAATCTGTAAAAGAATTTATATTATACAGTTCAAATGTTGAAAAATAAAACAATGTTGCTACGTTACTGCAGGTACCTGTATTTAATTTTAAAACAATTATATTTGGAGAAACAATTTGAGTTACATTTCTTGTGATGGCATTTAGATTTCTATTTTTAGAACTAAATAAAAATTGATATGAATTATCAATACTAAAAACAAATGCTTCCCCCCCCCCCCTTCTACAGATTATAGGGTTAATACACAATACAAACTTCTCACAACTTCCTAATTATTTAATATCAAATGAGACAAATATGCTAAAGCACACAATATTTAAAGTCTTTAAATATCCTTTTTTTGTTTATTCTATTTGTAAATGTTTAGTAAAGCAAATAAATAACCAGACATAAACAAGAAAAAAGAAAAATGTTCAAAGGTATACGATGCTGGAACAATTATTTAAAAATATATATATACATAATAGATAACTTTTTGAATGCAAAACAGTAGTAGCAAGAAAAAAGAAAAACGTTGAAAGGTACACGATGCCAGAACAATTATTTAAAAGGAAATATATACATAATAGATAACTCTTTGAATGCAAAACAGTAGTAGCAAGAAAAAAGAAAAACGTTGAAAGGTACACGATGCCAGAACAATTTTTTAAAAGGAAATATATACATAATAGGTAACTTTTTGAATGCAAAACAGTAGTAGCAAGAAAAAAGAAAAATGTTCAAAGGTATACGATGCTGGAACAATTATTTAAAAATATATATATACATAATAGATAACTTTTTGAATGCAAAACAGTAGTAGCAAGAAAAAAGAAAAACGTTGAAAGGTACACGATGCCAGAACAATTATTTAAAAGGAAATATATACATAATAGATAACTCTTTGAATGCAAACAGTAGTAGCAAGAAAAAAGAAAAACGTTGAAAGGTACACGATGCCAGAACAATTTTTTAAAAGGAAATATATACATAATAGGTAACTCTTTAAATGCAAAACAGTAGTAGCATGAAAAAAGAAAAACGTTGAAAGGTACACGATGCCAGAACAATTTTTTAAAAGGAAGTATATACATAATAGATAACTTTTTGAATGCAAAACAGTAATAGCACGAAAAAAGAAAAACGTTGAAAGGTATACGATGCCAGAACAATTTTTTAAAAGGAAATATATACACAATAGATAACTCTTTGAATGCAAAACAGTAGTAGCACGAAAAAAGAAAAACGTTGAAAGGTACACGATGCCAGAACAATTTTTTAAAAGGAAATATATACACAATAGATAACTTTTTGAATGCAAAACAGTAGTAGAAAGAAAAAAGAAAAACGTTGAAAGGTACACGATGCCAGAACAATTTTTTAAAAGGAAGTATATACATAATAGATAACTTTTTGAATGCAAAACAGTAGTAGCAAGAAAAAAGAAAAACGTTGAAAGGTACACGATGCCAGAACAATTTTTTAAAAGGAAGTATATACATAATAGATAACTTTTTGAATGCAAAACAGTAGTAGCAAGAAAAAAGAAAAACGTTGAAAGGTACACGATGCCAGTAACAATTTTTTAAAAGGAAATATATACATAATAGATAACTTTTTGAATGCAAAACAGTAATAGCAAGAAAAAAGAAAAACGTTGAAAGGTACATGATGCCAGAACAATTTTTTAAAGGGAAATATATACACAATAGATAACTCTTTGAATGCAAAACAGTAGTAGCCAGAAAAAAGAAAAACGTTGAAAGGTACACAATGCCAGAACAATTTTTTAAAAGGAAATATATACATAATAGATAACTCTTTGAATGCAAAACAGTAGTAGCCAGAAAAAAGAAAAACGTTGAAAGGTACACAATGCCAGAACAATTTTTTAAAAGGAAATATATACATAATAGATAACTTTTTGAATGCAAAACAGTAATAGCAAGAAAAAAGAAAAACGTTGAAAGGTACACTATGCCAGAACAATTTTTTAAAAGGAAATATATACACAATAGATAACTTTTTGAATGCAAAACAGTAGTAGCCCGAAAAAAGAAAAACGTTGAAAGGTACACGATGCCAGAACAATTTTTTAAAAGGAAATATATACATAATAGATAACTCTTTGAATGCAAAACAGTAGTAGCAAGAAAAAAGAAAAACGTTGAAAGGTACACGATGCCAGTAACAATTTTTTAAAAGGAAATATATACATAATAGATAACTCTTTGAATGCAAAACAGTAGTAGCAAGAAAAAAGAAAAACATTGAAAGGTACACGATGCCAGAACAATTTTTTAAAAGGAAATATATACATAATAGATAACTCTTTGAATGCAAAACAGTAGTAGCACGAAAAAAGAAAAACGTTGAAAGGTACACGATGCTGGAACAATTTTTTAAAAGGAAATATATACATAATAGATAATTTATTAAATATAAAATAATAAAATACTTGGTATTGACCTTGATATGCAGGATGGGATTTTTTTGGAAGGAGGGGGTACTTTATCAGGATTTTTTGAAACTTTCTAATTTGTTTACAAAGTGTGTGTGTGTGGGGGGGGGGGGGGGGGAGAGGCATTTGATCAGGAGGGCCAGATTAACAAGATTTTATGGTATGTCAATTAAACTCTCCGAATCATAATCAGACTCGTTACAACTTATACTGTCAGCGTCACCTTCAACGTTCAAACTTTCTTGAATTTTATTCCCACAACAGTCATTGCATTTGCACAAGTCACTGCATGACAAATTCCTCAATTTGCAGCTACATTTATTAGTTAAACAGGCAGTTTTTTTGCAACTGCATGCTACTTGTTTAATTAAGAAATCTGGCAGTGGAGGAATAGTATTCCATTGAATTTCCAAAATTTCGTTCTGAAGAATCCAGCCATGTTCTGTTGGACTTGGTGCTTTTATATAATTTTCATTACATTTTTTCAACAAACACGCTTGGTAATTTGCCCGTTTAATATGCAATGTTAATGAATCATGGTTTGGAGGGAGAGAAATTCCTACATCTAATTTTGTTTTGAACAACAGTTCTCTTGCATCATTCACTCTTTTGCATTTTGGCTGTCCATAGAGCTCACATGTAAAAATTTCAAGTGTTTCTATGACATCCAAAGATACATTAAATGATGATCCCAGTTTCTGGAATGCTGCAATATATGAAGGATTATTTTGCATTAATTTGAATGCTTTGATTTTTCCTTTACCTTTAAAAGAACTGCAGCTGTCGCATCCCGTAAAACAGTGCAACCCTATTAAAGCACTTGAAACATTATGTCCCAATTTATTTTGAATTGCTGAAACATCCACAACTGTTGGATATGTAGAAATTCCTGGCAGTACATAAGTATTTGATGTTATAAAAGTGCATATAGCAATGCACAACACAATAACATCTGTATCAGAACTTTTTATCAAAATTGAGTCTGCAAATTTTGAGGCATAAAATGCATGCAATAGCATTTTGGTATCTGCTTCTTCTTGGTTGCTATTTAACTCTACTATTTCTGAGCATTCAATTTTATTTCCCAAAGGAGTAAGCTGATGGCACATATTTTTGTGAGTTATTATTATGTTAATGTTTTGAAAAATACACGATTCTGTTTTATTCCACTGTTCAAATAAAAACTCTACCAGACTTTCTTTATTTTTTCCTACTGAAAGAAACTTCTTAAATTGACTGGGTATTCTTTGTTCAGAATTTATAATACGTATTACAACTGCATCATCTTTGCCTCTCCGCCTGTTTCTCTCACAATTTTTAATGCTGTGCTCTGGATATATATCTGTAACAAAATGAATCGTGTTGACTTGGTGGTATATTGCTATATTAATAAGCTTCTTTAAAGAATATACAGCAAATTTTCCAAAAGATTCTGCTGTACTTTTAAGTTGCTGCAAAAAAGCCATTCCATCTATAATAAGAACTTTTTTGCCAGGGATGTTATCAAGCGATGTTATGTGGTCTACGGAACTTAAAAGGTTATGAATTAATGCTGCTTTATTTGTTTTAGCTAAAGTTCCATCTTCATTTGAAATAGCAGGTGGAAAGTCACTCAAGTTAAATGACATAACCTCATTCATATTTACTGTGGAGGATTGGCCTGTTGTAATTAATTGAATTAGTATCTTTGTGGATGTTTTAAGATTCTTTGCAGCTTGCAATTTCTTTTTTTCTTTTGTGGTGCTAGAAAATGTTAAAAGATTATTTCTTTTTAGAGGAGTTAGAATGTCTTGCTTACTGAGAATTTTATGTTGATATTCCTCGTAACATTTTTTCCCAATATCTTGTGCTGTCTCAAGGTGCTTTTGAATATTTTCACTTGCAAGTACACCACTTGCTATGTTTACTAGTCCACCTTCTTCATATGTAAATGGATTAACCATTGAATCGACTGAAGAAATAATGCACTGAATTGATTTTTCTTCTTTTTTAATCTGTGCTTCACATAAATCATTTTTAATTTTTGTTTGACATTTTTTACCAGAAAGTTGCTCACAGGATGTACTTATTTGAGCTCTTAAGTGGTGTGATAACATCCATCGATGAACAGCACCAGGATTCCTTGTAAGCCCAATTAGGCCTCCTTTTGTTTTTGAATCTCTGTTTGCAGTTTGTTCAATCACTTGATCAAAAGCAATACCTGAGAAGCCAAAATCAATTTGTCTTTGCGCCACAAATCCACCAGATAGCATATTAGCATGTATGTAAGGATGTGTCAGCTCTAAATTGATCATTTCCAACAAATATACAGGTAGATATCTGGAATAATTTACTTTATCGTATGCAAAAAACCACGGAATCATTTCTTCAACTGTCTTCAAATGCAACTGCCAATCGCCTGTTCTTGTTGCACGAACAAATCTTAAGAGACAAGAAACTATTTGAAGATATGTAATCCAGAAGAAGAATGTTGGGTTTCTTTCACAATTTGTCACAACAAACTCATTATATACATTCATTATTTCAGTGAAATTTGCGGGTACAGTGTTTATACTCAGATTTCCATCAAAATATAATTTGCATAGATGTTTTGAAAGGGAGTGAACTTCAGCACAAAATTCCTCTGTCATTGATTGTAAAAATGCACTCCATAACATTCGACTGAAGGCTTCAAATACAAGCTTGTGGGTGCGTAAACTTCTGTTGTAATGTTTTCCTGAAATTACACCATCTACAGATCCTGCTGCAACAATCTCCGATTCAATAATAATATTTATTAAACCTGCATCTTTGAAGCGGTTTCCTATAATACTGAGAAAAGCCATAATAGTGTGAAATTCTCCCAGACGAACTACCAAACGTTGATTGAATATGTCACTGTTCCATCTAATTTGTTGAATTTTTGAATAGATTGCTTGATCAGAAACCAAAACTAAACTATCAATTTCTAGCTTGTCAGCGATTTCAATACTTTTAAGAAGAATTGTATATATTGCAGACATTTCAGTTGGATTAGCTTCAATTACAGGTAAATATTTAATGCTGCATAAAGGAAGATTATTTGGGCACATTTTTATATTAAAACCAGTCCATCCAGGGAAAATATCAGTACTATTTAGAAACAATTTACTTAAAATGTACACATTATCGATTTTTTTGGCCAAGTACAATTGTTTGGTGTTTTCGACCTTTGTTAAAACATAATCATTAAGGATGCATGGGGTTTTTTTTGCATAATATTCGAAAATGTTTGCATCTGGTGGTTTAAATGTTCTTTTCCCAGATTTTAAACCTTTCTTAGGAACGCTTACATTTGTTGTGAAATTGTTATTTTGGATGATTATGCCGTTTGTATGGTGGGTAGTTTCATGTCCACTTTGCGTTTCCTCACGAAAATCAATGTTATCCCACACTATTGTGGTAAATTGTTTTTTTTCAATATTCATTGGCAGATTATTACATAGATCTAGTTGCATTTCTGCAAGAGCAGTATCATACTCCAATACAGCTGTATGTGATATGCAATGACCTAACCCATTTATTAGGTTTGTCAATTTTGAAGACCCTGTAATGTGACGAATGGACATAGCCAGAGAATAATGTTTAGGTGTTGGTTTTCTACCTTTAGAAGAAAAGTAAATAATGTCTTGAGCAATGGATTGAATTTTGATTTTTTTAGATTCAGGAATTTCTACGAAATTATCCATTTCTACTTCATCAGTTTCACCCGAACACCAGGCAAGAAAGTTAAATAATAAAACTGGTATCATTTTCATTACATTACTGTCATTTAAATCTTCTGCAGTAGGTGGCCAAATGCAATTTATTGGTGGTGATTCACTAATAATTCTTTTTAGATACAATCCAGATTTATACAAATTGTGTTTTTCTTCATCTTCAACATAGTTATGAGTTGGTAATGTTTCCATACTATCGGCTTCAGATGCAGAAGTATCAGTCGAATTATCATTTATAACTGTGATTGCAGATTGATTGTCAGAATTGCAAAGAACTAGCTCTGATAAATTTCTTTGTTTTGGTTGAACAAAAATTAATTGAGGATAGTCTTTTACCAGCCATCGTTTTAATTGTCGGTTAGTTATTGTAGGAATTTTAACTAACAATTCAGGTTCATGTTTCATTATAATATCCATAAGATTTTTATTTAATTTGTTCATGTGCATGATCTCACAATTTGAAATTATTTTGCTTTCAATTATATTTTTACAAAAAGTTTTGTAATGTATATAACATGGGTTTGTATTACAATCCTCAGCTGTGTCTTTGTTTTTTAAGATTCTTGTGTATGACAGAAAGCAGCTTTTGTGGTACTTCATTTCTTTAGCAATACAATCTACATCTCGAATTTTGCATAATAGTGTTTCATCAGTTTTCAAAGTTGCTGATCTAAATAATGCATCACTAGCATTGTATGTCTGGCACAATACAAGATTTTCTTTTTTTCTTTTTCTATCAAACTGATACACATAATGATCTTTTTCACAAATTATGCATGTATTTGGGAAAAGCGAAGCATATGAGCGGCATGTAGAACGGCTTAAACGTTTTTGCTTACAGCTATTTTCAACGTCTGGTTTCGCACGATCGATTCTTTGCTTGGCTTTTTGTACTCTATTTTTGTCAGTGAAACGCATGTAACATTTCCTGTGATAATAAACAGTATGATCTTTACCATCTTTCAGTAAACTGTCTAATTCAGAGGCTACAGTCTGCTCTATATGATCCAAATTAATCCACTCTTGAACAAAATTTGCAATTCTACTTATACTTATTTCGCTACTTTCAATTAACTTTTCGTTATCGGATAAATTAGTTGCAACATGCAAGCAACAAGTTTTAAAACTTGCCATATTTAACTTTAATTAAGTCAGGTTTCAGTCAAAGCTTCCGAAATTTTAGATCACATTCCTAAATTACTTGTTTGTTTACAATATTAAAGAGCTCGCGGCCGGCTGGCGCGTGCGTAGTAATACAATGTTGTCTCTTTAATCTATAACTTAAAATTTTAAGAAACTGACTTGCAATACAATACTTCACATATTAATTTTAGTTTTGATATTATTATTAATAATAAACTGTGATTTTTTAAATTTAAGACATAATTTTGACGTTTGAAAATTAAAAATTACACAATGAGCGCCCTCTATCGGCAGAAACAAAGCCTGCACGGTGATTAGAAAACATAATATAGTTCCAAATTTTTTGCTATTTAAAAAACAAATGTGCAACTTTACGTTGGTGAACATTGCATTTTTAAAACAAGGGATCAATGAAAAACATGATCGCATGAAGTTTAAATAGTTGCCATAATTGGTAAACGAACCTGCGGATTTAAAAAATCGGCCCACAGTCTATTGAGATAAAGCTATTGCAAAAAGTAAGATAAATGCAGCACAACAGCGCCACTGTTGTGCTGGAGGCCTAACCGAATCCGAATTTTTATTCAATTCCGTACATTAGTTCTTGAGATAAGTTATTGCTGGAATCGCGAAAAATGCAGCATGGCAGAACTACCTGTGGGTGATATGCACCAAAACTTAATAAGCAAAGTAAACTTGTAACAGAATCTGAAGTTTTGCGAAAATCTGTGCACTAGTTCTTAAGCTAAAGCTATTGCAAAAATTGAGATAAATGCAGCATAGCAACGTCACTTGTTGGGCAATATATACTAAAAACTAATCAGCACCAGTTTACATCAAGGTCTAACTCAGTCTAAAGTTTTGTAAAATTCTGTGCATTAGTTCTTGAGATAGAGCACCCATAATATGCTTTTCACATACAGACACATTTTCTAAAAACCATCAAATTGTCTTCAGGACCTTTTTAAAACGTATAAATCCATCATAAACTGGAAGTAAAAATTTTTCACGAATCAAATACTTCTTGTAAAGATAGAAGAAAGTAAAAATAAATATTTTTTATTTCCTTGAATATAGATGATTTGAATTTTTTATATAAAGACATACTTATGATATACCTTTACCTATAATTATGTACTATGTATGTTGCCTACTAGGTTCTATGTTAGTAAAGTATTTCAATGGGCTGAAATACATTTTTATTTTACTTCGGATGGGCTTTTATATATATATATTTTTCAAAATTAATTGAAATGACTTAAATTCATTAAATGTATGTGTTGTTTAAATTTTTAAATATTTCTGAAAATTGAAAAAACACACATTATGGGTTTTTTAGTGGGCTTTTTCAAGTGGGCCCATTCTGAAAAAACCCACCGGGTTTTTTCGAGCTGGGCCCAACTTTGCGAATACAAAAGGCCGAATACAGAATAGATACCGAATATTCGGTGCATCTCTATTAGCTACTATATATAATAGTATTTTATATCTTCGAAAAATTAAAAGTTTCTTGAAAAAATTTAAAAAAAATGCGGGAAAAAAATCCTTTAGGGTGTTTTCAAATCAAAAGAGGCATTCTGAGGCACTTCTAAATTCATTTTTGTTCGAAAATTGGTAGGTGTTGTTATTCAGAAACTATGTAGTCGAAAGACGTTTTCCATTTTTTGGTAAACTCAAAAGATTTTTCAGAAAATACTGTCAAAGTTGGCGTTTTTAACCGAATTCCAGACACGGCAGCTAGAGAAAGGCAAAATACTTGTCGTCATGTGACCACAATCGCTTATAACGCGATAAGCAATTTTATCAAAAAATGAAACTAGTTTCCCTTGTATTCCGCTTCAACAGTCAGGCCTGCCAATATGCTTAAAATGAGACACAAAATGTGTCAGAAAATTTTGCGTTGTTCAGTAGGAAGCTTGAGAACCGCTTTAAAGAAAAATAATAATAAGATAGAGAACTATAAAATATTGGATTTTTTCATTGTAATCAAATATAAACCGATGATATGTTTTAAGATCTAGATCTGTTCTTGTCACGGGGTAGTGGAGGGCATAAGGAGATATACGCCGTATACCCTCTCTGGATTTTTTTAAAGAAGCTCCGCATACCCTCTGCGTCTCAAATAAAGCATTAGCGTATACTGTATCCATGAATGTTAATGATTTTAGCGTATACCCTTTGTTTTTTTACGACTGCAACACTGGTTCTTGTCATTCAGTTCGAAAAGATATTTTTTATTTATGTTTTTGAACTTTGTGTTTTAAAATCATCAGTTGTATTGATATATAAAGACAAGTGCATTGATGATAAGCATTAATCTTTCTTCTAATTGGCGTTTTTAGATATACATTTACTTTCCGCTGCAAAAACTGAAAGCATTTTTTTTTTGTTGTTTTCTGAAATGAAGGGATCTCAAAGTTAATTAAAAAAATCCTTTGACTTGAATCAGGCTAATTCATGTAACAGAATCAATGCTACAGCTCACAAAAAAATGCAAGCAAAGCAATTTTGCAGAAAATAAAATAATTTTCCACACTGTCTACCCTCTCTCCCCTTCCCCTTCTCCATCGAAAAAAAATATTTTTGTGTTCAACACTCTTTTTTTTATTATTGCAATTAAAATAACAATATTTAATTTTTTTATACTTATGCTCAATTGCTCAACATGATATTTGACTATTTCAATTCTGATAACTTTCCATGTTACGAGTTCCAGCTTAAAAATTCAACAGAAAAGATATCCTACAAATAAAGTGCAGCTTTGATTAGCCACATTTTGTGGTTTTTAAAAACTATTTAAAGCTGTTCTGAAATCGTAACTTGCATCTTTTTTCACAATTCGTGAGAAAATTTTCATTTTTAAATGCACGAAATTTGCAGATATTCTTTCTTCTTCGTAAACGAACAGCGTTTCTCTTTTTTCCTATAAAGTTAACTGGTCTTTCAGAAAATGGTGCCAAAGTTGACGTTTGGAACAGATTTTTTTAAAACGTGACAATCGGCAAAAGATCATTTTGAGGCAGCAATTGATTATAACTTAATATGTAATACATTTATCAGAAAATTTAAAAGTGCTATTTGATTTCAAAACACTTCATGCCTCATGCCTGCTGATTACATGCTTCTGGATTTAAAAAAAAAAAAAATGTCTACTTAAATGAGTCAGTAATAAATAATTTTGGCAAAACATAAAATGTTTTCTGTACCGAGCCGGGACTGGTTTTATTCTTCCAAGTCTTCACGGGCCAAAATTTTCAGTCCCGGTTCTCACCCAACCCATATGAAAATCACTGTCTCAGCGTGGCCTGGTAGCAAAATACAGCTAAATTAAAATATAGTAATACGTGTGAAAAAGAACCTGTCTATGACGGAATCATGTTTTAAACTGAAAAATGTGTTGATCCATGCAAAATTAATATAATATGTGAGAAAAGAATATATAACACATTTACACCTATTAATAACATATTAAATTTAAAAAATAAAAAAATCCGACTGTGTAAAAAGCAAACTAATTAATTATTTCTCATGAATGTGAAACTATTTTTTATATTACTTAACTATTTTTTTTATTTACTTGTATTGATGACTTTTAAGTTGTGTTTAACTGTTAGTTCCTATCTATAAAAACTGTTTTGATGAGGCCAATAGATGTCTATGAAGGTTAGAGTTGCAGTAAAACTAGAGATCCTAACTTCCAGCTTGTGCAATATTTAAACGGGGCTTTTGCCTGTAAAATAGTCAATGAAACATCGTTTTCATTTTGAAAGACCTATCCAATGATATGTCACTCAATAGGGCGGATAAAAAAAATTTCGTCTGTACCGCCATTTTGTATTTTACGGCCTCCATTTTGAATTATAAAAACAAAACCTAGCCTATAACCATCGGACGGTTAAGTCAAATCGATAGAGACCTCATTCATTAAAATCCATCCAGCCATTGGGATGTTTCGAGGGTATAAAGAAATCCACATACACAGATACGTGTGAAACACATAACCCTTCTTCGCAGTCGGGTGAAAATGGAACTTGTCTATAATGCATTTTTTTTTTTACTTTAACTGTGCGATTCCGTCTTAGAAGATTTTACTGTATAGCATTTTTTAGATTTTTAAGTCTCCAATACATGGAATATGGATTAACAAAATTAATGATAATCGAAACATTGGCATACAACAAATAGATTTATTAAAAAAATAAATAAATATCGCAGCCTACGGCATTTCTACAAAACTAAAGATTACAAAAAAAAAGAAAAGAAAGAAAGAAAGAAAAAAGCTAAGATTAAGTATTTTTGATCAGAAAATTCCTCGTACAGACAAATTTTTAACCAAATCGACGTAAAAATCAATGTTTTGTAAAAATTCACTCGGGCCGTGCCAGGCTCGAGCCGAGATTTAAATTTTTTTCCAGGCCAGGATGGTCTCAGGCTTAACTTTTAGCTGCTATAACGCCAGACCAGGCCAATAATTTTTTTCGACAGGCCGAGTTCAGGCCTACCTTTTATAATGGGCCGTGTCGAATTTTTTCCTATGGGTCGGCCTGGCTCGGGCCTGAAAATTTCTACCCGTACAAACTTCTAACTTAAAATTTAAAAAGTATTGCAAATTTCAAACTTCGAGTTATAAATAAAAGAAAAAAAGAATTACTTTTTAAATATTTTCTATTGAATTAATTTTTATTGTAATAATAAATAATCAATCTAAATCTGTCTTTTTACACCTCATCCCAAATTACTGCTTTTACCTTTGTTTCCTCTCCCCTCACTGGGGTATCGAGCACGAAAAGCTTAAACCTTAAGTGATGAGGTGATTTTTTTTTTTAATAACGTGGTGAGGTGGTGTGTATACAACCCCAAAATTTGATTTCTTGTCTTGTGCACTCCACAAAATGTAGCGAATTAAAATAAGAAAATCTGCTGTGAATTTTGCATAATTTACTTGAATAAAAACAACTGAAAAAGTAATGTAAGTGTACATACATATACATATAAATACACGTATCTAAATACCACAAAAAAAATTTCTTCATAATTGAAATTTCTCCGGGGTGGAAAACACCTCATCTGATCAGTTAAGGGTTAAAGGCTTTAAAATTACTTTTTTTCATCTGCCTTATTCGTAATTGTGCAATACGATAAATAAATCAGCAGTTATCTACTTCACTCCCTCCATTCATAATTTCTACTACCTTCGCTCCCCCCAGTTTGTAAAATTTTTCGGTCTGTTTATTTATACACTGCTAAAATAATAAATAAATGCCTAATCCCCCCCGCCCCCACCCAAAAGAAAATAATGCGAAAAAATACAAAATACAAATAAATACAAAATAGAAAAAATACAAAATTTACTGGTAACATTCGGTAAATTCGATCTCCACACCCCCCCAAACGAAATGCTCTAGCTACGCCACTGCATATGTCCGTATTCCCAACCGATATAGGTCAAAACTTGACAAAAGGTCAAAGAAGGGAATACTTATTGGCTATGCCATTAATACAATAGGTTATAGGATCTGGTATCCGGGTACGAGGACAGTTGTAGAAACTAAACATGTTAAAATAATTGAAAAAGACTAATTTAAGAAATGTAGATGCAAGGAGGCAGAATTTTAATGATTATGTAAAATTTAGTTTGGTTAATGAAAATTCTGCAGTGAATAAAGGTGAATCAATTCAGGAACCTTTTCCTTTACCTAAAGATTGGGAAAGAGTTGAAACTGTTAGAAAGTCTGGCACAACTGCTGGGAGGGTAGACGTATACTATTTCCCTGAAAAAAATGTTAGACTTAGAAGTAAAAAGGACATAGAAAAATATTGTCAGGAAAAGAGAAATTATAACCCAGATGATTTCAGTTTCACTCCTATTACTCCAAATCCTAGTGAAGAGGATACAGACTTAAGTGTAAGTAAAGATGAAGAGGGGGATGAACCAGAAGTACACTGTGTAGAAGTAAAAATTCCATGCACTTTTAGGGAATCTCAGGAACTACCTGAAAAAAGGGAAGGGAATATAGCAATGAAAAATGAGCTTGAGACACTTAAAGATAGGAAAGTTTATGAATTGGTACCTAGGCCAGATAGAACTAAAGTTCTGGGTACTAGGTGGATATTTACATTAAAAAAGGATATATCTGGAAAGGTAAAAAGGTTTAGAGCTCGGTTGGTTGCTAAAGGTTTTAGACAAATTGAGGGAGTTAACTATTTTGATACCTTCTCACCTGTAATTTCTTTTTCCCTGGTTAGACTGTTCTACACTATACTGGTTGGACTTAAAGGTTGGGTAAGTCAACATCTTGATATTAAATGTGCTTATCTTTATGCAAAATTGAATGAATTAATTTTTGTAGAACAACCTGAAGGTTTTGTGGAAAATTCAAAAGAGGGTTTTGTTTGGAAATTAGACAAGGCATTGTATGGCTTGCGTCAAGCTGGTCGGGAGTGGTTTTTGGAGTTAGACAATACTTTTAATGAATTGGGTTTTGATAAGATAAAGGACTCAAATTGTATTTATGTATTTAAATCTGAAGTCATTGTATTAGTCTATGTAGACGATTTTGCTGTCTTTGCTAAAAATAACGAAAGATTGAATGAAGTAATGAACTTAATTAAATTAAAATTTGAAATAAAAGTATTGGGGGAAATAAGGCACTTCCTAGGGGTTGATTTTGAAGAAAGAAATGGAGAAATTTTTATGCATCAACAAAGTTATATAGAAAAGCTTGCTGAAAAATTTAATATCCCAAAAATAAAAAGTAAATTGCCATTTACCCCGGGGATAGTTTTAAATGCTGCTGTTGAGGGGGAGCAAGCAGTTGATGTTCCATATCAAGAATTGGTAGGTTGCCTTCTTTTTCTACCATCCCATACTAGACCAGATATACAGTTTCCTGTGATAGCCCTTGCACAGTTTTCAAACTGCCCGTCTTTAAAACACTGGAAATATTTATGTCAAGTGCTTCAGTATGTTGTTAATACCAAAGAACTAGCAATTAACTTGTCTAGGATTTCAAACTGTACATTAAATGTTTACTCAGATGCTAGTTGGGCATCTGATTTAGTTGATAGAAAATCCATAAGTGGTTTTATCGTTTTCATAGATAGTGTACCTATAATTTGGAGCTCTTGCAAACAAAAATGTATAGCTTTGTCCAGTATGGAAGCAGAGTATGTGTCATTATCCGATTCCATAAAAGAACTGTGTTGGCTACTTAGAATCATGGATAATTTTCCTGTTCTTTTGAACTTGAAAATAGATAAACCTAACGTCTTTTGTGATAATCAAAGCGCTATACATTTTTCCAGAAATAGTATTGAAAATAACAGAACTAAGTATATAGATACTCGAATATATTTTGTTAAAGATAATTTGAATAAATTTAACTTAAAGTTTGTGTCAGGTTCAGCTAACGTTGCTGATTTATTTACTAAAGTTTTACCAAGTCAAAAATTTTTGTATTATTGTAAGTGGATATTTGGTTGAGAGAAAGAGCTGGGGAAAAAGGGGGCATTATGTTGGCTTTTTCAATAAAACTGGTTTTAAGTTTAAAATTATCCCAATAAGTCCCCCCCCCCCCCTCTTTCACTCATCCCCACAATGCTTGAACTAGTAATTTTAGATGATTAAGAGGGTAGTAATTATGTTTTTAATGGGATTAATATTTAATGGAATAAGTGTTATATAAGGAATTGTATTTTTCACGGGATAAGTTAATTGGTTAAGTTATGTTTTCAGGAAGTTAATGAATTAAAGTACATTTTTTGGGACATAAGTGTCATGTCAGAAAAGGAGTAATAATTTAATTTTTTATTTTTGTGTTGTCTTTTATCACAACATTACTCCTTCTTACAATTTTGTTTTCTCAATTTGAATTGTGGGATTGATTTTGTTGTGGTAAGACACAGCATGCACCTTTTATAGGAAATTGAAAAACATTGTTCTTCAGCATATAAATACTAATTTCTGTAAATTTCATTCATTTTTTCATAAAAAATGCATAGCTGCAAACTATCCCTTTTTTGTGTTAACTCAATTTCCGAATCACAATCCTTACCTTTTATCACAGAATTCTGCAGTTAACATTAAAATTAGGAAAAGATTACTGTTCGGAAGGAGTAATAACTAAAAAGTGGAATACTTGACAGCTAAGGGTATGCTGATAGATATATTTAAATTTTTTCATTTGCTAAAGAAAAAAAAGCATTAAATTTTGCAAATAATGTACGAAATATAAATATGGAGATTGGTGGTGTGTGTGTGTGTGGGAGGATGGACCGTACAGTTGTTAGTTCTGCAGAATATTAGGGCTCCGGTCCTTTTTTTTGTTAGAAATTAAGCCCTGAATTCATATATTTGTTTCTGTAGGAGATTTCTGCGGCACAGAAGATGAAGCAACGTTTCAACATTAATAAGAATAAATTTTGAATCTTTCAGAGGATATTTTAATACTCTGGAAGGAATCTTTCTCTTTTTCCCACAAGTCGTTTCCTGAATTCATAACTGCAGTCTGATGTCCTGGCACCAGGTGCTATGCCCTGTATGTACTTCATTTGTAACGCCAGTTTTCACTATTGATATGTGTATACAGAAACACTGTCTATTATTTCAGGGGTATGGCATACATGGATGAACGCCAGGTCATTCGAAAAAATGAAACGACACATCTCCAGGGACCATGCTAAGAAATTAAGACAATTAGCCAACACATTAACCAAATTTGAAAATCATTAGCAAATTTTCAAGTGTTAGCCAAAAACTGCATTGAATTGTTTTTTAAATGATATGAATTTCTTTTATATATAATATAAAAAACTTAAATTTAACAATGAGTACAAAAATTGTAATTTTTGTAAAGTGCACCATATCATAGCAATTTACTTTCTCAATAGTTTTATTCGAAACACAAAATTTGGTGGCATTTGTATCTATTTTAAAAACAATCAGTGTTAAAATAATCATTCGCCACATATTTTGGCAAAATGAAATTTTTATTGCCACTCTTAGGTGCGTTCATAATTATATAAATATGTAGCACCTATAGTCGTTTGCATATAACAGTGCAAAAATTACTCAACCGAATGGTTTGAAATTTAATATATATAATTGTTGCAGAATTTTGTTGAGTCATTTCAAATTTTATGAAAATCCAATCAAAACTTAAAAAATACATTAATAAAAATTTTCTTCATTCTATTAAATCCTATCCTATGTAGTTAATTCAATGATATCCCATGATAGGTAATGATTCCAGGTTGCCACGGTGGTAACATATTTAAGATGGAGTGCGATTATTTCCATATGAATGAATTTATATATATATAATCGTTTTTAGCTTATAGGCTATCAAAGCCTGAGAGCTTATGTGCTCGCTGGTTCTGTATGTACGTAAAGCGATAACTCTTGATAGAAATATCCAATTTGCTTCAGATTTTTTTTCTAGGTTCATTCTGATAAGGCACTCGGCTGATTTGTTTTTGGGATTCATTTTATTGGTTAAGGATAAAGGGGGGCTAGTCCCCCCCCCCTTTTATTTAAGTAAATTGGTTTTCCATGCAGAAATATTCGATTTGCTCCAAATTTGGTATACTGGTTTACTATATTAAGCAGCTTCCCTGATTAGATTTGAAGATCATTATTATGTGGAAAGGGGGGCAACCCCCCCCCTTAATTAAGATAAATGTGTTTTTCATGTAGAATTATTCGATTTGCTCCAAATTTGGTGCGTTTATTATGTTAAGGAGCTGCCTTGATTAGATTTGGAGGTTCATTAGTTACATATAAAGGGGGGCCACCCCCCCTTTAATTTCGATAAATGGTTTTTTCATGCAGAAATATGCGATTTGCTCCAAATTTGGTATGCCGGTTAATTGTGCTAAGCTTCCCTGATTAGATTTGGAAGATCATTATTATGTATAAAAGGGGGAAAGGGGGCTACCCCCCTTAATTAAGATAAATGCGTTTTTCATGTAGAATTATTCGATTTGCTCCAAATTTGGTATACCGGTTTATTATGTTAAGGAGATGTCTTGATTAGATTTGGAAGTTCATTAGTTAAGTATAAAGGGAGGAAAGGGGGGGCTAAACCCCCACCCTTAATTTAGATAAATAGGTTTTTCATGCAGAATTATTCGATTTGCTTCAAATTTGATATACTAGTTTATTCCGATATGGCTTCCTTCATTTGATTTGGAGGTTCATTGGTTAAGCATAAAAGGGGGAAAGGGGGGGGGGGCAAGTGTCCCCTCCCCTTAATTTAGATAAATGGGTTTTCATACAGAATTAATTTTTTTTTCTAGGTTCATTCTGATAAGGAGCTTTTCTGATTAGATTTGAAGGTTCATTGGTTCAGCATAAAGGAATAAATGGGGGAGCTAATACCCCCTTAATTTAGCGAAATGGTTTTTACATGCAGAACTATCTGATTTGCTTCAAATTTGGTATACCAGTTTATTATGTTAAGGAGCTTCCCTGATTAGATTTGGAAGTTCTTTGGTTAAGTATAAATGGAGGTTAACGTGGACTAATCCCTTCATTTATTTTTCGAGGGGCATTATTCTTTGAAATAAGAGTATAATATACAATTAGTGTGAACAGCCTGTGAGCTCAATGCCATCAGTTTAACTGGGCAATTTTCTGTTTATTATAATATAATTCCTTTAGTGTGCATGTGTGTGTGTGTGTGGGGGGGGGGGGGGAGATAAAGAATGTATCCCAGAATTTTGTGTGATTTTTTTTTCTAAGATACTAAGTATAAGAATATTTACAAAACTCAAAACATTTTTGGTAACTCAGTCCCTTTGTTCCCCCGGGGTTAGGGGGCATAAAAACATATTTTGGGATTTTTAATTCAGTCTCTTTAGTCACCAGAGAAACAGAAGGCGGCATAAAAATGTATTTTTGTATCTATCATAGTTCTAAAGGTAAAATTCATCCTACGTAGGTAACCAGGCCTTGATTATATAGCGTTTGGCAGTATACAATCAAACAAAAGGAATATAACTTTATTCGTTAAAAAAATACGGAAGATAAAAATTTTTTTTATGTCAGTTCCCCAAATATTGATTTATACAGTAGGTACTAGCAAGCTAAACCTGCTACGCTGACAGTTTCTCCAAATGAACCTTGAATCAAAAGAAATGTATCGGTGAATTTGACCATGCGTTTTAAATCAATATGGAGCTTTATTTGTCTTTCCACATTGCTGGAAATGTTACGAATGGAATTGCACTATTATATTTTCTAATGTGTCAAACGATATTTGTGTTGTTAAGGACAAACGCTTTTTGTGGATCATTTATAGTAGGATTTAGTAAAGAATGAAAAGCAATATACTAAAATACTCCCTAAAAAAAATCTTACGTAGAATGAAGCCTCATCAAAATACGACCAGTAAAATCTTTAAAAAAGGATAATATTTCATAAATCAGTTCATCTTATTATAGAATTTTCCCTCATAATTCTATTACGAAGCAAGATAGAACAAAATGCAATATATTAAAACCTTCCTTGAAAAAAATATGTTTTAAGTATATTAAAAATATACATATTTGACATTTTAAAAAATAAAAATATCCAAATTTATACCTTTAAAAAAAGTACAAAATACCTTAGCAAAATATCAACATTTGCTACTTTCTTTAGTCTAGAATTAATAGTTTTAACTTCAATGATAAAAAATTACTTAAAAAGAGCATTTGGAAAAAAAAAAAAAAAAAAAAAAAAGGAGCAATATTGCACAAAACATTTTTGATTTTATAATGATTAAATGGTGTGCAAATTAAAATCTAAACATCTGAAATATTTATTCGTTACAATGGGTTTCATCATTATGCATATTATTTTTATGTGTCAGAATTAAAGATAGGGCAATATTTTGGGTGCTTTCATTTAAATTTTGTTCAGACCTGTTATTTAACTTTTTTTTTTTTTTTTTGCTTGGAACATTCTTTGGGGTACTATTCTTTTGTTTGTTGGAAGGTTTTTATTCCATTGTGGGGGAAATGATACAGAATTAATTTGACCAACAGCATTTACTTTTGGTATTAAAGACTTCAGAGTTTTTTCCATTATATCTAACTGCTCAGAATTTGTTAGAGATCTAATTAAATCTGCATATGAATTTACAAGAGATTCCTGTCTTTCTGTATGATTTGCTTGTGAATATGTGCAGGGACGTGTTTGGCTTAATTCTTTAAAAATTATTTCTGGCTCTGGATATTCATCTATAATCAGCGGCTCATGAGGGGCAGTGTTTATATGAACTTCATTTTTAATTAAAGTTTTACATAAATAATGAATATGTTTACACATATTCCATCTAATGGAGGAGTCCATGCATGAGCAGATATATTGGTGGATACATGTTTTACATTCCATACATAGAATTTTACAATGGCATGTTGTTTTTATACTTTGAATTTCATATAGCTCTGTGTTATTTTTTGATGCGACTGTCCAACCCTCTTCATTTTGTACAATCTCAGATGTTAATGTTAAACTAGTTTTATGTCTATTTCTCAGAATTTTCACTTTGCTAGTCAGTTTCCCTTTAGTACATGCGATCAACCTGTCAATCATCTTATCCCTGACAAACCTCATTATAGCATATATGGCTTTATCAAGTCTCTTGACATTTTTCCCATGTAAATAAATATATTTTAATGTGCGATGCATACATTCAATGTGCATATTTGTATTGATGCCACAGTGTAACCTGTCGCAATAGGCCCATGTTTTGGTGTTTCTCATATAAAAAGTTTCAAAATAAGAAGCGAAATCTTTTGTGTCCTCATCACTTTTTAAAAAATCTATTACATAATCTGACAATAAATTAAAGGTATTTAAGTCACGTTCTAATAAAAGAGATCTAATTAACTTATAAGCATTTGTTCGCTTTTCTATGTTATGAATTTTTTTCAAATTATTTCGCCATGCCCTATCAACATGCCAGGTACAGAAAAGACGTTTCTCTGGCAAGCCCATTTGTGTTTTCCAAGCATTGTAAAAAGCGTCTGCCATATCAGACATAAAAACATTTGGTTTAAGCTCCTCCAGTTTTTCCTTTATACGTGAGAAAAATAAGGATAAGACAGGCTGATCTGTTTTATTAGATATGAGGAAAGCACAAGGAAAACCTTCCCGCATATCATCAATTACCATTAGCGTTATCAATTCAAATCCATAATTATTCATGCCATGAGTGCCATCAATGCATATAATATCCGAACTATATTTTTTCAGAAATTCACCCTGAGCCTCAGTCATAATAATTAAAACAAAATCCTCATTTTTTAAAAATGGATGGTCTGCGCAGTTACTACCTTGTGTTTTATAAAATAGCACACATGGATGCTCTGAATCTTGCATCTCTCGAACCCATGTATCCACACTTATAGCATCATTATTATGTCGAATAGCATCTGAAGTTAAATTAAATGACTTTTCAATGTTAGAAAGATCTTGTCTTGTAAGGAGATGCAATCTTTCGATCCCTGAAGCAGATGTTACAGAATCTCTTACTTCATCAAGAATAGCATCGTATGGTATTTTAGCAGCAATTTTAGTAGCTAAAGATTTGCGCTCATCGTTTGTTAAAAATAAATGCTCCAATTCATTTTTGTGACCCACATGTGTGCTTGTAAAAGTAACTGCACACTCCCCCCCCTCAGTATGATGCACCTTAATAGATGCGGGGCAATATGCATCAATCTTATTGCTGCCATACTGCTTTAATTGTCTTATGCCTTTAACCCGAGGCTTAAAATGACCTGATCTATGGCATTTAAAGTAATAAGTTTGCCCTTTTTTGCCAAACCTAATAAATTTTTCCTTAGTATTTCTTTCCATTTTAGCCATCCATTCCATGCAATCATCAAAGGAAGAAAAATTTAGTTGATTAGTTTGAATTTGAATATCATGATTGTTGATAAAATGGGCTATTATTTCAGATTTTTTAATATTGGCATGACACACAGAGCATACAACATTCAGACATAAATTAGATTCACACATGTGTTCTTTACGTTTATGATAATTGAGATTTTTTTCATGACTGAATTTACGATCACACACATCACACTTAAAATTCTGGGATTCAGTTTGAGTTGGGAGGGAAAAATCAGGGTGAATACTCTTCATATGTCTGGTTAAATTACTTTTATTAGAAAAAGCTTAGGAACACATCTGACAAATAATATCATTCTGTTCTGACACATTATTAGGAGGGGGAAAATCTGGATGAAAAGATTTCATGTGTCTAGTTAAATTACTTTTTAGAGAAAAGACTTTATTACATACCAGACAAATAAAATTACTGCCACAGGCAGCTTTAGAAATTTCCACATTATCTGATGAATTGTTATCGATCTGTTTAATCAGATTCTCAGATAATGAAAAATTGGGCATATTGCTGCTACAAGCAGCTTGGCAAATTTCAGATGGCAAACTATGTGCCGTAAATGAATCGTTATCAATCTGTTCTGACAGATTATCAAGAAAAATTGGCCCTGAATTGGGCATATTACTGCTACAAGCAGCTTTGCAAATTTTGGATGGCAAACTATGTGCCGTAATCTGTTCTGACAGATTATCAAGAGAAATTGGCCCTGAAAAGGGCCGTTTTTCATTACACTGATTATTCATAGTGTAAAAAAGATATCTAAAAGGATTAATAATAAAGCAACCGTGCGCAGCGGCGATCGGAGCGGAAGTAAACAGAGAATGACGCGCTCAAGACGCCACAAGCAGCGCCCTCTCAGCAGTGCGCAGAAAGTATGCGCAACGGTTCAAGATCAGAAGATCAGAGTTGCTGTTTACTCCCCAAGGGCTAGTCACACTATACACTTTATAATAAAACCATTACAAACCTGTGATGCATTAGATTGTATGTTAGGAAGTGGAACAGATGAATGATTTGGTGCTGTTGTTGAGTTATTGACAGATGCATCTGCAGAGGAGGCAGCAGTTGAACATGGAGATGGCTGCTGTTTCATCCACATAGCTTCTAATAAATCCTTGAAAAAGAACAGAAAGAAAAAAATTTAAAATAGGAAAATTGCGAAGAAGAAAATATCATGCATTTTTTTTTACCTCATCAGCAAGCTAATTAATAAAGAATTGCTATTTTTCTTCTCCCATAACTCGAAAGTGTAAAAGAAAAAAGAAGGGAAAAGATGGTTTTGATGCCGGATTTTTGAAGTTACACTGTATATATATATATATATATATATATATTTTTTTTTCTCTGTCACTATAAGAATGAAGTGTTTTTTTTTTTTTTTTTTTTTTTAGAAATTATTCTTAGCACACATTTACATCTTAAAACTAACCATCTTGCCATATTCCAAGTTTCTAGTATTACAGTCTAACCTCCCCATGATAGTGGTATATATAAAAAAAAAAAAATAAAAATAAAACCTAAGTTGGAAACAGGTGCTGTCATCAATTTTGCAACTTTTAATTTGGAAATCAGTTTGGCATTTTCTGATATTCCATAGAAATCATACTTTAGAAAGTTGAAAAAAACTTCTCTTATTTTGGCGAAACAGCACCGAAAACTGGCGATATGAAGCAATTAAAATAATAAAACTTTGTAAAAAATCACCATAAAATTAAAACAAAACACAGGACGCGTTTCGAGCTAAAAACATAACAGCTCGTCATCAGCTAAGCATACACGTGTCCGTAAACAAACAAGTTCAAAAATGAACTGAAGAAAAAGAATGTTGCGAAGAATGCGACAGATGGCGCTACCCGGTAGCGCCATCTGTCGCATTCTTCGCAACATTCTTTTTCTTCAGTTCATTTTTGAACTTGTTCGTTTACGGACACGTGTATGCTTAGCTGATGACGAGCTGTTATGTTTTTAGCTCGAAACGCGTCCTGTGTTTTGTTTTAATTTTATGGTGATTTTTTACAAAGTTTTATTATTTTAATTTCTCTTATTTTACCCATTTCAGTTTTTAATCTTTTAGAAACCGTACACACATGGTTTGGTTTGTAACTGGTGTACAGTACCATTAGTTTTTTAGAATAAAGGTTTTTAACATTTATCTATACACTTTATAATAAAACCATTACAAACCTGTGAGTCATTAGGAAGTGAAACTGATGATTCATTAGAAATGTCGGTTGTTGAGTTACTGGTAGAATCTGCTGCATTTGAGGCAGCAGATGTCTCCTGTTGAAAACTTTTTAATCTTTTTTCAACTTCTGTTAAATACATGGGCTGTAAGAAAAAAAATTTAAAAATTAAAATAGGAAAACTGCAAAGAAGAAAATATCATACATTTTTATTACCTCACCAGCAAGCTCTTTTTAATTTAAAATGCAGTAGCTATATACTATAGGAAAAAACTAAAAAAAAAAAAAAAAAAAATGCTTGTGATTCTAATCTATAATAGTATAACATAATTTAAAATAACTTGTAGAGACAAACTTGCCAAAAAATGAAAAGGCTAATTTTGATAATAAATATGAAATTCTTAACCTCCCCACTCAATGTGAGAAATAATGAAGAGAAATATTTTTTTTTCATTTCTATGAAGAATGCACTGGTTGATATTATACACTAAAGCATCTTTTAAATGACACTGAATTGGACATTATAAAAAGGACATTAAGGCTCTTGTCCCATCAGACAAAGACAATTGCACAGTGTGTGATTTACCAATTCTAGATGGCCAAAATTATTTTTGGCATCAATATAGTCGCATCACCATGAAACTGAAAAATGTTTTTGATATTCACCATTGAATGTTAGATATTGCAAAATGTAGCACATAGCAGTCATCATTTCGTTACAGGGATATTATAAAATATTTCATTACATTATGGCCTATTGGGAAAAAGCATTTGCAGTGGTTTTACATGATGTTTCATAATTTCTAACACTTTGAAACTTATATACTCTATGAAGTGCACTACATGATGATTGCTATAGAATATAGTATGGATAGCATTTTCCTATCATTTACAGGGACAATAAAAATAATTGTGTTACATTACGGTCTATGGAGAAAAATTGTTTTTGGTGTATTTTGTTCTTATTACACTATTTCAAAAGTATTTAAACTGATATATCTCCGAGGTGCTCTATAATATGCTTACTATTGAATATGATGTGCAATTCATCTTTCATATACAGGGACACACAAAATAAATCAGTTATATTTTTCTCTGCATACTTGTTACAACACAATACAATACTTGATGGAAGTGCATTTTCAGTTGTGGAACACTTTTTTTAATTATAAAAATTGCATACTATTTAGAGTGTATAAATTCTATAAATCATATATGGGGCTGCACAAAACAGCTGAAGTACGATTCCGTTTATTGATTGAAATTGTTGACAAGGAATTTTCAAATGTGCTATGCATTCACTAGCTGTTCGAAATTTTAGCATATTGTGAATTATAAGATAAATCTATAGTTCATATACAGGGATGTACAAAATTGTGTTTTCAAGCATCTTATATGTTTTCTAAATTATTACTTAGACATTGTTTTTCATGTTATTAATTTATGAAGTTTTATTATAGTAGTCCAAATGCTCAGAGACCGATTTATAAATTTTGGGGGCCTGGGCACAGATGCTTACAGGGGGCCCTTTGCACCAATACATAGGCAGATTGAGTTTTAAAACAATTGAAAAAAGTACTTAGAAATAACTATTATTGACTTTAATAATTACTTTAAAATATCCATTAAAAAATTAAATATGATAATCATTAATTTACTTTTAAATAATTATTTCAAAATTATGAAATTTAAATGAATAGACATTTTATAATAAATTGTGTGGTGTTGATTATCTTCCCCTATGTAAGTCTATATATCTGGAATGATAAAATATGCAACAACTAATAATAAATTTTCGACAACACCAAGATACAATTATTTAAAATATTAGGAGGCTCTACCGCCTGCAAGCTACGCTCGCCAACCCCCAAATAATCTGACGAGAACAGGTACAGGATTAAATAAAAATTAAAAAAATATATATTTTTAAAGTGATAAAGATAAAATATTCACTATAATAAAGTAATTATAAATGGATGTTTCAGACAAAATATACAATGTTATAAAAATACAACATGAACACAATAGAATGTAGAATGAAATGTAAAATTTCCTTAGATATTAAAACTACATCAGATTTTGGATAATAATTGAAAAACCTCCAGCAGCAATTGGAGACCCTGGGCCCGTGCCCCAAATGCCCTGCTATAAATCAGGCACTGCGAATGCATTGAAAAATGTTTCATAATCTGATTGACGTATGATTTTGCATTCTTCTTGATAATTTTAATGATACTGTCTTAATAGTATGGAAGCTAAAGTGATAAAACTATTTTTGTATTATTTTAACAAATTCTAAAATTTCTTTTTCTAAAATTTAAGACAAACATTCGACAGCTTTAATAAAAATTGCTGTTTTGTATATTCTGTTATATATTTGTATTTATCCCTGCACAGAGGAACCTTATGTAAAGAATGGGAATCGTAAGGTATCATGAGAAATGCCTACATTAGGTTTTGCATTGTATTCAATCTGAATTTGAAGAATTTTTCTGAATCACCACTGGAACCACTCGAAATTTGCAGCCGAGTAATATACTTTAAATCATTTTTTCCTGAGATATCTTCATATAACTGGCAATTTTTGTCCAAAATTGGTCATAAATTTAAACATTTCGCTCTCGCAAAACTTCATGTGCTCTTCACTGCAATTTTCCTCTATAAACAAAATATTTTCAACCAAATTCACATTTTCTTTAAATTTTAAATCTTGTTGTCATTGCATAACGGTGCAAAAGTTTATTTATGTGACTAACTTAAATTCTGCTGCCTTTGATAAAAAGAAAATGGTACTTGAACTAAAATTTCAAAAAAAATTATTTTGACTTAATAAGCTAAAAAAAATTCTAAAAACTGGGAGGGCACCTAAGGGCAGACAAATTAAATTAGAACAAAAAGGTAATAATCTAAACTATTTAATCATATCAAAAACTGAGCTTAATCATGCTTTATAATATAACTTTTTCTATATTAAAAATGAAAAATTAAAAAAAAAAAATAGATTTTTTTGCGACATTAAATATGAAATAACAGCTGATATGTGCTAATTTTATGTACATAAATCTGATAAAATAAGCTCCATATTTTGTTTGGAAACGTCTATAATCGAGCAGTATATTTTATTCTGCTTCAAGCAACAGATTAAATATCTATACTCAAATTGATTGATTCATTCCCAACTAAGAAGCATCAACTTTGCGCTAGTCTATTGACCATACAATTATATTTATATCAAAACCAATAGCAGAGTACAACGCCGTAAGTGTTGAGCTATAACAGACAAAACATAAATTACACTAGGATAAACTTTTAACCCCCTCACTGACAAGCCGATGTTAATACGTTCACTAAGCTCCAGATTTCACTGCAATACAAGCAATATTTAATATTTAAAGTAATATAATTCTATTGATTTAATGTATTTTTAATACATTGAACAATGATTAATACTTCCAAGGATTGCATTCATATTCGTTATTAAGATTTTTTATAAAATGTTCAAAGAATCATTTTTTTTAGCATTTAAAACAAAATGCAGAGAAAAACCCATTACAATTTTGCCCTTTTCCAAAACAGTCGGAGGGTTAAAAATTGACTTTTAGCCAGCTAGAATCGATAAATCACACCGTGAGTCACAATTAATGGTAATGTACACCAGTTACAAACCAAACCATGTACGTACATTTTCTAAAACATTAAAATTTAAAGGGGTAAAATGAGATAAAAGCATTTTAAACCTTCCTAAAGTGTGATTTCTATGGAATCTCAAGAAATACCAAACCGATTTCAAAATTAATGTTGGCAAATTGATGACAGTATCTGTTCAATAGGCTATATTTTACTATGTTGATACAACTATCACGGGAAGGAGATCATAAGACTAGAAACTTGGAATATGGTAAGATGATTAGTTTTAAGATGTAAATGCATGCTAAGAACAGTTTCTAAAAAAGTTCATAACTTGAAATGAAAGCTAAAACCAGCATAAAATCTTCAAAATACATTGAAATGAGCATAAAAGGTTAAAAGAAATTCTCTATTATCAGTAGTTAGAATCCGTTTTAATTCTTCTCATTAAGTCTTATTTTCACCTAATCACAGGTTTTGCTAGGTAATATATAAAAGAAAGATATATAAAAATTTGACATAACAATAACGGAGGTCTGTGCAGATTTTTTCCTAGGGTCCTGTTTTTGTGACTAGCTTTTTACATTTATTACAAGTCTAGTCAATTTTAAGTGATCATTTTATTCAAATTTTTGTTTATACATTTTTAAGACGATATTTGTATGTAAAATACATATTTTTTCTTTATATATGTCAAAGTGACAGGTCAGATTTTACTTTTAAAAATGATTAAATTTGTTTTATGAAAGAACTATTTTTAAGACAAAGAATTTTGTGAAGGGTCCTGTTTTAACGTGAATTTGTAAAAGGTCCCTTTTAAAGAAACCAGTTTCTTCCTAAATAGATCCCTGAATGATTTTTTAAAACATTGTTATATATAGAAATGCTTTAGAACTAACAAAGATTGACATACAACTGATAAATAAAAGAGAAACTTGTCACAGATGCTTTACAGTACTACATATTGAGAAGGCTGCATAAAAATGATAATCCTATTATATAGTTTTTAATAAAATACAAACAACTAAAGCATCGAAAGTTTTATTAGTTCTCTTTTGACTATAATTTAACATTTAGACAGCTTAAATGTTTTCATGGAGAGCCTTCAAATTTTTTATTCATTAATAGGGAAGATATGAAGATATTAAATTTAAGATATACAATTATTAAATATAAATAGAGAAAAAAAAATTACAAATAAAACAAAAATAAGAATTTATTTACAATTCAGTCAGATAACAAGGCTAGTTAAAAATAGATTTAATATTAAGCACCTTTACTGATTTTACTTTTAAGAATTTTCATTCTTATTGTAACAAACAAACAAACAATAAAAAAATTATCACCCAAATAAAGAAAACCATATTTCTTTGCCCAGAAGAAAATTTTTATTTTTGTAAGGATGCTATTTGGAATTTTTTTTTAGTTCATTCCAGCACAATTCAAAAAATATATATACAGTAGAAGATCTTTATAACGGAAAACTAAAAACACAAGGTTGTGCGTTATATAGAATTTTGCGTTATATGGATCACATCATTAAATTCACCTTGTAAACATGGCCAGATATGTCTGAAACATATCAAAATACATTAGAATACCTTTATACTGTATTCCTTGTTACCAAGAGTTATCCAAATTATAATTTTTTGCATAATTAATTGGTCAGGCATTGTTATTTTACTTTATAAACATGATCCAAATATAACTGACACAACCATCCCTTATATTAGACATTTTCAGAAATGTTTATTGTGATAATAGCATTTTTTTTTCAGTAAATAGGTCTTAAATTAGAAGATAAAGTTGAACTAATGTATCAAATTTAGTCATCTAGAGAGTAGCAATATTTTACAATGTGAAAATGCAGATGCTTTTTAACTGCAAAAATCATTGTTTACATCTGAGAAGTTGTGCGTTATATGGAGAATTGCGTTATAAAGATCTTCTACTGTATTCTCAAAAGAAAAATACAGTTGATCCAGAGGTTCAAGAATTTCATTCACATACAAAGCATAAGTGAAAAGCTAAATATTAAATAAGTGAAAAGCTTTGCCACTAATATCCATAAAACTTAATTGAATGTATGCATACACTCAACTACACATACATTTATTTCTGTACTGGTAAACCATATAAACCTTTTGCCTGTTTTTTAATTATTCCTTTTTAAACTGAAACATTTAAAATTGGCATCTTGAGTAACATTTTAATTTACTTTAATTAATGTATGAAACCAAAAAAAAAAGTAGAGGGAATGGGTAGGGGATGCAAATGGAGACTTGTTCTTCTCCACTCATTCACAAACAAAAGAAAGTTATTTTATTAATTAGATAATGTAAAATTATATGAAATTACCAATAATATATTTGATCTGTTTTGTTAAATTACTAACTACGATTATTAAATTTATCTAGTCTAGAAATCTATCATTAATCAATGATTTAAAAAAAAAACTCACCTTTTTTGCTATTTTAAATAAAATTCTTACTATATCCAATAAAGTGATATCTAAATGAGTAAAAATATAAAATTAAGAAGCTAGAAAAAATATAGAAAATGAAACATCATTTTCTAAATAAATAGTTTCAAATGGAACACTGCATCTAAAAACAGGTGTCTGAATGTAATAATATTTTGTAATTACTAGGCTAATTTATCAAAAAATATTCACAGTGAATCAAGTGAATAACTTTGATCTTGTAAATCTGATAATGGAAAAATTCTCATACAAAGGGCTAGAAGGGGGAAGGAGTCCAAAAAGCTGGTAAATAAAAATTCAACTTTCTGTAATATTTCATATTTTTATGTCCAGATGGTATTCTGAATACATTTATCATGATTTATAAAAGGCCTTATTCTATTCTGTGGGTTGAATGGAAATTCATACACTAGTTGCCTTAAAAGGTTCAAAATGTTTGTGCTCCTTAAAATAACATCTTATAAAATATCTTCACTGTATACAGTTCAAACTTAAAGCAAGTATGGAGTTTTATTTAGTGACTAGTTAAATGAAAAATGTCTATCAATCGATCGAAATAAAATTACTGGATGCGCCCATGGAGCGCCTCTGCTGCCACAATCACAAGCATGACTTTTTCTGCAGTTTTGTTAAGGTTATTTCCCTTTCCAGTCAACCTGAAATATTAATTACAATCTAATTCCATTAGAATTAATCATTTTAGATTGCTGAAAATCCAAACAATAAACTTAATACATCTGGATACGATCTATACTAGGGATGCACAACCTGTGGCCTGCGATGGAGTAACGTGTGGCCCGCAAACTTCGTCAATTTATAAGTGCAAAAAATCATCGTTTTTATCCAAAAGTCGCAGGAAAAAAACGTAAATTTTGTCAATTTGCCACTGGAAAATTTGAAAATTTTGTTGGTCAAATAAGAATTGCAAATTTCGTTGATCGGGTGTGGAAAAAAAGCGAATTTTGTCGATAAAATCGCAAATTTCCTTGATCGGGCTCTCAAAAATTGCAGATTTGGTCGATGAAGCATGTTGGGGGAAAAAAAAATAATCCAAATACCACATCTCTGTGTCCAACTGTTGTTCCATAGCTCTATATATGATTGAATTAAATCACTGTGTTGATAAGCAATATAAGGAAGATGTGAAGACGAAATGGAAACTAAGTTCATTTTATTTAAAGAATTAAGACGTCTGTTATGAACAACCTTGTTCACTGCATGCAAAGAAAATGATAAGTTTAACAAACACAATCTAAATAAATTCCTCAGCCTTAACATGGCTGTAAACTTACTACTCCATAAACCATACTTGGAGTTACTGCTGGCCAGGCAAGTACACACACTGAACACATCCACTGAATCTGTATTTATACTGGCAAACACATTACAGTTACAGTTAATTCAATAACATTAGCATAGTTTGAGAAAAGGTTATGGTTACAAAATAAACCAACAGCTCAGTAAATAAGTTTAACAAGTAAACATTAACTCTAGTAATGGGTTACCAACCAACCTACCATTACTGAAAACTGTTGACATGGCATTAAGTTTGCAAGCTATGAGTGTGAAGTTGCTACCTTCACAAATAAACCAACTTTTAAATATCTTGCATTAAATAAAGATTAGAAAGTCCAACAGGAATGATAAGGTAATAAATATGAATAATTAACATTTAAACTTTAGATAATATGAAAGTAATGGTTTGTTTACTTTTTGTACCAGCCAGCAATGTTTAACTTTTAAACCCTTTTCTCAAACATGAATAAACTTTAAACTTTAAAAACAGCAAATTATATATAAATAATATATACATATTTTTATATTGTTTTAATGTTAGTCTTATTCTAAGTTTTTCTTTTCTTTTTCCCATAGAGCATGCAGTAGCGAAACATTTGACGCCTTTTGTACTCCAAGTTTGTTTCGTAATTTGGAGTAGATAAATCCAAAATTTGAAAATATCCGCTCAATTGATGTGGCATGCAAACATACCATGATCTGTATGAATTCACTTGGTATATTGTTTTTTTTTCAAGTCTTTCCACCAAACCGGTTCTGGAACATCCTGAGCTGAGAAGAAACTTTTAGGATATGGTGGAGATTCAGCTTCAAAAGCAATGACGAATATGAAAATTTGGCTTTATTTCAAGCTGCCATGTTCGAGCTCCTTCTCTCTGTTTATCATTTACAAACTTGAAATAATATGCACGAAAAAAGAAAAAATAATAATAGGGACTGTTTTACAATGTATAAAAATAAATTGAACATAAACAAATTGTTCTAAATAATTAAAATGAAACTAACATAATAAAACGAAGATATATTATTTATGTGTAAATATTGAAAATAACAAATAACAATCCATCTTCTAAGATTTAAAGAATGTTTAATTATATTGATTTCATATTATAAATCATTTACTTGGAGAACATTTGTGTTGCAATTGTGGTTTACATCTAATGTTTATGAACAAAAACAAACATTTAGAATCATTAAAAATCTAGGTAACTTGCGTTGTTAGTCACTGAGTAGTGGCCACTTTAGCTTTACCATAAGCTTTTTTTTTTAGCATAAATTAGATGCTCTTATACTACTTTTTAAAATGAATTTTATAGTAGTTTCAATATTTTTAGCCATTTTTCCTAGCATGGCATTGACAAATAATTTGAATTATGATTTATAATTTTATTACAACTTAATTATAGTACATAACTAAATGAAAATATTTATATAACATATAAATTACTTAATCAGTTTTTAGCTTGATTTAACATAAACATTTCGCTAATGGCTGCTAAAAAAAAATGTGTATAAGGCTTTTGACACTTTTCGACAGGTTTTCGACGTCATATCAAAAACCAATTTTTGACGTCAAAAACCCAACCCTGTCAAATGCTTTTATATTTCAAAGTTTAAAGGCATTAAAATATTAAATTTTAAAACAATTTTACATAATATTTTAAACAGAAACTTTTATTCTAATAAACAAGAGTTTTCTTTCAAGTAGCTAAACTTTATGTTGAAAAAACTCTGTTTTGAGTTATTTAAGAAGAGGATAGTTATAAAACTCTTTTAATTTATAAAATTTTAAATTTCATGGCGTCTTCTGAGAATTAAAACATGAATAAAATTTTCTTAAATTCTAAAAGAAACATTTTAAAATCAAAGAGAAATTGTGAAAAAATTGGAAGAAAAATTGTGCATGATCATATATTATTTGTTTGTCAAGAAGAGACTAAAGTAAAAGTAAATAAACAATGCAATCTGGATAAAAGAGTTTTAAGAATAAATTTTGAATAACTCTAATTTAAGTTAGCGAAAAAAGTATAAATAATATGAAAAAAGAAAGTGATTTAACAGATTTCAATTCACTACTCGATTTTTAAAAAAACTGCGATTTGTAATTATTAGAATTTAGAATAAAGGTTAAATATGCGTTACTTAGCCCATTTTCCCATAAATTCAGGTAGACACTGAAAAAAGAACAGCTGGGTAAAACGGCACAATTTTATTTCAGTACATAGCACAAATATAGAAGAGTATTTTTGAACATGTTGTATGAACTTACGATTTCTCGAATCACACTGATCTTGTCGAATTAGAAACACCTTCAAATGAGCCAGCCTTTGACAGAATAAGAGAATACTGACTATATCCAACCTTCATACGAATTCTTGGCTGGTCTTTGAATAACGACGATTTATTAATAGTAAACAAATACAGATATTATCTCTGACACCACACCGAATAATATTTCTTAGAATCAACAGAATATAAGACTGCGCGTACTTTCATTTCACCATTCGAATTCAGACTGTTTTCGTTTCGAGAGATCGTACCTGTAGGTGCTGACATCACCCTTTCACGTCAGTCGTTCCGTTGCCCAGGTAACGAGCTTATTCCCCAACCGTGTGTTTGTTCATAACCTCCGGGGGGCTTCACGTAAAGCAGCAATCTGCTGAATCGGACGCTTGAATGTATCTTCACCGCTACGGATAGTCACAACTCTGACCACACCGTCAGCACCAGAATGGATGTTTTCGACCAGGGCTAACTTCCAATGAGTTGGATGAATTGAAGATTCTTTTACCAAGACTAGTTGACCAATCTTGACAATATGGTTGCCCCTTTTCCATTTATGCCTTAAGGACAATGTTTGGAGATAATCATTAGTCCAGTGTTGCCAGAAATTATCCCAAATCTTGGTACACAGCTTCCACCTGGAAGAGAGACTAATGCATGGATTATTATGAGATGACATGTCAGGTAAAGCAAGTAATGTATCACCAATGAGGAAATGTCCTGGAGTTAAAACGGATTAGTCATTAGGATCTGTTGATAAAGGAATAAGTGGACGAGAATTTATACATGCTTCAATAAGGCATAGGTTTGTGGATAGTTCCTCGAAAGTCATGAGAGTACCTTGGCATGATGTGGTTAGATGCCGTTTGGCTAGCTTTATGGAAGACTCCCATAATCCTCCAAAGTTTGGACCATAATGAGGTATGAAATACTAAAGAATTTAGCCTTGTGCTCAAAAGTCTAGGACTTTTGATGCTTTGAGAATTAGGAACAGTCTTTTAAGATATGAAGCAAAATCAATTCCTTTGCGCTGGAACGCACTGCAAGGATTAATTCGTGAAGAGGGCAAGTCACCCATGAGTTGAGTAAGCGGTTTGGCAGATATTCGAATGCAACGAATACACGTTCTTAACTGTTGATCTGCCATCTGGAATCCAAAATTTTTGACGAATTAAGGAAAGAACATGATCAAGCAACTACTCGGATTACTTTTGTATATGCAGAGAATCTGGGTAGAATGTCCACATCATTTTCTAGTTGATTTATTAAACAAGAACTTTCGGAGGTAAAGACTCAACTGAAAATTTTGAAGTTGGAGATGGTTCATCAATGAAAGGATTAGAAGATTTATAGAGCCAAGTAGGCCCAGCCCACCAATATTCACAATCTTTTTACTGACAGGGATATAGTGGCCGTGTTGCACAATCTGCTGGATTATGTTTACAAGGAATATGATGCCAATTTTCAATTGAGGTCAAATCTCTGATTTTATTGGCATGGTGAAGCACGAATTGATTGTCTTTGGTTGGAGGTTTCAAAATCCAGCTTAATGTAATGGTCGAATCTGCCTGCAAGAATGTTTCGTGGAGAGCGTCAGGCAATGCATCTTGCACAACTTGAATAAGGTTTGCTAGCAAAAGAGCTGAAGATAGCTCTAACCTTGGCAATATAATTGCACTGGCGGGTGCTATTCTTGTTTTAGCAGCAACTAGCATTACCGTGACAGGATTAAAAGTTTTTATATATACAACCGCTGCGTATGCACGTATTGAGGAATCGTAGAACACACAGAGTTCGAAAGGCGATGATGTGCTGAAATTCATGAATCGTGGAATGTGCATAGAATTAAAAGCATTTATTTCGGAATGGAATCTATTCCACGTTTCTAGAATAACTGAGAGAAGAGGATCGTCTTACTTCAAGTCTGCCTTCCACAATTCTTGCAATAAGATTTTCAACATAACAATGGAAGGTGACAAAAGACCCAAAGGGTCAAAAATACGCGCACTTATTTATTGATAATAATTGCTGTTTAGTGTGTACATTAGGTTTTTCTACAACTTGTACTCGTAGGGAATCTGTTTCCCGGTTCCACTCTAGTCCGAGAATTCTCTGGGATGAATCGGGATTTAAAGAATGTGTTAAGCTACTTGCCTTCAAGGAATCTGGCAAATGTTCAATAGCAAGGGGTTTGTTAAGTTAAAGTTCCAATTTCAAAATTTAATGCCCAAATTCAAACAGTATAAGAGCAATTTTGAAAAGCTCTCAGATTTTTATAGAGATATTCTCGATGGTGAGGCATATGGCAAAATAAAAAATCTAAAATACAGTGACAACATTTCATTGCAATTTAACATCGACGGAATACCCATGTACAGGAAATCCAACTATCAAATTTGGCCTATTCAGTGCCTGATAAATGAATTACCACCAGATAAAAGAAAAAATCACATTTTAATGTGTGGCTTGTGGTTTGGACCTCGTAAGCAGCATATGGATGTTTTTTTAAAAGCCTTTTTTAAGGAATTATCACATTTATGTGAATCTGGATTTCATTGGATTGATGCTACAAACGGTAAAATAAACATTACCAAAGTTTTTCCCATCATCTGTAGCAGTGATGCACCAGATCGAGCAGCTATACAGAACTTTGTTCAGCACAATGGGAAATATGGCTGCGGGTTTTTTCAGCATTCTGGAGAACGAATTGAGAAGGGCAAGGGGTTTTGCCGCATTTATGCACTTGAAAATCCACTTCCTGAAGTTCGTTCTTTTCAAGAGTGTGTGGATTTTGCAGAAGAGGCTTCCTTGACAGGTATAGCAGTTTGTGGTGTAAAAGGGCCAACAAAACTAATGAAATTGTATCCACATTTTGATTTAGTTCAGAGTTTTGTACCTGATTACATGCATGCAGTCCTATTAGGGGTTGTCCGGCAAATTTTAAACCTCTGGATTCAGACATCATCAAACGAGTTTTCACTAAATAAAAAAGCCTTAAGGATGCTAGATGAATGCATTTCAAATACAAAATTTCCAAAAGAAGCAACAAGAAAATTGCGTTCTATGAACGACATTTTATTTTGGAAAGGCTCCGAATTCAGGATTTTCATGTTAGTTTCGCCTATACTCATGAAAAAGTTAATTCCCAGGAATGTGTACAACCATTGGTTGTTACTTGTACATGGCGTAACATTGCTTCTGGGAAATGAAATAACAAGAATTTATGTAGAAGATGCAGAATTTGCACTGCAGAAATTTATCTATGGTGTAAAGGATATTTACGGCCTCCAAGAACTGAGTTATAATGTTCACTTGCTGCTTCATTTACCACAGGCTATGAAATCTTGGGGTCCACTTTGGGCTCATTCTTGTTTTTTATATGAAGATTCCTTAGGTCAACTGAAACGATTTCATCATGGTACTAGGGGTGGGGCTAATCAAATTTTGTCTACCTATGCTATGCAATCTGTACTAAAATTGTTAATTTTGCAAGAAAATGTGAAAAATTCGAGAGTTCACTTTTTTGCTGACAGAAAACATGCTGAAAAAGCACCATTGTACAGAAAAAAAAATGTCAAATTAAATGATTGTACATTGCTTGGGATTCAGAAGACAGTTAGGTTACCAAGAGTTCACGAAATAGAACTTTTAAAGCTGTTACCTAATACTTATGGAAGAAGGATCTCAAGTGTGGCATCATTTGAAAGGATGTTATTTTGTAATAAATTATTTAGCACAGAAAGTTAGAGTGAGAAATTTATTAGGGCAGATTACATAGTAGGTATAGCACAAATGTTTGCCTGATTTTAAGTCATATAATTGTTCATGATGAAGAAATGTATTTGATTGGTCAAAATTGTCTAAAAAAAATGAAGTCTGATAATGATATAGGCTTCATTTGTAGAAATATTTTAATATATGACCATTTAGAATCTGATCTTGTTTTGACTATAAGACCGGTAGATATCATTAGCAAGTATGTAATTGTACCATTTAAAGATGATGATAAAGATACTACATGTTTAATACCTTTAAATAATATTGCTGAACAGTAATTTTGAGCATTACTTTTAAAATTGTATACTAAAATCTGCAAACGCCTAAAATCCGCACATCATCACAGACGTAAACAATGGAACTTTCAGTTCAGATGTAGGGAAAAACATTACAGAATTTTTTAGTTTTATATCATTCCTTATTATTTTAATATGTAACAATTGATAATATGACTGAACTTGTCATTTTTCATGGAAGAAGTATAAATTTATTTCTGAAAAAAAATCAAGATATTGCTGATATCACTGGTAATCACAAACTTTTTACCAAATATATTTATATATTAATCAAGCTTCTTTTGGTTATTAAGACTGGCTAAATCTGAAATAAAACTTCCTCACTTTATGATTTTGATGTGAATTAATAGGATACCTTTATGAGGGAAGTTTCATTGAATAATTTAAGGAAAATGTATCTCATCTTTATTATGCATATTTAATTATACATTATTTATTATTTATTTGACCTTTATTTTTAATAATTTAATCATTTTTAAAATTATCCTACTTTTTAGTTTATTACTTTACTTTGCAAGCATTCAATCAGTTCTTTTATTTTATTTTTCTGATCGAGTGCATAAACTCCTTCCTTAATTCTTTTTATGTTTATGCGTAAATAGTAATTTACCATTCCTAAATTTTTCACTTCATATTCTTTACTCAGTTGTTTCATTATTTCATTTATTTCCTTAGTATCTCCTGAAATTAAAAGGTCATCAACATAAATGATGATATAAGTTTTATTTCAGTTAGTTTATCGTGTGAAGAGACATGGATCAGCGGTGCTTTGCACAAAATCAAGTTTGTTTAAACTTTCAGCTATTTTAATATTCCATGCTCTTGCTGCTTGTTTTAAGCCGTATATAGCTTTTCTTAACTTACATATTTTATTTTCTTCTCCCAGTTTAATATGTCCTTCTGGTTGCGACATATAAATAACTTCTTCTAAATTTCCACGGAGAAACACGGTCTTAATGCTTTACATTTAAATTTTTGTGAGCTGCACACGCTAGAAATGCTCTTAGCATTGTGTAGGCTACTACTGGTGCAAAGGTTTCATAGTAATCACTACCAAATTTTTTAGAATAACCTTTCGCTGCCAAACGCGCTTTGTATTTATTAATTTCTCCATTTGAATTATATTTTATCGTAAAAACCCATTTATTTCCAATTACTTTTACGCCTGGTGGAGGATCAAAGAGATCCCAGGTGTTATTTTTCATTAACGAAGCAATTTCTTCATTAGTTGCTTTGTACCATTGTCTTTTATCATATGGATTTTTTAGATTTTCTATATCTTTAAAGTCTTTTGGTTCTATAATTTTATTTTCTTTAGTAATATAAGCGAGTCTATCAGATGGAACACCTCTATTCGATCTTTGGGATCTTCTAGGTTCGTTTGTTGTAGTTTCCTCATTGTCTATTTGCTTTCCTTCCTGCATATTTATAATAATTTCTGAGGAATTTCCCCCTGCTTTTTCGGGTTGTTTCTGAACTTCACTTTCATTTTTCAGAATAGTATTTGGTGGTGTGTTTGAATTAAAGTTTTCTAAGAATCTGACGGTTCTCGTTCGTATGATTTTATTGTCACCAGTATAGATCTTATAACCTTTTTAGATCTATTGTCGTAACCGACAAAAATTCCTTCAATTGCTTTATCGTCAAGTTTTCCTCTTTGGGATTTGTCGAGATAAGCGTAAGCTTTACAGCCAAACATTCTAATGTTGCTTAAATCTGGTATTTTATTTGTCCGTAACTGGTATGGTTGGTTGGTTGGTTGTATGGGGTTTTATGGCGCAAAGTCCCAGTAGGGACATGCTGCGCCAAGACAAAGTCAAAATGTAAAAATGTATATATCCAAAAAAACGATTAAAAGAAGAATAACAAAACGGTGATAAAAACAAAAAAATTAATGAAAACAGTAATATGTATATCTAAAACCGTTTAAAAGAATCAAAGGTTCATAGTTAAAAATCAAGCGTATTATAATTAAAAACTGTGGAGTTATTAATTTAATAACTGTTAAAATACACAAAGTTTAAAAGGATGTACAAATACTACATGAAAACAAGGTTAAAATCACATGAGTAAAAAACAATGTAAAATCAATTAGGTAAAAATTCCTCTAAAACTGTATTTCCTTCATCACCACTTGATTCATAAGAGTCGGATTCCATTGCTTCATCGACATAGTGCTGCAGTTGTTTTGAGTCCTTTAAGTTAGAGACAGACGGATTTAAACAGCTGTTCTTGTTCTTTTTCTTCACAGTGTTCCACTGTGAAGAGCCCCCAATTGATTTTCTCTCTTTCTGAAGGCAAATTTTCTTGCTTGGTTTCACTGTTTGAGTAGTATCAGGTTTCTGTGATGTTTTTTTAGATTTAACAGCCTTAGTATCAGTCTGGAGTTCAGATGACTTTTTGGATTGAACTGGTTCGGATGACTTTTTGGATTGAACTGGGCCGGATGACTTTTTGGATTGAACTGGGTCGGATGACTTTTTGGATTGAACTGCAGGTTTTTGTGATTGACTAGTTTGATATACTATAGTAACAGGTTCTGAGGATGGTAGCCAACATTCTAATAATGGGGTTGCATAACATTTAGAACCACAGCAGACATCACGAGTTTGTATCTTTGTGGTGCTGAGTGGTACTGTCATAGGTGAGTTATTTAGTGGAACGGAAGGTTCGGTCTGGGTGCTTATGTGCCTTACAGATTTTGGTTGTTGTTTGAGTAGACTAGAGTAGGAGACTCCGACTGACGGAGTCCTGGATTCAACAACTTTGCGGGCTTCAGGATAGGAGAGATTTTGAGTTACTTTAACAGAAATGATTTCTTTTTCACGTATCCAGGTAAGACAAGAACGGGAGTATGCAGTATGATTACCCTTGCAATTTATGCAGCGTTCAGGATTTTCACATGATTTATTGTCATGGCCAACTTCTGCACAACGTGCGCAGGTGGTGGAACCCCGGCAGTTAGTAGTAGTGTAGCCATAACGCTGGCAATTAAAGCAACGTAGAGGATTAGGAATGTAGGGACGGACAGGACAATTAAGGTAACCAGCTTTAATTCTTTTTGGTAAGGTGTGGCTATTGAAAGTCAGAATGATGTGCTTTGTGGGAAGCACTTGTCCATTCCGATGGAGTGTAATACGTCGTGCATCTATGACATTTTGATCATTTAAATTTTGTAAAAGTTCATCCTTGGTAGAAAATAAAAGATCTGGTTCGGATATTACACCACGGCTTGTATTTAGGGTTTGATGTGCTTTAACAGAAACAGAGAATGGACCTATTGTATTACAATTTGATAGAAATTCAGACTGGCTGGCTGAAGTAACCTCAACCAATAAATCTCCAGACTGCAGTTTTTTGAGATTATGACCATCACCGAAAACAGACTGAAATGTTTTTGCAATAAGGAAAGGTGAAGTTTTCTTAAATGAACTATCGGACAGGCTATCAGTACGTTTGATTACAAAGAAGCGAGTGAAAAGATTGCTCTGTACAGTTTGTTGCTCTCCACATGGGAGAGGATTTGAAGGAAGTGAAGTATTTCCATCCATGTTGGGAAAAAAATCAATTCAGACCCCGGCCGCACCACCCACTACCGAGCCCAACAAGGGGATGCACATTCGTGCACCAGTGCTAACCAGGGCCCATACGGTCACAAGACACTCCTATACCAGTCTCCACAATAAACGAGATGGCTAGTAAGTACTCGCTCACTTGATCCCCAGCCAGTGACAAGTCAGCTGACCAGCCGATTGATGCATACGGGACCAATATGCACCTCCCGTCTACCTGAAGCAGAGGCCAAAGCAGTGTGTTGGTTTCCCTCAACTGCCAGGATCCCCCTTTCCAGGGACACGGGTCGCCACGCACGGCAAACACGTGGGTGGTTTACAATTCCCCATGAGTCGATATACAGGATGATATCGGCTCATGCAGAATTGCCCTCACCTCCGAAGAGGAAACCACAATGAGAGTGAAACAAAGAGGAAAGAAAGACAAGAGGAATAAGAGGAAAAAGAAAAGAGAAAGATCGCTCAGGAACCCGGGGTTGCGAAGCCCGTGAATACCTAAAGAAGGTATCCCCCTGGGGGGCGTAACTGGTATGGAGTTGAAATTATGACCTTTAGTGGGGAGTCGATTAGTTAAGTATACCGCTGTATTTAGAGCTTCACCTTAAAACTTCTGAGGTAGTTTCGCTTCTGATAACAGGCATCGTGTCATTTCAACTAGTGTGCGATTCTGCCTCTCCGAAACGCCGTTCTGAGGTAACTGATGGTGTATACCTGCTTCTTTTAAGTATTTTTCGGTACTTTTCGGTTAGCCGGGCACCAGTGTTATATATACATGTATATATACATATATATTTACATGTACAATATGTGTATATGTATACATATGTATATTTACATATGTCTGTATATAAATATGTATATATAACACTGGTGCCCGGCTAACCAAAAAGTACCTATTTTTCTATTTCATCACTGGTATATTCCCCTCCGTTATCAGTTCTTAGTTCTTTAATTGTACGATCGAATTTATTTTTAGTTATGGCTACGTACTCTTTTAATTTAGTGACGACTTCACTTTTCTTTGATAAAAGAAATACCATTGTAAACCTACTGAAGTCGTCATTAAATGTGAGAAAGAATTTCTTTCTTCCTATACTTTCTGTTAGGTAAATTTGCATAGTTTTCTTGTTTATGTTTGTAAAGGTCTATTTCATATAAATTATCTTTAATTTTCCCTTCTATAAAGGTTATCCAGTTTTGGGTTAATTTACAGGTTTCGTTTTCAAAAATGAGCTTACAACCATGCTTCACTGCTTTAGTTACAGACATTACATTTGACTGTATTTCTGGCACATATAAAACTTAATTTAAAGTAATGTCGTTTGATTGTGTTTGTAATTTTATTGTGACTGTCCCGTGTGAATCGAGAATTTTTCCGTTGGTTATCGTGACTGTATTTTTATTATTTGTATTGATGTCACTGAATAGGTTTATATCATTACAAAGATGTGACGAACTACCAGAATCTACAATCCAGGTAGATTTATTTTCAATGTTCGCGAAAAAAGAACAATGTTTATGAGACACCGTAGTATCTAAAGTGGTTTTGTTTTCTTTGTTACTATTCCCCAGAGTCTGTGTGTTTGTTTTTATTTCTACTTCCGGAGTGATTTTGTTCGTTTCAGAACATAATGCAACATTTTGTTTATTTCTATTCATTGTTTGGTTTTTAGAATTTGAATTTTTATTCTCAAGGAACCAACAATTTAATTTTTGGTGATTACGTCTTTTGCAGTAAGAACACAACATATTTTGTTCTTGTTTTTGATATTGTGGTTTAGAATTATGTTTTACTGCTTTGTACGCATTTTCGCGCAACATATTATTAGAGCTATCTTGTCTCCTTTGATACTCATCAGTTATTGGGAGTACAAATTAATTCGGTCCGTTTTCAATAGATGGCTCTGGCTGATTTGTTTACTGAATAATGATAGATGTTTTTGGCATTGTTAGAAAGGTTTGACCTTTGTCAACCATATTCAGTCAACGAAGCTTCGTGTTTTATACAACAAAATTGGTTTTCTGAGCATTCAATATGTCGAGTTTTGTGCTAAATAAACAACATTTGCGGGAAGTTTTGATTTTCTTTTTTAATTGGAAGAAAAGTGCCGCTGAAGCGCATCGATCGCTTGTGGAAGTATATGGTGAATCTGCGCCATCTGATAAATCATGTAGAGAGTGGTTTTCGACGCTTCAAAAATGGTGATTTTAGTGTCGAAGACAAGGAGCGCCCGGGCCAGCCGAAAAAGTTCGAAGACGCCGAATTGGAGGAATTGCTCGATCAAGATCCGTGCCAAACGCAACAAGAGCTTGCAGGATCGTTGGGAGTCACTCAGCAAGCAATTTCCGCACGCTTAAAAAACATGGGAATGGTTCAAAAGCAAGGAAATTGGGTCCTATACGAGTTGAAACCACGCGACGTTGAAAAGCAATTTTTCATCAGTGGACTGCTGCTCGAACGACAACAAAGGAAAGTTTTTTTGCATCGAGTTGTTACTGGAGACGAAAAGTGGATACACTACGATAACCCCAAGAAGAGAAAGTACTATGCTCGGCCTGGTGAATCATTGCCATCGACGTCAACATCAACGCCAAAATCGAATATTCATGGTCTGAAGGTAATGCTGTGCGTTTGGTGGGATCAGACTGGGATAGTGTACTATGAGCTGCTAAAACCTGGCGAAACAGTTACTGGCCAACGCTACCGACTGCAATTAATGCATTTGAGTCGAGCATTGCGTGAAAAACGGCCAACAATGCTCGGCCCCATGTGGCAGTTGTCGTTAAAAATTACTTGGAAACGTTGAAATGGGAGGTCCTACCCCATCCGCCGTATTCGCCAGACATTGCTCCTTCTGATTATTGGTTGTTCCGACGGATGCATCACGATTTGGCTGGACACCGCTTCCCTTCTTCCGAAGAAATTCAAGAATGGCTCGATTCATGGTTTGCGTCCAGAGAGGACTCATTTTTCAGAGATGGAATCCGAAAATTGCCAGAAAGGTGGACAAAGGTTGTGGCTGCCGATGGACAATACTTTGAATAACATGTTTTTTCATTTTGATAATAAATAAAATGTTTTTTTAACGAAAAAAAAACGGACCGAATTAATTTGTACTCCCAATAGTTAGCCCTTTATGAATTCTGAATTTAATTTTTCTTCATTTCCGCTTCAAGTGCAATAATCAAAGTGTCATAACTCGGTGGGAGGGAGCATAGGAGTAACGCGGATAAATGCGTATACTTTATTTCTTCCCCAATCACCTTTAGACTGTCGGCGGTTTCTAATATTTTTACAATATGACTTATCATGTCACCATTTTCCGCGAGCTTAATACTATACAGTTTTCTCAGTAAGTACAAATTACTGGAAAGGTAAGGTTTGCACGCTCGTGTATAGTTTTTAAGACATTCCAAGTTGTCTTGGCTGTCGTTTCATTTTTCACATAAATGAGTTGGGAGTCTTCCAAAGTTAAAATAATTGTCGTCCTAGCGCGATTATCTTTCTTTGTCCACTCATTAGTTAGTGGTGTTGCAGGGTCATCCTGTGTATAATTAAACAAATCTTCACGCATAAGGAGCATTTTTGTCTTAAAGCTCCATGAAGCATAATTATGTGTATTTAATTTCTCTATGTTAAATGTTTCTTTTAAGGAGGAAGCCAGTGTTTTATTTTTAAGAATTACCTTTATATAAGTTTCTTAACTTTCCAGAGTTTTTCAAAATTGTCGTTTATTTTTATTATAATTGTTTTTTCATATAGTTTATTTAAAATAGAAGAGAGCAGTTACTCACAGCCTCAGTGTCTCATAATCTGTTAATTATGTGAACCACGGCAGTTACTAAACGTTGCTTCTCTTCATGAATTAGTTTTATACATAATATTTCTCTTCGTACAGCATTTTCACATAAAGAGAAAGATAAAATAATGGCATGCTCCTACCTTTATTGTCCAGTGTTGAACGAATCACGTAATCCAAAAAGCAAGAATAAATCCATGTGAGTAAAAAAAAAACACAATAATCCAGTTGGTTTGAAGAAAAGGCACAGGATACGAACTACTAATTAATGAAAAAAAAGAAGGTTAAATAATGATTACATTTAAAGGTTTGTATTTAGTTTACATATTAAATTTTTATATTTTAAGGAGCAGAAGTATATTCTGCGTGCTATGCTTAGGGCATCAAATTAGAGACTAACTAAAATAAGAATGTTAATAGTTCATCGGTCCTCTGATTGCATCACATTGCGTAAGTGTTCTTACATATAATAGATGTGGAAAAAACATTTTCCTTGCGCGTGCAAGAGGGACAAAATGGCTTCTTTCATTGCCATCAGGTAAACTGATTTCATCTCACAAATGCAATCTGGATGATAAACACTGATTTAATTATTTCACAATGTCTTGCAATTTCAGTAAATCACTTTCACTTTTTAACACAGCCACTTTGCATGGGAGACGTTTCCAGAGTTTCTATTTGCCAACTCTTGGGCGCATTCACCTGTCAGTACCGCATGACATATATCCCATATATATTTCTGATCGGTGCTCAAATCTTTACTATCAACCTCTGGAAAAATACTATCTATTTTGATATACTCAACAACTGGTAAATCTTGGCAGTTTCTTAAACTTTCACGTATAGGACCACTGAAAGAGGTTAGTTCAGAAGTTGGACCATCGAGGCAACAAAATCTTTCCTAAGAGATAATTCGTTTAAATGAAGCCTACAAATCACTACTTGTACTGGGTACTACCTGTACTAAGCACTTTCAAATAATGCAATTGTACCATTAGAGACTCCAGTATTGTTGCCATACCATCACATCCAAGAGCTTTAATAGTTGTCTCATCAATGCAGTTACATTTTATGTGTTTCAGTATTGATGATACTATGTCCTTCCCAGAACCCTTGCCTAGAGTTACAAGATATGCTGAACCTGGTTCTTCAATCAAAGATATAAGTTCTTCTTTGTATGGTTTTCCGGACAGATTTACAACATACATATTCTTTGATTATAGTTTCATCTTTACGACCGTCAAAATAAAGAGCAATTATTTTAGAGGTATGAGTTGAATTAATACTTTGATGGTACTTCACTCTTTCACGAAACAACATTTAAATCTTGCAAAAGAGCACTGCTAGTTGAGCTCCTGCTCTATCGGAAACGGCTCTGCGATCACATGCTCTTGAAAATGATGACAGATTTACTGGTAGGCCTTGTTTTATTTGAAACGTTAGAACTTCCCCACTAAAAATAATCTGTAGATTTTCTTAAGAAATTGGAATTTCTTCAGAATTTCTACAAAAATTTCAAGACATTCTGCAGATTTACTTTTATTTTTAAATAATCTGCAGAATTTTTGAAGACGTTTCGTAGACATTTTAAAGATTTGATCCACCTTTAAAATATCTGAAGATATTTCGTAGACATTTTGAAGATTTGATCAACCTTTAATATATCTGTAGAATTTTTTAAGACATTTTGAAGATTTGATTCACCTTTAAAATATCCGAAGACATTTCGTAGATTTGATCAATCTTATTTTTGAAGACGTTTCGTAGACATTTTGAAGATTTGATCAACCTTTAAAATATCTGGAGAATTTTTGAAGACATTTCGTAGACATTTTCAAGATTTGATCAACGCTTAAAATATGTTCAGAGTTTGTGAAAACATTTCGTAGACAAGGGATGGAAAATCAAAAATCCATTTTTGTTGCAGGTCATATTAGTTTTTGAGCAGTAAAGGCCAATTTTGGAGCAGGTCAATTGCAATTCGGGATTGGGTTAATTACATTTGTTACAGCTCCAAATTAAAAGTAAATATGCTTTATTGCTTTGTACATGAACTTTTCTTTACCATCACAAAAATTTGATAGAAAATTTAAACAACCCAAGCGATACCTGTAATCATAAGAAATCACCAGTTTGTACAGTGGATTTCTTTTTTTAAAAGTAGTATATAATGAGTAAAAGACACATTTCAAAATCAGGGTCAAAAACATTAACTTTATGGCCAAATGCATTGTAGACTTTGTGAAGAGTGCATGCTTAATATCAACAGTGTTATTGTTGATTTCATGCAATTTGTTTTTTAGTCTCTTCATGACATTTTGTTTGCCGCTAAAGAATGATAGCAACCAATCTTTTGGCTAATTGGATAAAGCTGGCCTTTTGTAATCAACAAATCCTCTGATTTGGTATTGCGAAGCGACCAAATGACCGAGTGATTTAAAATTGAAAAAAGGATTAACTGTAGAATAGTAACCTGTGTAAATTTTACTCACCCCCCCCCCCCCCAATAGTTGGCTAATCCCCCAGCAACCAATCTTTTGGCTAATTGGATAAAGCTGGCCTTTTGTAATCAACAAATCCTCTGATTTGGTATTGCGAAGCGACCAAATGACCGAGTGATTTAAAATTGAAAAAAGGATTAACTGTAGAATAGTAACCTGTGTAAATTTTACTCACCCCCCCCCCCCCTCTTTTTGTTTACACATTAAGTATACTTATTTTGCTGCATTATAAGGATATGTTTATTGAGTAATTTTCTGAATAAAATTTAAATGTATGAGTATATATGTAAGAATTATTTTTTTTAAATGCGCCTTGAATGTATTTTAAAATAAGGAGTGAGTAAATTTTATGCATGGTTAGCATTTAAGTACTAAATATAAAGGTTAGTATTCTAGGATTAAATAAACCTTTTAACAAACTGACCTGTCTTCAGAAATTCTGTAGATTTTGAATACACAGTGAATGTACTTCACAAAAACTAAAAATTATTTCATCCTTCCATTCGCAATAAGAGAAAAAATGACATTTTGTGACACAAAGTGAAATATTATTGACTATAAATTTATATATATATATATGTATGAGGACATAAGTTTAAAATCTTATGCCTTATCCAGCAAATTAAATTCTGGGAAAACGCGAGAAACCTTTCACTGTGTCAACTGATTTTTCATAGTAAACCAAGATTTTAAAGTACCAGAAATAAGATTTTTGGGGGCGGTTGGGAGGGGGGGGGGGATGCAGGTTTACCTGTAGAATAGATTAATAGAGAAAACACGAACTAAATTCTGTAGAAGGAGAGATTTGAAACTGATGCTCTCATAACACTTTTCAAAGAATAAATGATTGTTGAAAAATAATTCTAGTCAAATAACTGACAAGACTTTCTTGAAATGTCAAAAATCTTGAAAGCTTTTTATGCATTTATTTTAATGGAAGAATATGAAGTCGTTTACTAAAAAGTTATGCTTGTATGCAAAATCGAAAGTCCCGAATTTGTTAGTTTCATATACAAAAGCGTCTTAAAAAGAAATATTTAGACATTAATCATTATTCCTCATTTTTTGTTTATGCTTAGGGTTAAACCAGAAAGAAAAAAAAATCACATGGCAATTCAGAAAATTATAAATTTAATGAATATTAAAAGATTCTTTACCTAATTTTCATAGCGAAAAGAAAAATTGAATTTATGTAAATTTTCTATACCTAAAAAAGATGGTAAGATATTAGCTTTTAACACCCCCTTCTCTTCTTTTCCCTTAATATAATGAATTTTCATCATGGGCAATATTTAATTTGTTTGCTTCCGCTTCCACTCAAAATAGACAGTACATTTTTTTCTTACATTAACAAAACTTGAATATTAGGAAGTATTTCTTGCCTAAATAAATAAAAAAATTCCAAATAAAAATATTTTATTAAAATACATCATTGAATAATCTTTATAATTGCATACTTTTATATTGACATATACAATATTTTGCAAACAAAAAAGTTTGAAGAAGATGACAGCAGTGTTATGAGGGAATAGAACATAATACCCAGAACAGCAAGTTAGTTTTATAGTGCTAAGCAAAAGACTACCTTGATTTCTTCCCTTTAGAAATTTTTACTGTTCATGTTAACCCTTATGTCACATTCGTGTGGCCCCCGAACACTAACAACCTCGCACCCCTAATGCATCTCTGGAATTTTGAAATGGACTTTCCGCGGATGGGAGATGCGGGGGTTTGGAGAAAATAAACATTGGACGGGGAGAGCAGAGAGAGGCCCTTGACCTGGAAGGATGAACACATGTTTGGCCGCTGGTCGCAAAAACTGCGTTTGTTTTTATTATCGAATGCTCTGAAACCACGGGAGAGATAGGCAATGAGCCTAGCCCGTTGATGTATTAGAAACTGTAAATACTTTTTTTTTCTTATTAAATGTTCTTTGTTTTGTTTAGAGGCATGATTACTCATTGGTCTCATCAGTACTAATAACTATCGGGAACCGTTACACGAGAAGACGCCTCGTGACATTGGCGCAGTCGACAGGATAGACTGATGAGACTCACATTGCGTGCCTCTATGGATGCTTATGCCCAGTTAGGGCAGCAAAACGAAAAAGAACATCGTGATGTATTGATGGTGAAGCTGATGGACGTAGATGGAAGATACTATAGCTGGTGAGAGGCTGGAAGAGATAGAAGCAAGCCTTTTAGATCACCTGACGTCACAATTCTGGTGGAAGCAAGAATACTGGGAATGACTGGTGAGTGGAGATTATTTTTTTTTTTTCCATTTGTACCAGAAACAGGTACGTTTTGTTATAAAAGGATAAGGTTATAATAATAGTGGGTTATTTAATTTAATTGGTAATGTTAAGAGAAAAAAAAAAGTGGTTGTGGTTGTCTGTTAGGAATGAGTGATGGTGGGATTAACCGGCATAATTGTATGTAAACGTATTCAGATATTTTTTTTAGTGTATTATTACTGTTATTATTATTGTAGTATATGCTGGATAAAATGGTTTTATGTCAGATTGAAATTTAGAATATATATATATATACAACTATATATAAATTTTGGGGCTAATTAAGTACCATAGAATTCTTTGGTTTGTTTGTTCTGTTTGGTTACTGAAAAGGGCTGGAAAATGACCTTTCTAATGAAAGGTAGTAGGGCAGATTTAGCTCAAGTAGTTGAGGAATTGGGAGAACAAGTGCCTGAAAAGGGAACCAAACTCCAACTCAGTAAAATTATTTTGGAACACGCGGATTATGAGGAAGCCATGATAAAAGAATTGCTAGAACAAATTATAAGTGAACGAAAAAAACTTGAGGGTGAGGAGAAAACGCGAAGCGCCCGCGAAAATGAAATAAAACTTAAGGAACTCGAAATTCAACAACGACAGGGCTTGAGTGGGAATCAGAGGGAAATAATAAATAATTCTGAAGATGGACTAGCAAAATATTTACATATAGTAAGAGATCAAATGCCTCGCATTCCAGAAAAAACAGAAAATTGGGTTTTCTTTTTTCACCAGGCAGAAACCCTGTTTGAAATCTATTCAGTACCAGAGCAATATTGTGGTAAAATAATTCTGAACAGACTTGGAAACTTTATTAGAAGCCTAACGAATAGTTTGGGAACCAACCAATTATCTAATTATACCTCCATTAAGGAGTGTATCTTAGCGGAAAATGCGTTGACTCCATTACAACACAAAAAGAATTTTGAGGCATGTTATAAACAACAAAACGAAAGTTACATCCAATGGGTAGCGAAGGTTAAAACCAACTTAGATTTTTATTTAGAGAGCCGGGAGGTGAAAGATTTCAAATCATTAAAAGATCTTATCATATCGGATAAAATTAAGGACTCGTTAACAGGCAGCATGAAATCACATATATTAGTGAAAGAGGGGTCCAATAGGATGACACCGGTGGATCTTGCTAAGACACTAGATATATATGTAGAGGCCACCCCGCCATTGAAAGGGAGAGATTTTTATCGTGAGAGAGATCAGAGAAGAGAATTTAAGCCATTCAGGCAGGAAAGGGTAACCCCAGTAGTGGAGAGAGGAAGTGCTCGCCCCCCAGTAGCAGTGAGGGAGGGAGTAAGAACGGTATGGAGAGAGAGAAACAAAAAGTGAAGTTTCCTTTGCTCTGGTCCGCATTACCGATATCAGTGTCCACAGCGAAAGGAAATAACCCGCAATGAAGAGAGAAAAGTTAGTTGTGTTAAGGCAAAAGTGGGATTGAGCGCGGTGAATTCTAAGAAACATCAGATGAGGGAAGGGCAGGATAAAGAATTATTACCAATGGTAGAGCTTAATGTTGGGGGACAAAAAGTAGAGGGGATCTTGGACTCTGGGGCTGAAATTTGCGTGTTTCGGAAAGACTTGATTCCGGATAAGTTTATGACTGGAGGTCACATTTATTTAATTCCTGCAATAGGAGAAATGCAGAAAGCGGACTTTATCACATTACCTGTGGCATTATGGGAGGATAATCAGGCGATTTCTTCGGAAATTGATATAGTCGCTGCAGTAACGGAGATGTATAATATAAGATGGCAACAGCCAACTCCCTTTAACTTTTGTCTATGCCAATTGGCAACACCTGTCTGTATCATCCTGAGCAGCATGTCGCTGCAGACGCCGAACCACGTTGATTTTTATTAAACAAATTATGCTTTTCTTAATTAGTATTTACTGAAACTATTATGCATTCTCCACCTCCATAAATACTACAGTGGCGACGAGAAAAAAAAAAAAAGTCGACATGACCAAAATAACCGAGCTAATAACTGCCTTAAATACAATTGTGGGTAGGCTTAGCGCGACACCAGCCGCTTCAAATGAACCAGCAAGGGCTCGGGGGCTGCTTCAAAATCAAACTATCAACTTTGAATGTTTTGACGAAAACGTCGAATCATTTGACGACTACATACAGAGACTGGAAAATTATTATCAACTTAAAGGATTAACGGACACAACTCCGGAGACTACAGAAGCAAAAAAGTTAGTGCTAATCAACTGCCTCGGAGCCAAGTATTACAGATTGCTTTCAAACTTAACGGTACCTGATTTGCCATCGAAAAAAACTTATGATGAACTCCTGCAACTGCTTAAAGATCATCTGTGCAAACGAATAAATATTTTGACTGAACAACACAAGTTTTTGTGCAGAACTCAACATTCAGGTGAGTCCATTTCTAACTACATTACTGCGTTAAAAGAACTGATAAAAACTGCTGATTTTAAATCGACCTGCGACACAACAGAGTGTTCAAAATCTGTTATTAATTTATTATTACGTGCACAGTTTATTCGTGGTCTCTATGATGCTGAGATTCGTGAAAAAATACTTCAACAATCGGAACTGTCTTTCGATCAGGCTTTAGAAATAGCTTTAGCTATTGAAGCGTCAAAAATAGAAAATAAAGAAATATACAAAAGTAGTGCTACAAACGTATTTAAAGTTTCAACTTCAAATAAAAGAAATAGTTTTCAATCCAAATCAAAAGTATCCAGCAGAGATCGATCACACAGCCGAAATCCTCGTTCAGTTAATTTGAAAGATTTAGGATTAGGTGATGTTTGTTTACATTGTGGGAAAAATAACCACCCTACAGACCAATGCCGCGTCAAAAACAGACTCAAATGTAATTATTGCTCAAAAAATGGGCACATTAGCAAAGTTTGCATTACAGAACTTATTAAATAGAAAAAAAAATTTAATCATGAAGATAACAGTGTACGCTATGTTGAGAATTCAGAAACTAGTGATTTTCAAATTGGCCAGATTATAGATATATGTTTAAATTCCTTAGAAAATGATGACAGAATTTTTGCAACCGTCCAGTTAAATGGGAAACCAAACCGCTTTGAATGTGACTCTGGAAGCCGCGTCAGTATCATGAACATAGATCAATTTCAACAACTCCACATAAATACTCCAATTTTAAACACAAACGTAGTTTTTCGCAGCTATACTGGAAATATTTTCAAGCCAGTTGGATATGTTAAAATTAATGCCACGTACAATGGATATTCCAGCTTAGAGGATTTATATTTAATTGATCTGAAAAAAGAAGCCATTTTAGGTAGAAACTGGATTAGAAATTTAAAAATTAATTTAAATGACATAAATATTACAACAGTCAACCAGATACCCTTGGTGAATATCAAAGACTCTGTCGATTCTATTCTAAAAGAATATTCCGATGTATTTGAACAAAAAGTTGGAAAAATTCCAAATTATACTTGCTCCCTCAAGTTACGTGAAGGTGCCAAGCCTGTATTTATAAAACCACGCCCAGTTCCATATGCCCTGAGAGAAAAGGTGGAGACAGAACTTGATAAATTAATATCTCAGAACATTATTGAAAAAGTTGATCATTCCGAGTGGGGTACACCGCTTGTTGTTGTTCCAAAATCTGATGGGTCTGTCAGACTATGTGCTGATTACAAAGTAACCGTAAATGAACAATTACATGATGCCAGGCATCCAATCCCAAAGATTGAAGAAATTTTTAATGAACTTCGCGGTGGAACATATTTTTGTACTTTAGACATACACAAAGCATATTTACACTTACCTGTTGATGAAGAGAGTGCCAAAATCCAAACAATTTCAACACATAAAGGCACATATTTGGCTACACGTTTATTTTCCGGTATCAAGTCAGCGCCGAATGAATTCCATTCCTTTATTGACCAATTTGTCCAAGATCTAGATGGTACCACAGCATATTTTGATGACCTAATTACTCAAGGAAAAACCCTTAAAGAATGCAAACGGCGTTTACTTCAAGTGTTACAGAAACTTAGGAAATATGATTTACACATAAATGTCAACAAATGTAAATTTTTTCAGAAAAAGGTGGAATATCTTGGACATGTAATCAGTTCTGAAGGATTAAGTAAATCCCCTGAAAAAATTAAGGCAATTCAAGATGCCCCCAGACCAAAGAATGTGGAGGAACTCAGACAGTTCTTAGGATTAGTGATGTACTATTCCAAATTTATAAAAGATGTATCTACCTTATTATATCCATTGAATGAACTCCTCAGAAAAAATGTTCCATATAAGTGGACAGCTGATTGCGAAGCCGCATGGATAAAGGCTAAAGCAGAAATAGCCAGTGAACAAGTTCCAATACCCTTTACTCCTGAATTACCGGTAACATTAGCTACAGATGCCAGCCCATTTGGACTATCAAATACTTTCACATGCCATGCCTGATGGAAGTGAACGACCTATAGCCTTTGCCTCCAGATCACTCACCGCAGCAGAGAGGAACTACAGTCAACTTGACAGAGAAGCCACAGCAGTCTTTTGGGCATGTAAGAAGTTTTATGATTATATTTTTGGAAGAAAATTTACATTGATTGTAGATAATAAACCTGTTATGACAATTCTTCATCCAGAGAAAAAACTTAGTGTTCTGGCTGCAACAAGAATGCTTCGATATGCACATTTCCTTTCAAACTTTGATTACAAAATTGTGTATCGGAAGTCATCAGACCATACAAATGTGGATTATCTGTCTCGAAGCCCTCTTCCTTTAAGTGATTATGAAGTAAATATAGTTGATGTTGAATTTGCTTTTCAAGAATCTGTGATACATCAAATTTCAACAGATACCATTACAGCAACAACTATACAGCAAGAAACATCATGTGATGAAGAACTTTCAAATCTAAAAGAAAACGTCCTAAATGGTAAGATCATGGATCCAGAAGTCACACTTCAAGAAGGTATTTTATTAAGAGGTCATCGTGTCATCATCCCTAAAAGACTTCAACCAGCTATTTTACAAGAACTCCATTCCACTCATGTAGGCATTGTCAAGATGAAAGCCCTTTCCAGAAATTACTGTTATTGGAAAAACATTGACACAGATATTGAAGCCTTAGTAAAAAGCTGCAAGGAATGTTGCGATATAAAGAAAAATCCTCAGAAAGCTCCAATACACAATTGGGACATACCAGCTAGAAATTTTCAACGTGTCCACATAGACTATGCTGGACCATTCATGGGACATTTCTTCTTCCTTGCTATTGATGCTAAATCCAAGTGGCCTGAAATCTATTCTATGAAGAGAGATCCAGATTCTAATTCGACTATATGTTTCCTGAGAAAAATATTCAGCCGTCATGGATTGCCAGACATACTTGTTAGTGATAATGCAAAAATCTTCAAATCAACAGAATTTGTAAGTTTCTGCAAACGAAATGGCATAAGGCAAAGACATAGTGCACCTGGACACCCTGAAACGAATGGTCAAGCTGAACGATATTGCCAAATCCTCAAAACCAAACTAAAGTGCATGCGGTTTCAGCCAGGCACCCTTCAAGAGAAGCTGTGTGAACTACTATTCCGTTTCAGAGCAACACCACTTTCTTGTGGAAAGACACCTGCAGAACTACTCTATGGGAGGAATCTCAAAACTAAATTAGACCTCTTGAGACCTGAATCATCTGAAGTCTTGAGAAACACTGCACCTCAACCCAATTTTGACAAATCATTCAAATTAGGTACTCGAGTACAATCAAGAAATTATTCTAACTCAATACTGTGGAACTATGGAACAGTCGTCGAACGTCTTGGACGTGTCCATTACTTAATAGAATTAGATGATGGATATATAATTAAAAGACATTTCAACCAACTCCGCCAGTGCCAAGTTGACCGACAGTTTCCTGCCATGCATGTTACTCCACGGAGGAAGTTGTCTGTCACATTTAGTGACGATGCAAAACACAAAGAAACATCCAGATCAACTACCAGTGTTGCAATACAAACTGCAAATACCCCTGCTGCCAGTAGCCCTAAAGTGAGTGTTCCAGTTGAATCGAGGACCAGGGATGGATCACCAGACCTAGTGAGTACTGCTTCCCAAGGACTGAGGCGATCCACACAAACAAGAAAACCAGTACAGCGATTGGACTTTTAAACTTGTGTACATTGTAAATTAATTATAGGACATTCCCCCCCCCCCCTTCCTTTAACTATTCCCCAATAACAAACTTTATTATTGTATTACATTTTTATTGCCAAACTCAGTAATTTTAAATTTTCATTATTGTATCCAGATATATAAGGTAAGTCTTAATTTTATTGTAAGTGCTCCTAAATTAGTGTGGGAGAATTGTAATGTATAATATAAGATGGCAACAGCCAACTCCCTTTAACTTTTGTCTATGCCAATTGGCAACATCGGTCTGTATCATCCTGAGCAGCATGTCGCTGCAGACGCCGAACCACGTTGATTTTTATTAAACAAATTATGCTTTTCTTAATTAGTATTTACTGAAACTATTATGCATTCTCCACCTCCATAAATACTACAGTCCGGCACTCATAACTCCGGCGGTCTATGATGAGTTGATAAAACAGGCAAAACTTTATAGCGTCACTGTAGGATTAGAGAATCTAGAAAATACGGGAAGGGAGGAAAATGTGAATAATATCCAAGCTAAGGAAACGGATGAGGTAACAACTAATAAGGAAGAAGGATTATCAATTGTGGGAGAAATAAAGGAAGATTCTCAGTCATTAGAAAAGGCCTCAAATGAGAATGCCGAGATTAATATGGAAGAAGGGAAACCTAGAGAAGATGGGGGTCAATCAAAATTGTTTAGAGAACAACAGAGGGTATGTCCGACACTGCAAAGAGCCTGGGAGGAAGGTAGAAGTGGGAAGAATAACTACTTTGTGGAGGATGGATTATTATATAAAAAGAATCTAGTTATTAATGAAAGTGTTAAACAGTTAGTGGTTCCTCAGTGTAGAAGAAAAGAAATATTGAGACTTGCGCATAATCATTCAACAGGGGGTCATTTGGCGTCAGTAAAAACCTTAGAAAGGATTAAGCTATCATTTTTTTGGGAAGGAGTGAGGAAGGAAGTAAAGAAATATTGCGAAGCTTGTGAGGACTGTCAGTTGAGGCGGAGAATTAAAGTGAGTGACAGGTCACCGATTCAACCGGTAGTCCGCCCTGAATTACCGTTTCAAGTTGTTAACGCTGATTTAATTGGACCTATTGAGCCAAATTCAGCCCGAGTCATAAATATGTTCTATCGGTAGTAGATCAATACAGTAGATGGCCGGAAGCAATCCCAATATGATCTCTTTATGCTAAGGCAACATGTCAAGCATTCCTTCAAATTTTTGTGCGAACAGGGATTCCCCCAAGTTGTGGCGATGGATCAGGCAAGGAATTTTGCAGCTGAGTTGACTTCGGAGTTTTTAAAACACCTGGGGGCGGCTCCCAGATTGAGCACTCCGGGGTATTCTTTAAGCAATGGACTTGTGGAGCGTATTAATGGCTCAGTAAAGAATATGTTGCACCATGCAGTGAGAAAACATGGCAAAAATTGGGATCAAATACTGCCATTATTATTGTGGGCTATGAGAGAAGTCCCAAATGAAACGACGGGGGTTTCACCATTTCAACTGATGTATGGGAGGTTACCAAATGGTCCGTTGTCAGTTTTAAAGATTGGCTGGGAAGGGGAAACCGTCATACCTGAAGGGGTTGGAAATAATCTTACCGATTATCTAGAGCAATTAAAAAATAATTTAAAATCAGCAGCAGAATTCGCATCTAATGTGGCTAAAAGAAAGCAAAGCGATTATGCTAATCGGTATAACTTGAGATCATCGTCTAGGAAATTTTCAGTAGGGGAAAAAGTAATAATTTTAATTCCCGATTCTACCAATAAGTTATACTCACGATGGACCGGTCCGGGAGTCATTGTGGATCAGAGAAATGAACATTCATTTTTTATAGAATTACCAGATGGAAGTGTTAAGAATTTACACCAAAATAAGTTAAGACCGTATATCCATCCAGTAAATACGATAGGATTAGTATATGAGGCAGATGAAGAGTTTGGGGATATTCAACATGCTCCGGGGGGGGAGAGGTCACTAAGAATGATAAGGAATTTCAGGAGATAATAGCAGAAAAATTAAACCACTTAGAGGAAGAGAAAAGGGAACAGTTAGAGAGAATCTTAAAAAAGAATAAAAATTTTTTTAGTGGGGAGGTAAAGCGGGCAAAAGTTGGAAATCACGTAATTAGATTAAAACCTGATGTTGAGAGGAAGCAACCTCATATTTATAGGGTGCCCGAAATGCTGAAAGCTGCAATGGAAGAACAAATACAGGAGTTGCTAACTAAAGGATTAATAGAACCGTCCCAAGCAGAGATAGCGTACCCGATAGTTTGTGTAGCAAAAAAGGATGCGAGTATCAGGTTATGCGTTGATTACCGGGCCCTTAATGCAGCGACTAAAACGACCCCATTCCCAATGCAGAATGCCACTGAATTAAGGTATAAAGCTGGGGCCGCTAAATATATTACAACTCTAGATATTTTAAAAGGATATTGGACTATTCCAATGGAGGAGGAGAGCAAAGAATTGACATCTTTTATAGGTCTGAAGGGACAATATCAGTGGTTAGTAATGCCATATGGGTTGAATGGGAGTGCTGGAACATTTCAGAAAACGATGAATAGGGTGTTAATTGAGCATTCAGAATATGCTGATAGTTATATTGACGATATAAATGTCTTCTCAAAAACGTGGGACGAGTACTTAGAACATTTAGAAGCAGTGGTGGGTACTCTAGGTGAGCTTAATTTTACGGCTAATGTTATGAAATTTCATTTTGTCCAAAAAAAAGTTATGTATTTAGGGCATGTAGTAGGATCTGGAGAGCATGGACCGGACCCCGAAAAGTTAAGAGTTATTGAAACTCTCCAGAGTCCCAAGAATAAAAAGCAGTTAAAATCAGCCCTGGGATTATTTAATTATTACCGAGAATATGTCCAAAATTTTGCTCAGATTGCTATACCGTTAACGGCTTTGACAAAGAAGAACATCCCTAATGAGATACCGTGGACTGAAAAGGAGGAGAAAGCGTTTCTAAATCTCAAATCGAAATTATGCAGAGCAGTGGCGTTAAATACACCAGATATAGAAAAACCATTTGTGATTGCGTGCGACGCCTCAGAAGTGGGAATTGGGGCCTCTTTAGGCCAGTATGGTGAAAGGGGAAAAATAATGCCAATCACTTTTGCCAGCCAAAAGTTGTCGGGGACCCAGGCACGGTGGTCAGCTATTGAGAGGGAGGCATTTGCGCTAATCTGGGCTTTAAAGAAATTTGAAACATGGATATTTTGGGTCCAAAGTATATCTGTATACTGATCATAATCCATTAAAATATTTAACGGAAAGTGCACCGAGGAATGCAAAATTACAAAGATGGTTATTGGCACTTCAGCGTTATGACATGGTTATTAATTATAAACCAGGACCTACAAACAAGGATGCAGATGCGCTTTCGCGTCTGGTGCCTATGGAATAATTTAAGTGGGAATTTGTTGAATATTTTTAAGAATGGTAATTTAGGTTATGAAATATTATTGTGTTTTTTTGTGTGTGTATTATTAATAATGGTATTTAATGTGTTTTAAATTGTATATTCTATGAGGGCAAAATATTTAATAAGTGATAAGTTTGTGTGAATATGATAATTAAGTATAACATGCAGAAATGAAATTATGCAGCCAAATTGGAATGAAGATGAGTAGTTTGAGATTGATAATAATGGAAATCTCATTTTCTTTAATGAATATTAAATTTAATTGTTGTATAATTTTTTTAATTGTAAGTTAACGAGTAAGTGTATAATATAATGTGGTGGATTATGCTAATTTGGCAGAATGAATGTAACAGGTTACATAGTTGTGTGAGCTTATGGGAATTATACACTGATTCTAGGTATAAGCAGGATTGTTACATTAAATTTTAATGTGTTATCAAAGTGGATTTGATGTTGTAAAAACAAAGAAAGAGTAATGAAATTGAAGATTTCTTTAATAGTAATTGTGTTTTTATTTGTATATCTGGTTTTTTTTTAATGAAAGTAAGAAAAAAAAACTGGAATGATGTACTGAATGTTCACTGATAGATATTAAGAAGTTTATGCGGTTCGATCCTATTATCACTCATGGGGAAATGGATCTGGTACAAGGGAAATTAAATGATAACCTCCACTTGAGAACAATATTTACTTATTAGGCTAAAAAAAAAAAAAAAAAAACTGGTGTTATGGACTGATATCATGATATGGACTGACACCATGACTTCAGATAGTGATTATTTAGTGACTTTCCGTTCATCGGTTGAAAACAGATGAAAGAAAGTGGAAGGGAGGTGTCACATTCGTGTGGCCCCCAAACACTAACAACCTCGCACCCCTAATGCATCTCTGGAATTTTGAAATGGACTTTCCGCGGATGGGAGATGCGGGGGTTTGGAGAAAATAAACATTGGACGGGGAGAGCAGAGAGAGGCCCTTGACCTGGAAGGATGAACACATGTTTGGCCGCTGGTCACAAAAACTGCGTTTGTTTTTATTATCGAATGCTCTGAAACCACGGGAGAGATAGGCAATGAGCCTAGTCCATTGATGTATTAGAAACTGTAAATACTTTTTTTTTCTTATTAAATGTTCTTTGTTTTGTTTAGAGGCATGATTACTCATTGGTCTCATCAGTACTAATAACTATCGGGAACCGTTACACGAGAAGACGCCTCGTGACACCTTAAATGCCTGATTTTTCAAAAATCATTGTAATAATGCTTTTCGGCTTTCATTTTGTAAATAAATCATGGGAAAAATACTTTTAAAAATCATATTTTGTTTTAAGTATGGTTTACGGCTAAAATACAGTTTGTTACTAATCGGCAATACTGGTCTTTAATTGAAAAAATAATTTTGCTTGATAAAATTCTATAACATTAAACACACAAGAATTTTAGGAACTATAATAAGAAATAAATTTTACTTGCTCACTGCAGAACAAAATAGGGTATTTCGCAAGCTTGCAAACAAAACAAAAATAACAAGTAGCAACAATTGAAAAAATAAATCTATCTTTATTCTTAACCAGCACAAGTGTTGCCATCTACATATTGAAAATCGATTTAATAATATTTTCAGAATGTATTTTATTGGCAGCATTAGGCATTATAGCATCAATATTATTCTAATAGTATTTTAGAGCCTAAATTGGGTATGTTGCCGAAAAGCAACATCTGGCATTTAAGGGTTAAATGATACTGTCACAGTACATCACCACAAGTGAGGAGAATGTCTCATTGGTATTGGACATGCAATATTAACTCTTGTTGCAAGAATGAAAACTGTTGGTTGCTGTCCAAATGTATGGCCTTCTAAGATGCTGAATATGACAAGCTGTATGAGCAGGTTGTCTGCTGAAGATGCTTTTAGTACTCTGTTAAACCTGAGAGAAGGTGATGTTCGTAAAAGTGCATATGCATTTTGTCCAAAGTCAGCAATGAAAGAGATGTCAATAATGTTGGTACGGATACAAACCATAGATCTCAGAATAAAAAAGACTAGTTTTATAATCCAAGCAAACAAATAGCTCAGTTGCTCTCTAGAAACTTTTTTTTTTATCATATATAAAGAGGATCTCACCACAAATTTCAGATGCAAAATATTGAATTATAAAAGAACACTAAAATGCATTTCACAGATGCAGAAGAGAAATGCATCTGGCTGCTGAAGAAGCAATTTTATCCATCAGCGATGTGTGTACATGGATCTGTCAGTGTGTCAATGAACTGAAAGATTTATGATGTGAGAAAGAAAGGAATAATTAAAAATTAAAACAATCCCCCCAATAATTTTATCAAAATAAAAATTAACAAAAAGGATAAAAATTAAATATTAAAATATTTCATACCATTTTTTCAAATTAAGATATGTCCATTTTAAGCATATAATATTGGCTAGCAAATACCTATGTAATAAAAAAATGTCTGAGTAACACTGACATCATACTGACTGTTATTACTAACATTCTATTTGACTAAAAAATTGTAATAAAGGCAAAATTTATTGACCTAAAATTTTACACTAAATAGAAAAAAAAAACTGATTTTTTGTAGTTTTAAAATAAATTTCAAGCATTTTTTTTTTTTAATAAATCTGTTGTGTGTGGCCCAATTACAAAAGATTAATCTGTTTGAACTTAAAACATCATCAAAAGTTTAACATTTGCTTCAGGGCAATTTTCAGAAAAAAAAAAAAAAAACAATTCAAAACTTTATTTAAACACATAACTGATAGTTTTCATATAAAACTACTTTATGGTCATATTACTTTCCAATCCAGACTGATAGTTTTCATATATAACTGCTTTATGATCATGTTACTTTTAAATCCAATCAAAAAAAAATATAAGAAAAAAACTAAAGAACTTTCAATAATAAAGGAGGTTTACATATATTCTGTAACCGAACTTGGATTAGTATAAATAATTAAAATAGCTCTGACATGATTCCTGATAATTTCATATTTTAATAAATGGGTACAAATTTTATGGAACAAATTATCCTCTATCCTTACACCATCCTCCCTGCACATATAAAATTATGGAAATAAAAAAATTTTCAATGCTGACATACAAAAATATTTATTTACCATATAACAGTCTAATGTAACAAATTTTGCTCTTAAGCAATTTAAAATTGCATAATATTAAACAATGAAAAAATAAAAAGATACATTAAAAAATAAAAATTTAAGATAAAAAAAAACCTAAAGAATTTTCAATAATAAAGGAGGTTTACCTATGTGTAACACAAGGTTGGATTAGTATAAATAGTTAAAATAGCTCTGACATGATTCATGATAATTTCATATTTTAATAAATGGGTACAAATTTTATGGAACAAATTATCTTCTATCCTCGCCATCTTCCACGCACATCTAAAATTATGGAAATTAAATTTTCAATGCTAACACATAAAAATATTTTTTTACCATATAGCAGTCTAATGTAAAAAATTTTGCTTTTTATCAATTTTAAATTGTATAATATCAAAAAATAAAAAAATTAAAAAATACATTAAAAAAATAAAAATGTAAGATAAAAAAAAATATAGAAAAAACTTTTATATATAAAATTTATAACTAATGATATACTCAAATTATAATATGAATGAACAATAAAAAAAATTTCAGCCTCCAAATGATTATGCTCTATTACCAAAATATTTTAGAAATGATGTCAGAAATGTTAGAACTTATTCATTTAAAAAGAATAATTAGAATAAAGAATTATATACGAGAAATAACTAAATTTGGCCTACAAATAAGATTCAAAACAGATTTCAGGGAAACAATTAATTTTGCATACTTTCCAATTAAATTTATGACAAAAATCAATATGTTACAGGGCAGGGGATATTATTTTTATTGAATTCGAAAAAAAAAAACTACTCTTCAGCATTCAATAACAGAGGTATAAAATAATCAATATCTTCAAAATTTACTGAGGCATATTTTTATATAATATCTTTTGGTGTGAAAACTATTAATGCTTTATAAAAATTTTCTACATTTTTGTCCCTTTTTTCATATAAGATATTTGGGCATAAGTTACCAACTTCGTTATCTGATTTTGCAAAATGTTTAAATTTTATTTTTGACCCCAATTTTTTTTTTTTTATCTGCATGAACAATTATTTTGATGATTTCTATTAAAAGTAATTTTGACATAAAAATGGAAACTACTGAATTTTTGCGATTATATTGATCAGAATAATCTTTAGTTGTAAACAAAATGTCTTTGTTCAGCATTCGTTTAAATAAATTGACCTTCTTTTTACCTAAAATAGAATTTGTGTGTTTTTTGAAAGGTATTTTTTCAAAAATAGGCAATTCTTGACTTGTACCATACCCTAAAAGAAAACATTCATCAATTCTGAGAACCTTTTTTGTTTCCCTATGTCCACAAACCATATCTTTAATAAATGATTCAGCTCTAACATTCCTGACATCAGTTTCTACAATAAGGCTTTTTAAGAAGGCTTTCCTTAGGTAGGCAAATAAAATTTGTTGAGGAACACCTATTGTTCTTTTATGAAATGATTTTAATTTGCCAAGAGCACCTTCAAATGAAAAGCATGAAATTGCCCATAAAGGACCTCAAGAACGAACGGACTGTGGAAGATGTGAAAGGATATGAACATTGTATGTCAACTCCTCCTCGCCATAATATCTCCTACACCAAAATTAAATTTTTTCACTGCTGTCTCATCTTCTATATTTTCAGAACTTATGTTCGAGAGATAGCAAGAACAAACAGAATCCTGTACTTGTATACTTTTGAATCTAGGAGATTTAATAAGAGCACAGGTGAAACAAGCAAGAAAACTCTCCACTCAGATACCTTCCAATGTGAGACTTCTCATAAAGGTACGAAGTCTTCTTGTCATTTCATTTGGCTCTTTGAGACATGATATATGTTTATTAAGCTCAGCAATTTGTTTGTTTTTTAGTGAATATATGGCATTTGTGGAATCAAGCCACAAATGCGAAAATTGTCGAGTGACACCTAATAAAGCGCAATGCATGTAATCAGGAACAAAACCTTGAATAACATTAAAATGGGGGAAGAGCTGCATCAGAAGTGAAACCCCCTTTTCAGGCTTATCTGTAGAAATAGCAGTGGCAGCATACTCTACAGTTTTAGTCAGTGTGCGTGGATTAGGTGAAGAATTGAGAGGCTTTTAAATATGACAAAACTCCGACCTTTTTCAACCCTTTCCCCTTTGTTCTCACAAAATCCATACCCATATTTACCATTGTATTGAGTAAAATTTTGAAGCATGGCACGTACAGGTGCATCTGCTGTACAGATTAATGGAAAAACTGTAGTGAAAAATGTTTTCCCATTATTTTCCCATCCCAATCCTTTCTCACTCAAATCATTCAGTTCATCAACGAACGGTTTTAAATAGGTTTGCATTTTTGGCTTCTGAGAACCAAACCAAAGGCCGCACATCATATTTTCTCTCTTTTTCACAGGAGGAAGTTCATTTATTATTGCATGAATAGGCCAAATGTCATATTTTGCCTTTTGGTATAGTGGCATGCCATCAACATTGAACTGAAGGGATATGTTATCCATCATTTTAGACGTTTGATACATATCCCCATGGACTATTTCACTATAACAAACTTTCTGAGAAAAATAACGGAAGTGATTACGTACTTCATAGAAAAGGCCCTGTTTCTCAAATTTTGCTTTGAGCTGTTGCTTCAAAGGTAAATAAATAAAAAAATTCCCAATATCTAACTGTTCTACAGGTGAAGTTTTTTCTTCACAATCTCATACATAGTTACATAGAACGGTGAACCTCTTCCTGCTCTGACATCTGGCACAAATACTCATTGCACTTTTTGCAATAAAAGTGTATTTCAAACAAATTTTCAAAATCTTCAATACAATTTATTTTTTTGTTCAACAAGTATTTTGAACAAGGTAACATGCAGGGAGGAAGTAAAATTTTTAATAGCCGCAACAGTTCTTCAACACAGGCCCCAGACAAATTAAACCTAACTATAAATGCCAAAAGACATAAAAATGCATCCAAATTCGTTACATCAGCTGATGGATATAAAGGCGAGAATGGATCCTTGAATTCAAATATTTTTGATGCACCACAATCTATATCACTAGAAGGTCTGGTGTCATCAACACTTGAGGACGCTTGTGAGGTGTCATCACATCTTGAGGTTTCACTCTCATATGAAATTTCTTGAGGATCCGGGTCACTCAAATATTCACGATCTAAATTGAGTTGTGCTGGCAAAACTTCAACTGCATCTACAGTTATCCTGCAGAGGAAATATAAAAATTAGACACTTTGAAATTTTCTATACTTGGAAAATGGCATTAATTTCACTTTAAGATTACCAATAAATATACTAACAATTCTGTTACAAGATACAAATATTGATGTAGAAATTTACCATAAATAATATAATGCAATTCTCAACTTCTGAAATGTAAACAATGAACTTTGTAGTTAAGAAGCAGCTTAATTTCACAATGTTAAAAACTCTAGAATTAAATTTGATACATTTACTCATCTTTATCCCTTTAATTTAAATAAAAAACAGCTTTTATTTAAATATTTTTTTATTGATTAATATAATGGATGATTTGGACCGTGTTTATAAAGTAAATTTAACAATGTATAAAAAAAATGATCCATACCAGTTTTATATGTGACAATTTTCTTTTTAAAAGTACTAAACAGTAAACTTTATTAATATTAATTTAAAACTGAATAGCCCAAAGAAATGTTAATATAAACATACTGTAACTAGAAAAAGTAGAATCCTTGTAAGAATGCAAGGAAATTTTATTCTCTCCTTGTAGGGAGAAAACTGGCCATAAAGTGACCTCTGACAGACAATTTTTTTAATAGCCACTGTTCCTCATTTAGTGGCCCCCCAAAAAGTGCTAATTTTGCCCTTTAAAAGTACTCTACTGTATTTTGACGTATTTCAAACATATTTGGCCATGTTTATAAAGTTTAATGATATGAAAAGTGTGACCTGTGTAGCACAAAATTTTATATAACGCACATCCTTGCGGTTTTAGGTTTGCGTTATAGATCTACTACAGCAAAAATGCCATTCAAAAAAATATTTTTCAGCAACAATTCAAATATTTATGAGTACAATTTTCATAAAATGTTCAAGAATCTTTTTGTAGCCGGGTAATTAAATAGAGTACTAAATCTCAATTCTAGACATTCAGAATTTTCTAAAATCCAGACTTTTGCTTACCAGCACTTTTTTTTTTTGGGGGGGGGGGGGGGGGGGTGTGATTGCATTGAAATGAAAAAAAAAAAAAAAAAAAAACTAAAAATTGCATAACAGATCACTAAAACAGCAAAAATCAGAGAATACAAAATTTACTATACTGAGCTAAATTTTGAAACTGGAATTCTTTTATGAATGTCACAAAATCACTGTAGAATGCAAGTAACAAAAAAAAAAAAAAAAAACACAAAATTATGAAAAAATTAAAAATTATGGATAAATTCTGAAAAAAACTTAAAAGGACAATATTTACTATATTGTGCTTAAAAGATTAAAACTTAATTCCTTTTATTAATGTATAAAAATTGCCACTAAAAGGAAAACAAAAAGCTAACAGATTCAAAATTACAAAGGACAAAATTAACTACAGCAGACTAAAAATGTTGTAACCGCAAATGACAAAAAATCGCCAAGAAATGTGAAAAAGAAAGGGGGGATTTGCAAAAACTACAGTTAAAAAATACTGTATAAAGCTAAAAATTGCAAAAAAAAAAAAAATCAACTAAAGTTGCAAGAAAAAATTTACTATATTAGGCTAAAGGTTTGAAACCAAAACCCCTTTACAAATATCAAAAAATCACCACAGAAAGTGAAAAATTAAAAGAAAAAAAAAATCACAAAACAAATCGATGAAAATTTTAAATCATCATACAAATTCTGAAAAAACATGAAGAAAATGCTTACTACGGGAGACCAGGGGAATGGCAACACCTTACGGGAATTTAATTTTTTTCACCTCAAAAAAAAAAAAAGTAAATCATGATCTTTAGTATCTGTATAAATTTAACTGTAAAGTAAGCACATATAAAAAAAACTTTCTTTCAACCTCTGTACAGTGGCGGGATTACCCAGGATACTGGGGTAATTCTGCCACTGTATCGTGTAATGACGCCACTCTTTAATGACCTAGTAAATACATAAAATGGATACTAGGAAATACATAACCTACTGAAAATATTTAGAAAGCAATAATTTATCAAAATAATGAATAATTACAATGTTCCTTTAAGCTAGATTTATAAATGTGTTAAACTTACAGTTTAACTCAAATTGGAAAGTCACCCTTTGCCATTGTGGCGGCATTACCCCGAGAGGATAATATAGCGGAAATCCCCCAGCAAAGTCGAAAGTAGAACCGAACTTGTTCAACAAATTGCATCAAAATGTCGGTGAATACATGTAGATTATGGTTAATATTATTTTAAGTACCTAATGTTATAATAAAAGGTGTTTACCTCTACTCATTTGAAGCAACTAGATGAAACTAAATTTTTCACTAGAACAAGCGAATGACGTACAACAAAAACATTCTCACTCTAGGCACTGTTTCTATTGTTGGCTGTTATAGTGCAGGCACATTCACTATATCAAACTGCAGTTAGTTTTTACACTAGTCGGGGTGGCGGCCTAACCCTGAATGGTGCCATTCACCTGGTCTCCCCTATATTGACCTAATACACTGAAATAGGATTCTTTTTATCAAAGTGGAAAATTTTAGCAAGATTCGAAAAAATTAGTAATTGCATAAAATATTATGAAAATTTTGTTGCAATTATAGTTTTAACCTTTAAAGGAAAAAAAATTCCTCTTGAAATATCTGCTTTAGTATTATCTTTTTTATTATTATTATTACAAAATGCTTTCATGACGCAAATAATTCATGCGGTGAAGGAAGGTGTATGGAGGGGGAAGATTTCTTTTTCTTCTTTTTGACAAATAAACTGCAAAAAATAACTTTTTTTTCTTTTTAAGTTATGAATTCGAGAATATAACTTCACAACTGATTCTGAAGCATTTTTAAACAAATTTTTAGAAAATTTACAAGATATTTACTTCATCATTAATCCCCAAAGCAGAACAGTTTGCAATGTTCTGCGACAAATCTTCATCTGATCAAAAATGCTCTGCAGTAGTAAAAAAGAGAAAAAAAAAAATAGTGAACAGGAATTCTGCTTTTTCAGAATTTAGTGTCGCCCCCCGGCATTTCCATTACTTCATTTTCTTCTGGTGGACTGGTGGTTTCTATTATTATGAAACAGCCATTATAATAATGGCTGTTTCATAATAATAGAAGTCACCAGTCCACCAGAAGAAAATAACTCAGATAATCAGGAATCTACTGCAAAACATATTTCAATTTTAAGACTTAAAGCACACGCTTTTATTTTCTGTAAAATGACATCATTTACATTAATATAGATAGTTAGAATTAAATATAGTTTATAATAGCTCCATGTTTTATCACAAATCCTTCATTTATATTTTTCTCAAAATAGCACGTATTTTATTTAATTTTTTTTTTCAATTTTTATGAGAAAATGGCAACAAAAAGATATAATTGCTATTTTTCAACAATTTTTTCTTTACTCTCTACAGAAAGGGAGTACTTGAGTTGCCAAAATGAAACAAATGTCGCTAAAAACTACAAAAAAATTAATATTTCAAAAACAACTGTTCTTTATTTTAGTGACTTAGACGTAAAGCTAAGGTTTCTGCTGTACTGTGTTTATGTATGCATTTTAAACGTATTGTGTTTTTTGTACACTAAAACACAGTTTTTATGTTGAATTTTTTTTTTTGCGTGCTTGCACCCCATTTTCAGTCTTTTTCGAGTTATCCGCAGTGCCCTTACCACTCAATTCCGCGGATAATCGGGGAAACTGTATATTGTATTTTCTCGATTTTGATTGGTTGGATAATACTGTCAGATAAATTTACGACTTTGGTTGGTTGGACCAACCAACTAATTGCAATGATCGGGTTGAAACTGATCTATTGTATAAAAAATTAATTTGTTATGAAAGGCATTTTTATAAAACAGTTTTTAATATCTATATATCTATAGGGTCAGGTGGGGGAAAGTGGGGTTAAAATCTGACTCCAAAAAGAGAAAAAAAAAATCAAGCTGATTTAAATCAGCATACCCTGGTTATAATTCTATCACATCACTCACCCACAAGAAAAGTGACACATCTCGACAAAAGTATATTTTACAGGAGAGGCAAAAGAAAATTTGCCTAATTTTACTATAAGATGAAATTACAGCACTTAAGCTCTGCATGCAGGAATGAAAACGTACACAAAAGCATAAAACCCTTAAGAATGAAGACGTAGAATGAGATTTGGAGGGTTGGGTAATTTTACCTCTCCACACAATCCACCCCTCTTCTGTGGTCACAAATGGACATATAGTGTAATAAAGGCATTTTCCGAATAACTACACTTATGAAACTGCTTGTGTAGCAAGACACACCTATGACAGAGCTATTTGTGAAATAAAACGCAAAATGAATTTTTGCGAGATGTGTCACTTTTCTTGCGGGTGAGCGATATGGTATCCCTTCTGTACAGAATATGAAACCATGAACTTGGGTTTTACAAAACCAAGCACATTAAAACTTGAAAAATTATGACTGGAAAATTATTTGTTTAGACAGATTTTCATCTTAGCAGGTAGATTTATAAAAATATTCCATTCCTATTTTTAGTATTCCTGAAAATTAGGACATCATGCATAAGTCAGGAAGGACACTTGGCAATACTATTTGATGCTGCACATGTTTTGAGGTTTGGCAGTCTCAAAATCATTTCTAACTACATTAGGATGCATTTAGAGCTGGTCAGATGAATTAACATCAATCAAATGGATAAAAAAAAGTGGATTTAAGCAAGAATACAGAATACAGCTAAACTGTAATAAAGATTAACTACAATGAATGTGACATAATGGTTATACATTTTTAACAATTAAGCTTATTGATTGTTGACAGCTCTCTCTCTCTTTTTTTTTTTTTTTTTTTTTAAGAAAGTGATTGATGAGATAATAGACATGTATACCATCTAAATACAGTCAACTCTGTGAAATCCGCAGGTGTATAGTCTGCAAATGTCTGTTATCCGCACTACACGTTGCAATCTAAACAATGAAAATTATCATAAACAATTAAGCTCAAAAAGCTAAATTTGGAATATATTTTAACAGCGATTAATTTTCCAATGAATAAATATTTAAATTTCCTTGAATAACAAAATTTTATCTTCGAGCAAGAAGTGATGAGTGTTCATAACTACAGAAAAAAAAAATATTGACAATAAACCAAAACTGAAACTACCATTACATTGATCCAATGTTTAAACTAATGAATAATCAGTAAAATTTATATTGTATATAATTTAACTTTTCTTTAATCTCGGTTATTTTATATATATTAAACCAATGTTGCATTATGTTTTCCTTTTCCATTATATTTGTAATTTTTGTAGAGTTGTTTTTAATTTATTGTCAGACTTTAAAAAATAAAATGTAAACAAAGGGATCATCTATAATCTACTACAATGTATGATCCACTAAACCTGACAGAAGTTAAAGGTATTAGTTTAATGAGATAAGCAAAGGTTACATCTTTAGTTAAGCATAAAAATATATCTTCCTTCATAAGCATGGGAATGCTAACCATGTGGTACATCAACACAGTTAAAAGGTTGCAGTTACATGTCAAAACAGTTCAGTTACAGTTTATACAACATCTCACACCCCTCCTGGATGTATGATCCCTAAATCAATTAAATGTTTTTGCATCCTGGGAGATGCCAGTACTTTAGTAAGCTGATCTGTGAAGTTCGCATTGCTTTGCACATATTTGAGCTGTAAAATCTGGCTCTCGACCAGTTCTCTGACATGGAACATCTTTAGATCTATGTGTTTGGACCGATTGAGCTTTATTGCCCCTTGATTGTCAATGTTAATTGTCACTAGCCCTTTCACAAAATGCTGATCTATCTCTTGAAGTAAATTTATCAGCCACATGCACTCTTTTCCAGCTTCACAAAATGCGATAAATTCCACCTCCACTGTACTAAGACAGGGTTACCACAATTCAGGGAATTTTCCAGTCGATATATCAGTATTTTTTAATAGAAAATTACATCTAGATTAAATGCACGAAATTTCGCCTTATTTAAAGAAAGATTCTTTGTAAGAAAATACTGGTGCCGAAGAATTTCCTGGTCTGGAAATTCTCTGCAGCATGGCAACCCTATAAGAGCAGTAAACCTCTGTTTTCTACTCATCGAACTCACAGCTGATCCACCAAATTTCACAATATATCCACTAAATGACCGTCTGTCTGTAACGTTGGATCCCCAATCGGCATCTGTGTAAACTTCCAATCCTTTGTTAGACTTCTTAAATTGCAAGCTCAGAAAGATTCTGGGTTCCATTTAAATATCTCAATATATGCCGGACACCCGTCCAATATGTCTTTGAAGGTTTCTGACAAAACTGAACTCAGGTAAGTTGCAGGAAATGCTAGATTTGGGCGTGTGTGGTTTGCTAAGTAAAGCAGACTACCAACAACATGGCGACACTTTTCTGCATCTTTTTCCTTCATCTCCTTCTTCCCACATTTTATATTGAAGACCTATGCTGAGTGGAGTCTTTGCAGTCTTGCAATCCTGCATACTAGTATCTTTCAACAACTTTTTCACATAATTTGACTGGTCACGTGAGATCCCATCTTTAGATTGTGTTACACGGATTGATAGAATGTATTTTGCTTCATCTAAATCTTTGACATCCAATTCCTGTTTGAAACTTCTCTTCAATCTTTCAATTTCTTCAGGCTTTCCATACAAAATGATATCATCCACATAAATTACAACAATGAGCTCACATCCTCTTTGATAATTTAAGCATGGGTCTGCTCGAGATCTTTGGAGTCCTTGAGACTTTAGGAAAGTATCTAAATGTCTATTCCAGAGGCGACCTGATTGGTGAAGACCATAAATACTTTTACGGAGCTTCCAGACCAAATCCTTTTTCTTGACCTCTTCCAATTTTAGATTATCTGGCAAATCATCTTTCAGATCTTCGATAAAACTGTAGAAATGCTGTGGTTTTCCATGTACACCTCTTCATCTATATCAGCTATTAAGTATGCAGCTGTGTAAATGATGTACTTTCCATTTTTAGGTGCGTTCGTAATTATATAAATACGTAGCACCTATAGTCGTCGTTCAGTCCGTCCGTCTGTCCGCATGTAACAGAGCAAAAACTACCCAACCGAATAGTCTGAAATTTCAAATATGTGATTGTTGCAAAATTTTGTCGAGCCATTTCAAATTTTATGAAAATCGGATGTATAGTTTAATTACAGGGACAGTCAAAAGTTTTTCTTTACATTACGGCCAAGGGGAAAAATTACTGCAAGTGGATTTTAATGATATTAGAGCCTTCCGAATGATCTGAAATTTTAAAGATATAATTGTTGCAAAATTTTGTCGAGCCATTTCAAATTTTAGGAAAATCGGACGTATAGTTTAATTACAGGGACAGTCAAAACTTTTTCTTTACATTACGGCCAATGGGAAAAATTATTGCAAGTGCAATTTAATGATATTACAGCCTTCCGAATGGTCTGAAATTTTAAAGATATAATTGTTGCAAAATTTTGTTGAGCTATTTCAAATTTTAGGAAAATCGGATGTATAGTTTAATTACAGGGACAGTCAAAAGTGTTCCGAAAAAATTATTGGAAGTGCATTTTAATGATGTATCAGACTATGCACGTTATGAAGTGCAAAAAATTATACATTCAGTACAATATGGGTTGCAAAAAATAATTTTAAAACTAGTTATAGTACGAACGCACCTCATTTGCCACGTTTGACGAGCAATTTCCAACTTGTTTTTTTCTGCAGCAATACCAAATAAGATTCTGGTTGTTTTAGTCTGAACTACTGGAGAATAAGTTTTGTCCTAATCCAATCCTGGTTTTTGAGTATTTCCTAATGCAACAATCCTAGCTCGATACCTGACTAATTCTCCATTTTCATCATATTTCGTCTTCAAAACTTATTTTCCTTTTATTGTTCTTCTGTTCTTTGGTCTTTCAGCAAATTCAAAACTGTTGTTCTTTAGTATATTTTTGAACTCTTCAATCATAGCATTTTCCATTTTTCAGTCATTTCATGCTAAAGCTTCATCTGGAGTTTGTGGATCTTCTATATCCGATTGATTATACTTTGCAAATTTACTTACAATGTAATCTTTTGTCCATACTGGAGGTACAACTGTTCTTCCAGAGCAGGTCATCTGATCTTCTATGACTGACTTTTCACAAACACTACTATCACGGGTATTGATACTTTCATTATCACTTTCAGCTTCATTTGCAGTTTGATTATTTTCATCATTTTCATCTGTAATCAGCAGGGTTGTTAAAAGCCCAGGTTTTTTTCAGAAAAAACCCAACCCACTGGGTTTTTCAGGGTTTTGGGGTTTTTGGGGTTGTTTGGTGTTATAGGAGGTGGTTCAGAATGTTTGAAAAAAAAAAGTACTTACTACTAAATTTATAGTAGCTAATTGATTACAAATATATATAATTAATGGCAATAATCAAAATTATGCTTTGCTTTTAGATAAATTGATTATTAGTAATAATTTTAACAATAAAACTATCATTAAAGTACTGTACTAAAACTAGTGCTGAATCAGAACTTTTAAACTAATATTTTGTTAAGGATAAAGTATTTTTATTCATTTTAATTGAAGTGATTGCCTATATATAATAAATATTTTCTCTAGAAAAAGTTAATTTTTGTTCAAAATTGAATTTTGAAACACATTGATTACTGATAGATTGCAAGATTGTTTTTTTTCTTTTGAATTGTTTGCCTTCCAAAATGTGTTGCTATACTCTTTCTTAGGCATAGTAATATTCCCTTAGCCTGGGGTAAATAGGAATTTTCCATTTTCTCTTTTCAAAGCATTCTTCTCCCCACTTACTGAAAAACTGAAAGGACAATAAGGAAGAATTTTCAAGAACATAACAATATAAACTTCCCTCCCTCCCCTTTGAGTTGTACTGGTCCTCTCCTTCTTATACTTCAGGACAATGAGGAGGAATTTCCAAGAACAGAACAGTATCATACATCTCCAACTCCCCTTCCATAATCCCTTTTCTTTTGAAACTGGAGTAACTAGTTTGAAAGGTTTCTATTGCATCTCAATCTCTCTCTGAAACTGGTCTGAATTTACTTGCACTTTCAGTTGACTAAAAAATATCTCCCAAGTCTTGCTATAGTGACAGTTTCATTTGGCTACTTTGTTACAAATATATTTTGATTAAATTCATTTTTTTGTGTGTGTGTGTGTTTTAAATATCAAACTTCTATATAATTTATATAGGTATAGTATAGTATATATATTTAACCATGGGAAAAGCAGAAGAAAGTGGAAGAAAACAATCTGTTGAGTGGACAATGGTAAATAAGACAACAAACATATACAAAGTGACTATTAAAAACTGTGATAGTATAATAAGCACAAAAATTGAAAGAATTTGTTCTCATATGAGTAAGTGCAAGAAATTTGAAGCCAATTCCTCTCATTTGTGTAATAGTGATAATGATGAACTTTCATTAATTGCTGATACATTTATTTCAAGGAAAAGGAAATCTGAAGATAGCATTCTTGAGGCCACTGATTCTGATGGTCTAGATGTTGATATTCTTCAGCCATCAAAACCAAAGCGCCAAAGATCAATGGGCGAGTATGCAATTAAAACATCAAATCATGAAAAGAAAATTCTTGATCAGAAAATATCAGAATTTTTTTATGCTAATAATATAGCTTTTAATGTGGCTGATAGTTATGCATTTAAAGAAATGATTAGTGCTTTGCATCTGGGGTATGTTCCTCCTAACAGACAAAGGTTAGCTGGACAATTATTGGATGAGGCTAACAAGTCAGTTGATTTGCTAATGGAAGATAAATTAACAAATGCCGTCATTACTTTAATGTTGGATGAGTGGTCCAACACAAGTAATGATTCCATTATGGCAGTAAGTATTCATACTGGCAAAAGTACACATTTGTTGGACGCTATAGATTATGGATCCGAAAAGAAAACTGCTAAATTTTGTGCAGAAATAGCTGAAAAGGTTATTAGTGAATTAAACAAAAGTATGATAAAAATATATTTGCTGTATGCTGCGATAATGAAAATAAAATGAAGAAATTTCGAGATATGATAACTGAAAAACATCCGCATATTCTAGCCTTTGGTTGCTCGGCACATTATATGAACCTTGTTGACAAAGAAATCACTCCTAAAAGTTTGATGAAATATGTAGTTGAAATTCAAAATTTTTCAGGAACCACAATAGTCCACATGGGTGGTTGATTGAGAAAAAAGGGGCACAAACTGCAACTGCCCAATGAAACAAGATGGAATTCTGAAGAAGCTTGCCTTTCATCGTTCATATTCAACTATCAGAAATATATAGAAATATCAATTGAACATAAAGATGATATAGATACAAATATTTAAACTTTTTTGGATAACAAAGGGTTATATCGAGAGTGTGTAAACCTTCAGGCACAGTTATCTGTTATTGCTAAAGCACTTGATAAGTTGTAAACTGATAGTTGTACTCTTGGGCAAACAGTAGAAATTTGGCTTGATGTAATGGAAAGTAAAGAACTGTCTTCATATAAAGATTGCATAAAACATCGATTTGAAGAAGCTGTTACTCCATTTCACTTTATTGCGAATATTACAGATCCTGCCTTACAAGGAAAAAGATTGACACGGCAGCAAGAAAATTTAGCTGAACAGCTTATAGAAAAATTGAATCCTGCTTTTGATGTCTCTTTCAAGATGTTCCAAATAAAAGATACTGATTATTATCCAGAATCTATGTTTTTTCAAAGTGTCATTGAATCCATTGAAGCCAAAAAGTGGTGGAAATTGATGGGTTGTAAATCTGAAAAAAATAAGCTTCTAAATATAGATTTTTGCAAATTTTTAGAAGACCTCCACACTACTACATCTACATCAGCCTCAATCGAAAGAATTTTTTCTACTTTTGGTCTGGTGCTGTCCAAACTCAGAAATAAACTTGGTTGCAAAAAAATTAGTAAAAGTGTATAAATATTTAAAGTCAAAAGGTGTTGAGACAGAATGGTGATTGAGATAAATGAAATTGTTTTTTATTGAATGAATGTGAATAAATTAATGATTATTTGATCAGTTTGTGTTGTTATTAAATTAAGTTGCTGTGGTAGTTTATATTTAATTAAGCTAAGCAAAGTTTTATACAATTGAAACTGGATATAACAAAATTCATTGTACTGGGAAAAAATATTTTTTGTAAAGTAAGTATTTTTTATTATTACTAATTAATAGAATAAACCAAGTAATTCTACATGTCTACATAATTAGGATTCTCAGCATATATGGTATTTTGTTACGAGTTTCCATTGTACAGTAGACTCCCTTAAATCCGCGACCGCCTAAAATCCGCGTATTTTTTCAGATGTAAACAATGAAATTTACAGTTAAGTTGCAGGAACAAAATTCAAGATGGCGTCGAAATCAGCGACTACCACAATATTTTTTTTACTAAATTTTTTGTTAATCATTCTCTTTTGGCTATTACAGCTGATTTATTACTAAATAAATTTACATTACTTTTGATTTTGATATAAATTAGCATATCTATATCAAAAATTCCAGGGTTCGAAATGGAAAATCCACGAACCGGAACGCTATTTTAAAATTATTGTTCACCAACTTTTTTTTAAATTATAGACAAATTTATTTCTAAACATACAAAGCAGTATAAGAAAAGCATTCAAGACTATAAATAACAATAAAAAAAGTTACAGTGAGCGCAATAAGCTATATATACTGATAATAGCATTAACACTGTTCTGCTTGCTACCACTAGATGGCAGCATAGCACTTTTGGAATCGAATTGAATCGATTTCATTCCTAATAATTTAATATTTTTCTAAATTTTTATTTTACATAATTATTTTAATAATTACTTACTTTTAAACTAATAAATTATTTTAATATTTCGCTTATTTTAATGTTTCACTTTATTGTAAGCATTCATTATAATTTCCCTTGCTTAACTACCAATCAAATTAATGTATCAAAAATGTAAACAAATCAATGACCAGAAATCCGCAAAATTCTAAAATCTGCACAACCTCTGGTCCCAAGCTGTGCAGATTTGAGGGAGTCTACTGTATAACATAAAATGGATTATATATCAAAGTATTTTTTTAATCTAAAAAACTTTGTTTATGTTTGTGATAGCCACGACACATACTTACAGAAAATTAAGTAACAATTATTTCTTTTAAAAATTGTCATGGGTATAATTGGGACATCATTTTCCTTGTGGTATGGGGGTGATGGTGATAAACTTTATGAGTGGTGTACTGATATTAAGAAATATATTACAATATATATGTAATATAAATATATTATATGCAATTTAAAGTTGAAATTTTGAAAAAACCCACTTGGGTTTTTTCCTGATTTTTTTCAGAAAAAACCCACGCGGGTTTTTTGGGTCGGGCAAAATCATAACAACCCTGGTAATTAGATTATTTTCTTCAAGATTTTCTGGATTACAAAGAGTTTCAAGAGCATTCCATATTATATCTTCTAGTAACAGCTTCTTTCCCTGATTTTCTTTCTTCAATTTAAAAGGAAAATTTTTTTAATCAAAATTTATGTCTCGACTTATGGTTATTTTATTTGTATCTTCTTGCCATAATTTGTAGGCTTTTGCACATTCATTATAACCAATAAAAATACATGGGATACCTTTAGGAGAAAATGTAGCAGTTCTTTTTCTGTTCAATGCCCATGCTCGACATCCAAAAACCTTTAAGTGTTCTATCACATTTTTCTTCTTTCTCCATAATTCCAATGGTGTTGCATTATTATTGGCATTTGTAAGACATCGATTTCTTACATAACATGCTGTGGTCACAGCTTCAGCCCAAAAACTCATAGGCATTCCAGATTCATACATCTAGCCATGTCCACAAGAATTTGATTTGCTCTCTCAGCAACTCCATTCTGCTACGGTGTGTTGGGAATTGTCAATTGTCTTTTGCTGCCCAACTTTTTAAGAGTCTGTATGAATTATTTTCCCATATATTCACCACCACTGTCAGACCTCAAAAATTTTATTTTGGTTTTATGGAAATTCTCTACTTTTCTTCGGTAAATATCAAATTTTTTGGCACTTCTGATTTATTCATCCTCATGTACACTCCTGAATATCTTGTAAAGTCATCAATGAATGTTAGAAAGTAATTATTACCACCATTTAATGTAGGTTTAATTGGCCCTACTATGTCTGAATGGATAAGTCTAAGTGGCTGCTTTTCTCATGTTTCACTTTTCTTCAGGAATGGTTTTGCTTTTAATTTCCCCATCATGCAGATTTCACAATTTGTAATTTTACTCTCTTCTTTGACAAAACTTTTGTTTCCCTTCAGTAATCCTTTTACTGCTGTTAAGTGCAAATGTCCAAGGCGTCTATGCCACAAGTTAGTTTTCTTACAAGTAGCTTGATGGACAAAGGTTTGTATTTCAGGGGATTTCAAAGCAACTTCTTCATAAAAACAATATAAATGATAATCCTCTCTTGTCCCCATAGCAATTTTTTCTTAATTTTCATGATTTCAGCTTTATTTTCAGAAATTCTAATATCCATTCCTTTTTCAGTGATTTTTGTGGCAGATAACAAATTTTCACCGAATTCAGGAACATATAATGTGTCAACTAGAATAAAAGTCCTACCTCCACTCTGCGTAGATAATGTAAGTTCAAAATTTCCTCTACCAGGAGAAAACAAAACTCCACCTCCAGCTACTTCAATTGGGATTTTTTCCTCTTTAAAAGTGATGAAATTTTGCCTCTGAGAAGTCATGTGATCTGTTGATCAATATCCATACATTATCTCTATTAGTTTTGATTGTTTTTAAAAGCACATGTTGATTATTTTCATGGGAAGCAGCAAATTTAGTTGAAGATTTTTCTTCTCTTTCATTTTTATCTTCATGAGTACAATTTTTGGCAATGTGCTCAAATTCAAGACATCGATAGCATCTTAAATTTTCTAGTGATCATCGATTGAAATCAGAATCTTTCCTTCCTTTATGAGGAAACAGATTTTCATTTTTGTGATAATGTTTCATCATTAATGCTTTGTTTTCATCATAATTTACATTATTCTCCTTAGAAAATACTTTTGGCAAAACGATAAGACGTTCTTCTTCAGTTAATTTTGATTTTAAAGATTTCATTGTCAAATCGTCGTTATCTATTCTTAAATTTCTTATGAAATATTCATACTCTCTAGGTAGACCTAACACGGCAAAACCAACTAATACCTTTAACTTTAAATTCTGTCAGGTTATGGGCCCTGGAAGTTTAGGCCCTGCACATTAAGTTAAAGGTATTAGTTTAATGAGATAAGCAAAGGTTACATCTTTAGTTAAGCATAAAAATACATCTTCCTTCGTAAGCGCTGGAATGCTAACCATGCGGTACATCATCACAGTTAAAAGTCAAACCAGTTTCAGTTACAGTTTATACAACATCTGACAAAACCTTCCATCCCTAAGTATGCAGATTTCACAGAGTTGACTGTATATTAAAATTCAGTAATGGTCCTGAACATTTTATTAACAGGTACCTTATAAGGATCATTCTCACAGAATTGGCAAAAATGAAGTCCCAATTGATTCTATAATTTTCTTGAACTATTTTACCAATAAAGTTTATTTTTACTAAAAGCTGTACTTTTTTGCCATCTACAACTGATATTATTTACTTAAAAAATAATTCTAAACAATATAAAAACAAATAAAATGTATGTAAAATATCATTCTCCTTGCTGTCCCCAACCCCAGAATTCAAACTTTGAACCCATTAAACGTTTATTAAATATTAAATTAATGAAATTGTAATTAATATATTATCACAATTTGTTCCTTTATAAGAGGGGTACACATATAAAGGTATATTATAATGCAATTCTGGCAAAAAAACACAATGAAGTGTGTCCATGAATTTGAGCATCATTCCCCTGTACTTAAAAAAATCTAAAAATACCAATAGATGACCCTGAAGTCAAATTTGGCATTGTTCCAATTTTAACTACAGTAGAGCCCCGATTATCCGCAAGCAGATTATCCGTGAAGAGATTTTTTTTTTTTTTTAAATTTCAAGCCAACAATAAGGAAAATACAATAAGCCCTACTAATAAATATAAACAGATTAATTTGTGTATTCGAAAGTAATAGAAGAATATTACTAGTTTCGGTTGCCACATTTAAAATACAGTAGAACCTCACTAATCCTAACTAATTGGGACCGGTGCGTGTTCGGATTACAAAAAATTCGAATTACCCAAAATTCTGATAAAAATAGAAAAGAAAAAGGCGTTTGCTAAAAGAAAATGTAAGTTACAAGTACGCAGTAATACAATAAACATCGTCTAAACCAGCATCCTAAGGCATGCTGAATAATCCGACAAGGCTTTAAAAAAAAGTATTGCTTGTTTAATCACTCTTTACGTTTATAATAATCTAATGGAAGTTCAGAATAAGAAATTGCATAAAAACTCTTTACAAACGGTACAAAATCGCGAATCTATAGCTCATGGCGAAATAGCTCATTCACTACGTCAACAAGGAGCGGGAAGAAAACATTTCTGTAGATGATTTGCGAAATTAAGCTGTTGAAAAACAAAATAAATTTTTATGATCTCATCTTTTTGCATTAAAAAAAATAATTTTATAGTGATTAGCAGAAACAAAATGATGTTCGAGATTTTTTAAGGTGGCTTCTATGAGTAGGCCTACAATGCATGTTTTTATTTTATATTCATGTACATATGTTGTACTTTTACATTATTGAATTTTTTTTCTATTCAAGCTGTTTAAAGAATAAAAAACATGCTTTACTGCCATTGTTTGTTTAATTCTAACTTCAGTTTTTTTCTTAACTTCAGATTTTCAGTTTTTTCGGATTTTCTGCGATTTTTGTTATCCGCGGTGCCCTTGCCACCCAATTCCTCGGATAATCGGGTCTCTACTGTACTTGAAAATAGCAATTAAAGCCTTTGTGCAGGAATATTAAGAAGCAGTAAACCAACTTTTAAATGCACAAATAATGCGTAAAAAGCAACAAACAGCTGTTTCGAATCTACAGCGAGATTCTTCTTCAGTGCAAGATAGGAAAAAAAGAACAGAATGCTAGAAAAAGCAAGGCTGAGCAAAATTCGAAACAGCTGTTTGCTGCTTTTCACGCATTATTTGTGCATTTTAAATGTTGGTTTACTGCTTCTACTGTACTTGCTTAGAAGAGATCTCTTAAAAGTTTGGAGTCTGTAGCCATTTTGTTTGGGAATGCAGGTGTTGAAAAGTGAAGTTCCAGAAAGAATATTTTTATTAACCATCATTACCCTGGCTAAATTAAAGGTAAGCATTTTTTATTTTGTGTTATGTTTTTAGTACAGGTTTTCAAATATATGTACCGTATTTTCGGGTGTATAGCCCGCATCCAGTGTATAACCCGCACCCCTAAATCGAGCAGTACCATAAAAAAGTTCGTGTATAAGCCGCGGAGCTGCATCGTTGTATAGCCCGCGGGCTATACACCATCTACGAATCCGAATGTATATTTCGACCAGGGTTTACGCCGCATGTGAAATTTCCGAGGTAATCGCGAATGGCGTGCTAAACAGAAACACATTAATAAGAATTAAGAAATCATAAAAATGAAATTATTAATTAGAAATAAATAATTTAAATGCACAATTCGAAATTATTAATATAATTTAAATAATATAAATACGAAAAACTACACTAAAATTGCGTGAAATTTGCAGCTTAAATTCCGGCATATGGTGCGGATGATAAATTGCATTATTACCTTGGTATATCGCGAATGATTTTGCAACAAAAAAATTAATTAAACTGAAATTTTAAAAACCACAAGCACCGAAATTACAGGGCTCCCACTAGATCCGTTTTTTTTGCTTCAAGTCCGTATTGGTCCGTTTTTTCATTGTTAGGTCCGTAAAGTCTGTTTTTTGACACTTTTAACCGACTTTTATTTAAAATTTTACCGATGTTTGACATTTAGCCGAGCATCGCGGAAAAAGCGCGCTTTTCGCAAATATGTTCCAACAAATACCATTAAATTTCGTTAATCGATCACGAAAAGAATCGCCAACTCTGTCAAAGGATTGCGAAAATACGCAAATTTCTTCAAAAGATCGTGAATTTCGTTAAAAGATAGAAAAAAACGCGGTCAAGAGATAGAAAGAAAAAAAGCGGTCAAAAGATCGCAAAAAAGACTAATTTCCTCAAAAGATTGCGAAAAAAACCGCAAGTTTTGTCAAAGAATAGCCAAAAACGCGTTTTTCGTCAAAAGGTCGCAAATTACAGCAAAGGATCGCGAAAAACACGCAAATTTCGGCAAAGGATCGCGAAAAAAACGAGAATTTTGTAAAAAGATCGCGAAAAAACACGAATTTCATCAAAAAATCTCTCAATAAAACGCAAGTTTTGTCAAAGAATCGCGGAAAACGCGATTGTCGTCAAAAGGTGGAAAAAAAATGCGAATTTCGGCAAAAGGTTTCTCAATAAAACGCAAATTTCGCCAAAAAATCGAAAAAAACATGCGAATTTCGTCAAAGGATCGCGAAAAAACGTGAATTTCGTCAAAAGATTGCGAAAAGAACGCGAATTGCATCAAAATATCGCGAAAAAAACGGTCAAAAAATTGCGGAAAAAAGCACAAATTTCGTCAAAAAATCGAAAAAAAAAACTAATTTCGTCAAAAGATTTTAAAAACTTTAATTTCGTCAAGATATAGTAAAAAACATATAATTTTCATCAAAGGATCCCGAAAAACACGCAAATTTCTTTAAATAGTCGTGCAAAAATTCGTGAAATTCAACCTGTCTTAGAAGGTTTGTAACCTCTACCAATAACAATGGCTTTAAAATAATGAATTTCAGAATTTGAATCGGAGCAAGCGTTTTCTTTATAACAAATTATACTTTGAACATTTATTAATTAGTGACAATTGAAGGAAAGGAGGGTTTCCTTGTTTATCTTATTTTATGATTTGCGAAAATAGTTTCCTTTTGATCTCTTTTTTTCTTTTTACAAAATATGTGCTCCCTTTTGGTCCCCTTTTTTACTACACCAGTTGAGTGGGAGCTCTGGAAATATGAAATTATTAATTTGTTATAAATAATATAAGTATGATATTCAAAATTAATAATTCATTATAAATAATATTTAAAAGAAAAAATCCGGTTAAAATTGAGTAAACTTTTCTATACACTGAAGAGCGTCATGAGAACGATTGGGTGTTAGCAATCTCAACTTTAACTTAAATATCTTAAATAGCGTGCTTGATTGACATTAAAATGACGACGTGCTAAAATGACATTTATTTTCACAGTGCCATATATTACAATTATTTACAAATAGATAATAAACGTATTAATTTTAATATTTAGCGCTATGTACAAATAAAATAACGTTATCACATCCCATTTCGTCAATTGAATAAGATATAAAAATTCTCATTTTAGTTATTTCTAAAAGAATCTGTAGAATCGGGAATGCAGATGTTTTTGATTTTTTTAAGAGGGGGGGGGGGGGGGAGGATTAAAAGAAACCTCCCACAATAATTCATCGAGAATTTCAAACGGAAAAGCATGGAATCTGCTGGCATATCTATCAAAGGGATTTGAAATCGAATGCGTTTTTCTATTTTCGATAAATGTATTATATCTTAAGTTATAAGCTATTGCTATTTGATGATTACCTTTCCCGAGCTGTCTCATCTGGAAATTCAGTTAAAAAATCAACTTTCAGCATTTTCTAAATGTTTTTTCCCTTAGCAAAAGCTGGAAAACGCTGTTCGATTTCGTTAAGTATTAATAAATGCGTCAATAGTTTTATACATTTAAAATTAAAAATGACTTATAGTGAATGCAGCCGTTATTTATGTGTGTATGCGTGTTTTATAATAAAGTTATCAGAAACAAAACAAAACTTTTTATTTAATTCGAATCGGTTTTATTTAATTCCAATCAATCTGCAAGAAATTTCATGACCTACTTTTATTATTTCTTTGCACGTGGAGCGATAAGGATTATAAACATTATATGATTCATGCTAACCACTACGAAAAGATATCACGTGCCATCCTAAAGCTATTTTCTTTTTTTTTTTCCCCTTCTATCGCTCTGTTTGGAACTTTTTAGCTGTCAGAATCTCAAAGAAATAAATATAGATTTCTATTAGAAGATTTTGCTTTAAAAGCATTTATACACGAAATGATTACCAAGGGAAAAAAAAAAAAAAAATACTTACCATCACTGTGCTGTTTCTTAAATACAAGATGATTTAACAATGCAATTTAATCTGATTTATTTTATGGTCGTTTTTGAGAATATTTGGCGTTATTGTAGATGTTTTAAAAATACTTCTTGCATGAACATTTAAAAGTTATATTTTATATTTATTTCAATCACTTGGTACAGAATTGAATCCTGCATTGGGTCGGGTAATCGGATAGTACCCGAACCCGACTAAAGTTTGGGTCGGGTTGGCGGGATTTTTTTTTTCTTTTTTTGACGTGGGTCGGGTTGGAATTTAATTCGTTCGAGTTAACTTTTTTTTTTTTTCTCCAAAAGATGCTGCTGAATATTTGTTAAAATGGTAAAAGCCGAAATAATTTGATACAAGAAAAACATAATTATAGACTACTTTTCCGTAAATGCATTAAAATATGGATTAATTTTCCTTCATTTTAGTTTCTGGTTTTAATATTTCGGTTGACAAAATTTGTTCTTGTCGGGTCTCGAGTTGACTTTAAGTAGAATTTTCGTATTCGGATAGGATACAATCCGGACCTTGCAGTTCAGGTTCAGAGTAGAGTCCAACATTTGATCATGTAGTCTGATTTTACCTGCTATTGTTTTGTTATGGATAGAGGGGGGAGAAATGTATTTTTTCTAGAAAAATACATTTTTTACAAATAGATTATTTTCTGGTAGTTATATTTTCTTAGAAAATATGAAATATTAAGCATTTAAAAAATTATATCCACTAATTTGTTTTATGTATCCTATGAATATTGTTTTAAATAATTTTTATAGGATTTTCACTTAAAACGTACACATTAGAGATCTGCATGGACCTGGTTAATCTCTTTTTATTAGACTCGGGCCGGACCGCGATCGAGCTTAATTTTTATCTGCGGTTGCTCCGGGCCGGGACTGAAGAACTTTTTTTTTTTTCGGGGCCATGTTAAACCGCAGGTTTTTGCGAAAATAACAGTGAAATTTTTCCTTTGTTCGACGAAATCTTTAGAAATTTATTTCATTTTATTAAATTATAGAGAAATATATATTTAAAAAAATCTTTATAGAGCTTCAAAATTATTTTTTCTAAAATATTTTTCTTCCATTTTAAACTACATTATTTTTTCTAATGAGTTATCATTTAAATGAATTTCCCTAAGTAATCAATAATGTTGCCATTCCATATTACATAGATTGTGGACATACTAGTTTAAGCTGCAAAATGTTTGCATGAGTATGTAAAAAATATATCTTAAATAATTTTATTGATAGGATCCCGGACTTGATTTAATCGATTTTTCTTGGCTGGGTGGGCCAAATTTTTAGCATAAATGGTTCAAGTTTAGCCCAGGCAGGGCCAATATATTTCGATCGCCTGGGTCTGAAAATTTCGGCTCTTTGGTATCTGAATTTTTGAAAGTGGAAAAAAAAATAATAATAATAATTGCGCGTAAACGCCGCATCGCTTGAAATTTCAATTTAAAACACGTAAACGCCGCGGCGTTTCTTCCGTAAATTACGGTACTAAAATCTTTTTTTTTAATAATTCCATAATAATAAAACCAGATTTTAACTTATTTATTATTATCATTATTTTTAATCTGGAAAAAAGTCACTTTTTTTTCCTTTAAAAATAACAAAATTATTGTCAGAGGTAATTCAAGAAATATTTTCGTTTTTCTACGCCCCACCAGTGGCCGAGAGGTTCTGCTCTCAAAAGCTGGTAGACGGGAGGTCCTGGGTTCGAACCCAATCGCGCCCGTCGGCCTAATCGTTCGGAGTTTTCTTCTAAACTTGGATTTCTGTGCGTAAATACGGGTTAGGTTCCGTTAGAAAGACCCCCACGGAGGACATCCCCGCCTCTCCGGGTCCATTTCGTAGATAATTAGCTATCATAAGCAACACAATACACACATTTTTCCACAATATTTTTTTTTTCATGTCAAAAAGTAAATGTAATTTGCATACATTTCTGCAAACATTAAATACCATTTATCTCAGTTAAATTTTTTGAATTGCAGCAGCAGATAATAGGTAAATTATCACAACAGTAACTTTGAGAGAACTGGATGTAATATACAACTGGAGCCATTAATGGCGTTTTACCTCCTAGAAAATATGTTATTATTATTTTAAACAATAATTACTATAAGTAATATAAAACTACTGTATAAAAAGACACACAGTAATTTGCTCAAAAATATTTATTTTAATCACTGGAATCGGAAAATCCTTCAAAATCGGAAGTTTCAGAATCCGTCATAAACAAACCAATAATATCTCTATTTTCAAAGACAGAAATAAATAATAGCATTTAAACAGTAAAAAAACATTACAAACACGTGAAAATTCTTTAAATTTCGCGGCATAGCGAAAAAAATTTACAAATTTCGACGATTTTTGAAATTTTTTCGGGCTTAAAAATTATAGAAAAATCACGATTTTCCGTTTCTCTTTTTTAAAAAATCTTTGTATAGTCCGCACCGTGTATAAGCCGCAGCGGCTGTTCCAAATGTTTTTTTCTTGTATAACCCGCGGGCTATACACCCGAAAATACGGTAATCATTTTTTTAATTTTTTGTTCCCCATGTGATTCTAAGGTAGACATTACTAACAAAACATCATTCCCCTGCCTGTTCTTATAGCAGGGGAATGATGAAGTTCTAGAAATATTATTAAGATATTGACTAAAAATGTTATTAATAATTTGATAAAGAAACTGAATGATGGTAAATCTGAAAATATGCAAAAATCCTTGGTAACTGTGTTTTAGGTAACCTTTAAATATAGACTCTACATTTTTTTACATATTAGTTTATTACAATTTAAGAAATTTAAAAAAGAAAGGAAAATGTTTAATTTAGTTAATATTACTACTCAAGTATTTCATAAAATTTGACAATATTTTGCATTAATTTGAAACAGTATATAATTAGTTATTACTATTGTTACTTAATTTAAATTTGAAGCTTTTTTTTAATTAGTTATTGTTCAAGTACAATTGAATGTAACTTATCCCAGAATCTATATTTTTAAATTTACAATTTTGATTGTGATTATAATGTGACATATGAAAAATGGTTTGCAATTAAGCAAGAATATTCTGATCAGAAAACAGGTGAAACAAAGACTGTCAAAAAAACAACAAAAGAAAATGTCACTTTGTCAATTGCAGAAGCGGAACAGATGTGTTATTATCCCTCCATCCGCCATCTTGGATTTTTTTTGGGCGTGAATTAAAAACTGTTTTTTAATTAATAGTTATAATTATTATATTCCAGTTTTTTGAATATTATATTAATCTATCAACAATATTTAACCATTGGCGACATTTACTACTTGGCGGAAAAGGAGTTTTCACGCAAGAAAAAAATCAAAGATGGCGGATGGAGGGATAATAACACATCTAAGCCCAGAATTTTTAAAACATTGAAAGATACATTAAAGCTAACTGAATTATTAGTTCACATTGACTTTTGTGAAAATTATAGCTTTAAATATGGTCAAGAAATACAGTCTTATCACTTTGGGGTGGGGGGGGGGGTCTTGTCAACAAGTGACCTTACATACTGTTGTGGCTTATTACAGAACAGATGAAGATGCAGACCTGGAGGTTCAAACCATTTGTACTTTAACATAATGCCTTCAACATGATCCAGCTGCTGTTTCGGCACACATGTACCCTGTTTTGAAATATTTATTTTTAAAGCTACCTTTAGTAGGTACTTTATATTTTTATAGTGACGGTCCTTCAAATCAATATCGTAATAAGAATATTTTTTTCTATATTTCTACCACTTTGCCTGAAGTATTTCCTCATTTACAAAGAATTTCTTGGAATTATATTCCAAATGTGGGCATGGAAAGGGGATGCCTGATGGTTTAAGTGACACATTAAAGAGAACTGCCGATAGAATTGTCGCACATGGAATGGATATTGCTGACTTTACAACCTTTTGTGAAAACACTGAATTGTGAACACACATTGCAAGGGCATCAAGATAATAGTTGTTGAAAAAGAAACAATCGAAAATAAATTGAAAAATAATGGCATAAAATTTAAAGGGACCATGAAAGTTCATCAAGTTAACTAGTACCGATCTGATTCAATCCTGAAATTTCACCATATAAGTTGTGTTGATTGCAGAGGGGCAAACGCTAAATATTGCAAGCATTTTGAAATAGGGAAAATCTGTGTAAAAAATGAGTGTGTCAATATTGAAGCAGACCCACTAATGTGTAGTGATAAAAAAAATAAACAACTTGTTTGGCATATGAGATTGGATGCTAGTTCACTGTGATGGTAAACTTTACCCAGGTGAAATATTATGATTAAAAGTACATTTAAATTAAGCAGTTTATCATTTTTAAATCACCATCTTGTAAAATATGATACTAAATAAAATTGTAAGGTGTCCTGCTTATCACATAACAAAATGGTTTCATTAATTCAGCATTATTAGAAATCCATAATTGTGAAAACTATGTAAAGCAAACTTAAATAATTATGTGTAATACTTTATTTGATTAAAAATATTTATTGATATGAAATTTTCTATCATTAATAGTTGTCTTCAGTGCTTTATAGATTACTGAATCATTCTCCTGGCAGGTAAGTCATTCCTCTGTTTCAAATTATCATTCTCCTGCTCTCTAGCATCATTCCCCTTGCAGTTATTAAATTAATATTAAATTTTAGGAATTATGAACATTTAGTGATACTCTAATACAAAATAAGTTTTTAAAGCTATATATGAAGGTAAAAGTCATTTATTTGCATTTTGCAACTTCCAAATTACCTTGTTTGTAGAGAATGACCCATAAGAAGAAATGTCTATGGTTTGTTCTCTACAATACTTGCAAATTTGGGCAAGCAGTCGACTTGATTGATACATATGTAAATTTTCATAAAAATTAGATAAATGATAAAAAATTAGTCAATTATTGAAGATTTTAATAGCAGCAGAAATCGTTTTAAAAATTTGACTTAACAAAAAAATAAAATAAAAATTTATGGAAAAAATAAAATAAAAAATGTGAGGGAATGATGAAATAAGACATTTTTACTAGTTGTAGGGGAAAAAATGCAAAATTATGAAGAAATTCAAACTGTTTCCTTTAAGAGCAACACTTAATATATAATGTATGATAAAATTAAAATTTTTGATATTTGTAAAAAAATGAGTATTCTGTGTGAGGGAACGACTGCTAATAAAAACGCTTCCAGATATATTGACTGAAAATTTTTTTTGAAAAATTAACAAAATCTTACACCACCAATTTATGTTGCTGGACTGACAAGTGCTCAAAATGGCTTCTTCTCTGTGAAGGATGCTAGACTGCTACTGCTCTTTAGCGGTAGATATTTGAGATAATAGCAATGTGTGAAGGAATGATGGCCTAACATGGGGAAACATATAATTGATTGAGTAGACTATATAATAATAGTAAAAAATAATATTTTTATTATTTTTTGTAATGTACCAAATAAGAACTTTATTTTGCTTAGGGTATTTTTAATTATTTTTATTTCTGGATGGAAAGAAATAGGCAATAAAATATGGTAGTGCAAGTGGGGGAAAGGTGAGGGAATGATGTTTGCATGATATATATTACACTTTTAAATACTAAATTTATTTATTTTTAAATTTTACTTTCTGTCCCTAATAAACTATGTTTAGATCTTCTAATAAAAATAAAAATAAATAAATGTAATGAAATTAAGAACATTGATATGACTGGGAAACACTTTTTGCACTATTGTAGAGAATAACCCCTATATTTGGAAGCATAGCAAGGTAAAACGAAATATCCAAAATTAAGATAAACATATACCAAATAGTAACAGTAAAATGACAGTTTGTATTATTTCAAGCAAACATATTGAGTGAAGTTCTGTATAATTTTGGCACAAAAATTTTTCAATATGAGGTTTTTGAATTACTTAAGATATACTGAAATGGAAGAAACTGTCATTGGAAAAGTTTTAAATGTACAACATATAGAGAAAAAGATATAACCTGAGAACTCTAATTTTAACTACTTCACAGCCTGTTTCACCCAGATTTCTGACAACCAACTTTTGCTTACCACATTTTTTCCAACAATTTCAATGCATTTAATCATAAAGAAAATTTGGGACTTGTCTATTTTCCCATATTTAATAACATATGCATTTAATTTTAATGGGAAATCAAGTACATATAAACACAGCTATGTCAATACATGATATTAATTTATTAAAACAAAATCCATTTACCTATTAAAATAAACAAAATATTTTCATGTCTCCATACATTTATTATTGAATACTGAAATATAATACTGGCATATAGATAAAGATGCTTTTAAAATATTGTATTCCTACAGATCAGAAACTTGATTTACACTGACCTTCACAGAAGAAAGCAGTTTGTTTAATAAGCTCAAACACAAACTATTTCCACACACACACATACGAGGTATATCCACAAAGTAAGTTCCATTTCTATTTCTATCTGCAGCAGTGCTGCGGTCGCAATTCCAAGCATGCGCGGCAGTTACTCTGACTGAAGGAGAAGAAATGTACGCCATTTTCAGATCGCTGCTGCTGACGTGTTATTTGTAGTGCTTCTTTAGAATGTCAGCCTTAATTGAAAATGACGCTGCTTGTGCAATCAGATCTGTGATTCATTTTCTCAATGCAAAGAAAGTTAAACCAAGTGAAATTTATCGGCAAATCGAGGCTTACGGACAAAATGCTGATCAAGTGCACGATGAAGAACGAAGTGGACGCCCGTCTTTGGTTACTGATGAACTGGTTCACTCAATTGAAGAGAAGATTAAGCAAAACCATAAGTTTACAATTAGTGCTCTTGCTATGGAATTTCTGCAAATCTCACGATCACTAATTCATGAAATTGTTACTGAAAAACTGAAATTTCGAAAACTTTGCTCACGTTGGGTACCCAAAATTCTCACTGAACAACACCAAAAAACAACGGATGGGCAGTGCACTTCAGTTTTTGACCATCTCTTCTTACACCTCAAATCTTTCTTTGGTGGTCAACACTTCACCGATGATAACGAGCTGAAAGAGCATGTAACCACATGTTTGAAAACACAGGTGGCAACCTTCTATGAAGAATGCATACAAAACCTTGTGGCACGCTATGACAAGTGCCTACAAAATTTCAGAAGCTATGTAGAAAAGTAGTTTCACAGTTGTAGATTTTTATACAATAATTTTTTTTTTTTGTATCTGTACATGTTTTTTTTATATAACCAAATGGAACTTACTTTGTGGATATATCTCGTATTTAAGTAACAGCCAGCCAAAATATGCTCAGTTATATGCACCAGTAACAAATTTTAAAAATCATGTTGACAACTTTGTAGATGTACAAGGGAAAGTATCAACATTTGTTATGTTATTGAAATTCAAATAATAGTGTAACAAATTATATTTGATACTATATAACTAAAACCTTTTCAAACATACACATGAATGATATACACTATCAGACCAGAGTATCAGTTTCCCCTAGAGAGTTTCAGGGAAAGTGCTGCACCTTTTCTGCCCTTTGACAATATAGCACCCTCCTTGCTCCGCACCCAAAATATTAGCACCCTTCTTGCCCTTTATCCAGAAAATTAGCCCTTACTCTTTTTTGTTTGCATAGTAAAAACTTCCCCATTGTTCTCTTGAAGAGCCCCCTGAATTTTAAATATTAGAAGTGGCTTTAAAAAAAAGCCTAAAAATATCAAAAAAGTTCACTTTAGAATCTAAAAATTGTCTTTAGGAATAAAAAAGTGCCCTTTTTTAAACCCGGGGAAAACTCTGGATGTATATTACACATAAGCACTAACTCACAATTTAAGTACAATGTAAGAAATATAAAAATTGAGATATCACCACAATTTAGTAGAGAGAATCCTCAGTCCAACACTGGATGGGTCATCTTTCTCCAGAAAACTATTACAGCTAAATGATTATTACTCTATACATTTGCATATCAAATACAACACAAAGCATCATGTAATATTCATTTAACCCTAACTTTCCATTAAACCAATAAGATTAGAACCTAAAAATGAAAAAATGACATTCTTAGTGTTTAGAACAGAGAAAAAGTACAAAATCTTACCTTCCTAAATAAAAAGAAAAGATAAAACAATGACATTTACTATTTACACTTCTTGAACCCTTTAAACTCTGGTGAAAGAATTTCTTGTAAATACCGAAATGTCACATTGGCACCAGTATTTTGAAAACAAAAAAATTGTTTTATATACACGAAAAAATGCATTAATTTATTTTCAAATAACTTTGGTTGAATATTTCGGTGCCATTGTAACATTTGGTTATTAAAATTATGTGGGAAGAAATTCACCCACCAGAGCTCAAAGAGTTAAAAAAAGAATTCCAACTCTGTGTTTAGAAAAAATAAATATGCATGCAGAAGCTTAATTATACATTAAAATTTGGTAAATTACATTTTGTATGCTGCTGAGAAATACCTTATATCAAGATCATCCGTTTTTTTAAAACTGCCTGCACATAATGCCCCAATAACATAATTTAGTGCTTATTTTAAATAGTTATACAAAAAAAATGGCACTTCCTAATTATAGCCATCCGAAATTTAAGATTATACAAAGGTTGGAGTTATGATTTCGCCACTTCGCTATATATTCCTCATATATATGTTATGCATAAATTACTATATATACCATATATTAAATTGGTGTTCAGACGGGGGTCATGACTCCCCTCTGAACATCAACAAAAATATTCTAAAAATCACCTTTAAAATGAAATATACAGTAGAGTCTCGGTTATCCGAGTTTCTGCTTTAGCTGAGTTATTTTCATCTGATGGACTGATGGCGTCCATTATTATGAAACAATCATTATAAATGAAATTTCAGATGAAGATGAACGAGCAGCCGTAAAAAGTTAGAAAGTAAGAAATAAAAAAAAAATTATGGACATTCCCCCCCCCCCCCCCCCCATTCTGACCAGAAAATCAGCCCATTCTAACTTTTTACGCTGCTCTTTCATCTTCACCTAACACTTCATTTATAATGATTGTTTCATAATAATGGAAGCCATCAGTCCATCAGAAAAAAATTATCCAATTCCAAAGGTATAATCCTGCATTTGGCACACCTTCGTTCTGGCGCCCTGGGCACATGCCCACTCTGCCCTACCTAGTTTTGGCCCTGCAAATACTTTTTTCAGTACTTTATTTGAATATATTTGTTATGCATAAGGGAAAAAAAGAAATGCATTTAGAATATTGTTTATTAGATTTTCCTGTTAAGTGTAATATGTTTTAGTTTTTTATCATCAATAAACTGATCATTTTTAAAATATCGGAAATACAGTTCAGAACGATTTATCCAGAATGATTGAGGTCAGATGTATTCCGAATAACTGGTTGGGATTTAAAGCAACATGCATTTGATCAGGTTTGTAGAATTGTTTTTTTTATTTCAAATTAGTTATTAGATTATTCAAATAAAGAATCAGATCAAAATAAGATTAATAAGAGTTTGACAGAAAGCAATTTATGAGAAGTGGAAGTCCTGCTTTTCAAACATGTGGCTGCAGCCTTGAAAAGGACATTTTTATCTGTTCTCTGTCTCTTAATCTTGTGGTTTATTGCAGTGTTTCAGCCATTTTGCTGTGTAGTTTTCATGTGCCAAAAGAAAAAAAAAAAAAATTACTTTTAAAATAATCTGAAATTTTAAACTGAAAATGAATAAAGGATGTAGGCCAGCAGATACTGTGTGGGAACATTTTCTCAGAGTGGAAAATAACAAAAAACCAGGAAATAAATATGCAAAATGTAAACATTGTGGGCATATTCAACTTGAAAAAGTTGAAAGAATAAAAAAACAGATTTTGTCGTGCCAATCACAAAAGATATGCAATAATTCAGAAGTTGTAGATTGTGATTCACCCAATACTGAAATAAATAAATGTGAAACTGAAAAGGGATCTATGGTGGTGACCACCAAAAAAGATGAAATTTGAATACCAGCAGTGTTTAGATTTGAATATTGTTAAAACAAGCAAGAGTGCTGCAGAAAAATTGAATTTACTTGTTTCAAAAAATTTTTATGCTAATAATATTGCTTTTACAGCAGTAGAACATCATACCTTTAAAGAATTAGTTTCAGCCTTGCCAGGATTCCACCAAGTCGCAAAGCACTAGCAGGAGAGCTTTTAGATAGTGTCAACCGAAGTCATAAATCAAACGAAGAAAAATGTTGAAGGCAAACAAGTCTCTCTTGTAGAAGATGGCTGGAGTAATATTCACAACGATCCTGTTATTGCAACATGTTTCCACAGTGAAGGAAAATCATATTTTTTGCATTCTGTGGAAGCAGGTACACATACAAAAAATGCACCTTTTCACAAAGTATTTTTCAACAAGCTATTACAAAAGTAAAAGAAACATTTAATTGTGATATAAAAGCTGTTCTCACTGATAATACTAGAGTTATGGAGAAAGCAAAGGAATTCCTGTATGAAGAGGATAATAGTATATGGATACAATGCCCATTACTTAAATCTATTAGGACAAGATATAACACCAATTCAAGTGCTACAGAATATTGTTAAAGTTCAGAAATTTTTCCGCAACCACCATATACCTAGTGCATTATTGAAAGATATTCTAAATTCAGTGAAACCCCAGTTACCTGGAGATACAAGATGGAATAGCCAAGTAGCTTGCATTGAAAGTTTTCAGCGCAATAGACAAGCACTTCAAAAAATAACTGAAGAAAATGAACAACATGTAGACAGATAGATATCCAATCTTATAAATAACTTTCATCTGTACAAGCAGTCCAAAGATACACTGTTACAACTTAAACCAATTGCTGAATCATTAAACCGCTTGCAGAGTGACAATGTTACAATTGATGATGCATGCCATGTATGGCTACTAACATTGCTTAAAGAAGAGAGTTTAGAGCCTCGTATAACAGAAATTTAAAAAGCAATGGCTCAGGCCATGCAACCATTTCATTTTCTAGCATATTTTTTAAATCCCAAATACAAAAGAGAAGGCTCGTCAAATATACAAAAAGAAAGTGCTCGTTCATGTCTAATTGAGAAATATCCTGACAGCATTTCTCTTTTAATTGCATATGAAGTTGAAGCAGCACCATTTCCATCAATTTACTTTACAGAATCTGGAAGAAGCATCTGTCCAGTTACATGGTGGACTGCAGTAGGAAAAACACTGGAATTGGAAGAAAAAAGATATTCCAAAGACTGTTTAAATTATATTAAGCTGTTATTATCATGTCCTGCAAGTTCAGCAACAATAGAAATAATCTTTTCAAACTTTGGATTAATACATTCAAAACTCAGAAATTGTCTGGGTGTTAATACAGCAGCTAAATGGTTTACGTGCTATCAGATGCTACAGGGACCAAAAGAACTAGGTTTTTTTTTATTTATTTTTTTATTTATTTTTTTTTTTTACTTAAAAAAATTGAGCTTATAGAACTTTTAATTGCATGTTTCTTCAGTTCTTTCATATGTATATTTCATGTTGTTTCAAAGCCAAAGTGTGTAGTATTTTTATTAAATTAAATCTCATTTTGATTTAATCTAATTCTAGTGAACATTCTATTTCTTAAGAGTTAAATAGTGTTGTTATAATAATAGTCATATAACATAGTGTTATAATAATAGTCAATATCTAAATACAGTGAGCAAAAAAAGTATTTGCACACAGACGATTTTTTGCATAAGTAACCATAGAAAGCAAATTTGATACTATTCTCTTAATTATTCATTTATTTAAATAAGAAGAAAATAAAAATAACTACCCATTTTCCTTAAACAATAATATTACATATTTTAAAAAATAAATTAATATTTTCTCATCCCTAAAAAGTATTTGCACAAGAAGCATTGACTGTTAAAAAAGGCATTAAATGTGAACATTATGCAAATGTTTAGCATATCACTCCTGCAGTACATTAGCCCCGCACTTTAAAGTCACATAACATATTAACTGGAGCAGGGATTCTGGGGAGTTTTTGTTCTAATGGCGCCGAAAACGTGTGAACTGTCTGTTGCTACCCGTGAGAAGATTATACTTCTTCACAATTCTGGATTAAGTTACCGAGGAATAGGTAAAAAATTAAATCTAAACTTTTCTAGTGTTCTTTATGTAATTAAGAAGAAAAAAGAAACTGGTTCGACAATAAATAGGCCACGAACTGGGCGTCCAAGAAAGCTAAATACCAGGCAAAGGAGAGCCATCATAAAAGAATCTTCAAAAAACCCTTTTCTAAGTGCTCGAGAATTGGCTGTTGATGTCGCTTCAATGTCGGGAACAATAGTTACACCACAATCAATAAGAAATATTCTTCATGATGCAAATATTCAAGGAAGAGCCCCTCGAAAAAAAAAAAACATTTATTAGTGAAACAAATAGGGTGCAAAAACTTGAATTTTCAAAAGCTTATGTCAGCAAACCACTAGAGTTTTGGAAAACTGTTTTTTTTTTTCCGATGAAAGCAAGTTCAATATTTTTGGCTCAGATGGTAAGAAAACTGTATGCCAAATACTTCTCTTCAAATTAAAAACTTGAAATCAACTGCAAAACATGGCGGTGGTCATGTAATGATTTGGGGTCTTTTAACGGAGTTGGCGAAATGACCTTTATTGAAGGCAATATGAATGCTAAACAATATATTAATATATTGCGAGATCATTTATCTAATAGTGCTCTGAAATTAGGAATTCCTAATTCATATTATTTCCAACAGGATAACAATCCGAAACACACTGCATATATTACGAGGTTATGGTTGCTTTATAATGTAAAATATCAATTGAAAACGCCACCACAATCACCAGACCTCAATCCGATTGAAAATTTATGGCATATTTTGGATGTGAAAATAAGGAAAGAGAAAATTTCTAACAAATCAGAGCTTAAGCAAGTTCTTAGGGGAAAATGGCTACAAATCAGCAGTGAAACATGTCACAAATTAATAGAATCAATGCCCAGACGATTACAAGCTGTAATTGAAGCAAAGGGCATGCATACTAAATATTAGCACTGTTTTTAACTTATAAATAATTCCTCTAGTTCTATTTTTATTGCTAGTGTGCAAATATTTTTTTGGCAGTACAAATGCTACTTTTTTATGTTTTCATATTTTAAATATAATTATTAAGTCAGATATTAAATATCTTTATTTGTTTTGTAAAAGTGTTGGTATTTTTAATTCTTAGTTGCTTTTTATTTATTTATACATATGCTACAACAAATTTACCTGGTGTGCAAATACTTTTTTGCTCACTGTATCTCATAATCAAACAAAATCAATTAATTTTATTTATACTATTTCTTAATATACACATATACATAGTTGCCAGCAGTAAGCTGGTTTAATCAATATGCTGAACCTGAACTTCATTTATCAATTATTTTCAGTAACAACTCTTGGGACTTTCAGTAATAGAATCAGAATATATTCTTCATAAAAATCGTTAGTACTTCTATTAAGTACTAATATTTAAATGAATAACATTAAAATTATTATATATAATGAAATTTAATATATTTTTAATGTAATTACTTTGTTACGTAGGGCAATTAGGTTGTTACTACTACAGTCGAACCTCTATTTAATGAAGTCGCTAAATTCCGGAAAAAAGTTCGTTATATGGAAAATTCGTTAAATAGAGATTCACCTATTAAAATACTTTAAACAACATATGCTACAACAAATTTACCTGGTGTGCAAATACTTTTTTGCTCACTGTATCTCATAATCAAACAAAATCAATTAATTTTATTTATACTATTTCTTAATATACACATATACATAGTTGCCAGCAGTAAGCTGGTTTAATCAATATGCTGAACCTGAACTTCATTTATCAATTATTTTCAGTAACAACTCTTGGGACTTTCAGTAATAGAATCAGAATATATTCTTCATAAAAATCGTTAGTACTTCTATTAAGTACTAATATTTAAATGAATAACATTAAAATTATTATATATAATGAAATTTAATATATTTTTAATGTAATTACTTTGTTACGTAGGGCAATTAGGTTGTTACTACTACAGTCGAACCTCTATTTAATGAAGTCGCTAAATTCCGGAAAAAAGTTCGTTATATGGAAAATTCGTTAAATAGAGATTCACCTATTAAAATACTTTAAACAACATAAAACAGATTTTAAATTCATAAACACTAAATATTTTTACTAAAAGTATTTAAACACATTTTTTAAAATAAATTATATCGATTTGTTTTATTTATTTTACCCACCAATATCCATCATCAATTCATTTTCTCTATGTGTTTAAATCTTTGAAATCTCCAAGGAAAACAAAACATTGCCCGGGAATACACTGTATTTTCTGTTTAAAGTAAAAAGTGTTACATTAAAATTAATGAATTTTAATGACATTATCGTATTTATTATTATTATAACAAATACTTTTAACCATACATTAGCATGTGCGTCCTTAAATATAATTTCTGGAAAACTCTATAATAAGTTTGAAATGTCCAGAAATATTTTGAGAAATGGGGAGAAAAAAAATTTTTGATCACAAGAAAAAGTTCGTTAAATAGAGAATGAACTTCGCTATTTGGAGGTTATTTTACGAAGAAATTCTCAAAATGTTCTTGGTTCCAAGGAAAAGTTCGCAAAATAGAGAAATCCGCAAAATAGAGGTTCGTTAAATAGAGGTCCGACTGTAAATTGTTAGATAGTATAACCTAGGATAATTAGGTTGTTAATACTAAATTGGTATTTTTGTATTGTAATTTTTCCAATTTTTTAAACTTTTAGCATTGTTCTGATAAATACAATTTTACTACAAAATATAGTTTTGGTCAATTTAAGACAGAAGTGTTTTAGACAGTACGGTTTAAACCATGGATTTTACCGTGGTTTTTACCGTTGTGATCAAAACCTTGCCAACCCTGATGACAATACTTTGGAAACAAAAATCCTTTGTTTCATTTGCATGAAAATCAAAATTCCCACTAGCTAACTATGTATGCTATCATTTCAAATCCTAGCTGTTGGCATCAAGTTATACCATGCAACTTGTAATATTTTAAGCAAAGCTCGTCAAACTGGCACTGAATGCCACTTTTTTCAATGAAGATTCTAAAATTGGTTAATTGGAAACATCATTCTGAATAACTGGTTTCCGGATAAACGGTTTCATAGTGTATATAAAAAACATTGGATATCAAATATTGGATATTTTTGAAAATATGAAAAACAAACCTTGTTTATCACACACAAAGATATTTAGTTTTTAAGAGGGCAATGCCCCTTCTGAAAATTTCCAGAGCGGGCATGTGCCTTTTTGCCCTCTCTATCCACTATAGTCAGTTCCTAAGACAATTATGAAATTAAGTTTATGCCAAGATTAATCACTTAAATATTCCAAATGGATTTCTCTGTATATCATACTTGGATTTAACGACGAAGAGACATCTTAAGATCGAACTAACTTTATTAATAACATAATTATTTAGTAGCATATTAGCTGGGCTAAGATCACAGCATGCATCGTGATTACAAGAGAGCGTACTGACAGCTCAAGCACATACAATCATAAAACACACAAAAACGATCACAAAAAAAACTTTATTTGCAAGAAAACCATTTTAGATCTTTCAGTTGCCAAAAGATTTTACAATCCGAAGGATATTTTGATGTATTATTTCGCGGTCCAGTTCTCAAAATGCAAGCAAAATACGATAATAAAAACATTTCTGTCTTCTGAAAAAATTAACCCCATATGCACAAACCAGTCGTCATATGTTAGTAAATGGTCTTCTGAAACTTGTTAGGATAATCTTTAATCGATTATCTCCGCAGGGTAGAAGCATAGACTCTCATATCTCCTATCTTTCCACTGATGGTAGAACGGGTGGAATGGAAATAGGCATATGTTACTCATCCTGATGGGTAAATAGTGAAGAAATTGAAAGTCTTCAAGCTATTCAATAAAAGCATGTTTTCGAAATTTCAAGAGTGAGCCTGCTGACACCATGTGCTTAGCTGAGAAAAAAAATGCTAGAAGAAATTGTCATTTTATACAAATCAAAAAAGAAACATCTTTGTTTGAACGACATTGTTTCATGCCATGGGTGTCGGCAGAGGTATATATGAAAATGTGGTAAGAGCATGCTTTTGAACTTTTATCTTTTTTTGTCCCTTGTGTTTCCTAACTTTGAAAAACAACATTTTTTAGTTTGTCTTATAATGATAAACTGTTAAGTTTATTATTCGCTATCTTTTGACATGTTTGCTTTTTTTCTTTCTTTTTGACAATGAAATAAAATTTGCAGGTATGGCTATTTATGCGGTTATTATGCGAGAGGTTGAAATTGTTAGACGAGCAGGAAAGAAAATTAATTTTTGAATGTGTCAGGAAAAATCGCATTGTTGAGGCAGAGAAAATATTTTTTGAGGCTCAAAAATAGTGGCGGTGCAATATTGCGCGGTGCCCTGACAAAGCAGTTAGTGGGGCACAACGTACACCGCAATATTGAACTGCTAAAATCATAGAATAATTTATAATGTATGAAAAATACCATTACTTTCAAATTTAATGAGAATAATTATTTTTATATTCGTAAAACCTATATCCTTTACGATATTTTAATAATTTTTTTGCGTTCACAGTTACTTTCAGGATCATGAAATCTGTACAGTCTCCAAGAATTATATGAACTTTGCCTGTAAGAAGTAAAGTCAGTACTCGCTTTTTATTCTCACAAAGAAACATTTGAAACAAATCTAAAGCAAAAATATTATTTTACACAAAGGAAATGTTATTTCAAATTGTATAGAGAGAGTCGGAGCCCCTGCCTAACACCGTTTGCCCGATGGTTGCATCGGCCTTCAAATAAAGGAAACATATGATAATAAAAGTGCCCACATTTAATAAACTTTTCACTTGTTTAAAAAATGATCAGTATCGAAAATTAGCCTCTGTGGTCCTTCGTCAAATGAGATTGGATCACCAAATTTTAAGAAACACATGACTTCTCAAAGATATTCCTTGTTTTCTTCTCCTCAAAAATCATTGTTGTAACTGGCTAAATCAAAAACTTTTTTTGTGATAAAAATATTGAAAAACATTGACATTAGACATATAATAGAATTATTAAATTATTAAACACAAGTATGTTTTGGAAATGGGCAATTAATATATAATTATAATAATTTATTCATATCTGAAGGGATATAAACATATGCAGTATTTAAAATTCAATTATTACTGCAAATTGATAGATGATTGATTTTATAAATTATATTACTAATAAAACAATGTCATGGAGAAACAAAACATTGACTTTTTCACCCAGGACAAGCATTAATTTTGGCGCTTCTCCTCCTTTTCTCCCCAAAAATAATTTATAAAGAGATATTTTATAGATTCCCTTAATTTTTATTTTAAATTAAAATACTTCTTAGAAAGTATATTAATTTAAGATTTTTAGGTTGATTTTACAGTCTATTGATCTTGCATTGTATCTTGGATGAGTTCGTTAATCAAGCATGTAGATGTTATAGTCTGTTTACAGAAACACACAAAAGCAAACATGCAAAACTTCTCATCAGGATAATATCCGAAATATTGTACCAATTCAAATTTAATTGGAACAGTATACCAATCTTGCTAGTATCTTTGATGAATTCGTTAATCAAGACCCCTAAGTGGTCACCTAATGAAAAAAAACTGGCCATGTTCAAAACAAAGAGTAGGCTCAAGTCCAAAGGAACTATTTTCTGACATATTACTGATTTTTTTTTTTTTTTTTTTTTTCCGTGAACGCATGAAACTGGGAGGCAGGGGTGTAGTGGAGGGTATATGGAGCTATACGTCATATACCAATAAAGCTATAGTGTATACTCTCGACATGACGTTCATGACTTTAGCACATATTCTCTGGGTTTTTTTACGACTACAACACTTTTGGCAGGTATTCTTATTCATAAACTACGTCATCGAATGGAGTTTTACATGTTTTGGTAAAGACAGATCTTTCAGAAAATACTGTCAAAGTGAGCATTTTGAACCGAATTCCCGAAGCGACAGCGCGAGATAGGAGAAAATTTGCCGCATGACAAGAATCACATATAAGTTGATATTTACTTATCAAAAAATAGAATACACTATTCAATTCCATATCACTTCAATAGACAAGCATGCCAATTTTGCCTTTACGTTTAAAAATGAATCAGAAAATGTGTCAAAGTTTTGCGTTATCGAGTAGGGAATTTGAGAACTGCCTAAATGAATATATCTTTACTTTCGGTTGCTCGATTCCATGACATTTTAAACTTGATTTTGTTATTTGTTTTTTGAACCGGAAGATGAACCAAATTCTCCCCCCCCCCCCTCGCCCCTTCTATTTGGGCACCCAGGGTATATGCCCAGTGGGTCCCCTCTAGTTTAATCCCTGAGGTCATGTAAAGTTTGTTAAACAAAATTACTAAATCAAATGATATATAACATATTGTCACCACTTTAAGAGAATCTAATTATAGCACAGGAAACAAAATATTCATAAAATTAAATAAATAAATTATAAATATTAGTTATTATGAAATTAATATATTAAGACTTTTTTTAATGATATTAACTTGTGAATTATTCAAATTATTAATTTGATACTGAACAATAATATATTCAAAATCTTAATTTTTCGTTTCTTTATATATTATACTAGAAAGATAGCCCGTCAAAAATGACGGAAATTTAGATATAAAGATATATACAACTCATGTGCAAGAATATGAGTTTTCTCACTTGTTCCGCAGTGATAGATGAAAATAACACATTTTAAGAACGAAACACATTTATGAAAAACTGTGTACAGCAGAAGACCACTAATCTGCACAGTTTGGTTCCAAGTGTTATGCAGATTTGAGGCTTTTTGCGGTCATGTCTATTCAATCTTTGTTTACATTTTTTTTTAATTCATATATTGGACAATTTAGATTGTTGAGCCTTAAAAATAAATAAATAACACACTTGAAGTAAGGTAAAGGTGAAGTAAATTATTAAATTATCGTATACGATTTCATGAAATGGTATTATATGGTATTATATGTGTGTGCTTCACGATCTTGGTTACGACGTTGGCGAAATTAGCTGCAACTTGTCATAATCCTAATAGTGTGGGCCGCTATAACAAAAAAGTAACCAGTTTTTAGTAAAATTTCTGATATAAAGTTTGTTAAAAACTTGTGTAAAATTGCAGGCCGTTCTCGTGTTATGTCAGTCCAAGGAATAATATTTCTAACACTGAAGATTTTCCATGTATATATGGAATTTAGAAAAGCTTCTCCAAAAGAAAGGTCCTGAAATGACATTGTAATTCCTCTAACTTCAAAGTTTAATCGGGCCCTGATGTTGAGTACTGAAATCTAATAAATACAGTTATTTTGAATATTACAACAGAATTAAACAGTTAAACTTATTTAACTTAAACCCGCTGTTACTCCCCGATGTTATTTTTTAGTATTAAGAAAGAAAATTATTTAAAATGTTCAAATCATGCATTTATGATTTTTTCCGTCTTTAATAACTAAATAATGAAAAAAATAGGCTTTTGTTCTGAGCTCATAAATATGACAATAAAATAATGTAACTAAGAGACATTGCAAAATTAAATATTTGTGATTACAAACCATAAACAAACGATACCGCCACCATTTTACCTACTATGACGTCATTAGAATATTTCCCATTTGTTGTTGAAGAACTTACTTTGTGAATGATTACCTCAATGATTTAATATTTTTGACGTTTCACGATGAATTGATTGCGATTGATCACGATGATTTCACTTGTGTTTGTTTAGGTTTATGGAATGAGATATTGAGCTGTGAACCTAATTTAAATTGAAGTTATCCAAGGATATATGTATTTTTAATCGAAAATAAAAACAATGCTTTGATCTCGAAATAAAAAGTTTTAGTTTGTATAATTTGTTATTTCTGTTAATTATTTATTTAAGTACTTTTCCATTATAGCGCATTTTTAAAAAAAGCTTGGCGCGATTCGGGCATCAGAAAGTGAGATATGTTGCGAAAATATATAAACAGCTATGAAAACAAATCTAATGAACTTTTATCTTTGTTTATATATGCACTTATATACATAAAAAAATCGTTTCTAAATATATATATATATATATATATATTTATACAAATTACGGCACAGATTTCAGATATGAACCGGGATACCTAACTGGCGCCAAAATGGTGTTATTTTGCCTGCTATGGTAACCCGGCTATTGTTTTTTATTTATTAATAAATTGTTTATTTACTTTTATTTTCTGTTTTTTAATTATATAAACAGCTTTGTTCTATAGTTATTATTCAAACTTTTATTTATTTATAGTTATTTCCTTTTCAAAATGATAGCAAATAATTGAAAAATATATAAGTAACTGGTATTCGAAAGCGAGATTTGGAACAGATGTCATATTCGCCCCATATTGGCGCAATTTTTTCGGTTGCCAATTTGGCGAAAACATCAACAGCATAAACAACATAATCCGGGTTACCACATCAAGCAAAATAACGACACTTTAGCGCAAGTTAAGTACCTGTTGCCTATATGATATTGGCGACAGAAAAAAATCGCGCCAATATGGGGCGAATATGACATCTGTACCCGAGATTTCTGCCAAATTGGCGTCATAGAAAAATAACGCCAACAACCTTTCGTATATGACATCTGTGCAAAAATTACTTCTGTTTCTTTATAAGAATGGGTAAATAGCTTTTTTTATATTAAATTGTCGGCACAGATGTCATATACGCCCATATTGGCGCAATTTTTTTTGACGCCGATGTCATATTCGCACCGGATACTTAACTGGCGCCAAAGTGTCGTTATTTTGCTTGTAATGGTAACCCGAATGTTGTTTATGCTGTTGATGTTTTCGCCAAATTGGCGTCGGAAAAAATCGCGCCAATATGACATCTGTGCCAAATTGTATACATATGGGAAAAATTGCTTGTGAGTAAGAAACAGTAAATAGGTTGCCAGAAAATACGTTGGCAAACTTCTTTCTCGCCAAGAAACTTTTTTCCGAAGTATTTTGTACATGAGCAATGATTGCTAGAAATGCATTTTTAATTATGATATGCGCTTTTATGTTTCACTACATTTAAGCATACTATAGTGTGTGCATAAATGCTACAGTTCATATGCAGAGCTACACAAAAGAATTCGTAAGGGTTACTGAGTATGAGAGTAAATTACTTGGCACAGATGTCATATTCGCTCCATATTGGCGCGATTTTTTTCTGACGCCAATATCATATAGGCAACGGGTACTTAACTTGCGCCAAAGTGTCATTATTTTGCTTGATGTTGTAACCCGGATTATGTTGTTTATGCTGTTGATGTTTTCGCCAAATTGGCAACCGAAAAAAATAGCGCCAATATGGGGCGAATATGACATCTGTGCCAATTACTTAAAGGTGGTTTTCAAAGGAGTTATGGATTTTTACGCTGAACTGCATTTAGTTTCCTAAGAAATGTTTGTAGAATATAGATAAAATGATATACATGGTCACGCAAAGAATTGGATACATAACCGTCTATGGATGATAATATCTGGAAATGTGATTTCAATAGTTTTAAGAGTAGTTTAAATTAAATTTTAGCTAAATAGTGGCATGTAATAACGGTACTATTGGCTATGGACGGTAACTGCTGAAATCAATTTTTAAATTTTTTTATGCGTTTTCTAAAATGTTTACTTTCTTATCTTGGTACTTCTTAGTTATCCCGTCGTCCAAATTACTGTCGCCAAATTATAAGATTAATTGCCAATAATGGTTGCCATTAATTAATTAATTGTAAGATTAAATACCAATAATGGCCAATAAAACCATTAATTCGACGTTTTATTTGTATTTTTGTTAATATTTTACTATTGATTTGGCGATTTATATAATTTGGCGAAATCGGTCGACGGGATGTCTAAGAAGTAACGTTATCTTATTTACCTTATTTCCTTAAATAACGAAGTTTTGTTAAAGCATTCAGGATGTGTTGGAAAGTGTTTCATATTCTATGCTTAACGCATGATTTTTCTTTCTTCTTTAGTCTTAGTTTGCATTTATTTTATTCTTAATTTTTTAATCTTATACTGCTTTATAGAAACTTTGGCACAGTTGTCATATACGTTATCATATATTGGCGCGATTTTTTTCCGACGCCAATTTGGCGAAAACATCAACAGCATAAACAACAACATCCGGATTACCATATCAAGCAAAATTACGACACTTTGGCGCCAGTTAAGTACCCGTTGTGTATATGACATTGGCGTCAGAAAAAAATCGCGCCAATATGGGGCGTGACATCTGTGCCGAAACTTTAATATTTAATGTTTAAACTCCTCGCTCCACTCCCCTTGCATATAGTACAAACTATAACACGGATAGCGCAAAATAATAGACAGTTTGGTACTTTTCCACTGTAGGGGCTTTGGCATTTTTAAAAAAAAAGCTTGGTGTAATTTGGGCATCAGAAAGTGAGATTTGGGTACTTTTCCGTTATGCGGACACCATTGTCGCCAAGCGTAATAGTTGGCGCAAAATCGTGAATTGAAGCATTTGAAAAATAAAAAAAAACCATTGTCGATACTAAAGTGAGCATTTAAAAAATATAACATTTGAAAATTCCAGATTTTTACGAACTATTTCATCAAATCACAAATATATACTTAAAATAAGTGAACAAACAACTGCTATAAAATAAAGCAATAAAATAAAATTCATATTAAACTGCTGGCATAAAATTACAAATATCTTTTAGCATTTTGAAATAATTGGCGCATTAGCATACATTTTGGCATGGTGTCCGTATAACGGAAAAATATCGAGATTTGTTGTCAAATCATATAAACAGCTATGAAAACAAATTCGATGAGCGTTTTTGTTTGTTTTATATGTATATTATTGATGTTTTTATGTACAAATTGCATCTGTTTCTGTATAAAATTAGAGAAACGGCTTTTTTATGTTAAATAAATCTCATAAATATCGAAAAAAATGCGTGTGTATATAAAATGAAACAGTGAATAGGTTCCCGGAAAATATGTTACCAAATTTCCTTTTTCGCCAAGCACCTATACTGGAAAAGTACCTAAAACACATTAAAATTGCGCAGTTAGGAGCTCACACAGTACACCGTTGTCTATTGTCGGTTATTTTATTAGTAGCATCGGGAGGAAGATATAAAGATGTACTTTAAATTCTCACCCATAGATTTCGAAAAAATATCTTAAAAGAGTGGAGTTTAAATTAAATTTCGGTGACCTCCATTATGAAAGATTAATGGTTTTAAATGGGAATTTCGCCAAATTAGCCAGCTATCGCCAATTTGGCTAACATTTGGTACTACTGTGGTAACCCTGCATTAATATTTTTAAAAAAATTACTTATTTTAATGAGGCGGTCCTACCGGAATAGTGAGGGACACACAGAGACTTGGATTTTATATAAATAGATAATTGAACAGGATATGTTAAATACTACATACAGTTTGCTTTTTGAAAAGTTTTTAATTTAACGAAAAATATGTAAAAAGTTCTGTGTCAAAAGTATAAGTGTTCAATATGTATCTTATGGATTCCGAAATATTTTTCTCCATTTTTGAAAATGTATCTGTAATATATAGGTGGGAGCGGGGGGAGGGAATGTGTAGGCGTCTTTATGAGCGAAATTTCTGTTAGAATAGTAGCATGACATATTACATGATTTTATTTGACAGCGTTCTATTATAACTCAAAATTTAATTTACTTAAAGAAAATGAAAAGCGGTGTTCGATTCAAAATCATTTAAGCAGTTCTTTAAATTTCAATCTTTTGGATCGATAAAAATGGATTTTGTTACAGTATCAAAAAGATTCACTATATGGAGGTGGGAGAAGAAAAGTTTGTTTTAAATATCTAAGATGCTTTAATAATACTAAGCATCTGTGCCCAATTGAATAAGTTTGAATAACTATACAGACTCCACAGAGATTTTTCTGTTATCAGTACTAATGACGTACGATTATCATTAGCGTTCTGGTTTTGCATTTTAGTTATCTGTCCACATTTTGTTAACACCAGTACACCATGAATGATCGTAGTGTTAATGACCGTTTGCGAGAAAGAAGCAGGGTAAGCATAAGAATGAATGGGATTCTTTTTTCCTAATGGCAAGTGAGAAAGAGGCCGCTTTTTTCCCATGAAAAATATAACCCTATCAGTCAAAAGTAAAGCAACTAGTATTCGAATTTCCTTAAAAGTCTTGAGCTGTATGTGGTTCTTAAAAGTTGCAGAGCAAAAAGTGTTTCTTCTGAGTCTTTTTTAAAAAGTTTAACTGGATTTGCGAAAATTAGAACAAAGTTTAATTTCTTTAGTTATGTCAATTATATTTTTAAACAGTCAAAGAAATATGAGGTAAACAAGAATCCTGATCCTTCCAGTGAAGTTGAAAATAACATTGAAACGAATGAATCGTTAGAAATAAGGTGTACAAGCAACAAAAAAACCAAGAACAGAAAAATATCCTAGAAATAAAAGTGGGAGAAGTTTCCATCATGAGTGGATTCAAAAATTTAAGTGGCTGGAATACTGATGAATTGGATAGTAGTCCAGGCAATAGAGATAGTATAGGGGCTCTACTTAGCAAAATTCATGGTAGTTCTGGAAAAAGTTCTTACTATATGTTTTTTGGGTCGCTGAATCCGAATTTTTAACTTCCCCCCAAAATCCCCCCCCCAAATAGTTGTTTTTAACTTAAATTTCTTATTGTTTTAGGGGAAAAGCATTACGAAATTCAGAAACTAGACAAAATTTGCAACAAATAGGATATATGACATTATGACGTAGGATGAACGGGGAGGGGGAGGCTGTTTCTGAACATGCACTGCGGCGCTACATGCACTAAGTTATGAAGTCCAGGCAATAAGGGATTTTACCTGGAAAAATTAATACTAGTTCTGGATTTCGACTCACTTTATGTTTTTTGGGTCGCTGAATCCGAATTTGTAACTTCCCACCAAAATTTTACCTGGCAACTCCCCAAAAAATTGATTTTTTGAAAAAATTTGGTTTTTGAGAAAAGCGCGCGGGGAATGTTCCGAGGCAGTCCCCTCTCTTCCTGTTTATCCTACGTCATAATGTCATATATCTATTTGTTGCAAATTTTGTCTAGTTTCTGAATTTCGTAATGCTTTTCCCCTAAAACAATAAGAAATTTAAGTTAATAACAACTATTTTGGGGGGTTTTCGGAGGGGAAAATTTTGGGGTAAGCTCAAAATTCAGATTCAGCGACCCAAAAACTTAAAGTAAACCTTATAAGGAAAGTTCGGAGGGGAGATGGGAGGGCGAATGTAAACGTGTGAGTGGTTAAGTGGAATTTCGCAACTTAGTCCACGCAGCACCGCGCGCATGTTCCGACGCAGATCCCCCCTTCCCCTTCATCCTAAAGTCATAATGTCATATATCTAATTTGTTGCAAATTTTGTTTACTTTCTGAATTTCAAGATACTTTTCCCTAAAATGATAAAAAAATCGATTTTTTATAAATTAAAAACCTTTATTGGGAGCTTTTTACAAAAATTTGGGGGGGGGGGGGTTACCGGGGGAAATTTTAGAGGGAAGTTGCAAATTCAGATTCAGTGACCAAAAAACATAAAGTAAGCCGATTTCCAGAACTACCATTAATTTTGCTAGGTAAAATTCCCTATTTCCTGGACCACAGAACACTTTGTCGTATTTGCCAAATTTATCCACCAAAAGGCACAAAAGAAACAACTTTCACAACTATAGGCTTTTGCAATTGGAAACATGCACTTGACAAGAAGAAGGGTTTACCTGCTCATGCGATATCAAGAAACCATCTCACTGCTATTGCAAAATGTGAGGAACGAAAAATCAGAGAGAAACAAAATCAGTCAGTTTGAACGTTAGTCAATGACAAAGCTTTGGATGTAATAGATATTATGTGTCATCCATTGTGGATATGATTCGATTTTTATGTACAAGCCAGCTCCCATTTAGAGGAACGTATGATCTGGTAGGAAATTGCGAAGACGGAGTGTTTATGAAACTTTTTCAGTACACGCTTCAAAAAGATAGAAAACTTACAGAAATTACCAAAAAGATTCCTAAAAATGCATCTTACCTCTCCTCTAAAATGCAAAATGAAATAATTCAGCTAATGGCTAATATGGTCAGATAAGATATTGCACAAAAGGTTTTAAATGCTGACATTCCATAGTACACTCTGTTTATGGATGGTAAGTCCTAGAGAAAACATTGTCAGTTGAAATAGCCAAACAATGTGATGCGAATTTTCTAGCAGAAATGGCTCTAGATCTATTTACATAAATGCAAGTTGGAATCAAAATATTTTACTAAGTCAGTGTTACGATGGAACCAGTGTTATGTCTGGTGAAAAGGGAGGCGTGCAAGGAATTTTACAAAACAGATTAAAAAGGAAAATACCATATGTTCACTGCAATAATCATAGACTTTATTTAGTTATGAAAACTGTTATGATTGATGAAATCCAACATTTTTTTAGCTAGTGTAACGCCCTGTATAATTTCCTAAAGAAAAGTCACGTTAGAAATGTTTATGAAGGCAAAAGTTTTACACAGCTACTGGAACAAAGGTGGTCAGAACATTTCGATGTAGCAAAAATATTATGTGATAACTTTGATGAGGTAGTGGAAGCTTTGAAATCTGTCAAAATGAATGAAAATAAAAAATTTAGCGGAGAGGATGTTGCAGTAAGTTTCAGATTGTTACATACCATAACAACAGAAAACTTTTGTTTCTGTTTAGCACTTATGAGAAAATTATTAAATATACTTCATCCTGCAGACAAAATTTTGCAAAGCCGAAGTACAAGTTTAGAAGCTTCAAATAGAGTACTCAATTCTGTCGACGACTCACTGAATGATATCAGAAATGAAGATGGATTTCGTTCTACTCTGGATAATTCTAGATTATTTATTGAAAAATTAAAAAATGAAGTGAAAAAACAAAGAGCTAGAAAGAGCAATAGCAAATTTCGCAATTACATAGTTTATGATTTTATAAATGAAATATCTGATGAAAGCAACGAAGAAACAAAATTTCGCTCTTTGTATTTTGAAACGATCGACTTTGTCCGCCAAGAAATCGAAAAGAGATTTTGCAACAACCAAGATTTAATAACTACAATTAGTGCTGCGGAAGAATTAAATGCAGATATCGAAAAATACAAATATCTAAATGAACTTGGGGTGATTAATATACCCGAAAAAAAAGAAATTATAGTTGCGGAATGTTTTTTTAAATCCTCATCCAACACCGAGGACCCCCTAGAAAATCTATCAAGTACGACAAACCTTTCCAGATGTTTACAATTTATTAGTGACGTGCAGAGTATTTCGATGCAATACTGCGATTTGTGAAAGCACATTTTCCTCACTAACACAGTTAGACTCCAGAGGCAAGCGATGACATCAGAAAGGCAAGCCAATCTAGTTATGCTACATTTTGAAAAAAATATAACCAACGTTATTGACAGTTTAAAACTTTTACAAAAATTTAATACCCTGGTGGGTAGGAAACTACAACTTTTTTAAAATAAAAGAACATTTTAAGATATTTTGAACTTATATTCTATGAAAAGCCTGTCAGAGATGTAAACTAGAAGTCTCAACTTACATATAATAAAAAAATGTAAACAGAATTTTTAAGCATTATTGTACATATCCCTACATTTTGATTAAAAAAATATATATATTATTTCAACATGTGAAACAAAGTAACAGGAAATAGGTAAGTTTCATTTTTAAAGTTATAAATGTATCCTGGAGTATTTTGCAGTCCTATTTTATATTATGTGAATTAATGTTTTCATTGATCTTGCTCCACTCCAAAAATATCAACCATAACACATAATATTTATAGTTAAAAATATTTAACTTATCCTCAAGATTATTTTATTAAATTATTTATTTTGAAAATTAGCAAATGTATATATTTTCACAATTTTCTTTTCCTAAAAGCATTTTTAACATTTCGCAACATAGCTCCAAAAAGTGTAATTAATTTCAATTTTTCTATCTGACAATGTTTTTTGCATCTTCATCCTGATTTTCGATAAATACAGAGCTAGACCATATATTTTATGCCATGCATCAATTAAAAGATTTTTTGTAGTAGAAGTTCATGCTTCATCAATTAAATAAATACAGTCTTTTATGTTAAATATTTTTTTGAACTTTTCTATTGTTTCCAATGACAAAACAGCATTAATATGCTTCAATATAAAAAAAAAAAAATTGATTTGTACTGACATTTTACACCCTGAGCTATAAAAGCTTTTAATTTTTAAAATATCCTGTGTCATCACTATTTTCTCATAAATTTATGTTAAAAAAACTTTATTTTCGTTCATTGATATTTAGAATAAAGAAGATAAAGAAATACTTCTTAACTATTATTTTCACTGTTTACATTTTGAAATGCATGCGGATTTCGGAATATTGCAGATTTTAGAGACTATTGTATATATGTCATAAACTATAAGTATATAAGATGCATGTATGCAAGCGTATAAATAAGAAAAGAGTGTACATATATCAATTATGGATTATCTAATCACGAAGATAATTTTAAAATTATAAAACATTTATTTATCTTGCTCACTCTGAAGGATAAATGAAATTTGTAAATAAGGGTTTTTTTTTTTTTTTTTTAAATCTTGGTTGAATTTATTTTTATTTTATTTTAATGGAAATATAAACGTTTTTTAGAAAGCTACTATTTATACTTCAGAGAAATATTGTGTAATCGAAATTATGCTTGCTTTTACATTATATCTCAATGGACTGGATTAAGTGAGATTAAGCAAGCACTGATGCAATAAATTGTAAAGTGCAACCTCAATCAGTTTTCTATGCAGGAGTTTTCTTTCATCTACTTTTGTTAAATAATCCATTGTTAAAAACTTGTTTTAACACCAATTATTAACTTTTACTTATTATATCAATTGTATTGGTGTTATTTATGATGGCCGATTATCTGCACGAGGGGGAGTGCTCTCCATGGGGGTCTTCCTAAGGGAACCTAACCCGTATTTACGCATGGAAATCCAAGGTTTGAAGAAAACGAACAATTAGGGCGACGGGTGCGATTGGGTTCAAACCCAGCACCTCCCATCTACCAGCTTCGAGAGCAGAACCCCTCGATCACTCATATATATCAATTGTGAATATAATCAGAAACATTTTTATTTGTTACATTTTCCAAAATATTCTCAATAAAGTGAAAACAGTAATAGGCTATGAAAATTTGATAATATATGCTTACCAGTCTGCAATGCATGATTTTTCTTTATTAAATTTTGAATGAAGTTATTTCTTTTTAAGAAATGTCAGTTTCAACTTACGTTTTACATTTTAAATACAGTAAAACCCTGCTAAGACGAAATTCAATGGAATGAGGAAAAATTTTATGTTACATAGGTTTTCATCTTAGTACATACTTCTAATTGTTCCGTATTTCTTTCACCGGATTACGATTTTTTTCCCGTTTAAGAATTTCGTTATACAAAAATTTCATTACAAACAGGAATTGGTTATATTACAGATAAATACTTTTAAGGTCAGTGAAGAAGGAAAAAGTGCTCTGTCTCCCACATAAGTAATGAAAATGTCAACTGACATTTCTTTTCCAACCGTACTGTGATTATCAACAACAACAAAAAAGGGAGTCTCCACAATGGAAAGAGGCAAAGACGGATTCCTCAGAAAGGTTTCGGATCCAATTCAGATAATACAAAGGCAATAAATCATTAAAAGCAATGATTAACTGCAACAAAGATAGCTCCAATTGTAGGAAACGTCTAACAGATAGCACCCGTTATCAGCAGAAGCTTTTAAATGGTCAGGCAGTGTTTTTCACATTTTATTACTTTCGTAGGATATAGTAGTATCAGGAAATCGTTTGACAAAATATATCTCTACCTTTTTCTATTTTTGAGACTCCCCTTTCTTTTGTTGACCACAGAACAGTTTGAAATGAAAGGCCAGTTGACATTTTTATGGCTTTCATAGACGAGGTTTAAAAAAAGCAAACATTTGCTTACAGAGAGATCCTTTTTAACAGGTTTCGTTGTATTTATTTTGCAGAAGACATATGGATTGTTAAAATATATTAGCCCAGCCCCATAAAAAAATTTCACAGCCCCCCCCCCCCCCCCGGGCATTGCTAGCTGGTTACGGCTGTGGCAGATTTCTCTGCAACATATCGGTTTCCGCCCCCCCCCTTTCTCAAAATCTACTTTAAACAAGTAAATTCATTATTTTAATTATTTTTCCTAAAACAATTCATAGTTCTGCATTCATACATATACATATATTTTTTCTCCTTTCACAATGAACTTTACTCAACACGTATAAAGATTTATAACTTTATATTTTTTTTTCCACTTATTCAAGATTCTCATTCTCGCATATTTATTTTTCTTTCTTAACTTTTTTTGTTAAAAGCAATCAAGGACACATATATACCTCCTTGCATCTGCACTTTTTTTTAACGGTTCATATTCTTTATCGTATTTTATCTGCGTTTTAAATAAACCACTCTTATTTCCTATTAGAATTTGACGGGTAAAAAGATGTAAAGAAAAAAGTGTTTTATTGGAATTGCGGTTTCAAATTATATTTCATTTATCATCATGCCTTCTACATGTTACATACATTCGTTAAAGATTTCACAATCACATTTAACTGCAATCTGTTGTTAAAGTAAACAAAGCCAGACTTCATGTCATCTTATTCTTGAAACATGTAGGGTTGCTTCACATCCTGTTGGTGCGCTGAAAGGGGGGGAGGGGGCTGCCATATTATTTGTCTGCTAAACCTGCCGCCAATGCTTTGTCTCTGTCATTCCGGCATCAAAAACTTTGTTAGTTGGCGATAATGCAATATGCCAAGTCATGTGATTCAGTACGCAAAGAGTACAGTTGGTTCCCGACCCCTCTGCTGTAAGGTCCGTGAAAGGACTGCCATTGTTTTACCTGTGTTGTGACGTTATGGAGCAATTTTTCATGGATAAATATACTTCTACATAGCTTCATATCTCAGGCTCCTTTTCTAACGAAGTGTCTTTGTTTCATTTGAGAATGAATAAACAATGACTGTACTTTTACCTATGGCTGAATCCATATCAACTCAGGCAGGGGGGTTACCTTCATAGTCTCAGAAGTTTTTGAATTGAACATATGTTAAAATTTAAGAAAAAGTAAGATACTTGTATATTTTCATTTTGCCCAAAAAAATTCCTGGCCCGAGATACAGGCCGCCAAAGATGACATCCCCGGCATCCTTTCTCATTCGCGATTTTCGATAAAAATTTTAAAATGCTGTATCTCTAGAACGGTGCAAGATATTTTGTTGCGGTTTATTTTATTTTAAAGATAATATTCTTCTGTTTAAAATGATATACCCAATTTTGAAAAATGTATTCAACTTTTCTTGTGGCAGCCTTTTGAAAAAAAAATTTTTTTTTTTTTTAAATTTTTTTTTTGGAAATGCCAATCCCAAAAATTTTGATTTTTTTGCTGTTGATCAATACCATTGGGAACTACCTTCACTGTAAAGGAGAACTTCCACTTTTGAGTTTAACAAATTTTAGAAACATTTAAAAAATTCAGAGAAGTTTACAGAAACTGTATATATACAGTTCCAGTAAGTCACTGAATTTTTGCTTATTTGTATCATATTTGTAAGGATAAGCCTACTACATATCTTAAACAAGTTAGAAATTGCAATATCAAATGTGGCAAATGAGGTACGTGCGTACTATAACTAGTTTTATAAATATTCAGATCTCGTTGCAATAAGAATCTCTTGGGCAAAAAGGGCATGAATACAAAATTTATTATAATAAATATTAAATTCAGTAATACGGCAGTAATATGAATTCATCTTAAAAAGACTTAATCGCCATGACAACCTAGAATCATTACCTATCATGGTATATCATTGAATCAATTATGTATTATAGGATTTTCAAATAGAATAAGGAAAACTTTTATTAATGTCTTTTATGTTTTAATTTGATTTTCATAGCATTTGAAGTGATACATACTTTATTTTCAATACCGAACATAGTAAAACAATCTCAATAACATATATCAATTACACAGCAATACAAATTATATTAATACAAGTTAGAGTTCAGACAGATGGGCAGACAAATCGAATCCATAAAGACTTTCAACTATGTTGGAAATTGTTAAAAGCACATTAAATAGGTCGGAATTTGACTTTTAGAAATTTATGTCAATAGACGGAAGCATACTTGAATACTTTCATACAACCCTGTATTTTACCTACTATCTTTATATACATGCCACTATTTAGCTAATATTTAATTAAGATTAAAACATCCTTAAAACCAGTGAAATCATACTTCCAGAGATTATCATCCATAGACGGCCATGTATCTAATTCTTTGCGTGGACCTGTATATGATTTTATCTATATTCTCCAAACATATCTTAGTATACTAAATGTAGTTCAGTGTAAAAATGCATAACTCATTTAAAAATCACCTTTAAGCTACTTTCATTCATACTCAGTAAACCGTTAAGATTTCTTTTGTGTAGCCCTGTATATGATCTACAGCATTTATGCACACAACGTAATATGGAAAAATTTAGTTAAACTTAAAAACTAAAACACAACTAAAAATGCACTTCCAGCAATACCCTTACGATTTCTTTTGTGTAGCCCTGTATATGATTTACAGCCTTTATACACACAACGTAATATGGAAATATTTAATTAAACTTAAAAACTCATATCGCAACTAAAAATGCACCTCTAGCAATCATCGCTAATGTACAGTATTTCCCAATAAGGTAAAGTAATCTGAAATCTTTTGTGTGTCCCTGTAAACACTATGCCATTTCTATGACACAGGAAATAATTTTTTGTAAACCTCTGCAATAAAGTATGTATCACTTCAATGCTATGAAAATCAAATTAAAACATAAAAGACATTAATAAAAGTTTTCTTCATTCTATTTAAAAATCCTATAATACATAATTGATTCAATGATATACCATGATAGGCAATGATTCTAGGTTGCCATGGCGATTAAGTCCTTTTAAGATGAATTCATATTACTTCCGTATTACTGAATTTAATATATAGAATTATAGTAAATTTTGTATTCATGCCTTTTTGCCCAAGAGTGTAACACTTATTGCACCAAGATCTGAATATTTATAAAACTAGTTAATACTATGCACGCACCTCATTTGCCACATTTGATATTGCAATTTCTAACTTGTTTAGGATATATAGTAGGCTTATCCTTACAAATATGATACAAATAAGCCAAAATTCAGTGACTTTTACTGGAACTGTATATATACAGTTCCTGTAAAATTCTGTGAATTTTTTAAATCTCTCTATTCTAAAAAAAAGTAACTACCGCTGTCACCGCCGCCGCCGCCGCCGGTTTTGAATTTTTTGTGATAGGAGGTCTTTCTTTGTTAATATTAAGAAAAATAATGCATACAAAAATATGAAAATCGGTAGTATGATACAGAAATGTTTGATAAACACGCTGATGCAGACAGTTTTCAAATCGAAGAATTATTTTAAGAGATATTTAATGCTGAAGTTGGACAAAATCGTTCCACTAAAAAAGTTTTATAGGAGCAAAAACTATTCATAGGAATTTAATCATTTTTAGATTATTTTATACGTTTGAAGTTCCCGGTGTGCAGACTTTATTTCTTTTTTTAATTTGACTAATTTTTTGAGGTTTTATTTCTATTTTAAATTCAAATTTTCAGCATTTCTAGAGATATTTTTTACAGATTTTAGAAAGTGATATTAATTTAAACTGTTGCCAATTGTATGAACAGCGGAGACAATAATGTTTGCTTCAAAAAAAAAAAAAAAAAAAAACATTATACGTGTAAATAAATTAAAAATTTATTTACACGTGACTATTATAAACAAACAAAAAAAAAAAAAAACATTTGGAATTAGAATTAAATAATTATGTACAAAAAGCAGGAACGCATTAAAAATTACGTCATAAAAACTATAATTACACATGAATTTTAAGAGAGAAAGGAATTTATAAAATAATAAATTTATTAACATGCGTTAGAAGTCTTAAATAGGAGAAATTACGTCATATTTACGTCGCATTACAGTTATTATATAAAATGAACACAAAATAATATTGCAGAATGGTTTAAATTTAGAAATTGCGCGAGACATTTACTTGATATTTTGAGAGGCTACTTTTCAACTATTTTTGTTAGGAAAGCGCAAATAATATTTCATTTCTAACAAAAGTATTTTCACGTGAGTATTAAAAAGAGAAAGAATAGTTTGGTCAAAATTACGTCGGATTAAAAACGATTAATTTAAAATGTCTCATTTAAAAGAACTTTCTTTTCACTTTGTTAAAAAATACCAGGAGACAAAGACTCTGTTTACTTAATTCCTTTTATATTAGCTTATTTTGAAATGTTGTTACACGTGTCTACGTCATCAAGTTATTTTTATTTCGACGTTTTATTTGTATTATTAATGTTGTACTAATTTATTTGTTCTTTCGTTATTTAAAATAAAAATTATGTCAATTTGTATAATTTGGCGAGTGGTTTGGCGATTTATATAATTTGGCGAAATTGGTCGACTGGACAATAAAGTAGTACCGCAGCGGATTTGGCGTTAAAATTCCCCAATCAAAGAGAAATGAATAGAAATCCGTTTGTAGGGAGATCGCCACTGTTTTTCAAATTATAATTCAATCTTTCGAAGTCTTTTTAAAGCCGATCAAATTAGCGTGCATTTAGAGTCTGCGGTGTCTGGGCGGGGGTTGGCGAGCGTAGCTCGTAGGGGGCTGACCCCCTAGTGTTTCTAAAATTTGTTAAACTCAAAAGTGGAAGTTCTCCTTTACAGTGAAGATAGTTCCCAATGGTATTGATCAACAGCAAAAAAATCAAAATTTTTAGGATTGGCATTTTCGAAAAAAAAAAAAAAAATTTTTGAAAAAAATTTTTTTTTTTTCAAAAGGTTGCCACAAGAAAAGTTGAATACATTTTTCAAAATTGGGTATATCATTTTAAACAGAAGAATATTATCTTTAAAATAAAAAAAACCGCAACAAAATATCTTGCACCGCTCTAGAGATAGAGCACTTTAAAATTTTTATCGAAAATGGCGAATTGGTAATGGTGCCCTGGATGCCATCTTTGGCGGCCTGTATCTCGGGCCAGTATTTTTTTTTGGGCAAAACCAAAATATACAAGTATCTTATTTTTTATTGAATTTTAACATATGTTCAATTCAAAAACTTCTGAGACTATGAAGGTAAGATTTTTTTTTTTTTTTTTTGGCTGCCTGAATTGACATGGATCATACCAAATAATGAAATAAATCAATATAAACTGAGTGGGCTTGCGCCCCATGGGTCCATATACTAAGTTAGCGCCACCTGACCAGGACAGACATATGCTGTGTAGTACTTCAGGGTCCTGGGTCAAGAAAACAGGCGTGGATGATGTCAGCCTTGATATAAGCCTTGCCTATATATATATATAACTATTATACATAACAAATCGTCATCGATTTCCAATTATTGAAATTAAATTTATAAATTAGCTAATATTCATAACACAGACATTATACAGAATAAAGATGGAACATGTAACTAGTAATACAGAATCTTACTAAATTCCACTCATTCACTAGCATATTGCTGGCGATTATATATGTGTATATATATATATACAGTAGAAGATCTTTATAACGCAATTCTATATAACGCAATTCTCCATATAACGCACAACTTCTCAGATGTAAACAATGATTTTTGCAGTTAAAAAGCACCTGCACTTTCACATTGTAAAATGTTGCTACTCTCTAGAGGACTAAATTTGATACATTAGTTCAACTTTATCTTCTAATTTAAGACCTTTTTACTGAAAAAATGCTATTATTACAATAAACATTTTTGAAAATGTCTAATATAAGGGATGGTTGTGTCAGTTATATTTGGATCATGTTTATAAAGTAAATTTAACAATGTCTGACCTATATTATGCAAAAATTTATAATTTGGATAACTCTTGGTAACAAAGAATGCAGTATAAAGATATTCTAATGTATTTTGATGTGTTTCAGACATATTTGGCGATGTTTACAAGGTGAATTTAATGATGTGATCCATATAACGCAAAATTCTATATAACGCACAACCTTGCGTATTTAGGTTTGCGTTATAAAGATCTTTTACTGTATATATATATATATATATAACCATTAATTAAACATTACTGACCACCAACAAAAATTGTGATAGTATGAATGAATTGACAACAATACAGTTTCCCCAAACACATATATATGTTTAGAAAGAAATTGGATCCTTTAAAGGACCCTTCACAAAACTTTTATTTCAAAACAGGACCTTTCACAAAATTTTTTTTATCTCAAAAAAGGAACCTTCACAAAACTTTTCACCTTAAAACAGGACTCTTCACAAAATTCTTTATTTTAAAAATAGGCCTTTTACAAAAATTTTCCACTCTAAATTGAATCTTTCACAAATTTAATTATTTAAAAGTAAAATATGACCTATCACTTTTACCAATATGAAGAAAATATATGTATTTTACATAAATATATAGGGGAGACCGGGGTACAGTGGACCACTTTTGCAGTTAACATTTTTTTTTTTTTTCGCTTTAACGAAGTAACCAATCCACCTGAAAATATTTGAATATTCTTTATACATATTTAAACCTTTCTACATGCCTACATGCCTACATGTCTACATGCATTTCTACAAAAAAAAAAAATTATATACACCCGTGAGGTGGACGAGTGTGTCCCGGAAGCGCGATACTCTGGTCCACCCACTGAGGCACAGTGGTCCATTATTAGTTATTGTCTAAAGTACAATATAAATCTATTTATACTTAATCTTATTCTTTTTCATTTCCCCTTTACCTCAAAAATAATATGAATATAATAATAAAACAAATTTGCAAGTAGCATTTTGAAACAAAAAACTAAAGAATTATCAAAAAATTTATTATACAGTAAAGCACCGTTTATACGTTTCTCATTTATACATTTTTTTTTTACATTTATACGTCGTGTCAGTGTGGTCCCGATTCATACCTATGTATTTTAATGTTGTAAGATTTTGTTTATATGACACATAATGTCGGTTATACTTGGTTTCTTTCATGCTGTAACTGATTTTCTCACGATTTTTTCTCCAGGCGTTGTTCTTTTCTTTTCTGCTGGCAATATTTGGGAAAAGATGAAATAACAAAGAACGTGTGTGTGCGACTTCTACATGAGTTCTTTTAAGTTTGTGGAAGGGGTGGGAGGAGAAGAACGGACAGCTGGCAAACTGCATTAACACTAACGCACTTAGAACATTTATTGTTTCTCACAATACCATGAGAAGCTTTCCAGGAACTTAACTCCATACATAATACTTTTCTTAAGTCTCAAAGTAAATATGCACAAAGATTTGTTTAATTAAAATCTGCTTTATGTTTGATAATGGAATGAAAAGTGTGTTATTCAAGGTGCGCAACTGATATAAGGTTTGATAATTCTCACTTTTATTTTTCAATTTTTGAAATGATTATTTAATATATTTTTTTCAATATATAGTGCATCTTAAACAATCAAAAATTGTAGCAAAATTACATTTGTGTGATTTTAGCATTATATTTCCACCGTCAAAGGTTTTACACCATACGCGGCTACAATTTCAATTGTACATCTTTCTCAGGTATACGTCATTTTAGAACAGTCCCCTGAAAGACGTATAATCTGTGCTTTACTGTATTTTGAAAATAACAATATAAGGTGCAGGAGTGATTGCAAATAAGTTATTAATTAAGTACAAAAAAAAATTAGCAAACATTAAGACAAATATGATGATGAAAAATTTATTTGAAGCTCAAAATAGGCAGGATAAAAATGGTTCATTATGTGCTCTGAACCATGTGCTCTGAAGCTATAAATAATCAATCCAGTGAGGTCATCTATTACTTATTAGGCTACAATTATATTTTTCAAAGGCAGTAAATATAAAACAAAATATTTCTTACTATGTTAAATCTACAATGCATGATTTTCATTTCTCTCCTTCCCCCCCTAACCCCCCCCCTGCTATATTGAACAAGAAAACTTATTTTAATCATAGCACATGAACTCTTATCCATAATTTAGGAGAAAACTAAAGTGTCAAAAATGTGCCAAATGGCTACTCTATGCATTGTAGGGTCAAATAATTTGTCATTTTTCTTTTCTTTAGTTTCTTTTATAGTTAAATAACTGTTTTAAAACAATATTTCTTTATAGAGAAAAGCAATTATTAAATATTTTAAAAGTTCTTCATTACAGAAGCAGTATTCATTGCGGACCACTGTACCCCAGCAGTGGGTGGTCCACTGTGCCCCATGTTGAAGTTCAATACATACGCATAAGAATATTATTTAAAGTTTTCTTTTAAGCATACAAACTTTTAAATTAAATAAAGACCAGTGTCTTACCCTTTTTAAAAAGTTGTTTTATCTTTTTTATCCATAACCTTTAATTACTCAATAAAGAAAAGTATGATGAAAATTTTTACTTTTAGGAGCTCAAAACAATCAGTCAGGATGAAAGGGTTCAATCTAAGCTAACAATGATTTCTGAATGCTATAAGTAATCAATCCAATGCTGTTATCAATTAGCCTAAAAGAAAGCTTTAAAAATTTAAAAATAAGTAAAATATAAAGGGTGGTCCACTGCGTACTTAGGTCCATTGTATTCCGCTCTCCCCTAAATTTTATGAACAAGAACCTTATTATAACAATTATTTCAAATTCACAAAATTATGACTAGGCTTTTCACAAATGTAAAAAGTTGTTCATTATTTCATAAAAACAGGGCTCCGGGGGGTGGGGGGGGATCTGGCTAGACCCAGTATATATATGTGGGGGGGGGGTCGGGCACAAGGGGTGTCTGCAAAATTTAGAAAAGTGCCCTCAGGGGAGGCAAATTAGTGGGAGGGACTCGGGAGATGCATAACATGAATAAATGGTCACAGTCCTTTCCAAGATTATGTCACATGAGGGAGTTGGCAAAAGTTAGAAAAGCGCCCCCTTTGGGTCTACTATGATACCTCCTGGAATACACCCTTCCCCTTCTCTTTGAAATACCATCTGCAGAAATGTGTTACTGTGCACGGTGACTATATAGAAAAGGACTGATAAAATGTATCAATTTCATAAATTTCACTCAATTATTTCTATGTGAGGTTAAAAACTTATTGATACTTCCTCATACATATTATGTATATATATATTATTCCTCAGGCAACATCCTAATTAATGGGATGTAACTCAGTTATAATGGTATTTCAGTTCATTAAAAGGAACATATATTGGCGGTCTTTTGAAGCTCTTTCTAATGCTATGAAACAGTATACAGTATTACAAATTGAATTAGGAATATAAACTTTTAGAAAAACTATACATATATATATATATATATATATATATATATATAAAGTAATAAATATCTATTTAAAATTTACTTATGCAAAAGAAAAGGCAGTGAATTTAGCAATTTTTTTAAGAGAATTGCCAAATTTATAAATTAGTAACTTTTATTGAATATTATCTATAAATTTGCATAATTTATTTTCCTAAAGGGTATGCATATGTACTTTTTTTTTAAACAAGTATACAGCCATAATACACTGGTTATCAAAAATTAAGGAAAAGTCACAAAATGCTAATTTTCAAATATGCGAACACTCAAAAGGAAATAATATAATTCGAGTAATTACTATCTCTACAACACAGCTACCCCATATAACATCTCATTCATGTCACACATGGTCACAAGTGTCACAGTCACTACGGAGAAGCAAAAAAATAGGAAATTCCATACATCTCATTATGAGTCTCAAATGATCTTTTATATGCGACTCCACTGAGAAGTCAATGTGACTGCTGTTTTGTGACGAGTCACCAGGTGACTTTACAATGTAGTTAAATTGTGACTCTCATGTGACTTATTTTGAGACTCAATTTCATAGTCATCATGAACGTTGCATTATGATAAGTCACCAAATAATATCATATTATAGTCACATGGAGACTTTTCCAAAAAGAGCACAATGGTGACTTCACAATAGTCTCTGTCACCTGAAAGTCATCATGTGACTTTAATGTGACATTATTTGGTAACTTAACACAATGCAGCGTTCCCGATGACTGAAATTGAGTCTACAAATCACAGTCACATGGGAGTCACACTGTAACTACATTGTAAAGTCACATGGTGACTCGTCCCAAAGCAGCAGTCACAGTGATGCCTCAGTGGAGTCACATATAGTGATCATTTGAGACTCATAATGAGATGTATGGAATTTCCTATTTTTTTTGCTTCACCGTAGTGACTGACACTTGTGACCATGTGTGACATGAATGAGATGTTATATGGGGTAGCTGTGTTGTAGAGATAGTAATTACTCGAATTATATTATTTCCTTTTGAGTGTTCGCGTATTTGAAAATTAGCATTTTGTGACTTTTCCTTAATTTTTGATAACCAGTGTATGTAGAAAGTAAAATTTCGAAATTTTTTTATATGTAATGTTTGTTTGTTTTATTTGTAATGTTTGAAAATGTGGCACAAAACATTTTCAAACTTCAAATAGAGCACTTTAAGAGGCTACTTCAGTCAAATGAAAAGACGCATTCGCTAATGCTAATCCTATGGAAGAAATTTATAAAGATATCTTGGTCGCATTTGAATATTTTTAAATGATTTCTTTTGCATTGAATAGTTGAGATCGATCTGTATGCAGGCCGTTTTTTACTTTTTCGATTTTGATTGCAGATATTTTTTATGAGGATGCTTTTACTTTCAAAACCGGTTCCGAAAATGAAAGTGTCCTCATAAGAAATACCTGTAAACAAAATCGAAAAAATAAACAACGCCTTTCTACAGATCGATCTCAACTATTCAATGCAAAGAAAATCATTTTAAAATATTGAAATGCGACCGAGATATCTTTATAAATTTCTTCCATAGGATTAGCATTAGCGAACGGGTTTTTACTTTTGACTGAAGTAGCCTCTTAAAGGCTACAAGTTATAAATGGAAATAAGTATGCCTTTATTATAAAACTCCTATTCAGGTTAGAGGTCGCGGCAGAATTAGGACAATTTTTTCAACAGGCTGGGCTGGGCCGACAGACAAAATAAACGGGCTGGGCCGGGCCAGCAACAAAATTGAACTGGCCTGCAGGGCCGGGCTGAAAAAAAAAATTAATCTGGCTTTTTGGCCCGATATAAGAGTTTGAGAAAAGCAGATAAAATACGAGGCCATTTTCAATGAGTATGACTTTTTCGAGAAGTATAAATGTGCGTTACGAGCCGATGCGAGTTTAACAACATCAATACAGAAATGTAACATGTCCATTGTAGAGATCGGCATCGTACAGTTACATGATGCCTGAACCCGGGTTTAATTTTTTCAGCAGACTTGTGCCGGGACGCATATTTCAGAAGTGCACATTCACAGCGCGACCGGAAGAAATACTGTCCTGTGATTGGTTGAATGAATTTCGTCACTACCAGCAAATGTTTGTTTACTTTCACAGAGTAGTTCTGCCGTCTATAAATACGCAGTTATCTGAACTAAAAACACGCTAAAAGACAATTACGATAGGATAGTTTTTTTAATTAAGGTATAAATTTTAATTGTAGTCAGAAATTAGTTTTTTATATGCAGTTTAATGCCATCTTTAATAATTCCACGCCAATTGCATGTCGCCTACAAGCAATGCTACTTTAAATCTCAATATTATTTTAATAGTTTAAAATTAAAATTATCTGTTTAAATGACTTTTTTAAGCATAATTGACTGCAGTAACATGTGATTTTGACAAATGAAATTCTTGATCAAGATAGAATTAATTGGTATATTAAAAGTATTTAAACTTTAGCTATTCTTAAAAAAAAAAAAAAAAAGAAAAAAAAAGATTAGCTGTCGCTTAAAAAAAAAAATACTTCCATTACTTATTATCAAGTGTCTTTCACATCATAAGTTAAGGCATTATTTCTTTTTTTTTTTTTTTTTTTTTTAGCTCTTAATCAAATTGATTCCATTTACTTTTTGTTAATGTCACTTATTTTATTAGTAAATTTACTTTCATGTAGCATTTCTGCCATCTATTGAGAACTACTAAACTAACTAATAGCGCACTAGTTGTTTAAAAATTAAAGTATATATTTTAATATATTTTTTAATGTATTTAATTTGTAGTCAGAAATTGGTTATTTATATGCCACATATAAGAAATAATGCATGCCAATTGCATGTCATAGATAAGCAATGCTGCTCAAAATATTCTGAACAGATTCTCTTAAAAAAAAATTACTTCCATTACTTATTATACAGTCATGTATTTTTCACACCATTAAGGAATTCTTTCTTTTTTTTTAGCTCTTATTCAAATTGATTTCATTGACATTTTATTTAATGTCACTTATTTTATTTAGTTAACTTTCTTTAGCAGTTTCTGCCATCTATTGAGTAAATTTTTAACTAATAGCATGCTATTTTTTTTTAATTAGGTAAAAAATTTAAAACATTTTTATGTCTTTAGTTTGTACTCAGAAATTAGTTGTTTACATGCTACGCTTGCTTTTATGTCATCTATAAGCAATGCAGCATTACATCTCATAACATTCTGAACGTTTTTTTTTAATAGTTTAAATTTAAGTCTCTACATTAAACATTTTTAAACATAATTGTACCAGATTGACATGATTTCAGAAAATGAAATTCTTGATGAAGATAGAATAGTTTAGTACATTAAATGTAGTTTATTATTATCTGTCTGTTGCAGAAAAATAGCCTTTCTCTTGAAAAAGAAATAAAAAACTACATCCATTATTCACAGTCATGACAATATCACATTATCAGTTGTAAGCCTTTACTTTTTTCCCCACTTGTATTCAAATTGGCTCCAATTACTTTAATTTCAAGGAAATTAAATTCTTGATGTAGACAAAATGTCAAAATTAGGTGGCAAAAGATTTATTATATCACCGCCGAGATTTTTAAAATCATTTCTCATTTCTGCCATAACGCAAACAGAACACAATCGTTTGCTGGTAGTGACGAAATTCATTCAACCAATCAGAGGACAGTATTTCTTCCGTTCGCGCTGTGAATGTGCACTTCTGAAATACGCTGCAGGGACGGAACTGGTCTTAATCATTCTCAGGATGTGTAAGACAGGCATTATGTTTTGTAAAAGTATTAATAGCGATAATGAACTTCTGTTAACAGTATCTTTGGAAATGTACCTTAAGGTGGTTCTCATATTTACTGCTCAACAATGCGAAACTTTCAGACACATTTTCTGACTCATTTTTAGCTATAAAGGCATAAAATTGACAGGCCTGAGTATTGAAGGCATTTGGAATCGAATAGTGTTTCCATTTTTGATAAATTACGTACAGAGATAACAGAGACTCTTGTCACGTGACTACGTTTTTCTACTTTCCTGTGATATCGCTTCTGGAAATTCGATTCAAAATGCTAACTTTGGCAGTATTTTCTGAAAGATACATTACTTTTATATAAGAAAAAACGGCATTTACATGGTTTCTGAATAAGAATACCTGCCAATCTCATGCGTTTCCGAAAAGAAATGAATTCATAAATGTGTCAAAATGTAGCTCCTTTGGATTTGAGAAAAGCCTTAAAAATGACAGAAATATTCACAAATCTACTTTTTATTATAAGCTTCAAAAGTTATGTTTTTTAACCCTTTATTCTAAACTACATTAATCTTGTAATGAACCCTTATTTAAATTTTGAAACTTCTGTAGAGACGTTGACTAAAACACTAAGTAATCGTTAATGTTTACTATTGTGTGTTTTCTACTTTGCGAACACATAGTAATTTAAAATATAATGTAAAATGTTCTCATAAATATGCATGTAGTATTCATTAAAAGAATCTTAATTGTATGTCGAGAAAAAACGGAATTTTTTGTAGAAATTGAGTCGGGCCGGGCCTGTTTTCACTGATTTTTGTATGGGCTGGGCCGAGAACGGTAAAAATGTAAACGGGCCAGGTCGGGCTCGGGCCGAACTTTCAATTTTTACAGCGGGCCAGGCCGAGCCCGGGCCTGGAAATTCCGGCCCGGTATAGAAGAATATACACTGAACCTTTGTAACAACTTTCTAGTTTGTGTGGTCAATGCTGTAATTTTAAGTGCTTGCTGTCTTATTTGATTTATTGTATTTCATATACTTGTTAAAACAGTCTTGATTTTTTATTTATTTTTAATGGTATTAGCGTGTTAAGATTGTTTTTTAATTCATATCTCCCAATATTTTAATAAGTAATCAGCTTTCAGTTTATAAACTAATATAGTCATTTCATAGGAAAATCTTTTAAAAATTGTATCTAAATTTTGAATGAATTTATTTCCAGATACCTTGTCCACAACTTAAATGAAGAAATAAAGCAAACTGTCTACACTTATAGCACATTTTTCTTCCCCCAATTAAAAGATAAAATGTAAGCTTTAATATTTATATCTCCAGTAAGTTTTTGTAATATGTTGCCGAACATAATATTTCATTCTTTTTTGTAAATACTGCGTTTACTCATGATTTTTTTTTCTTTTAGGAAAAAAAGCAGCGAAATGGGAAGGTGGACAAAGGATACCGATATTTTCAGCAAAAAAATATCTGATAATCCCGGTGCACTGCAATGACCACTGGATTCTTGTGATTATCTTGGCCCCCCTTTCTACAGGCCACGGTATTTTAATTATTTTTTTATATCTGAAATTTTTTTAGAAACTCTTGTATACTACTATTTATTATACACTGTTAAAATTTACTAATTTTTAACAAAAAATGTTTTTATTGTTGCATATCTGCAACATCTTGCCAAATGACACAAAAACTGAAAATGTTTAAAATTTTAATTTGCACAAAAATTTTTGAAACAATTGTTAGTTTTGTTGTAGCAAAGTCCCATGCCACATTTCTCACAAACAGTTTCATTAAAGTTTTTACAATCAGGGTACTTACAACGTATTCTTAATTCTGCCCAATATGGCCTGTGCCTAATTTCGTCTAGGCGCACTTGTTTTGGTACTGCTCTTTCGATATTTTTAAAAAATCCATTCCAAGGGAAGATATGGCACGCTCTTGCAGATCTGCAACAAACAAAAGTTTACGTTTATCTTATACATATTATAAATTTCCTAGCTCAAAAATGGTCTTTAAATAAAGAATTTAATCTCACCTTTGAAAACAATACTTGTAGACGTCTGGAGACTTTTTTTTAACTCCTGTATTGCAAACCTTAATTCAGCAAAAATCACTTGTAGCTGATCAAGCGATAAATCAAAACTTTGGCGCGAGAAAAAAAAATCAGTATCGACATTTGTTGCGGATTTAATGAAATAATTATGTTAATAGAAGTGTAATAGAATAACAACAATCAACAAAATCGTTTTTTGAAATTTACTGTTGAAATAACAATGACATTTTGGGTATGTTGCAGATCTGCAACACGGTGATACAAAGGGTTAATGTGAATAATTATCATTAAAAAAAGTGATATGGTAACAGACAAACAGGAATTACCATGCTTTTCGGACACCTTAATGTTTATCTATATTACTTATAAAATAACATACAAATTATTTTAACAAAAATGTATTTTCATTCGGAGAAAGTTTAGAAACATTCGACTTCCACAAAATTTGACTGTTGCCACAATATAGTTCAGGGTTCCCAGCAAAACATGACTGACAAATTCCTTGACTTTCCGTGACCAAACAGGCATATAACAAAATTTTCTACTTATTTTTGTACCCTTTTTCAAAATTAGCGATTTTTTTTCCGAGACTATGATGAATTTCGCGTCATTTTCCTTTATTCTCCAAGACTTTTCCATGAATTTAGAAAATATTTGTAAATTCCCTGACTTTTCCTATATATTTTGAAATTTCCCTGACTACTCTGAAATTCCATGACTTTCCAGAATTTCCCTGACTTTCCATGACGCGGGAACCCTGTAGTTATGAAAAATATGTAATCTTACCTGTAACAGACTAACATCCAATATGTAACAGACGAACAAATATAAGTACTTAAAATGAAGCTATGCTGATTATAATGGATTTTATTGATTTTGACTATTCAACCTTTTATAAAATACATTGCAAATATCAAAAATATAGGTTTAATACTATCTGAAAATATGTGTATTATCTATTTGATGTAAAAAATAAAATAGTAAAAATGGTAACATTGGCTTGGAATTATCCATGTGCATGTGAGAGAGAGAACTACCAAAGCTAAAAAAGCATGTAAATAACCCATAGGAACTTAACATGTAGGGGAAAGTGGGGAATTTTGAAATGTCTGTAGAGACGTTGACTAAAACACTAAGTAATCGTTAATGTTTACTATTGTGTGTTTTCTATTTTGCGAACACATAGTAATTTAAAATATAATGTAAAATGTTCTCATAAATATGCATGTAGTATTCATTAAAAGAATCTTAATTGTATGTCGAGAAAAAACGGAATTTTTTGTAGAAATTGAGTCGGGCCGGGCCTGTTTTCACTGATTTTTGTATGGGCTGGGCCGAGAACGGTAAAAATGTAAACGGGCCAGGTCGGGCTCGGGCCAAACTTTCAATTTTTACAGCGGGCCAGGCTGAGCCCGGGCCTGGAAATTCCGGCCCGGTATAGAAGAATATACACTGAACCTTTGTAACAACTTTCTAGTTTGTGTGGTCAATGCTGTAATTTTAAGTGCTTGCTGTCTTATTTGATTTATTGTATTTCATATACTTGTTAAAACAGTCTTGATTTTTTATTTATTTTTAATGGTATTAGCGTGTTAAGATTGTTTTTTAATTCATATCTCCCAATATTTTAATAAGTAATCAGCTTTCAATTTATAAACTAATGTAGTCATTTCATAGGAAAATCTTTTAAAAATTGTATCTAAATTTTGAATGAATTTATTTCCAGATACCTTGTCCACAACTTAAATGAAGAAATAAAGCAAACTGTCTACACTTATAGCACATTTTTCTTCCCCCAATTAAAAGATAAAATGTAAGCTTTAATATTTATATCTCCAGTAAGTTTTTGTAATATGTTGCCGAACATAATATTTCATTCTTTTTTGTAAATACTGCGTTTACTCATGATTTTTTTTTCTTTTAGGAAAAAAAGCAGCGAAATGGGAAGGTGGACAAAGGATACCGATATTTTCAGCAAAAAAATATCTGATAATCCCGGTGCACTGCAATGACCACTGGATTCTTGTGATTATCTTGGCCCCCCTTTCTACAGGCCACTGTATTTTAATTATTTTTTTATATCTGAAATTTTTTTAGAAACTCTTGTATACTACTATTTATTATACACTGTTAAAATTTACTAATTTTTAACAAAAAATGTTTTTATTGTTGCATATCTGCAACATCTTGCCAAATGACACAAAAACTGAAAATGTTTAAAATTTTAATTTGCACAAAAATTTTTGAAACAATTGTTAGTTTTGTTGTAGCAAAGTCCCATGCCACATTTCTCACAAACAGTTTCATTAAAGTTTTTACAATCAGAGTACTTACAACGTATTCTTAATTCTGCCCAATATGGCCTGTGCCCAATTTCGTCTAGGCGCACTTGTTTTGGTACTGCTCTTTCGATATTTTTAAAAAATCCATTACAAGGGAAGATATGGCACGCTCTTGCAGATCTGCAACAAACAAAAGTTTACGTTTATCTTATACATATTATAAATTTCCTAGCTCGAAAATGGTCTTTAAATAAAGAATTTAATCTCACCTTTGAAAACAATACTTGTAGACGTCTGGAGACATTTTTTTTAACTCCTGTATTGCAAACCTTAATTCAGCAAAAATCACTTGTAGCTGATCAAGCGATAAATCAAAACTTTGGCGCGAGAAAAAAAAATCAGTATCGACATTTGTTGCGGATTTAATGAAATAACTATGTTAATAGAAGTGTAATAGAAGAACAACAATCAACAAAATCGTCTTTTGAAATTTACTGTTGAAATAACAATGACATTTTGGGTATGTTGCAGATCTGCAACACGGTGATACAAAGGGTTAATGTGAATAATTATCATTTAAAAAAGTGATATGGTAACAGACAAACAGGAAGTACCATGCTTTTCAGACACCTTAATGTTTATCTATATTACTTATAAAATAACATACAAATTATTTTAACAAAAATGTATTTTCATTCGGAGAAAGTTTAGAAACATTCGACTTCCACAAAATTTGACTGTTGCCACAATATAGTTCAGGGTTCCCAGCAAAACATGACTGACAAATTCCTTGACTTTCCCTGACCAAACAGGCATATAACAAAATTTTCTACTTATTTTTGTAATCCTTTTTCAAAATTAGCGATTTTTTTTCCGAGACTATGATGAATTTCGCGTCATTTTCCTTTTTTCTCCAAGACTTTTCCATGACTTTAGAAAATATTTGTAAATTCCCCGACTTTTCCTATATATTTTGAAATTTCCCTGACTACTCTGAAATTCCATGACTTTCCAGAATTTCCCTGACTTTCCATGACGCGGGAACCCTGTAGTTATGAAAAATATGTAATCTTACCTGTAACAGACTAACATCCAATATGTAACAGACGAACAAATATAAGTACTTAAAATGAAGCTATGCTGATTATAATGGATTTTATTGATTTTGACTATTCAACCTTTTATAAAATACATTGCAAATATCAAAAATATAGGTTTAATACTATCTGAAAATATGTGTATTATCTATTTGATGTAAAAAATAAAATAGTAAAAATGGTAACATTGGCTTGGAATTATCCATGTGCGTGTGAGAGAGAGAACTACCAAAGCTAAAAAAGCATGTAAATAACCCATAGGAACTTAACATGTAGGGGAAAGTGGGGAATTTTGAAATGTCTGTAGAGACGTTGACTAAAACACTAAGTAATCGTTAATGTTTACTATTGTGTGTTTTCTATTTTGCGAACACATAGTAATTTAAAATATAATGTAAAATGTTCTCATAAATATGCATGTAGTATTCATTAAAAGAATCTTAATTGTATGTCGAGAAAAAACGGAATTTTTTGTAGAAATCGAGTCGGGCCGGGCCTGTTTTCACTGATTTTTGTATGGGCTGGGCCGAGAACGGTAAAAATGTAAACGGGCCAGGTCGGGCTCGGGCCGAACTTTCAATTTTTACAGCGGGCCAGGCCGAGCCCGGGCCTGGAAATTTCGGCCCGGTATAGAAGAATATACACTGAACCTTTGTAACAACTTTCTAGTTTGTGTGGTCAATGCTGTAATTTTAAGTGCTTGCTGTCTTATTTGATTTATTGTATTTCATATACTTGTTAAAACAGTCTTGATTTTTTATTTATTTTTAATGGTATTAGCGTGTTAAGATTGTTTTTTAATTCATATCTCCCAATATTTTAATAAGTAATCAGCTTTCAATTTATAAACTAATGTAGTCATTTCATAGGAAAATCTTTTAAAAATTGTATCTAAATTTTGAATGAATTTATTTCCAGATACCTTGTCCACAACTTAAATGAAGAAATAAAGCAAACTGTCTACACTTATAGCACATTTTTCTTCCCCCAATTAAAAGATAAAATGTAAGCTTTAATATTTATATCTCCAGTAAGTTTTTGTAATATGTTGCCGAACATAATATTTCATTCTTTTTTGTAAATACTGCGTTTACTCATGATTTTTTTTTCTTTTAGGAAAAAAAGCAGCGAAATGGGAAGGTGGACAAAGGACACCGATATTTTCAGCAAAAAAATATCTGATAATCCCGGTGCACTGCAATGACCACTGGATTCTTGTGATTATCTTGGCCCCCCTTTCTACAGGCCACGGTATTTTAATTATTTTTTTATATCTGAAATTTTTTTCAGAAACTCTTGTATACTACTATTTATTATACACTGTTAAAATTTACTAATTTTTAACAAAAAATGTTTTTATTGTTGCATATCTGCAACACCTTGCCAAATGACACAAAAACTGAAAATGTTTAAAATTTTAATTTGCACAAAAATTTTTGAAACAATTGTTAGTTTTGTTGTAGCAAAGTCCCATGCCACATTTCTCACAAACAGTTTCATTAAAGTTTTTACAATCAGGGTACTTACAACGTATTCTTAATTCTGCCCAATATGGCCTGTGCCTAATTTCGTCTAGGCGCACTTGTTTTGGTACTGCTCTTTCGATATTTTTAAAAAATCCATTACAAGGGAAGATATGGCACGCTCTTGCAGATCTGCAACAAACAAAAGTTTACGTTTATCTTATACATATTATAAATTTCCTAGCTCGAAAATGGTCTTTAAATAAAGAATTTAATCTCACCTTTGAAAACAATACTTGTAGACGTCTGGAGACTTTTTTTTAACTCCTGTATTGCAAACCTTAATTCAGCAAAAATCACTTGTAGCTGATCAAGCGATAAATCAAAACTTTGGCGCGAGAAAAAAAAATCAGTATCGACATTTGTTGCGGATTTAATGAAATAACTATGTTAATAGAAGTGTAATAGAAGAACAACAATCAACAAAATCGTCTTTTGAAATTTACTGTTGAAATAACAATGACATTTTGGGTATGTTGCAGATCTGCAACACGGTGATACAAAGGGTTAATGTGAATAATTATCATTTAAAAAAGTGATATGGTAACAGACAAACAGGAATTACCATGCTTTTCAGACACCTTAATGTTTATCTATATTACTTATAAAATAACATACAATTTATTTTAACAAAAATGTATTTTCATTCGGAGAAAGTTTAGAAACATTCGACTTCCACAAAATTTGACTGTTGCCACAATATAGTTCAGGGTTCCCAGCAAAACATGACTGACAAATTCCTTGACTTTCCCTGACCAAACAGGCATATAACAAAATTTTCTACTTATTTTTGTAATCCTTTTTCAAAATTAGCGATTTTTTTTTCCGAGACTATGATGAATTTCGCGTCATTTTCCTTTTTTCTCCAAGACTTTTCCATGACTTTAGAAAATATTTGTAAATTCCCCGACTTTTCCTATATATTTTGAAATTTCCCTGACTACTCTGAAATTCCATGACTTTCCAGAATTTCCCTGACTTTCCATGACGCGGGAACCCTGTAGTTATGAAAAATATGTAATCTTACCTGTAACAGACTAACATCCAATATGTAACAGACGAACAAATATAAGTACTTAAAATGAAGCTATGCTGATTATAATGGATTTTATTGATTTTGACTATTCAACCTTTTATAAAATACATTGCAAATATCAAAAATATAGGTTTAATACTATCTGAAAATATGTGTATTATCTATTTGATGTAAAAAATAAAATAGTAAAAATGGTAACATTGGCTTGGAATTATCCATGTGCGTGTGAGAGAGAGAACTACCAAAGCTAAAAAAGCATGTAAATAACCCATAGGAACTTAACATGTAGGGGAAAGTGGGGAATTTTGAAATGTCTGTAGAGACGTTGACTAAAACACTAAGTAATCGTTAATGTTTACTATTGTGTGTTTTCTATTTTGCGAACACATAGTAATTTAAAATATAATGTAAAATGTTCTCATAAATATGCATGTAGTATTCATTAAAAGAATCTTAATTGTATGTCGAGAAAAAACGGAATTTTTTGTAGAAATTGAGTCGGGCCGGGCCTGTTTTCACTGATTTTTGTATGGGCTGGGCCGAGAACGGTAAAAATGTAAACGGGCCAGGTCGGGCTCGGGCCGAACTTTCAATTTTTACAGCGGGCCAGGCCGAGCCCGGGCCTGGAAATTTCGGCCCGGTATAGAAGAATATACACTGAACCTTTGTAACAACTTTCTAGTTTGTGTGGTCAATGCTGTAATTTTAAGTGCTTGCTGTCTTATTTGATTTATTGTATTTCATATACTTGTTAAAACAGTCTTGATTTTTTATTTATTTTTAATGGTATTAGCGTGTTAAGATTGTTTTTTAATTCATATCTCCCAATATTTTAATAAGTAATCAGCTTTCAATTTATAAACTAATGTAGTCATTTCATAGGAAAATCTTTTAAAAATTGTATCTAAATTTTGAATGAATTTATTTCCAGATACCTTGTCCACAACTTAAATGAAGAAATAAAGCAAACTGTCTACACTTATAGCACATTTTTCTTCCCCCAATTAAAAGATAAAATGTAAGCTTTAATATTTATATCTCCAGTAAGTTTTTGTAATATGTTGCCGAACATAATATTTCATTCTTTTTTGTAAATACTGCGTTTACTCATGATTTTTTTTTCTTTTAGGAAAAAAAGCAGCGAAATGGGAAGGTGGACAAAGGATACCGATATTTTCAGCAAAAAAATATCTGATAATCCCGGTGCACTGCAATGACCACTGGATTCTTGTGATTATCTTGGCCCCCCTTTCTACAGGCCACGGTATTTTAATTATTTTTTTATATCTGAAATTTTTTTAGAAACTCTTGTATACTACTATTTATTATACACTGTTAAAATTTACTAATTTTTAACAAAAAATGTTTTTATTGTTGCATATCTGCAACATCTTGCCAAATGACACAAAAACTGAAAATGTTTAAAATTTTAATTTGCACAAAAATTTTTGAAACAATTGTTAGTTTTGTTGTAGCAAAGTCCCATGCCACATTTCTCACAAACAGTTTCATTAAAGTTTTTACAATCAGGGTACTTACAACGTATTCTTAATTCTGCCCAATATGGCCTGTGCCTAATTTCGTCTAGGCGCACTTGTTTTGGTACTGCTCTTTCGATATTTTTAAAAAATCCATTGCAAGGGAAGATATGGCACGCTCTTGCAGATCTGCAACAAACAAAAGTTTACGTTTATCTTATACATATTATAAATTTCCTAGCTCAAAAATGGTCTTTAAATAAAGAATTTAATCTCACCTTTGAAAACAATACTTGTAGACGTCTGGAGACTTTTTTTTAACTCCTGTATTGCAAACCTTAATTCAGCAAAAATCACTTGTAGCTGATCAAGCGATAAATCAAAACTTTGGCGCGAGAAAAAAAAATCAGTATCGACATTTGTTGCGGATTTAATGAAATAATTATGTTAATAGAAGTGTAATAGAATAACAACAATCAACAAAATCGTTTTTTGAAATTTACTGTTGAAATAACAATGACATTTTGGGTATGTTGCAGATCTGCAACACGGTGATACAAAGGGTTAATGTGAATAATTATCATTAAAAAAAGTGATATGGTAACAGACAAACAGGAATTACCATGCTTTTCGGACACCTTAATGTTTATCTATATTACTTATAAAATAACATACAATTTATTTTAACAAAAATGTATTTTCATTCGGAGAAAGTTTAGAAACATTCGACTTCCACAAAATTTGACTGTTGCCACAATATAGTTCAGGGTTCCCAGAAAAACATGACTGACAAATTCCTTGACTTTCCCTGACCAAACAGGCATATAACAAAATTTTCTACTTATTTTTGTACCCTTTTTCAAAATTAGCGATTTTTTTTCCGAGACTATGATGAATTTCGCGTCATTTTCCTTTATTCTCCAAGACTTTTCCATGACTTTAGAAAATATTTGTAAATTCCCTGACTTTTCCTATATATTTTGAAATTTCCCTGACTACTCTGAAATTCCATGACTTTCCAGAATTTCCCTGACTTTCCATGACGCGGGAACCCTGTAGTTATGAAAAATATGTAATCTTACCTGTAACAGACTAACATCCAATATGTAACAGACGAACAAATATAAGTACTTAAAATGAAGCTATGCTGATTATAATGGATTTTATTGATTTTGACTATTCAACCTTTTATAAAATACATTGCAAATATCAAAAATATAGGTTTAATACTATCTGAAAATATGTGTATTATCTATTTGATGTAAAAAATAAAATAGTAAAAATGGTAACATTGGCTTGGAATTATCCATGGGCGTGTGAGAGAGAGAACTACCAATGCTAAAAAAGCATGTAAATAACCCATAGGAACTTAACATGTAGGGGAAAGTGGGGCAAAATCGGTTTACCATAAATGTTTGTTGTTCTCAAATGCAGTAAAAAGGGAAAACAAACTCTGAAGATCATTTTTAATATTAATCTTTGGCTATAATAAAACATTCTTTTCAATACAAAAAATATAATTGATTATATAAAAAATAGCTTTTTCCAAGACACATGGAAAAATCCGATTTTGCCCCAGAAGTTGGGTAAAAGTGGGTATCCATTTAACACTACTGGAAAACTCATTTTGGCCAAAACATTCTTGTTTAATATAATAAAAAAACACAATTTTGTTATTTTTAACAAAATGGAATTGCACGTGTCTTCTTCCATGTCTCCAAAATAAATCTGTAGCAATTTTTTTTCATTGTATAGGCCTACGTACTTTACAGTGAAAGTCTTACAGGTCTTTTAACTGCAAAAATCACAAATGAATTTGTCATATTCTTCTGCATTACTACATGCATCATGTGCCCCTGCCCATTCGTGGCCTTTTAAACATTGTATCCAAACTTCTTTGGATTTAGACTTGGGATAAAGTTCATTACAAAACATGCAGGCTTCATTTTCTTCATCTTCTGAGGATGTCTCCTCAACCTTTTTGGTTTCTTTTTCTGTTGATTCTTATTTATTTAACACGGCAGGACGCGCGCTATGAAATGTAACAGGAGAACGGGCTGGGGTTGTCAGCACACCCCAATCATATTAAACTGCAGAAATACGAAAAAAATCTTTTGAATTCTGTCTAGCGAAATTCATGATAATTGCACTCTTTCTCATGAAAAATGATAACTGAAAAGTTAAATTATCGTTAATTTTAAAAATTAATAAACAATAAATTAAAAGCCCTCACCGACAGCAGATGAATATTTTTGGACATGGGGTGTTAAAACACGCCGCGCCCGTCCTGCCGGGTTAATTTTTGTTTTGCTTTTTTTTAAATATTTAGTATAAATATCTTAATATTTCTTAAAATAGTTTAAGAAATATTTAATTTTATTTAAGAAAAAATCAATTTATAGAATATGTACCGTAGTTATATGGAATTGATATTTTATAGATCATTTATCATTTAGGGCAGATTATTTTACTTAAAAAAACAATTTGCAAAATATATTTTGATTGGTTTGGTTTGTGTTTATGACGGCCAATTATCAACACGAGGGATAAAGGTCCTTAGAGGGGGGGGGAGTGCCCTTTGTGGGAGTCTTTCTAAGGGATTTTAACCTGTATTTACGCTTGGAAATCCAAGGTTCGAAGAAAAACACGAAAACTCTGAACGATTAGGCCGACGGGCGTGATTGGTTTCGAACTCAGCACCTCCCGTCTACCAGCTTTTCGGGCAGAACCTCTCGGCTACTGGTGGGGCAAATATATTTTGAATTTTAAGTTGACCTATAACACAAGTTATTATACCGCAGATTAGAAAGTTGTTTATTAAAATGTAATAAGCATAATATAAAAATATAGCTTAGTTGGCAAGGTTATTTTGTTCATTAATAATTTCAGCTTATATAATTTAATAAATTTAAGCTAAAAATTAATCCCATTTTTTAATGTAAAACGAAATCAAAATTAACGTTTTCACTATAAATAGATAAATTTAAAATTATAAGGTATATTAACAGCATTAAAAAAGTAATTTAAAGCTACATGCTAATTTATTAACTATACTAAAAAATACATTCCAAGAGTAGGACAAAACCGGGTATACCCGGTTTTGACCCACTCTTAAGTACCCAGTTTTACCCCAACATGACGCAGATTTAAAAACATGGCGTCGCTACTATCAGTCCTAAAGTAAAAGAACAGTAAAAATGTTCAAATACTAGCAGGAAAGCAAAATATTAGATATAGTATTTTCCAATATTTGTTTTCAAACTGTGAATATATGCATAAAACCTAGAATCAAATAACACGATTTTCAAGAGTAATTCAAACGAAAACCTTCACCCAAAACAGAACAGCACAGCACACAGTAGCAATTTGCTCAACTACAAATGTCGTTATGGTTATCGACAAGTAATTCCTCGTATTAGTCGATAGCTATCAGTACAATTCAAGAAGGAATCTGCACTACCCGGTTTTACTCACCTACCCAATATAAACTGCCTCTTTTATGTTGAAGGAATATTATGTTTGGAGTTCTTTTTGTTAGACAACAAAAGTAGGCAAATTATGAATTTTCGAAACTCCATGATATTTAAAAAAAAAAAAAACAACTTTTTAGACTTAAAAAGGGAATTTCGACATACTTTTAATGAATAAGTAATTCGTGACATACTTAACATTTATCAGATGCAGAACTGTTTCATTTTTAGACACTGTGCTTTTGTTCTATTTATCTAGAATTAAGATCCAAAATAACTTCTTTAAAACACCATAAGAAATACATAAATGTGCAAGGCCTTTTAAAATAACCTAGTCTTTCTTCATCAGGTACAAAGAATATGTCCTTCTACTTTGAAAGCAGAAAGTACAAATAAATAAAGACCAAATTCTTTTGAAAGTCCTTGCACATTTATGTATTGTTTATGGTGTTTAAGAAGTTACTTTTGATCTTATTGCATCACACCAGCTTATATCAGCATTAAATTATGTACAACAGTTAAGTTGGGCCCACGCAGCTCAGTGGTTAGCAAGCTTGCCACAAAATGAGGAGCTTTGACAGATGTTCACAGGTTTGAAACTAGCACAGTCTGAGCGGGATGACTGTACAAGGTTTTTTGATTTTCTTCATGCGAGAGCAATAATTCATGCCACTTTCCCTTCAATAGTCAACCCCCTGAAAGAATCCTACCTATAGCAATGTGGCCAAAACTAGACTATGCTTAGCGAAATAGCACCGAAAACTGGCGATTTGAAGTAATTAAAATAATAAAACTTTGTAAAAAATCACCATAAAATAAAACAATACACAGGACGCGTTTGGAGAAGCTTTTCTAAATTCCATATATACATGGAAAATCTTCAGTGTTAGAAATACAGTAGAAGATCTTTATAACGCAATTCTATATAACGCAATTCTCCATATAACGCACAACTTCTCAGATGTAAACAATGATTTTTCCAGTTAAAAGCACCTGCACTTTCACATTGTAAAATATTGCTACTCTCTAGATGACTAAAGTTGATACATTAGTTCAACTTTATCTTCTAATTTAGGACCTTTTTACTGAAAAAAATGCTATTATTACAATGAACATTTTTGAAAATGTCTATTATAAGGGATGGTTGTGTCAGTTATATTTGGATCATGTTTATAAAGTAAATTTAACAATGTCTGACCTATATTATGCAAAAATTTATAATTTGGATAACTCTTGGTAACAAGGAATGCAGTATAAAGATATTCTAATGTATTTTGATGTGTTTCAGACATATTTGGCCATGTTTACAAGGTGAATTTAATGATGTGATCCATATAACGCAAAATTCTATATAACGCACAACCTTGCGTTTTTAGGTTTGCATTATAAAGATCTTCTACTGTATTATTCCTATTACTGACATAACACGAGAACGGCCTGCAATTTTACGCAAGTTTTTGAAAGCTACTTTATATCAGAAATTTTACTAAAAACTGGTTACTTTTTTGTTATAGCGGCCCACACTATTAGGATTATGACAAGTTGCAGCCAATTTCACCAACGTCGTAACCAAGATCGTGAAGCACACACATATAATACCATATAATACCATTTCGTGAAATCGTATACGATAATTTAATAGTTTTTAACCTTACTTCAAGTGTGTTATTTATTTATTTTTAAGGCTCAACAATCTAAATTGTCCATATGAATTTATGAATGATTATATGAATTATATGAATTTAAAAAAATGTAAACAAAGATTGAATAGACATGACCGCAAAAAGCCTCAAATCTGCATAACACTTGGAACCAAACTGTGTAGATTAGTGGTCTTCTACTGTACACAGTTTTTCATAAATGTGTTTCGTTCTTAAAATGTGTTATTTTCATCTATCACTGCGGAACAAGCGAGAAAACTCATATTCTTGCACATGAGTTGTATATATCTTTATATCTAAATTTCCGTCATTTTTGACAGGCTACCTTTCTAGTTATATATATAAACCAAACGTTTATAAAAAATATTGGTGATTTTTATTGATATGGAATGCGCAGGGGGCATTTCGAAGATTTCTACGACGACACGTAAAATGCCATTTTTTTCTCAAAAATAAATTTTTTTTTAATTTTTTTTTTGTGATAAATGCATGCCGTAATGCATATAATGTACCCTTTAGTAATATTTAAAGTTAAATTTGCAAAAAAATGAAAAATTCTGAAATTGAAATTTTTTCGAAAATTTTCAAAATTTTTCAAAAAAAATTTTTTTTTAACCTTTATATTCAAATATATAAAATTCGATGCACAGATTTTTTTATGTATATAAACCAAACTTTTATAAAAAATATTGGGGATTTTCATTGATATGGAACGCGCATGGGGCATTTCGGAGATTTCTAAAACAACGCGTAAAATTCCACTTTTTTCTCAAAAATGACTTAAAAAAAATTTTTTTTTTTTGTAATAAATGCATGCCATAATGCATATAATGTACCTTTGAGTAATATTTAAGGTGAAATTTACAAAAAATAAAAAATTTATTTTTAAGGTCCCTCGTCCCCCTTAAATGATAAAAATAATTAAATTCATTCATTTCACATTCTTAAAATTATTCATATGTGTCATTCTCGGATAAAGGGAAATTTTATGTCCTTGGCTATAAAATGTGAATTACTCAAGTCAACTATGAATGTTTAAATTGTTAATGAACATTTTTGTTCAAGCACTACACATTGTGCTTTAGTTTAAATAAAAAAAAAAAAAAAAACTCAATATCTAAAAAAAAAATGTAAAGGTTGTAAATGTCATTACTAAGGCTTGTCCCAAACTTCTAACTTTTAAACAGAAATCATTATTTTTAATATTTGGAAAGCGTTAGAAGAAACGCAATGATTATATGGGTAAATTTCATGTCTATTTTTTTATACATTTGATATTTTAGACAAAATAAACATTTCCATTAATTATACTTATTTAAAATTTGACCCTGGCATTAGTTGTTATTACCATGCTCCTCAGTAATGTTTCATTCTCTTCTGCACTAGATGTCGTTTTGATATGGAAATGTTATTAGATTGTAAAGTTCCATTTGTTCTTACGAGAAGTAATGTCTATTTCTCATTACCTATTCAATAGGGTGTGTCAACGATTTTAATTAGTTGATTTAAATCAACGATTAAATCATGATTTTAATCAACCGATTTTTTTAAAATTAGATTTAAATCAAAAATTTCCTAAATGTTTAAAATGTCAAAAAAAAAGCATTAAAATCTAACATGAACATAATTTGAAAGTTTCTATATGTATTTTGACTTATGATAATGACTTATTTTTAATAACAATTTCTTTTAATATGTAGATGGCACCCTAAGCAAATTGTATATACATCATTTAAAAGTAGACTATCTCCAATCGTTCGGTTCAAGTAACTTTCTTCTACGATAATTTGTTGAGGAGTTAGTAGGGTTGGTTGGTTGGTTGTATAGGGTTTTATGGCGCAAAATCCCTTAAGGGACATGCTGCGCCAAACCAGTAGACGAAAACATCAGAAAGGTAAAAAAGAAACAGTGTCAAAATAAAAGAGCAATGAGAGAAACAATCTGGATGGGGTACCCATCCAGATGTAGCCAAACAATGTAGAAATACAAAATTTAAAATCCTGAAAACGAGAGTTAAAACATAAGAGTAATTCAATGAAAAGTGCATTCTGGATGGGATCCCATCCAGATGTCACCAAAGTTTAAAGAATAAAACTGAGCCATTAGAACAGAGAAAAACGAAAAAATTATATTTCAAAATAAAATCCTGCATGTTTTAAAAAAGTAAAGAGAGCCCCATGAGGTATTTCCCCAATGAGGTTTGTCAAGACTGGTGATGATGAATTAAAGTAAATCCTATACAGATGTCGGAGACCTGGACAGTCAGTTAAAACATGATGAATGGTGAGGTAATCAAAATGACAATGTGGACACATGGGTACATCCTCCCGAAGCAAGAGATGTTTATGAGTGATTCTTGAATGTCCGATTCTCAGACGAGTCAGAAGAACATCTGTTTTCCTTGGATAACTTGCAGGCCAGGTCATGATGGTAGGTTTGATTTGGTGTAGTTTATTATTGCATTCTAAATTCCAACCTTCTTGCCATTTATTATAAATAAAGTGTTTGATAAATAGTTTAACGTCTGAGAATGGAATTCTATGGTAAAAAAGATTAAGAGCCAGTTTTGCCGCCTCATCCGCTTTCTCATTTCCATGAATACCCATGTGTCCAGGTACCCAGCAAAATAAAATTTGGTAACCGCGTCTTGTCAATTTATTGTAAAAATCCAGGATGGCTGAAACATAAGGATGCTTTTTAAAAGATTTTATTGCGTCAATAGAACTATTTGAGTCGGTATAAATGATGAAGGATGTATTATGGTGATGAGAGATGTGCAACATGGCTCTCTCTATCGCAATCAACTCAGCTGTAAATATAGATATTGATGCGTGAAGCCGATAACTAAAACTAGTGTTATTTATAAAAACCCCACAGCCAACACTATTCCCACTCTTAGAACCATCCGTATAAATTTCAGTATATGTATTAAAAGTTGCACGGTGTGCAGCAAATAGCTGTTGGAAAACTGCAGGAGCCAAGGTGTTTTTATCGTATCCTTTAAATGGATGGAGTGAGGTAATATTAAGAGATTTCCAAGGAGGGAGATAATGCAATGGACATGGACTCACCTCAATATTGCTCAGAGGGCTATTGTCTATAATATTCCTGATTCTGACACCAAAAGATGGTATGCAAGATGGTCGATGCTGATAAAGAATATCATTGTCTGTATTTAGAATGTGTGTATGAAGAGGATGTCTAGGATATGAAAGGATACGGTAATAAAATTCCAAAGAGAGTTTTTCACGAATGTGTTGTAGTGCTTGTTCATTGCAGTCAACATACAGACTTAAAACTGGAGAGGTACGAAATGCACCAGAGCACACACGAAGTGCACTATGGTGCACAGTGTCAAGTTTTTTAAGAGCAGAATTACGCGCTGAACCATAGACTTGGCAGGCATAGTCAATTTTAGAACGGATCACAGCTCGATATATTTTAAGGAGAGAAGTACGATCTGCTCCCCAGGAAGTATTTGAAAGCACCTTAAGTAAGTTAAGTGATTTTTCACATTTTGTCCTTAGTTGTAAAATATGAGGTAAAAAGGTTCACTTGCTATCAAATTGAAGGCCAAGAAAACGGACGCTGTCCACAACAGGAATTTGAGTCGATCCAATAAAAATTTCAGGATCTGGATGCAGATCCCTACGTCTGCAAAAATGCACACAAGATGTTTTGTCTCGGGAAATTATAAAACCATTTTTATTAGTCCAATTAAGAATATGGGTAATTGCAATTTGCAACTGTCTTTCAATAAAACGGATATCCTGTCCCATACACATAATTCGAAAGTCGTCAACATATAGATCTCCTTTAACTGAAGGGGGTAGTTTGCTAAGAATGTTGTTTATTTTGATTGCAAAGAGGGTGACACTCAGGACACTGCCCTGAGGTACACCCTCTTCTTGTACATAAAAACCAGATAAAATTCCTCCAATCCGTACTTGGAAAAGTCTAATATTGAGAAAGTTTTTGATAAAAATAGGGAGATTCCCACGGAAGTTGAGGTTAAAAAGATCGCGAAGTATCCCATATCGCCATGTTTTGTCATAGGCTTTCGCCATGTCAAAAAATACTGACACCAAATGGCTGCGTTTAAGAAAGGCTGTCCGAATGTAATGTTCTAGATGGATCAGGTTATCGATAGTAGACCTACCCTGTCGGAATCCACTTTGAAATGCGGCAAGGCAATTGTTAGATTCTAACACATGTACAAGGCGGAAATTAATCATCTTTTCAAGGAGTTTGCAAAGGCTGCTAGAGAGTGCGATAGGCCTGTAGTTATTTGGGTCACTGGAATCCTTTCCTGGTTTAGGGAAAGGGATAATGACAGCCTTGCACCAGGCTTGAGGAAAAAGTTGTTCCATCCAAACTCTGTTAAAGAAAGCAAGTAAATTACTGAGAGAGGCACTGGACAGATGATTAAGCATGGTATATGTGATGCCATCGTGACCTGGAGCAGATAAACGGCTTTTTTGCAAACATCTTGAGAGTTCCTGAATTGTAAAAGGTAAATTATAATCATAAGAGTGGCGAGAGTTAAAATTTATGCTGGTAGTTTCCATATGTCTTTTGTATGATAAAAACGGTTCCGGGTATGAGTCGGAGCTAGAATTAGATGCAAGTGTATTTGCTATTGTTTCAGCAATATTTTTGGGTGAGGCTATTGTTTGTCCATTGTGATTGAGGATTGAGATATGGTTTTCTGAGTAAAGTCCCATACAATTTTTCACTTTTTTCCAGAGATCTTTACTTGATGTATTGGAGTTTATGTTGGAAATGTACTGCATCCAGGATTCACGTTGGCTTTTACGTCGCACTCTTCTAGCATCAGCCCTTGCTTTTTTGTAAGCAATATAATTAGTATTAGTCGGGTAGCGTCGGAAAATGCCCCAAGCCTTCTGTTGAATTTTTTTGTCCTTTTGCATTCATCATTCCACCAAGGTTTCCTGTGTCGCGGTGTAGAAAATGATTTAGGAATGCTAAGATCTGCAGCATTGATAATACACTGTGTGATATTATCAAGCGCATCGTCAATATCACCTTCTATCATATCGCTTGTAATTTTAGCCAGATCTGTAAAAGTTGGCCAATTGGCTCTGTCGTAGATATAGCGTTTAAAATATTTATTAGAATCCCCGTCAGGAGTTGTCTGTGAAATAAATGTGGGAAAATGGTCACTGCCGTGCAGGTTATTGGAGACCCAAAAGTTCCAATACGGATAGATAGATGGAGAGCAGATAGTGAGATCTATGGCATGAAAGGTGCGTGTTGGTTCATGAAAATACGTATGATCACCGTTATTAAGTAGGCATAAGCCATTGTCAGAAATTAGTTTCTCTATTGTATCACCACGTTGATTAGAGTCAGAATTACCCCACAGTTGGCTATGAGCGTTAAAATCCCCAACAATGACTAAAGGAGTGGGGAGTTGGAGAAGGAGATCATCAAGTAGTGCTGACTGAATAATTTGGTGGGGTGGTAAATAAATAGTACATATTGTAATGAGACGTTTTGCATGTACACGGACGGCAACAGCTTGCAAGCTTGTGTTTAATAAAATATGAGAATGAGGTGAACTGCGAGAAATGAAAAGAGCCACTCCACCAGTAGCTCTTTCATTGCCTGTAAAATCTTTTCTATAGGTAGCATAGTTGCGTAATTTCGCTTTGTCAGTGGGTTTTAGATGGGTTTCCTGCAGAGCTAAGCATAAAGGCTGATGGTCTGCTAGAATATTACGGATTTCATCAAGTTTATTGTGATAACCACGGCAGTTCCATGAGATAATATTAGACATGAATGATTTTTTTTTTGTAATTTATCAGCATTATGTTATCCGGAGATAGTGGACATACTATCTTCCTCGTTAAATTCTTCTCCCGGTTCTGGGTGAAGAGCTAAAGCATCATCTTCTTCCATTTTATCGTTCTGTATTGATTGGGTTTTATTTTTGGATGTTTTACTCTTTTTCCTTTTGGCTGTATTTTCAGATGACACAGAGGCTTTAACTGTTGGCAAGTTAAATTTTTCTACATCGGATTTATGGTTTGGTTTCACAGAGGTTGTTTTAGTTGTATTTTGAGAACCTCTACTATGGAATGGAAGTTTAGAAATAAAAGATTGTGATGATTTTGAAGAAGCATTTGTAGATGATTTAGGAAGAACAGATTTTTGTGAATTAGGAGGAACAGATTTAGGTGACTTAGGAGGAGCAAACTGCGTCGATCTATTTGTTTTACCAGAATTAATAGACAGGTCATTTTCTTTTTGATTAGGTTGGCAATTAGGTCTAGTTGGGAATTCAGTTTGAGTTGCGATAGTTTTATAAGTTTTATGAACGGTTTCTGATAAGGCAGCAGCATATGATACACCAACTTTGGGCGTTCTGGATTCGACTATTTTTCTGGCTTCAGGGTATGATATATTTTGTCTTGTGCGTATTGTCTGTATTTCTTTTTCTATTTTCCACATTTCACACGATTTGGCATAGGATGGATGATCTTTTTTGCAGTTGACGCAACAAGGTTGAGCATTGCATTGCCCACTTTCGTGGCCAAATGCACTGCACCGACCACAGGTTTCTTTACCTCGGCATGATGTTTTTGAGTGCCCAAAGCGCTGACAGTTAAAGCAACGCAGTGGGTTTGGGATGTACGGTCTGACAGAGCATGATAGATATCCAGCTTTTATATATTTGGGTAAGTTGGGAGTATTAAACGTCAGAATAATATGCTTGGTAGGTATTTGTACTTGGTTAGCTGGAATTTGTTCATCTTTGCGGTTTATTTTTATACGTCTAGCTGCTATGACATTTTGTTCCCTTAAGTTTTCCACTATTTCATCTTCGGTTACATGCAAGAGGTCAGATTCTGAGATCACTCCGCGAGATGAGTTTAAGGTTCTATGTGGCGATATGGTGACAGCAATGTTTGCAAAGTGAGTACATTTTTTTAAGTTCAGTGCTTGTTGGTTATTGATTACTTCAATTAGCAGTTCACCTGTACGGAGTTTTTTTATTGTTTTAGGTTCGCCAACCAGTCCTTGGATAGATTTATTAATCAGAAAGGGGGATGTTTTATCAAAACTCCCTTCTTGACGTTTGACGACGAAAAATCTTTCTTCAGTTTTACTTTCATCAGATTTGGGATTTTTAGGTTCTGTATTGGAAACAGAATCCTCTACTCTCTCACCCCATGATTCTTTTTTGCCGTGATTAACAGTAGCGTTTGAGGCAGAGCTCAAAGCATTATTATTGTCATTATTAGCTTGTGGGGCTTCCACATCGCATATTTGATTTCCTGATATTGTAGCCATATTAAAGATAGAATTGAAAAAACGCCAGGCATCGGGCCTGGTCACCGACCCTTCTTCTTACCGTTACTTTAGGCGCAGGTCTCAAAAGGGTGAAAACTATCAACAAACTTCCACGTTTTTCGAACGTTGGATTAAACTCGATAGCATCTCCAAACTCTAGTTCTTTCACAGTGGAACTCGGTTGTCGTAGGTAAGCCTTTACAGCTCTGTCCAACCTACATCGCCCTTACGTCGAAAGGACACCAGTCGCCCAGTGCATTCCTAACCACCGCCATACAAGTACGGCGCCCACCGATCACGGAACCGGAATTCGGAGATGCCCTGCACTCTGGGACTCGAGATCAGCCTAAAAAGGTAGAAACGAGGCGATGAGATTAAAAAACCTCAACACCCAGAGTGTCTCACGTGAAAATAAAAAAATCCACTATTGTAAAAAAGAAAAAGTGATGTGGGTGAGAACTTAGAAACAAGGTGTATTTTTTGTCTTTTTTCAATTTTTTAAACTTTTTTCCTTTTTTTTTTTTTTTTTTTTTTTAAACAAAAGAACAAGAACAATGTTAGTAGAACAAATAACAAGTTGAACAAAATGGTCAGTAAAAAACATGAACAAGAACAAAGAGGGATAAGAAACTGAAAAAAGAAGATTAAAAAGTGTGAAACAAAGAAAAAAGGATAGACAACTAAAAAGAGAAGAAAACAGGAAAGGAGAAAGATCGCTCGGGAACCCGGGGTCGCGAAACCCGTAAATACCTAAAGAAGGTATTCCCCTGGGGGAAGGAGTTAGTAGGGGGTGTTTACTTTTTTTCCCACGACTGTATATGGCTGGTTGATTGATTAAGGGTTGATTTTTGATGGCCAATTATCTGCACTAGGGATATAGGCCCGGGTGGGATGTGCCCTCCGTGGGGGTCTTTCTAAGGGAACCTAATCCGTATTTACGCATGGAAAATCCACGGCTCGAAGAAAACTACGAAAACTCCGAACGATTAGGCCGACGGGCGCGATTGGGGTCGAACCCAGCACCTCCCGTCTACCAGCTTCGAGAGCAGAACCTCTCGGCCACTGGTGGGGCCCGACTGTATATGGCATATAGAAGAATCGCAGATCTTAGCAGACACCAGAGTCCGATGCCTTGGCAATGTAATTCCTAATTTTATTATGGAATTTTGTTTCTAATTATGCTGGATAGTATGGAGTTTGGCTAATTAAGATCTACAGGGTTGCGCCAAAGGATATGCATTGACATATATGAATGATGATTCCAAAAAAGAGGTTTACAGCTGAATTAGACTACAATACACTACGTCGTAGGGGAGAGTGGTAATGAATGAGCCAATTTTTGGTTTTTAATTTTTGTATTTTTTTTCTAATATTTCTCTTTTTTTTTGGGGGGGGGGGGGCTTAGAATTGGTCCTTCAGTTACTTTACTTATTTGGTTATATAAAAAGGTCAAAAATTTGGATTAGAAAACGTCTATAATGAACGATAATAGAAAATAAAAATATAGAAATTTGGCCCATTCATCCCCAAACCCCAACCATAGGGCTGAATGGGCCACAAAGTCAATTCAATGAAAAAATGTGGAATTAATCTTTTATTCACCAAATATGGCAATAAGAAAGGCACTTGACATGAATGATCAAAAGCATAAACGAAATCGTAAGTAATACACAGTGCTTATCAAAATTTATAAACATCAAAAGTGATATTATTAAATCACATAACTGTAGCAGGAAAATGACAAAAGAATGAGATTATAAGAAAGAACATAAAATACGCCTAAAAATAACAGATAATACACATTATGATTTAACAAAATTTATGTCCTTGACTTAAAAACTTGGTCCATCTAAAGGAAAAACTTTAATTGAATTTCAAGTGGTAAAATTTCATTCAGGTGAACTGCCTATTTATTGACTATTTAATGTAAATTTCTGGTATTAATTATTCTACCCATCAGATTCAGAATATAAACAATTAACTCTAGTTTTATATCAAATGGTAAAATACTGGTAGGTGTGGTCAACAACTGGACAGTTCACCTTAATCATTTATACATTTTAACTTATGCTTCTAATAAATAACTAATATTTCTTAGGGTGAAAATGTGCAAATTATTTTTTAGACCACACTATAAACCTATTCTAACTAGCCAGCAATTTAATCTAAATCCATGATAGCCAGTTATGTTTCATGTTAAAGAAAAAATCAAAAGGAAAGAAAAACCATATTTTCATGCTCAGGGCAAAGGTGGCCCATTCATGACCATAATAAAGTAGCCCATTCAGCCCCACCTATACTTCTGGAATATATTCAGGATTTTTTAGTACATTAAATTCAAATAACATCTAAATACATCCTAAAATTAGTTTACAGATATGCAAAGACTTGATAATGCACATATCTGCAATGAAATAATAGATACTTTTTAGCTTATTTATTTTACTGAAAAGGGAAAAAAAATTACTTTTCAATCAGATTCTTGACCATCCTACACTAGAGAAAAAATGGCTTCTCCCAAACAATGGAAAATTTGATGAGTTTGGTAGAACAAATAGTTCCACCTATTGGCATCTAAAATAATTTTATGCAAATACTTTTTCATATTTTTTTAATGGCCCATTCATTACCACTCTCCCTTACATAAATGTATAAAAATCTATAGATCATAAGCAGCTTCACAGAAGAACCTTTATATGTTATGATCTATAGCCAGTAATTGCTGAAATAGGTTTCAAACTGTGCAACATTTTTTCTAAATTTTGTTTAGATGTCTTCTTTAATTGTATTAAAAATGAAGTTTTCTTAACAATATTGGATAATGTTTCAAAATTTATGTGTAATTAATGTTTTCAGGGTCTTTTTAAAAATGCAAAATAAGTTATTTTGTTTTTTAGACCTTCCATCTTACTATTCGACTCCATATTGAATAAAAGGGCATTGTACGATGGAATTATTTATCTACTGCAAAGGTAAGTTTACTGTGTATTACTGGTGGCTAATTTTTTTTTCCATACTATGATTTTTCTTGATGAAGGTTTTATTTAAAAATTTAATATTTAAAATCCGCTGCTGCTTCCTTTTAGTTCATGAAAATTCAATATTTTACGAACTAAAAATATAATTTTAAGGGGGGGGGGGAATCCAGGCATGGTTAAAAAAAGTAATAATTTAAAATTAAACTTGGTCTATCCCTTAAATTTTACACATTTGCAAAACACAGGATGTTTCACACAGAAAGTAACAGGTTAATTTTTGAAAACTGAATGCAGTACGATTTACATAAAGCTATTATTTAGCTTCTTTACAATTTTGGTAAATTTTGTTTCCTTATAAAACTTTATTTTAATGAGATGAGTATTAAAATGCTCTAGATGAAAATCTTTCGCAGTCGTATAGATTTTTTATGCTTAGTGCAGCAGAAGACAACTAATCCGCACAGTGTTCCAAGCATTTTGCAGGTTTGACTCTTTTCATTGATTACAGGTCACGCCTATTGAATCTTTGTTTACATTTTTTAAGTAATATTTTTGACAAATTTAGATTCTTAATTCTTAGAATGCTTTTAAACCAAATAAGAATTATTTTTTAAAAATAATTTATTATTTTATATATATATAACATTGCATCAATGGTTGTCTGTTTCAAGACAACTTGTTTATGTTGATGAATTTTATCTGGCAGTCTATAACTAGAACAAAATTACAAAGTAATCCTAGCAAATGTCTGGTGTCACAATCTATTTATGAAAATGAGTACTAAAGTTTACTTTTCATAGTGTATACTATTAAAATAACTTAAATTATTACAGAGTTTTCCCTTGGTTTAAAAAAGAGCAAGGTTCTGCCGGTGAGAAAAGGGCAATTTAATTTTTAAGGGCATGTTTTGGATTCTTAAGGGCACTTGTTTGATTTTTAAAGTTACTTTTAATATTTAAAACTTGGATATCTCTTTTCAAAACAACATTGAGTCAGATTTTCTATGTAAGCAAATGTTTTAACGCAAAAAAGAACTTTTAATGGAGAGGCAAGAAGGGTGCTAATTCTTTGGATGAAGGGCAAGAGGAGTGCTATTTTGTAAACCAAAGGGCAGGCAAGGCGCAGCACCCTCCTGAAACTGCCTGGGGGAAACTTATTAATATGCGTTTAAAATGTTTTCAAATTTCTAATCATAATTTAATGGTAGGGAAGAGTGGAATGTAGGGGGGGGGGGGAATTAAAATCATCTATGTGTTCTGTACAAGAGCGGATCCAAGGGGGAGGTCATAGGTCAATAAACCAATTACACTCCAATTCCTTAGAAAATTCTGGCTATTCATTAGCTGAAAAATAACACATACTTGGTTATTCATTTTCATTATCTGTTAAAGTTTTGCCAACCATTTATAATTTGACAGTTATTTTATTGCAAATAATCGGTACGAAGAAAAAGATTGTTTTAACTCTTAGAGTGATAAAATCACGGACTGTGCATAAAACTTAAAATAATTGCAATTTGTTGTGTAGATAAATATGGTAGTGTGGAATGATTTGAGTTGGTCGAGTATTTTGGAATGGAACAGAAAAAGACTTCGTGTTTTTTGGAATGGAAAGGAAAATGACGTTCTCTATTGAGTAACAGATATGAGCAGAGGATGGATGCTTGTGTAAATGTGTGATGGATGAAGTGTAAAGTTGATTTTTTTTATTTTGATTCTTAGGGTAGCGTTTGCTTGGCAGATGGTCGTTTCTGATGCTAGATTTTTTTTTTCCAGGTGGGGAAGGGGAGATGTTTTTATTTTCTTTTTCTTATTATTTTTTTTTTTTTACTTTGTCGTTATTGAGTTTTTAAAAAATGAGACCTGAAAAGCTTAATTCTGTGATTTTATTTTACTGAAAAAAAAAAAAAAAAAAAAATAGCATCGTAAAATTCATGAGCACACTTTGTTTTAATACAATTGTAATTAATTGGAAAAACATATTTGTATGCAAGAAATTTGTTTGGGTGAATTGAATTTGATTAAAAGTGTATCAATAATATTTTCGTATTCTTGTGGGATTCGCTTTAAATATGCATTGATGGATATGGCTACAATGAAGCTGGGGATCAAACTTTGCTTTTTTACCAATTGGGCTTTTAAAAATGTGTTCATTTTTATACAAGATATCTCTTATTATTATTTACCAATAGCTAATAACTGTTAGTTTTAGAGATGTAATTCCAATTACAAAAATCTTTTACATTATGTTCTGCATTACATAAAAATTGATTTATGTTAAAATAATTAATTTTTAAATAGTTAAATTTCAAATTTTATACAATGTCTGGGTCCCATCATAAGTTTTATTTAGAAAATGTTCCTCCTTGTTCTAACAAGTAAAACAGTAAAAATTGATTCTTATATGACCAAAACGTACGGAGTTATGATACTTTGACTTTTATGAATTCTGAACGTTTTAGTCACAGTAAATGGAAAAATGTGTTTTCAGTACCAAAAAGCGTTGCAAATGCATGAAATTAATAGTGTCATAACTAGGTAAATTTTTGTCTGGCCGAATTTAAGTTTTCAACCACAAACTAATTTAATGGTGTAGATTCATTTCAATGAAAAACAGCATCTATACTTACATCCCCAAAGTATTTCAATTCAAGCATTTTGTTTGAAAACATCCGTTGATATAATATGCAGCGATTAGTTATATATTGCAAAAATAACAGGTTGTTGGAGCCTGTTACCTCTGCAAGAATGAAACAATAGAACCTGTTAACCAAAATTAACTATATTTCCCATCTCTATAAATGAGGCACTATTATGTATTGTTATGTAAATTAATAGGTGACAGTATTTTTTAATGTATTTTTCACTGTTTATCTTTTGTTAAATATTTTATTTAAATACAGTAAACTCTGTCTAAGACGGAATCGGTCGGGACTGAGAACATTTTTCGTGGTAGACAATATTCCGGCTTATGCAAAAGAGCTCCACCTCTCCTCCAAAAAAATGTGCAAATCGTATATTTTTTTTTCGTTCGTAACTTTTAGTAATGTTCTTTAAAAAGAAATTTTAATAAAATTAGATTGTTATTAAATTTATTGTTTTCAATAATGTGTTAAAGTTTTCAATAATTCAAACTATAACACATTGTTTGAACACAAAAATAAATATAACCAATATGAAATTGCTCTAATTCTGAAATTTAATGAAAATCATTTAATTTAATCAATACAATTACATAGGGGAGAGTGGTAATGAACAAGCCAATTTTTGGTTTTAAATTTTTGTAATTTTTTCTAATTTTTTTTTTTTTTGGCTCAGAATTGGCTCTTTAGTTACTTATTTGGTTACACAAAAAAGTAATAAAAGTTGGATTAGAAAATGTCTATAATGAATGATAATAGAAAATAAAAATATAGAAATTTGACCCATTTATCCCCATTTATGGGGCTGAATGGGCCATTGAAGGTAATGAATGAGCCACTAAATGTATTCAATGAAAAAATGTAGAATTAATCTTTTATTCACCAAATATGGCAAAATAGTACTTGATATGATCAAAGCATACTGAAATAGTAAGTAATATACAATGCTTATCAAAATTTATGAACACCAAAAGTGATATTATTAAATCACATAATTATAGCAGAAAAGTGACAAAATAATGAGATTATACGAAAGAACATAAAATATACATAAAAATAATAGATAATACACATTATGATTTAATGAAATTTATATTTTCCAAAATTATTATTAATATTAAATGACATGGTTGTAACAGGGTTGGAACTGCCTATTAATTGATTATTTACTGTAAATTTCTGGTATTTATTCTACCCATCAGATTCAGAATATTAACAATTATTCTAGTTTTATATCAAAATGAAAAATACTGGTAGGTGTGGTCAACAACTGAGCAGTTCACCTTAATCATTTATACAATTTAACTTATGTTTCTAATAAATGATTTTTCTTAGGGTGAAAATGTGCAAATTATTTTTTAGACATCGCTATAAACCTATTCTAACAAGACAGTAATTTAATTTAAATCCGTAACAGTCCGTTATGTTTCATATTAAAGAGAAAATCAGAAAAAAAGAAAACCCATATTTTCATGATCAGGGCAAAGGTGGCCCATTCATCCCCATGATATAGTGGCCCATTCAGCCCCACCTATACTTTTGGAATATATTCAGGTTTTTTTTAATACATTAAATTCATATAACATCTAAAGACATCCTGAAATTAATTTAGAGATATGCAAAGACTTGCTAATACTCATACCTGCAATGAAATAATAGGTACTTTAGCTTATTTATTTTACTGAAAAAGGAAAAAAAATTACTTTTCAATCAGATTCTTGACCATCCTACTCTAGTGGGAAAATGACTTCTCCCAAACAATAGAAAATTTGATGAGTTTGGTAGAACAAATAGCTTCATCTATTGGTGGCATCTAAAATAATTTTATGCAAATACTTTTTCAAATTTTGTAAATGGCCCATTCATCCCCATGGCCCATTCATTACCACTCTCCCCTACTTTATTTTTCGCATGGTAGTTTAAAAAATAAAAAATGAATCCTTTTCGATGATTGTTTTTTCTTTCAGTTTACCATGCATTCTGCACTAACGCGTAAGTATTGTATTATCAGTATTATTTTTTGTAATTTCTCTGAACAAGAAAAATAATTTCGAGGTACCTAAATCTTCTCAAGCCATTCTGTTTGAATTGTACCGCTCTCAAACGTTTTCAGAAGCGTGGTCATCCTCATTTCCTTTTCCAAGACAACACGGCCCCCACCAGTGGCTGAGAGGTTCTGCTCTCGAAGCTGGTAGACGGGAGGTGCTCGGTTCGAACCCAATCGCGCCCGTCGGCCTAATAGTTTGGAGTGTTCATGGTTTTCTTCGAGCCATGGATTTCCATGCGTAAATACGGGTTAGGTTCCCTTAGAAAGACCCCCCCCATGGAGGGCACTCCCCCCACGGGCCTATATCCCTACAGTAGATAATCAGCCGTCAAAAATCAACCAACCCAAGACAACAGTTAATCTTTTCGGCCGGCATTTCTAAGCAAGGTTTGACAATCCAACACAGGGTTGGCATTTTTGACGGCAAAAAGGGCAAATTCTTATTTATCTTTAATGTGTAATAAAATCTATAAGCTAATAAGGATAATAATGGTATAAACAATTAAAGTAATAACATATCATTTAATATTTTTATTTAATTTGCTAATTAATGAATATAATTAAATATTTTTACATATTTTAAATCTTTATAAATTAGGTGGGATTCAGTCTAATACTTAGGAATTTAAGAATCAAATTAAAAAACTGATATCTATTTTTTTTTTTCTTAAGTAAAGTATTTTGTCAGCCATTAATATTTTTTTAATTATCAAAAGGTTTTATATAACTTTGCTACTTTTTTATGAAATGAGTCTTAAAAATATGTAAATATTTAAGTCTTTGGTACTAATTTATATAATTATTAATCTGATGAAACTAGTTAGTTACAGATAAGAAAATAATTAAATTAAATTGAAAACTCCTGTTAGGAAACTAGAATTTTTTTTCCTCCCTCTTACACTCCAAGAAAGGGACAAAAAGTTACATTCTTTACTTTCAGTAAGTAGCCTGTAGCCATTTTATACTTTTGTACTATAACCCCCTTCCCAAAAAAAATCCCTTTTCAAATTCTCAAATCCAGTACTCCATTGTTAAATGATCACAAGATAGATAACAAAATATAAGAGTATTGCACCCTGCTTTGTAGTTGGTCAATGGAAAAGTAAGCCTGCCGGTACACTGTTTTTATTTATGATTTTTTCATAAAAGTTAGTATTCTTTCATAAAATGCATAATTATACTTATTTAACTTAAAAGAGTTCAAAAATAAATTTAGAATATTGATTTTTTAACTAAGTATTAAGCTCCTTTTTTTCTTTCGTGAAATATTTTTTCTCGGAAAAAAATTAAATGGACAGCCTATTATTGCCACCACTCTGGCAAAAACCTATTTTTGCCGGGACGGTTTTAACCAGGTTTTTTCTGCCTATGGCAAAAACTTACCAACCCTGATTTAACAGCATCGAAAACATTGGTGACAACCTTAGACAAGTTAAAACGATGAAGAACAAATAACCCATGCAATGGTCATGTTTTCCAAACACGCGATTTACTGGAATGAAGCATACATCAATCGAATAGCGTTTTATGTTTTCGATAAACAGGTTGGATCTTGAGTTGTAATAAACTGCTTGACGATGACAATCTTTCATTGATTGTCCTGACTCGTAAATCGGTTGAAAACTGAAATTCTGAAAGTCTTTACAGATAAATGAGAAATGCTATTCAACTTCTTAGCACTGCTGTAATACCTGCAAATTTGAAGTTTACACTCAAACACACACACACACAAAACAACTTCAGGAATGAGACAGTAAGCTATCACTTCGAATTTGAGTACAACCTTAAAGCATAATATACATCTTGTACTTTAGAAAATACTTATTTTCATAAATATGTATCCTTCTAATAATAATAATTTTTACATGTAAATTTGTATAGGAGAAATGATTATTTCTTATTTTAAATGCAAGAATTCCTTAAAATTTAAACAGTTTCTAGTTATTTAAGTTAACTTTTTAAACTATTATGGAATTTAATTAACATTCTCGGCATTGAGTATATGACGTATGTATATCAGTTTTACAGTTTCATAAACGGGGTGCTTTTCATATTTAGAATATCCTTTTTTCCGTCTCATGCAAAATTTTGTTTTTTGTGGGACCTTAAAAACATTTCCATTTCCGCGTTAGACAGATTCCGACTTATGCAACAAGAATTAATGTTATTTTCTATGGGTTCGCCAGGACTTGAAAAATTTTCCGCGGTAGACAGATTTCCGGCTTACACAGAGTCCGCCTTAGACAGAATTTACTGTATTTTATTTCCTTAAAAAATAATCTAAACATATTTACTACATTTTGTTGATCTTCATAGATACTTGGAAGAGGAATGGCTTAGAAAAACACATTCATGCAGAAGTTTTGGGTATTTAACAGGTACCGTGATGAAATGCGAGGCACAGAGAAACTCAACCGATTGTGGTTTATATTTACTACAACATGCAGAAAGTTTTTTGGACTCGATTAAAAAGGTAAAAGAGGAATGGCTTAGAAAAACACATTCATGCAGAAGTTTTGGGTATTTAACAGGTACCGTGATGAAATGCGAGGCACAGAGAAACTCAACCGATTGTGGTTTATATTTACTACAACATGCAGAAAGTTTTTTGGACTCGATTAAAAAGGTAAATACAAACCTCAATGTTAGTTATTTTTTTTTTTTTTTTTTTAGAAATAGTCACATTCATTTTTCAAATTCATTTAAACTATTTATTTCACATGTTCTTTTGAATTGCATCTTGTTGAGCACTGCTGTAATACCTGCAAATTTGAAGTTTACACTCAAACACACACACACACAAAACAACTTCAGGAATGAGACAGTAAGCTATCACTTCGAATTTGAGTACAACCTTAAAGCATAATATACATCTTGTACTTTAGAAAATACTTATTTTCATAAATATGTATCCTTCTAATAATAATAATTTTTACATGTAAATTTGTATAGGAGAAATGATTATTTCTTATTTTAAATGCAAGAATTCCTTAAAATTTAAACAGTTTCTAGTTATTTAAGTTAACTTTTTAAACTATTGTGGAATTTAATTAACATTCTCGGCATTGAGTATATGACGTATGTATATCAGTTTTACAGTTTCATAAACGGGGTGCTTTTCATGTTTAGAATATTCTTTTTTCCGTCTCATGCAAAATTTTGTTTTTTGTGGGACCTTAAAAACATTTCCATTTCCGCGTTAGACAGATTCCGACTTATGCAACAGGAATTAATGTTATTTTCTATGGGTTCGCCAGGACTTGAAAAATTTTCCGTGGTACACAGATTTCCGGCTTACACAGAGTCCGCCTTAGACAGAATTTACTGTATTTTATTTCCTTAAAAAATAATCTAAACATATTTACTACATTTTGTTGATCTTCATAGATACGTGGAAGAGGAATGGCTTAGAAAAACACATTCATGCAGAAGTTTTGGGTATTTAACAGGTACCGTGATGAAATGCGAGGCACAGAGAAACCCAACCGATTGTGGTTTATATTTACTACAACATGCAGAAAGTTTTTTGGACTCGATTAAAAAGGTAAATACAAACCTCAATGTTAGTTATTTTTTTTTTTTTTTTAGAAATAGTCACATTCATTTTTCAAATTCATTTAAACTATTTATTTCACATGTTCTTTTGAATTGCATCTTGTTGATAACATTACACTCTCAGAAATAGAATTCTCACTTTTGACGATTTAGCAATCCTCAAGCTGTATTTCGTCGTTTTTGACGATCATTTCCTATCATCATCACGTGACTTTTAAGGAAAGGTAAACTCTCAGATATTTGACGAAAGTTTTTCCTCAATCACGGTCAGACTCAATGCATTTTAAGGAAACCGTTGCTGTACCTCCTCAAATCCTGCGATTTTAGCAAGCAGATATTTGCTTGTTTGTATTAGCCCCGTAATACAGTATGGAACTATTTATCCGGAAACCAGTTAACCGGAAAACCAGTTATCTGGAATGATATTTCTGATAGACTGACTTCAGAATCTTTGCAGAAAAAGGTGTCATACACTGCCAGTTTGAAATAGGCTTTGCTTGAAACAATTGTATAATTTGATGACAACATCTAGTATTTGAAAAGAAAACATATTTAGTTGTATTTTAGATGTTTTAATTTTTATGCAGGGGAAACAGAAGAATTTTTGTTCCTAAGAGATTCCCATAAATTACCTTCTTTTAAACTCTGGTTAACTTTTGATCTTTCTTGCATTGATTTTTAATCCAAGTAATCTAATAATTTAAAATCAGAAATAATGCCACAAGCACACATATTCCACAAAACTTATCAAATGGATGCTGCTTTAATGCACAACCAGTTAAGCAGAAAAACCAGTTATCCGGAATACATCTGACCCCAAGCATTCCGGATAAATGGTTCTGTACTGTAATTTATTTTTAAAACAGCACTTTTTAGTGCTTTTCAGAAAATACTGAAATATAGGTACTAGTTATTTTTTTAGCTGTTAAAATTTTTAGGAATGCTTATTATTATTATTATTACTTATGTTTTAATTCGAAAAGAATATATTTCCTGTGTTCAAAAACATCCAAAAAGAAAATTTAATCAATAAAATTTCAAAGATCTGGGATATCTTTTTTTTAAATTTATTTAAGAAGTATATTCTGTTTTCAATCAGATTAAAAATAAACATAATTCATCCCTCTCCCTTTTATAAACATTAAAGTGTTAAAATCTTATCCACCTACTCAAAGTGATAAAATCTCACGCAATATGCACTTCATAATTTGTTATTTGTGTGCAACAAATTAACCAGACCATATTCTAACCATTCATTGAGCAAAGAAAATTTCACTAATAAATGATTTAATCAAGCCATATTATAATTATTCATTGACCATGAGAAAAACATAATAAATTAGCCTTCCTTAAAACTTTCAGCACCGATAAAATTACAATCTATCTTATAAAAAATATAATCATGCGGCAGCTTTCATTACCATCAGTCTAAAAGCACATTCATACAAGTCCCCAACAGCCTGGTCGGTAAAGCAAGGGTCTCCCATCCCAAAGCCCGCGGGTTCAAATCACGCCGAGGAAAATGGGAAGTGAATTTTTTCTTCCCTTGGTACAGGAGCTTCCAAACTGTTCAATAGATGGCGCCACCAGCCCTTTTTTGACGAAACTTTTGAGGAAATTTATATCGTCAAAAGGTGAAGAAAGTAATTTCATCAATTTGACGAAATATTCGCTCGAAGCATATTCCAGGAAACCGTTTCATCAAAAACAAAGAAAATTTCGTGAAATCTGAGTATTCATTTCTGAGTGTGTAAAACTCCATCTCAGTTTAACTTTCAAAGTAAAAATAAGTGGATAAATTGAATTAAAATTATACTTATTTTCTTCTGCTCTTTCAAATAATCCAAGAGACGACAGCACAAAAACGTATGTTATCAAGCACAAGAAAAAAAAAATCTATTTTATAGGAGAGTAGAAGTAGGGGAATTTAATAATCCATGTCTGCCAGAAGTGAAGTGGTGCATAAACTGAAAATTAAGACCACCAGTGGTTGACTCGTGGGTTTATCATTGTGTTTTCCTGCTCCGAGTCCTCCATGTTTTCATACCTTTGTTTGCAGGACAAACACAATGATAAACCTATGAGTCAACCACTGGTGGTATTAATTTTTGGTTTATGCACCACTTCACTTCTGGCAGACATGGATCCTTAGATTCCCCTACTTCTACTCTTCCATAAAATAAAGGTTTTTTTTCTTGTACTTGATAACATAGGTTTTTGTGCTGTCGGCTCTTGGACTAAAATGACAGAATTTTTAATGCTTTCAATAAAATATCCGAATTTTGCATAAGTTTAATTAAATGTATATCAATAAAAGTTACATTTCTAAATAATTTTTTTTTTTTTTTTTAGGAAGAGTACGATTTTTTGGATGATTCAAACATTCTCAAATGGTGTCCTAAAAGTAAAATAGGACAAAAAAGAAAACAATTGAAAGATTTTATCTTTCATTTAAAGACTAATAACGAACAGGCATTAGTTTAAGGTATTTGTATACCTTCAGAACTTTTTTTTTTTTGAAATGGTAATAGATTTTAATCTTTAAAATACTAATTATCATTAAAAATGTTAATGTTGGAGTTTTTTTTTTTATCTCACCATTTCATGGAACCCATGAACCACCGCTGCATGGAGAATCAAACGCCTCCATAAGTATTTAGGATTCTCCATCACAAGTATTTGGTGCATATCAGCCGAATTCTTTCAACGCAAAGATTTTAAAAAAATGAAATGAAAGAAATGAATGGAGAGGTGATTTTCACTTCCATCTGCCGGATCGCTAATCTTTATTCTTTGAACGTTCTTGCTGCTGCATGTCATCGGCAGTACCCTGCGTATGCTGAAAGACATTGCAAATCGGCACACGGAAAATCCCCTTTGCTGTCTGTCGAGACTTCCGAAGTTTTTTTTCCGAGTGAGGGAAGTCATTTCTTGGACGGATACAGTGCTGTTTGCCCCTCTTCTGGCCGAAGTTCATCAGTGGCTTCTTCTTTTTCTTTTCTACTCTGGTCATCTCTTCATTTTCCCTGCAGGGCTGTGAATTCATGTCTGATTCCTTCGTCTCTTCAGCAAATAAAAAAAATTACTGGTGTTAAGTGCAACTTGTCATGTCACCAGTATTTTGTGTGAGGTATGAAAAGGGTGACATAGAATCCAGTAAAAAAGTTCAGTTTGTGAAATGTAGTGTTACTTAAATGTGTGATCGTAGTGCTAAAGAAAATAAAAGTTTGTGAAGAAAGTTAGTATGAAACTGCTTGTGAGGTTTTATCGTGATAATAAGTGTCCTCAGTTTTAGTTCTTCAGAGTGCCTACAATTTTTTAAGCTCCAAGCGAAATCTGTGATTTAAAAGTGGTTTTAAAAAAAAACCAAACCTGAAGAAAATCGTCGGCCTATATGTAGTGAAAAGTGACAGTAAAAAAAAAAATTGCCTTCGGCATGCACAATTTTTTTTTGGCAGTTGATAATATAAAGAAAACTGCACATTTTTTTTCACACACATAAAGAATACGAAAACTGAATATTTGTTTTAATTTTTTTTTCTTTTCAGTAATTTACTGAAATCACATTAAGTGTTTGCATTGCATTATATTTTATTCAGTTTTCTTATTCACGACAGAATATTTTACAGTGTATTTATTTATATTTGATTGAAATGATTTACATTATTTTTGCCTTGACTTTCATGCTCTTTATTGATTTAATTTTTTTTAATTAAAAAAACAAGACGATTATTTTCATCATACAATTTAAATCCCTCATTTTTAAATTTGACATTTTTCACAAACTTAGGGGATATTTTACGTAACTATTTTTATATTCCTCTATAAAAAAAGTTTTTTTGCTTATGCATTTTTTTTTTGTTTATTGGCATGATTTAAGTAAATTTTTTTACTCTTAAAGAGGTTTCAATAAGACTTTTATTTATTTTATTTATTTATTTATTTTTTTTTTTGACTAAGTTAAAAAGAGAAAAATTTTTTCTTTTCTTTAAATTATGCTATATTATATTTAATTACATTTTATATAATGCCATAATTTTACATTGCATTTTATTATTTGATATGCTTTGATTTTATGCAGTATTATTATATATGTATTATGCAGAAACTCAGTAATTAACAGCTATCTCATTGCTTAAATTGATTTTTTTTGTGTGTGTGACGATGGCTAAAAACATCCCAATTGGTGTTATTGAATTCGATGGGGACCCCGAATTAGTCCATTTTTTCTTTGATCAGGTCAAAGCTGTTGCCGAAATAAATAAATGTAATGAGCAAACAGCTATTTTGATCCTCAATGGTAAATTATGAGGACCGACTAAGAAATTTTTTGTGCAAAATCCTTTTTCAAAAACATAAAAGTTTTGTAAACTTTGCGGAAGGAATTCGCGGTTTTTTCCCCCCACCAAGTAATTGTGCAGCCAATCTCGAATTGAATAATTTATCGCTCTTGCTTGCCGAGACCATAAAGAATTTAGCTCACCACTTAAAAATTTTGGCAGCAAAAGTTTATGAGGATATATACAGGATCCCAAAGCGCGGGATTCCATAAAATACATGAAATTTCTTGAAGAGATTCCTTCTAAAATTAGAATCAAAATTAAAGAAGAAGGAATTACTGATTATTGTGCCATGGTTGAAAGGGCAAATCAGTTATATGAGATTCTGCATAATGAAAAAGTGTTGCATGCTTTACCCTCTATCCCAAAATCAGAATATAATGTTAACGCATTTATTTTTTCAGAAATTTCGCATAACATTTAAACCTAAGGAATCAAATAAAGATGACACAAATAAAAAACTAATGATAAATCTAATCGCAACTCAAATAGTTTTTGTTACAGGCAAAATTTCAAATATCAAAGATATGATAGACATTTTCCCCGCGTAAATTACATAAGAAAAATTTTACAACTTGTCAACTATGCAACCGATCTGGCCATGACGCCCAGGTTTGTTTCAAATGGAACGTGCAAATACTCAGAGAAGAGAAAATAATTATATAAATAACAGTCGCCATAGTCAGGAAAACTAAAACAGAGACGCAATGTTGCTTATGGTATTGTGTCTCACATTAACAGTTCCACATCAGCTAATTTTTTTATTGACCAAACTTACCCGAAATCTAGAAAAAAAGATTAGTTAACTCTGTTGGTTGAATTGTTGCTTGTTTTGGTATACAGGGTTGAGTTGTAACTCACTACAACACTTACTCCACAAAGTACAACTTGCATATCATTAATTTAAATATTAACTAAATTAAATTGAACTACAGTATGGAACCATTTATCTGGAAACCAGTTAACTGGAAAACCAGTTATCCGGAATGATATTTCTGATAGACTGATTTCAGAATCTTTGCAGAAAAAGATGTCATATACTGCCAGTTTGATATAGGCTTTGCTTGAAACAATTGTATAATTTGATGACAACATCTAGTATTTGAAATGAAAATATATTTGGTTGTATTTTAGATGTTTTAATTTTTATGCAGAGGAAACAGAAGAATTTTTGTTCCTAAGGGATTCCCATAAATTACCTTCTTTTAAACTGTGGTTAACTTTTGATCTTTCTTGCTTTGATTTTTAATCCAAGTAATCTAATAATTTAAAATCAGAAATAATGCCACAAGCACACATATTCCACAAAACTTATCAAATGGATGCTGCTTTAATGCACAACCACTTAACCGGAAAAACCAGTTATCCGGAATACATCTGACCCCAAGCATTCCGGATAAATGGTTCTGTACTGTAGTCCTAACAAAAGACAAAGTTCTTTGAACCCGACACAGGACAGAGGTTTTGTCATGATGTCAGCTAGCTGCATCTTTCCGGGAACATGTTTGATATGCAGTTCACCTTCAATGAATTTTTCACATACAAAATGGTACCGCACATCAACATGTTTAGACCTGTTACGGAACTCTGGATTCCTTGTGAGCTTTCACAGCTCTGGCATTGTCCACTAACAGGGAAGGAGTTCCTAGAGTTGTTACATCACTTAACAAGTGTTTCAGCCATATTAACTCTTTTGCGCTCTCACTTGCAGCAACATACTCTGCCCCTGTTGTAGATAACACCACACTTCTCTGTTTCTGGTTCATCCATGAAATGGCACCCCAGAAAATTTAGAAATCATTCCAGTCCTTGAGCGTCTAATCAGCATCGCTATATACTTCAAGATCACTGGCATTACACTTTGCTTTATACAGCAAACCAAAATAGACAGTTCCTTTAAGATATTTGAAAATTCGCTTTAAGGCACACCAATCCGATGACCTAGGGTTTTCAAGATTTTCAGAGACAATACTGATAGCATATGATAAATCAGGCCTTGTTGCAATAGCAAGGTACATGAGACTACCAACAGCCTGACGGTAAGGAATTTCTTTTCCTTTCAGTTTATTTTCTTCGTCATCAGGAACTGATGACGCTTGTCATCAACTCTTCTGTCACTTGGAGTTGGTATTGGATTAGCAACAGTCCATATTAAACCTTGCGAGTATTTTCTGTGCATAAGCATATTGGTTTACAAAAATTGAACCGTCATCGAATTTTGTTATATTCATGCCCAGAAATTGGTTTAGAGAACCTATTGTGATCTTAAAGGTTTGAAAAAGTTGACTAATAAATTCCTCCACTTCAAGCTTATCAGAACCAACAACGAGGCCATCATCAACATAAACAACAACAAAAAGTTTCTTTTTTATCTCTTATCTCTATATCTGATAAACAAACAAGAATCAGCAGTACTAACTTCCAATGCATGTTCCTTCATGAAGTTTACACAGCACCGATTCAAACAACGAGGAGCTTGTTTGAGTCCACATAAACTTTTGTGTAGTAGACAGACTCTCTTGTCAAAACCTTCAGGCTGTGTCATGAAGACTTTCTCCTGAAGTATTCCACATAAAAATGCAGTCTTTACGTCAAACTGTTTTAAGTGCAATTCTTCTTTTGCAGTAACTGCCAAAATTGATCTTCCAGTGATCTTGCGACAGGGCTAAATGTCTCATCAAAGTCAATACCAGCTTTTTGGACATAACCCTTTGTTACAAGATGTGCTCGGTATCGCTCCACAGTACCATCAGGATTAAATTTCTTCTTCAGCACCCATCGACAGTTGATGACTTTGGAACCTTTATTTATCAACCAATTCTCATGTTTTGTTTTCATGCAGGGCAGAGATTTCTGCTTTCATGGCATTAAGCCACAAGTCAATTCACTTGTGGAAAGAGCTTCAGTATATGTAGAGGGATTTTCAGATTCTTCTACAGCAGCTACATTTGCAAGGAAAAATTCTCCAGACTTCATCCATGTACCCATGCTCTGTTGTCTGTCAGATTTTCTAAGTTCAGGATTTTCGTCTCATTGGTTGATTTCTTCATTCTGAATTTATTCACACTTCTGAGAGGAGTCTCCCTCTTGAATTTCTTCACACTTCTAAGAAGAGTCTTCCTCCACCTCCACTGTAACAGGAGTTGTACAGAGACGTTCAGGTTTGAAATATACATCACGAGATTTTATGATTTTATTTTGAGCCATCTCTTTTGTTGACATACCCCACAAGACGACCAAGAACACTTTTGTTGTCAAACTTCTGTCGAAAGCTTTTCGGTATGTGAGCATAACATTCAGTTCCGAACACTCGCAAATGATGTAATTTAAATGTTGGTTGACCAATCCAAAACTCATGAGAACTCTTGTTTTCGTCTGGTCATACCCCAGAATGGCTTAGTAGATACACTGCTGTTTCACAGGCATTGGCCCACAGTGATCGAAGTAATCCACACGTAGAGAGCATAGAGCGAGCATTTCAACAATTGTCCTATTTTCACGTTCTGCCATCCCATTTAGTTCAGGCGTGTATGGTATTCCTAAATTCAAAGCTGTACCTCTTTCAGCAAGGATTTAGCGAACTGACCACAGTCGAATTCACCTCCTCCATCACAACGCAATTCTTTCACAGCATGACCATGATTGTTAGCTTCATTGAGAAACATACTCAAGCAGGAACTTGCTTCACTTTTGTTTTTTACAAAGAAGATTCTACGATATTTGCTATAGTCAACCTTGAAAGACACAAAATAGTGTGCACCCCTAAAGGATCTCACAGACATGGGTCCATTTACATCAGCATTAATGATTTCACCAACTGACGTGGCTCTATAGGGTCGTGATTTGAAAGATTTTCTATGTGCTTTGTCAAGAGCAAATCCATCGCAGAACTCATTTGTTACTATATGAGTCACATGAATGTTCATATCATTTAACAATTTTCTAACATGTCGTTTACTCTGATGACCGAGGCGCTCATGCCACAACTGCAAAGTTTCAGATTCTGTAGCAATGCTTATTTCAGCTGGACACGCTGGAATAACGACTCTCATGGACAAAACATATGTACCATCGGTCCATGATCCAACAGCAACAAGTTCATTACTGCGGTAAAAGAAACACACTTATCAATCATTTTAACTTCCACACCATGCTTGGCAGCCTGTTGGATAGAAAAGAGGTGCCTTCGCACATCCGGAACATATCGCACGTCTTTCATGTGTGCATCATACCACTTGCCATGGATAAATACTTCAATATTTATTTTGCTCGATCCATACGCATAGATCTTATTTTTTGTCAGTAAGTGAAATTTTAGTGGGCACAAGAAAATGCTTATATGTTGTAAAATACTGCTTATTTGCAGTCATGTGGAGAGAAGCACCTGAATCACAAATCCAAATATCTGGCCGAGTAAAACTTTTACTAGCACTAAATGTACCTTTGTTATTTTTTGATGGTTGATATTTATCAATGAATTTTTTCTTTGGATGGTCTTTACATAAATGTGTACTAGATCCACATTTAAAGCCATGCTTTTGCTTACTAGGTCTAATATCAACTCTAGGAATAGTTTCAGGAATATTTTCAATATTCCTCGCAGCTTTTTGTCTCAAAACAGGAGCACGAGCTGCAAATGCACCATAGTCCAGACAGCAGTAGATTTGACACGCTGCTCAATTGTGCATAGTTTTCAACTAATCTTTTGTTGTATATTATTCTGAGTCTAATGACTCCCAAACATTGTTGAACTCTTGATACACTGGTCCCACTGTCAGAAGAATTTTTCCATGTAACAATTCTGGTGGAATGGAACTTGAGCCAATACGCGTAAATTCATTGTTCATTTCTGTATAGATTCGTTCAACTTTGGCTGCATGTGTTGCAACATTGTCATTTGGATCTTTACAAAATTGGGTCATAAGTAAATTAAGTCTTTGAATACTACTTTGTTCAAAAACACTTATTAATTTGTCCCAAATATCTTTTGCATTGGTATAAGTCATTACTAAGTCAGCAACAGATGGACTTAACATGCTTGCAATGAGTGCAGCTGCCTTAGCGTTATCAAGGCGCCATTCACTCACCTTTTTATTCTCTTCGGCATTGTTAGTTGCAGCGACCGGACAAACACGAGATCCTTCGAAGTCAAATCCTATTGTTCAAAATGCATACCAGCAGCTGAAAGAAAAAGGGAAGAACAAGAATTATCTCTTAAAAAAGATCAAATGGAAGAATATTTGAAAGAATTAAAGGAACAAGAAAGCAGAAAGAAAACAAAAAATGAATTCACACAGACGGAAGACATGGAAGAATATTCGCTACTCTCTACAGATAGTGGGAACGATGAAGAAGAATTAGAATCAAAAGAAGAGACTTCTCCAACAAGAGGTCTGAAGCTCTTAGAACAGAATTTCATCAGACATGGGCGGAAAACCTGGTCTGATAAAGAGGTTATAAATTTCTTAAGACTCTTCAAAACACAAAATACTTCTTCTGCCAAGATACAACCCTCTACACAAATAGATACACAAAAATTAACGACCGAAATAACAGCAACAATAAAGACAATATATGGAATTACGCAAGACAACAGAAACCTTGACAACTTATCATAACAAAATTACAAATGAACTAGAAACAGTTAGAAACTCAAAAAGTAAATACACAGCATTCCAAACGTATCAAGAACAATATCAAACAGAAATGCACGGTAAACTGAAAAGATTACAACACTACTGTGAATCACAAATAGATCAAATACAAGCAATTAATTATGAAATTCAAGACAATCATATAGACCTACTCAGAAAACAGTTAATAGGAAATTTAAACAAACAATTTCAAGAACAGAACCAAAAACTCAACGAAATGTTGAAGACAGCATCCAATAAATAAAGACGACTCAAGAAGTCAAGCCAGTAGTACAAAAACCTAAAAAATTAATTATAGTTCCGAATAAATCTATCGAAGTATCACAAGTCACAAAAATAATCAGAGAAGAAGCCAAAAGAAAGACAAGCAACTGGAAATTAAAAATATAAGATGTACAAAAAACAACAACATAGAACTAAAAACCTCAGAAAAAGAAGTAGAAACGATTTCAGAGTTACTTAAGAACAATTCAAAAGACTTTGAAATAATCAACCCAGAGGAACGGAAGATGAAAATAATTCTACTGAGAATAAACATGAATTCACAAAAGAGGAACTGGAAGAAGAACTATCTAAAAGGAAGTACTTAAATTCATTCACAATCTTTAAATCTTTAGAAATCCCCAATTCAACATTCAATAACTGGATAATAGAAGCACCGGCGGGTGAATGCAGGAAAATTGTCAAAACAGGAAAAATAAAATTATTTTATGAACTAATCAAGGCTGAATTCTACATTCGAGTGCTGAGATGCACAAACTGCCAAGAATTAAGCAACCAAACCAAATCACAATGTGAATTCATATCACGATGTACGAATTGCTCAGGGAAACATCCAACAAACGAGTGCAAAAAAAATATAAAGAAATGCATAAATCGTTTAAGATATAACAAGTAAGACTTTAATCACCCGGCGTACTCACCCCAATGCCTAATTTTTCAATATGAAAAAGGAAGACGCTTACAAGGCTATTATAAGTCAAAACCACAAACCCAAAATTTTCTTTCAAAAAATAGTCGTAAGTACTTTATTGATAACAGATATCAAAGACCATCAACTGAAGACCCAAGGGAAAGGAATAATGAAAGAAGTAGACAAGTAGAAGAAAATACCGGAAGAAGAGAGTATAGTAAGAACTACAAAACAACAGATAAAAGAACAGTCAAATATAGAGATTTTTATATCAACTCATCATTCAGAAAAAGGGAGGCACGGCCTCCCCACCGCCGATTGAGGCGAAAAGGTTGATTCAAGCACACAGATTAAAAATAGCTAGAGGCACCCACAATCAAAATCAAACTCCATCAATGCAATCAACTTACTTCTTTGGTGGTGCACCTTTACATCAACAAAACATAAAAGTAATTCAAATAAACTTAAATAATTGCCGTGCAGCAAACTTTCAACTAATTAAATACATGAACCACAACAATATCGACATAGCACTAATCCAGGATTACCACAGAAGCAAAAATTCTTTTACGGGTCTCCCGATTTCTTGGGCTTTATACCAATCAACCTTAAATACAGCAGGAATAATTATCGCCAACCCTTTATTTGTACATAACAAAATCCTACAAACAGATAACAGTGTATTTATAAATTTAACAACGAAGTTAGAAAATTTTAAATTTGCCTCGCAATACTCCAAGCCAAATGGAGATCTAGCTAAAGATTTCGACGACTGGTCAAGAACCATTCATAATCGTACTAACTTAGTATTGGGAGGCGATTTTAACGCAAACCTGAGAGCATGGGGCTATAGCAGAAACAACGCAAGAGGTGAAATCCTACTAGATTATCTTGCAAATCGAGATTTAACAATAGTCAACGACCCACAAGCAGAAAACACCTTCATCTTAGGTAAGAAGAGTAATCCGGACCTAACATTATGTGGATAAGTACGAAGGACCTTCTTGATTCTTGGTCAGTAGAAGTGAATTTTCCATCACTCAGTGATCACAGATATATAAACTTCACATTGCAGTTGGAACCTCTCCTACGAAACCTATACAGATTTAAAACCAAATATGAAACTTTTAAAAAATTTAACAAAGAATTTGATAAGGAAGAAAAATTAAGGACAACATTTCAAGATACATTATCTCCAGAAGATCTAGATACATGGGTCAATAATTTCCAGGAACATATGGCTAGTATAATGACTCAACATTAAAAAAGAAAAATCAAAAAAGAGACCTAAATATCAACTGGTACACGGACAAACTCAAAATCGAACGAAGTAGATTAAATGTACTACACAAAAGATTTCGAAGAGACACAGACAATCAGCAATACAGGAAGGAATATAAAAAGGCACTAGCCGAATACAAATTAAACATCAAAAAAGCTAAACAGGACTCATGGTATTCATTCTGCCAACAAACCACAAGTGTATATGGCACTGCCTTTAAAATAATGAAAGGTAAATATCTAAAAAATACGCATTTAATACATACCATACTAGAAACTTCAGCAATTGAGGACTCATTTATTGACATTCAACAAAATCTAATCTATCATTTTGAAAACCCAGATACAGAGCAAATACACTCGAGAATTAATCGGGATCTAATTCCAAATGAAGAATTTGACAAATTAAAATCAACATGAGGGAACTTAAATATGTCATCAGTCAGCAAAATCCTAAAAAAGCTCCAGGATATGATAGAATCGACATTAAAATCATAAAGAATCTAACTAAAAGATATCCAAAATTGATGCTACTCCTTTATAATAAATGTCTTCAAATAGGCCACTTTCCAATGGCATGGAAGAAAGGAGTAGTGATATTTTTCAGAAAGAAAAATAAAGACCCAAGAAATCCAAATTCCTACAGACAAATAACCCAATGATGGGTAAGGTGTTAGAGAGAATAATAAAAATACGTACACAAACATATTTAGAAAATAGAAATCTCTTAGCAAACCAACAACATGGCTTCAAAGAGAAGAGAAGCACACTAACGGCACTACAATCTGTGAAAGACCTAATAATGGAACTTCTCCAGAACAATAAATACGTAGGATTAATATCTTTTGACATACAAGGAGCTTTTATTAAATAGACTGGAATATGACCTCGGGACTTAATCAAAGAATCAGAACTACCTAGATACCTAAAAAATTTACTTATTAACTATATAAGTGATAGAGATTCATCGAGGCAAACAACTTTAGTTTCATTCAACGGCTTCGTAGTTTCAAGGGATGCCCACAGGGTTCATGTTTAGGCCATTATTATGGTTAATAGTAGCAGACTTCATCATTAAGGAACTACTTAAAAAGTTCCCAGAACTAGTGGTTTATGCAGATGACTTTGTGGTATTAATAAAAGGAAATTCAAGAACTGACTTAGAAAAGGATGCTAATGAAAAAATCAATAGTTTTGAAGAAATATATAACAGATTAAATCTGACATGTCACAAGAGAAAACAAAAGCAATACTCTGTAAGAAACCTCTTAAATAACAGACATCCAATTTTTAAATTAAAAAATAAAACAAACTAGAGAAATCATTACCATACTTAGGAATAATCTTTGATCAAAAATTAAAATTTCAAATTCATCTGGAAAATTTAAAAGCAAGAATATCTCAGTTTGTTAAAGGTTTTAAATTCCTGGGAAATTACCAAAAAAGAATAAATCCAAAAATAAAAAAGATGTGGTACATAACGGCTGTTGAAAGACAAATCTTGTATGCACATGAAATATGGTTCCCTAATTTAAACAGTCGTTGAATCAGATCTCTGAAAACAATACAAAGAATGAGTTTAATGAATGTTATTCGGAAAAGGCTAGATCTCACACTGAGCCCGTCTCATTTTTAATTATAGGTATTAGGGTGTAAAAAAGTCATTTTTAAAAATCAAAATAAGCTGATATTTAAATAATTAAAAACTGCATTTAATATTAAATTGTTAACACTGCGGAAAATTAAGGGACTATTTCACTCACACAAAAACACCCGCTTGCTAATTCTAATCCTATGGAGAAAAAAAAAATATCTCGTTTGCATTTCAGTATTTTTAAATTATTTTTTTTCTTTTTGTGTTGGATAGCTGAGGTCGATCTCTACAAATAACTTTTTTTACCTTTTCGATTTTGTTTGCAAGATTTTGTTTGGGAAGGGGGGGGGGCGGGGGGGGCTCTGAGTATGCCCTTCATTTACCCATGTTTCATCAAGATAATAAGTAGAAGCATTTTTTTTTCTTATACCCTGTAATTTTTCTCAAATAGTTTCTGCGCCACAAAATAATATCTTGCCTCTCAAGAAGAGCTGCCTCTCTTTTTCGTTTTTCAAAAGAGAATCCCAAATCTTTTAATATTCTGTACAATTTAGTCTGGCTAATATTTTTCGAAAAAATTTCTTTATCATCATTTACAACTTCTAAAACTTTATCCAAAGTTGGTATGTCATTTCTGCGAAAAAAAACTATGGATTTTTCGTCGAATGCAAGATAACGTGAATTCGTCATATTTTCCCAGCCTTCTGCGTTTACCCACTGCACCAGGTCGTTTCTTTCCGGGTGTACTTAAAGGGCTAGATGCCTTTTTCTCTTTTTTCAAACGAAAAATTGTTCTTTTCGAAACACCTGTAAGTTGGGAAACTTCCTCTACGATTTCATTAATTGAATGTTGGGGATTTTCTTGAGGAAATCTAGAATAAACATTTAATATATTTCTGCGAGCTGCACTTTTGATTGACTTTCCTCGCCTTGAAGGTGTGTAAAGCGTGGATGGAGATAATGCTTTATCAGACATGTTATAATTCAAATAAATTTGATTCAAATAAATATTTGACTATGTAACAAATTTCTATGTTATAATTCAAATAAGTATGATTCAAATAAATATTTGACTATGTAACAAATTTTAGAAATACTCAGTTAATAGACGAATAAATAATAACAATAATTAACAGTAAAAATAAAAAACTATGAACACGTTAAAAAGAAAAGTAAAAGCAAAAGCAAACAGCGAGTATTATTAAAACTATTCATTAGAACAATAAGAATGCGCGGAGTAGCAGAGCACTAAAGGGTGCCAGATATTTAACCTTGAAGATTTGTTCCTCGCCAAAGACGAGTTTTTTACGCAAAGATTTTTACTTTATACTTTCGCTTTAAACACAAAATACTTTTAAACTAAATACTTTTAACAGAGAAATTACATTAAATATATGCTTCAAAATACCGAAATTTGTAATTTATAAACATAATCATATAAATTTGTATGCATTTTCACCATTTAAGATTAAAAAATAACGGAGAACTACTTTTCAAGGTGGAATGTTACTGTTTCTACCTTTCACAGTGCTGCCAAGTTGAGTTGGAATAGAGTGTAATGTAATAAACTGATGATCTTGAAGTACAGATAAATTCTTTGTTAACTTGGTTAAGAATTTTATATGTATCTCGTCCTTTTACTGAATGTTTCTAGATATCCTGCCAGTCTTGGATAATTTTTTCCCGTGTATAATTTTTAATTACTGAATCCGGGAATGGTATATGTTGAATTTCATCATAGTGGTCGTGTTCAATTGCATTTTTTTGCCAAGGTGTCTGCATGCTCATTCCCAACTGTTCCTATGTGAGCCTTTGTCCATGCTATATTTATAGATTTCTGCAGGATTTTTTGTAGTTCTGTATAAATCTGTCTTATTATTTTGTTTCTTGGGAAGATAATTTTGAGGGCATCTAGTGAGGATCTGCTGTCTGTTAGGATTAAAACTGATGTAAAACTAGAGGTCGAAAACCATTCTATTGAATTTAGTATTGCTTTAAGTTCTGCCTGATAGATTGAATTGAGAGGGTTTAAGCGTGCAGCACTGTCGTGGATAAAAGTATCTTCTAACATGACTGTAAAGGCGCATGAAGTTCCCTGTTTCATTAAAGAGCCATCAGTATATATCTTTAATTTATTGCTGCGAATTTCTGTTTCCGTTATTTCTTCTAGTATATTCAGGTTATTAATTTTGTAATAGTCTGGAAAATCGAACGTACTATCCTTCAGCATTAAATTATCTCTATTTATTTCCGTTGATTGAATTATTAAATTTCTTTTTCCCATTTTTGTCTGATATGCCATGAATTCGTTCTGGATTTGTGTGATGATTGGTGGTACTCCTGTTAAAACATTTAGTGCTTCGTGTGAGATGCTTCTTTAAGTAAAAGGCTTGTTAGGGACATACCTCTTGCTTGGGACCCTATGCATCGCTTAGAACTTGCACAAAAACATGCTGATATGCCAAAGGTAGTAAAAGTTTCTTTCGAACTTGTTCAAGATGTTATGAAAGAGTTTAATTTTGGAAAAAACTATGAAGTTCTGGTACATTGTGCAGAAAATTTAAATGAATGTTTTTTCAAGCCAAAAACTCTCAAATCAATGAAATTTGTGACACATTGTGAAACTGTTTTAATCACATTTCTCAATGATTATAAGTCTTTGGTTTCTGCATGTGAGAATATACCTGATAACTTTACATTAAGAGACAGATTCATGTCTAAATATAATATATTTAGTGTTCTTCTTACTACTGATATGTACCATTTATTAGCAGTTGCATTAAAGTGTGTGCAGTCGGGTGACCTTCTTCCTTGGGAATATTTTGGTAAAATAAAAGACCTAATTTCAGTGCTTAAAATTTTCAATGTTAGTTTGCGGTCTATAACAAATATTGAGTCATTTGAAGAACTCAATTTACCTCAAAATATTTTCAAAAACTAAGTTTTAAGTCAAGAAATGTTTATTGAATTCACATTTAAAGGAATTCCGTTACCTGAAACTCCCAATTGAAGCAAATTGCTTAAGGTCTTCTAAAAGCCACAGTGAAATCTCGGGCTTTACATCAACTGTGAAATCCTTCATTACATATTCAGCAACTCTTATCACAAAAATTAATGATTATTTTTTTGCCCTTGGCACTTTGATAGATAAGACAAGATTTTTATTCAATTTTGACTACCTGATATATCCTAGAAGCTGCATAACTAAAGAGCAAGCCGAACCAAATAAAGGATTTGAGAAAGAAAATTTCAAAGACTACTTTAAAAGATTTTAGATTATTTTGGAAATTCACAGATGAGGATTCTGATACTTTATGGTTTGAATGCCAGCAATTTAGTGATTGGATCATAAAAACAATAAGTGAAGGTAGAAAAGGTGGCGTTGGCTATGAAATGAAAACTGTTTTTAAAATAGCTGTTACGGAGCTTCATAACCAGTTACCAAATTTAATTCAATTGCTTACTTTGGCCATCTCTATTCCTATGTCTGAGGCAGTATGTGAAAGTTGGGGCTCAGTCATTGACACTGTAAGCCAATAATGAATGAGAAGTGCTGATGGTAGCGATAGCGAAACTGGTACCATCTATAAAAGAGCTTTTGTTTTTTTAAATGGGCCTCCTGCTGACTTCTCCAAGACGAGAAAATTTTTGAAAGCTGCTCTTATATTGATGTTTGGTAGTTCATACCACAGACATTTTAAAAGAATAAGCCCCTCCTGCAAAATACTTAATAGAGTAACATCAAGTGTAGTATCAAAAATTATAAATAATGCAGACTGCTTGCCATGTTTTATGTGAAATTTATTTTTTATTGTTTCCTGAGTTATTCAGCTAATTTTTGTAGGTAAATTATTTAATTAGTTGTAGGCAAATTTATTTTATGCAAATCAAGTGATTTGCATATGCATGTAAGTTTTTACCGAATGACTTGAGATTTTTTGCTCTGATTGGTTAATGTTAAACAGCCAGCTCTTTAAATGCTGTTTATGCAGCAGTGCGTGGGTACTACTGCCTAGGAGTGTATTAGCTGTGTTGTCTGTGGAATTTGTTCAGCTGTTTTTTTTTTTTTTTTAAGTTAGATGATTTGGCTTGGCTGTGCCTTTAATTGTTTTTTAAATGTGCTGCTTCACTCTTGAAGAATGTTAGTGGAATAATGCATTCCTATGAAAGAATCGATGGTACCAGTTTTCTATCAGTATTATTGCCATCCCCATCAGCACTTCTCATAATCAATTCCTATGCAAGAATTAATTGTTAAAGAAGTCAAGGGTAATAATTCAAGATATTTGTACAAGTTGTCTTGTTTTATTTCTTTTCATGTTTTAATAAAGAATAAGATAGCCTGAATCACAGTAGTTATTTTTGGAAACTTGAGAGTATTATTTTTCTTTTCTTTATAAAATACATTTCTTGTACATAAGAATGTGCATAGTTTATTGCTATAAAATATTTTGTGTAGAATATTTCTGGTATTTATTTTGTTAATTCTTATGACAAAACAGACTGACACTTGCATTTTGTCACTATTGTATTGTTATCTGTGCACTGGCTCTATATATATGTGTGTATGTATATACAGTATAGGATCCGTTATCCGGAATGCTTGGGACCTGAGATATTCCGGATAAGGGGTTTTTCTGTAATTCTGAACACTTTGCAATAAATTTTAAGAACAGTATAAAATAACGGTATGAAATGTATAAATTGTGAATAATATATGAAAATACATACAATTATACATTAGATAATTTAATAACTTATTTACACAAATTAAAAAAAACTTCTAAATTACAATTCAAATAAAAAAGAAATTTACATTAGCATATAAGAAGAGAGCAGAATCCTTTGATTTGGTTTTTTAGAACATTTTTATTAAGATTGGTTGCTTATAGTGTCTTTTGCACTAATTGCTTCTGTATACTGACACGATTTGCTGTTTGTGGGAGTAGCTTGTTTGTTTCATTCCACAAATCATTTGTTCAATTGAAAAATATTAATAGCTCATTTGAAATCTTTTTACCACCTCATTCTGCTTGTCATCATCTTCACTTCCATTAGACAAATCCCTTGGCATTATGCCACAAATCTCACTGCCAGTCATCTGATTACTGACAGGAGTATCGTCATCAGCAATTAGACAATCTTCTACTGGTTTTGGATACAACAATTGAGCTTCTGAACATGAAAGTTCTTTAGCATAGTCCAGCAGATCTGTAATAATTTCTTTCTCTTTTTAAATTTTAAAGGCTTCAACTTCATGCTCATTCACACCATTAAAAAAATATTGCACGATTTTACGTTTTTGAAATGAAACAAATTATTTTTCGGTTATCATTCTGCATTCCGGATTTCGGAGCATTCTGGATACGGGGTTTCCGGATAACGGGTCCCATACTGTATATATACGTATGTGCGTGTGCACGCACATGCGTATCACGGGTGCACCGATAACATAAAACTTCCTATATTTTACCTGCAGATTATTTTCTGCCTCTGAAATATCTGTCGCAGACACTTGAAAATTTTTCTGCTACTGGGATACTAAATACATTTAATTTAGAATCTAAATTAATTTCATCAATCAATTGAATCAGCTGTAACTCTTGGCATGCCTGTAAACTTAAAAAAGGCTTAGCCTTAACATCCACAACAACAAAATTTAACTTTACATTAGATTACATGTTAGCATAATGCACCCTTCAGGTTTCAGCTTATGATAACCATATGATAATAAAACAATATCAGCTGGGATGAAATTATTTTTAAACTTTAAATCAAAAGATTAAAACTGACATAGGAAGAATATTAACTTGAGCACCTGTGTCTAGTTTAAAATTTACTTGCTGATCTTCAACTGTTACTGTTTTATACCATTCTTTCTCAGTTGAATTTACAGTACCAACATCAATTAAAACATTATCAATATTACAAACAATTAATGTCAGAGCTAAGAGCTATTTACCTCATTGACTTTTTGAAAATTATTTCTATGTTGACTTACCTTATTTGAACTCTTGCAAACAGCAGCAAAATGATGCTTTTTTTTTTTTTTTTTTTTTTTTTACAGAGATTACACAGTTTGTTGTATGCTGGACACTGACCTTTGAGATGTTTTCTTAAACACGATTTACAGTCACTAAATTGGTAAGTTCATGGCTTTTTTCTTGTGATTAACGGCATTCACTTCACTGCATTTGGGGCATTAATGATCTTCATCTGTTCCCTACTAACTTCACAGGCTTGAATGCTGTCCACAGCTTTCTTCAGCGTCAGATCCGATTCCCGAAGTAGTCTTTCCAGTAAGCTCTTATCCCGAATTCCAAGTACTATTCGATCTCGCAAACGGCTCGATTCTTGTTCTCCAAATCCATATGACAAGGCTAATGTCTTTAATTCCGTCAGATATACGTCTACGGCTTGTCCGTCTTTCTGAGAGCAGGAAAAGAATTTAAAGCGTTCAAATACCTCATTACTTTAAGGCAAGCAGTGGTTTTCAAACTTTTTAATGACATCGTCGAATTTGCTTTCTCCATCTTCAAAGCAAAAAGTGTTGAAAACGCTGACGCCTACGTCACCATCAGTAGAATGGCTATTTTAATTTTATCGTCCTTTCCATTCTTTTTAGAGGCTAGCATGAAGTTATCAAACTTTTGTTTCCACTTTAGCCAGTTGTCTGATAAATTTGGCGCACTTAACATCAATTCACTGGGTTGGTTGGTTGGTTGATTGGGATTTTATGGCGCAAAGTCCCTTTAGGGACATGCTGCGCCAAGACAATGTCATAATATAAAAATTATATGTTACCAAAAATTAGAGCAAAACTAACAAAAAGGTGAGAAAAACAATAAATGAGAACACTAATATGTATATTTAAAACCATTTAAGAGAGTCAAAGGTTGATAATTAAAAGACCAAAGTATTCCGATTAAAAATTGTGTAGTTAAAAAGCAATAACCGTTAAAATATAAACAAAGTCCAAGATGATGTACAAATACTACCTAAAAACAAATTTAAAATCACAGAAATATATAACTAACATAAAATTAAGTAGGAACAAATTCCTCAAAAGCTACATTTTCCTAATCGGCACTTGATTCCGATTCCATTTCTTCATCCAAGTTTTGCAGATGTTTCCGATCCTTTAAATTACTAACTGAGGGGGTTTAGGCTTTTGTTATTGTTCTTTTTCTTCACAGTGGAAAACTGTGAAGAATCCCTGATTGTTTTTTTCTCTTTCTGTATACAAGATTTTTTGCTTGGTTTGTCAGTTTTACTAGTATCAGGTCTATGTGGTGTTTTTGCAGATGTAACAGCCTTAGCCTGAAGTTCAGGTGACTTTTTGGATTGACTTCGGGATTTTTGAGACTGATTGATTTGATATACTATTTTAACACTAGAACCGCGGTACTTTCGGTATACCTAGAACCGCGGAGCGGGTCAGTTTGACCCAAGATAGAAAAAATATATAAATATGCATAAATGTTTATCTTAATTAACTAAAATAGTATATTTTCATATAATAATCGATTTTTCAATACGTTTACATTATATTTAATAGATTTTTCCATGCATTTACATTACATTTGATATAAAAAATCAGCTCAGATTACGAGTTATTTTAGAAAGTGATTTCTTCCACATTGTAGTTTCTTAAGTATAACATATACTTTACCCAAAAATAAACGTAGACTTCACAACTTTAACAGAAAATAGATTATCTCATTAAAATAAGTTTAGACATAATTTCTAATAATAAAGATGCATAAAAAATAGATATACGAGTTAATTACTAGTTTAACAGATTTGTTTAATCCAATTTATTGTGTGCATCGCATGCAAAACTTAGCAATAAATTTTATACGTTTACCACAAATGGGTGCATTATATTATATAAAAATATCGTCAGTTTTAATTTCACATTTTGAAGTGTGACACCGGGCTCGTTTACACTAAGTTTGAGGTTTTCCGTCGTTTTCAGTGGTTGCTTCTCACCCAAATGACACCTTTTTTTCACCTACAGAGAACACACTTTTCTCCTAATTATTCAACAAAGTCCTGAATAAATTACCGTCTACAAATAGAATGTCTAGTTACGACTTTGTATAGAACCCAAGCTCTGATAGCTGCAAGAATCAAAATATTATAAAATACATGCACTGCCCACCTATGTGAAACAGTCTTGACAGTATACATCCTGGTCAATCTGATAAATCACATCTACACCGAATATAGTTGCTTTGCAGTAATCAACTGCATTTTTTAGAATTATCTAAAACCAATCTTTGAATGCAGTGTACTGTTCATCAACAAAACATATTTATATGCTTTTTTCTGGTAATCAGTATGGGTTAGTACAGTAGTCGCCTGATATTTTGATTTTGACATTTTTACAGAGAACTCGTATTTCTTTTCACGAAGGTTTTACAGTTCCTACAAAGTTACTGTTTTTGGATTTCAATGCCTTTGCAAGTTTTATAAGTCATGGTGTATAATTAGTTTTTCAGTTTTCAGTGGCATGATTACAGATATCAGATATCGTGTCAAATTTGTCTGTCTTTAGATGACTTGATCGGTTTGATTTTATATCGAACTATAAGGTTCCCATTATTACAAGAAATTTGTCTTTTGGTATTGTAAGCTTACGATTTCGTGACATCTTATCTATACTTACAATAAATGCAGGATAAAACTAACTTCAAGAATTCTTATCTGTTGTAAATTTCCATTGCATTCGAATACTCCTTTACACTGAGGATATATGAGGGACTCACAACCATTGTAAGACAAGTTCCCACTTTGAAAAAAAGTAAGATAGCCCATTTAGAAGGTGAATAAAATCTGTTTTATCTACTCCCACAATAAACCAATTCTGTAACTAGATGACATATATGAGAAAGTATGTGAAAATAGGCTTGGTTCACTGTGGGAGTGGAAAAAACTGATTTTATTCACCTTCTAAATGCATGTAGATTGTTTTTTCAAAATGGACTTTGTTTACTATGTTTGTGAGTCCCTCATATGTTGTTACTTCTGAGAAAATGCATCTCTTATTCCTCATTTATGCGAAAAAACCTATAACGGGTCAAATTGACCCGCTTCGCGGTTCTAGGTATAAATAGTTATAATTGGGAATTTATTTATATTATGCGTTTTTACATTTGATAAGTCGTTGCTTACCTTAAAATATTAAAAGTCAGAACAGGAAAGGTTTTTCCAATTACTATTTTTGGCGCGATGACAAATTAAACATCGATTCGGGTCAAATTGACCCGCTCCGCAGTTCTAGTGTTAACAGGTTCTGAGGAAGGTTGCCAGCGTTCTAATAGTGGAGTTGCATAGCATTTACTACCACAACTAACATCACGGGTTTATCTATTTCAAGTGGTTGTTGATTGTGCTTTAGCTGAGTTACTTGGTGGAAAGGAGGTGTCGGTCTGGGTGCTTATGTGCCTTACAGAATTTTGTTGTTGCTTGAGTAGACTAGAATAGGAGACTCCGACTGACGGAGTCCTGGATTCAACAACTTTGCGGGCTTCAGGGTAGGAGAGATTTTGAGTTACTTTAACAGCAAGGATTTCCTTCTCACGTATCAAGTTTGGACAGGAACGGGAATATGCTGTATGATCACCCTTGCAGTTTATGCACCGTTCAGAGTTTTGACATGAATTACTGTCGTGGCCAACTTCTGCGCAGCGTGCACAGGTAATGGAACCCTCGACAGGTAGTTGTGGTGTGACCATAACGCTGGCATTTAAAGCAACGGAGGGGATTAGGTATGTAAGGATGGACAGGACAGTTCAAGTAAGCAGCTTTAATTCCTGATGGTAAATTAAGGCTATTAACCACTTCACCGGCAAAGGGTATGGGGAAACAGGGCTTTTACCCCCGAGTTATCTCGGGGCAGCCGGTGAAGTGGTTAAAAGTCAGAATGATGTGCTTCGTAGGAAGCACCCGCCCCATTGAGACAGATAGTCATACGACATACATCTATGATATCTTGGTCTTTTAAATTTTGTAAAAGTTCGTCTTTAGTAGAGAATAAAAGATCTGGCTTGGATATTACACCACGGCTTGTATTTAGAGTTTTATGTACTTAAGTAGAACCTGAGAAAGAGCCTATTGTAGAGCAATTTGAGAGAAGATGTGATTGTTTGGCTGAAGAAACCTCAACAAGCAAATCACCAGATTGTAATTTTTTGAGAGAATGACCATCCCCCAAGACAGACTGGAATGTTTTTGCAATGAGAAATGGTGAAGTTTTTTTGAAAGAGCTATCAGATAGACTATCAGTACGTTTAATGACAAAAAAACGAGTGTATGAGGAATTCTGTGCAATTTGTTGCTCTCCACGTGGGAGAGAAATGGAAGTAAGTGAATTATTTGCATCCATATTAGAAAAAAAATAAGAATTCAGACCCCGGCCGCACCACCCACTACCGAGCCCAACAAGGTTGGTTGGTTGGTTGTATAGGGTTTTATGGCGCAAAATCCCTTAGAGGACATGCTGCGCCAAAAAAAAAACAGACTAAAAAAAAAAAACACAATGTAAGTAAAAGGCAGAAATCAGAAGAGCAATCTGGATGGGATACCCATCCAGATGTAGACATAGACGTGTAGAAGAGTAAAAAAAAAAAAATTTTTTTTTTTTTTAAATTAAAAATAGTAGCGTAAAAAAGTTAAATGTGATTCAACGCAAGAGCATCCTGGATGGGGTTCCCATCCGGATGTCCCCAAAGTGTAAAAGATAAAACTAGGTCGTGTAACCAATGAAACAATAAAAATCATATTTCAAAATAAAATCTCGCATGTTTTAAAAAGGTAAAGAGTGCCCCATGAGGTGTTTCCCCAATTAGGTTTGTCAAGATTGGTGATGATGAATTAAAGTAAATTCTATACAGGTGCCGTAGGCCCGGACAGTCAGTTAAAACATGATGAATGGTCAGGTAATCAAAATGACAATGTGGACACATGGGTGGATCTTCCCGAAGTAAAAGATGTTTATGAGTGATCCTTGAATGTCCAATTCTCAGACGGGTAAGAAGAACATCTGCTTTCCTTGGATAACTCGAAGCCCAGGTCGTGATTGTTGGTTTAATGTGGTGCAGTTTATTATTACATTCTGAATCCCAACTTTCTTGCCAATTATTATGAATAAAGTGTTTTATGAGTAGTTTAACGTCTGAGAATGGAATTTTATGTTGTAACGGATTCAGAGCACGTTTTGCTGCCTCATCAGCCTTCTCATTTCCAGGGATACCCATGTGCCCAGGTACCCAGCAAAATAAAATGTTATAACCACGTCTTATCAGTTTATTATAAAGATCCAAGATGGCTGAGACAAAGGGGTGCTTATTAAATGATTTTATTGCATCAATAGAGCTTTTGGAGTCAGTATAAATGATGAAAAAAGTCTTATCATGATGAGAAATGTGCAACATGGCTCTCTCAATTGCAATTAATTCGGCCGTAAACACAGAAATAGAAGGGTGTAGCTGATAACTGAAAGTGGTATTATCAAAGAAAACACCACAACCAACATTATCTCTACACTTTGATCCATCAGTATAAATATCAGTATAGTTATTGTAATTAGAGCGGTGTGCAGCAAATAACTGTTGAAAGACAGTAGGTGCTAAGTTCTTTTTGTCATAATCTTTAAAAGGATGGAGGATTGTAATATTATGAGTTTTCCAAGGTGGGAACTTGTGCAATGGGCATGGGCTCACCTCGATATTGCTTAGATTGCTATTGTTAATAGCGTTTCTCACTCTGACTCCAAATGATGGTATGCAGGATGGTCGGTGCTGATAAAGCATATCATTGTCTGTATTTAAAATATCTGTATGAAGTGGATGATCATTGTGTGAAAGAATACGATAGTACAATTCTAATGAAAGCTTTTCCCGAATATGATGCAATGCTGGCTCATTACAGTCAACATACAGACTTAAAACTGGCGATGTACGAAATGCACCAGAGCAGACACGGAGTGCGCTATGGTGCACAGTGTCAAGTTTTTTAAGATTGGAAATGCAGGACGAACCATAGACCTGGCAGGCATAGTCAATTTTGGAACGTATAATAGGACGATAAATTTTAAGGAGAGAACCACGGTCTGCTCCCCAAGATGTGTTCGAAAGCACCTTAATTAAATTAAGGGATTGTTCACATTTTTTCCGCAACTGTAAAATATGTGGTAAGAAAGTAAGTTTTTTGTCAAAATACACGCCCAAAAAACGGACGCAGTCAACAACACAAATTTGATAAGAACCAATAAAAATTTCAGGGTCTGGATGCAGATCCCTACGTCTACAGAAATGTACACAAGAAGTTTTGTCCTGAAATATAATAAAACCATTTTTATTTGTCCATTGAATAATACGGTTGATAGCTAACTGTAATTGCCTCTCAATAAAACGCATATCCTGTCCTTTATATAAAATTTTAAAATCAACAACATAGAGAGTTCCCTGAACACATGGGGGCAACTGGTCAAGGATGCCATTTATCTTGATAGCAAAGAGGGTGACACTCAGAACACTACCCTGAGGTACACCCTCTTCTTGTATATAAAAACTGGAGAGGATCCCGCCAATTCGAACTTGAAAAATACGAATGGCCAGGAAGTTCTTAATAAAAATCGGGAGGTTACCACGAAAGTCCAAGTTAAAAAGATCGCGAAGAATACCGTACCTCCATGTCTTGTCATATGCTTTCAGCATGTCAAAAAACACTGCTACCAGATGGTTTCTCTTTAAAAAGGCACTCCGTATATGAGATTCTAAGAGAATGAGGTTATCAATAGTGGACCTACCTCTTCGAAATCCACTTTGGAAAGCTGCAAGGTAATTATTTGATTCTAAAACATGGACAAGACGGCAATTAATCATTTTTCCTAAAAGTTTGCAAAGGCAACTAGAGAGTGCAATTGGCCTGTAATTATTTGGATCGCTTGAGTCTTTTCCTGGTTTAGGAAAAGGGATGACTATGGCTTTACACCAGGCATTGGGAAAAGCTTGATCCATCCAGATTCTATTGTAATAAGCAAGAAGGTTATTTAGAGAAGTCCTGCAGAGATGTTTCAGCATGGTATATGTGATGCCATCGTGACCTGGAGCAGATAAATGACTGTTTTGTAAACATTTTAAGAGTTCTGAAATAGTGAAAGGAAGATTGTAATCATAAGAGTGGCATGAATTAAAATTGATGTTGGTAGTTTCCATTCGTCTTTTGTATGATAAAAAAGAATCTGGGTAAGAATCAGAGCTAGAATTGGATGCGAGGGTATTTGCTATTGTTTCAGCAATGTTTTTTGGAGATGCTATGGTTTGGCCATTGTGTTTTAAAATTGAGATGTGGTTTTCAGAATATAATCCCATACAATTTTTCACTTTTTTCCAAAGAACTTTACTTGAGGTATTACAGCTTATAGTGGAGATGTATTGCATCCAGGATTCACGTTGGCTTTTGCGGCGCACTCTTCTAGCATCAGCCTTTGCTTTTTTGTATGCAATATAATTAGCATTATTGGGATACCTCCGGAAGTTGCCCCATGCCTTCTGTTGACTTTTTTTTGCCTTTTGACAGTCATCATTCCACCATGGTTTCCTGTGTTTTGGGGTGGAACGTGATTTAGGAATGCTAATATCTGCAGCATTGATAATACAATGGGTGATATTATGAAGCGCATCGTCAATATCACCTTCTATCATATCGCTAGTGATTTTAGCAAGGTCTGTAAAAGTTGGCCAATTGGCTCTGTCATAGACATAGCGATTAAAGCAATTATTAGAATCCCTGTGAGGAGTAGTCTGTGAGATAAATGTTGGAAAATGGTCACTGCCGTGTAGGTCATTAGAGACCCAGAAGTTCCAATAAGGATAGATAGATAGATGCAGAGCAGATAGTGAGATCTATTGCATGAAAGGTGCGGGTTGGTTCATGGAAATAAGTATGATCACCATTATTGAGTAGGCATAAGCCATTGTCGGAAATTAATTTCTCTATAATATCACCACGTTGATTAGTGTCAGAACTACCCCAAAGTTGGCTATGAGCATTAAAATCTCCGACAATGATGAAGGGAGTGGGGAGTTGGAGAAGGAGATCATCAAGTAGTGCTGACTGAATAATTTGGTGGGGTGGTAAATAAATAGTGCAGATTGTAATGAGACGTTTTACATATACACGGACTGCAACAGCTTGTAAGTTTGTTCTTAAGTTAATATGAGTGTGGGGTAAATTGCGAGAGATGAAAAGAGCCACTCCACCAGTGGCCCTATCACTACCTGTAAAATCTTTTCTGTATGTAGCATAGGTGCGCAATTTTGCTTTGTCAGTGGGTTTTAGATGGGTTTCCTGCAGAGCTAAACATAAAGGTTGATGGTCGGATAGAATATTACGGATTTCGTCATGTTTATTGTGATAACCACGGCAGTTCCAAGAGATAATATTAGACATGAAAGATTTTATTTTATTTTTTTTACTACCTGCGGAATTTTTATTCGGAGATAGTCATACTAACTCCATCGTTAAATTCTTCATCCGGTTCTGGGTGAAGAGCTAGAGCATCATCATACTCCATTTTATCATTTTGTTTTGATTGAGTTTCATTGTTGGATGTTTTATTCTTTTTCTTTTTAGCTGAATTTTCGGGGGACACACTGGCTTTAATCGTTGGTAGGTTAAATTTTTCGGCGTCAGATTTACGGCTTGGTTTCACAGATGGTGTTTTAGTTGTATTTTGAGAACCTCTTTTATGGAGTGGAAGTTTAGAAATAACAGATTGAGATGATTTTGAAGAGGCATTTTGTAGTGGTTTAGGAGGATCAGATTTAGGTGACTTAGGAGGAGGAGATTGTGTTGATCTATTAGTCTTACCAGAATTATTAGACAGGTAGTTATCTTTTTGATTAGGTTGGCAATTAGGTTTAGTGGGGAGTTCTGTTTGAGTTGCAATAGACTGATAAGTTTTATGGACAGTTTTAGACAAGGCAGTAGCATATGACACACCAACTTTGGGTGTCCTTGATTCAACAATTTTCCTGGCTTCAGGGTACGATATGTTGTCCTTTGTGCGTATGGTCTGTATTTCTTTTTCTTTTTTCCACATTTCACAAGATTTAGCATAAGATGGATGATCTTTTTTGCAGTTGACACAACAAGGTGGAGCATTACATTGCGCACTGTCGTGGCCAACTGCACTGCACCGACCACAGGTGGCCTTACCTCGACATGAGGTTTTTGAGTGCCCAAAGCGTTGACAATTAAAACAACGCAGTGGGTTTGGTATGTAGGGTCTAACGGAACATGATAAATACCCGGCTTTAATATATATTTTGGTAGTTTGGGTGTGTTAAATGTAAGTATAATGTGTTTGGTAGGTATTTCTATTTGAGTAGATGTTTGTTCGTCCCGACGGTGGATTTGTATCCTTCTTGCTTCAATGACGTTTTGGTCTTTTAAATTGTTTACTATTTCATCTTCTGAAACATGCAACAGATCAGACTCTGAGATCACCCCACGAGATGTGTTTAAGGTTCTATGAGGTGATATAGTGACTGCGATGGTTGCAAAGTGAGTACATTTTTTTTAAGTTTGCTGCTTGTTGGTTGTTGCTTACTTCGATTAAAAGTTCACCTGTCCGGAGTTTTTTTATTGTTTTTGGTTCACCAACCAATCCAAGGATAGATTTATTTATCAAAAAGGGTGATGTTTTGTCAAAGCTTCCATCTGTGCGTTTCACTACAAAAAATCTTTCTTCAGCTTTACTAGTATTAAAGTTGACATTTTTACATTCTTCATTGGAAGTAAAAACGTCACACATCTCTTCCCATGATTGTTTTTTATGTTGATTAGCAGTTATTTCTGAGCCAGAGCTGATTGCACCATTACTCTCTGTATTGGAATGTGGGGCCTCCACATCACATGGGTTAATTCCTAATATTGTAGCCATATTGAGAGAAAGCATATTGAAACGCCAGGCATCGGGCCTGGTCACTGACCCTTCTTATTACCATTACTTTAGGCGCAGGTCTCAAAAGGGTGAAAACTATATCAACAAACTTCCACGTTTTTCGAACATTGGATTAAACTCGATAGCATTTCTTAATCTCTAGTTCTTTCACTTTGGAATCAGGAAGCCAGTAGGTAAGCCTTTACAGCTCTGTCCAACCTACAGCCCCTTTCGCCGAAAGGCACCAGTCTCCCGGTGTTGGTCCTAACAGCCACCATACAAGTATGGCGTCCTCCGATCACGGAACCGAATTTCGGAAATGCCCTGCACTCTGGGACTCGAGATCAGCCTAAAAAGGTAGAAACGAGGCGATGAGATTAAAAAACCTCAACACCCAGAGTGTCTCACGTGAAAAAAAAAAAAAAAAAACCACTATTGTAGAAAAAAAAAAGAAAAATTAATGTGAGAGAAAACTCAGAAACAAGGTGTATTTTTGTCTTTTTTAAAAACCTTTATAATTTTTTTTTTTCTCAAAAGAACAAGAACAACGTTAGTAGAACAAAGAACAGTTTCAAGAAAACAGTAACAAACTCGAACAAGAACAAAGAGGGATAACAAACTGAAAAGAGAAGACTAAAAAGTGTGAAACAAAGAAAAAAGAATAGACAACCAAAAAGAGAAGAAGACAGGAAAGGAGAAAGATCGCTCGGGAACCCGGGGTCGCGAAACCCGTAAATACCTAAAGAAGGTATTCCCCTGGGGGGGGGGGGCCCAACAAGGGGATGCACATCGTGCACCAGTGCTAACCAGGGCCTATACGGTCACAAAACACTCCTATGCCAGTCTCCACCCTTAACAAGATGGCTAGTAAGTGTCCGATCACTTGATCCCCAGCCAGTGACAGAAGTCAGCTGACCAGCCGATTGATGCATACGGGACCAATATGCACCTCCCGTCTACCTGAAGTAGAGGCCAAAGCAGTGTGTTGGTTTCCCTCAACTGCCAGGATCCCCCTTTCCAGGGACACGGGTTGCCACGCACGGCAAACACATGGGTGGTTTACGATTCTCCATGAGTCGATAAGCAGGATGATATCGGCTCATACAGAATTGCCCTCACCTCCGAAGAGGAAACCACAACGAGAGTGAAACATAGAGGAAAGAAGGAAAAGAGATATAAGAGGAAAAGGAAAAAAGAAAGATCGCTCAGGAACCCGGGGCTGCGAAGCCTGTGAATAACTAAAGAAGGTATCCCCTGGGGGGCAATTCACTGGGGGGCTTGAAACTATCCATATTTATTTTGAACACGAGAGTTCACTATTATTTACCACAATATTATAGAACACAAAAGTTCCACCTAAAGCAGTTTCAACCTAATTTGCGAAACAGCATGATTGCGCAACGTCTTAGAAATCTGTTTCCAACCAAGTCAAATATGAACTGACACCATGTATCATACTTCGATTTAAAGACGAAGAGACATCTTAAGATCGAAATAAGTTTATTAATAACATAAGTTATTATTTACTGGCATATTAGCTGGGCTAAGATCACGACATGCATCATGATTACAAGAGAGCATACTGACAGCATAAGCACATACGATCATAATAATACATTTGTGTTGACATTCAGGCTCTGTAAATATAGTGTTGCCACAAGTATACATATATTACACTCTGTATAAAACGTATCAAATAACAAATTTTAATAAATTTAAAACACATATATTTCAAGTTTTAAAACCTTAAAAGATATAACCAGAAGAATGATTATCAAGATACATCATTAAAGATATTTAGTTTTTCCATAAAATTTTGTTATAAATCAAAAAGGATTATAAAATTGTTGATACTGATTAAAAATACCACAAAAGATAATTTATATATAATACTAAACAACTAGTAAACATAAGAGGCTAATTCCATGAAAAATGATCCTTAGAGTTATTTATTCATTTTTATTTTTTTAAGTTTAAACATTTTGAATGTATTATAGGGATTCCTATAATTTTTTTAATTTTGCATAAATAACACTTTGAAATTATTTTTGTGGCAACAGCAGAGATTTAAAATGGCTGCTGTGCACATGTGAAGCTGTTTACATTTTTGCACCATTTTCAAATTCTGATTTTAAAGGTAAGTGAAGTTTTTTGAATAATTTTTATAATGTATTTTAGAAATATAGTATTTAAACTACTTATTAAAATATTTCGTTAGATTATTATTCAGAATTTATAATTTTTATATGAAAGAGAAATGTGCAAATTTAGTTGTAGAGTAAGTCACAGAAAACAAACAAAAGTTTGTTTTAAATTTCTAAATAAAGTAAGATCTTCATGATTTTAACTATTTTCTTTCTTCAAACTAATGGCTTTAAAACTACAACTTTAAATTTTTAAATGATAAACATAGTTATTAAATATTTAGCTTTTTTATTCCGTAGAGTAAGTCACAATCACATGCATCATTGAGATGATTTACTCAAAAAAATTTTAATATTATCTAATTTTTATTTTAGATGGGGAAAACTGCAGCTGAGAGAAAGAAAGAACAGAGAGAAAGGTTAAAAGCAAATGGGAATTTTAAATCTTTTAAAGAAAAGGAATGTAAGAAGCAAAAAGAAAGAAGGAGTAAAAAGAAAAGAACTATGACTATGACTATTGAAAAGAAAGATGCGTTGAAAGTAAAGAAGAGGGAAGAAATGAGAAGATACAGAGCTAAGAAAGGACAAAAAAATTGTCAAGGATGCACAGAGTACTTCTTTTAATTCAAGTTCAGATTCACCACGTAAAGCATTTAAAAGTCCAGCTTCATTCGGAAAGGCCCTTGCTAGAGTAAGAAAAATTTGCCACAAAGTCCAAGCAAATCCAAAGCATTGGTTAAAAAAGTTAGCTTGCCAGTTAATACCAGATATTGTACAACCAACAGCTAAAAAACAACCAACCAGTCAGTTGAGTGGGGAAACAATATCAAAAGTAAAAGAATTTTTTGAAAAAGATAGCATTTCCTACCAGGCACCTGGAACTATAGATTACATTATCACGAAAGATGCAAACGGAGAAAAGTTGAAACTACAAAAGAAATATCTATGTATGACTCTTGGCGAAGCATATGAAATTTTTAAAACTGAAAATCCTGATGTTAATGTCTGCCGTTCGAAGTTCTGTGAACTTCGTCCAATTCAAGTTTGTTTGAGACATGAAACTCCATCAAATTTATGTCTTTGTATATACCACGAAAATATAAGACTTTTGTTGTCATCAATCGATGTTTTACCAAGCAAAACATCTGACTTGGTAAGCTTAATTGTGTGTGATAATTGCAGTGAAGAGTGTTTTTATCAAAACTGTGATGAATGCGGAAATTTAAGAAAGCTGCATAATACCACTGCTACCATAAGTGAAACAAATTTAGATAAGGATATAAAATTCTTGCAATGGCTAAGCGATGAAACAAAAACAGTATCACGACAAAGAATCTCTTCATCTTTAAGAGAAGCAATTGAAAAAAAAGCTTCTACAGTTTTTACAACATGTTTATGTAAAACGTCAACAAGAACTATTTATTCAGGACATTAAGAAACATATACCTCTAAATACACTTGTTTTACACTTTTAGTGAAAACTATAGTTTCTTTTCTCAAGATGAGATTCAGTCTGCGCATTGGGTGTCAACATCCTGCACACTATATACGGCAATGGCCTATTTTGTTCATGATGAAATCTCTCATTCTATTCCAATAGTTGTGGAATCCGATTATTTACATCATGAAAAATATGCAGTTTTTAAATTGAATGACGCTATAATAAGAAAAATGCAGGATGAATTTCCGAACCTGGTTATTTCTAAAGTGATATATCAATCAGATGGGACAGGCCAGCATTTCAAACAAAAGTTTTCAATTTGTTTAGCAATGCTACAGTCACGTGATGTAGAGTGGCATTTTTCAGCCACAGGCCATGGCAAAGGACCTATTGATGGTATTGGTCGGATTGTGAAATGCAGAATAAGAGAGGCCACACTTTCAAGGAAAATTTATCCTTGTTCTGCTGAGGATTTCTTTTATTCGGTTGGTTGGTTGATTAGGATTTTTGGGCACAAAATCCCTACAGGGACATGTTGCGCCAATTCTTTTATTCTGCAAAGAATATATGCAAAAATATTACTGTACTGCATGTTACTGCAGGTACAATCCTTCAAGAAAAAACACAAATTAACAAATTATGTGCACCTTCAGGAAAAGGAATTTTGCAAATTCCTGAAACAAGAAAGATGCACTGGTTCATAAAAATTAAAGATTATGAGTATGCTAACATATTTATGAAACCAAAACAGTTTTTGAAAGTCAACCTGATCACAGGGGAAGTCAAAATTTTAAAGTCTGAAGTTTTTCTTAATGATATGATAGACACTAACAATGAGCTCAACATAGGCAATTGGGTATTAGTGCCCTTTGCAGTGAAAAAAAATGTTAAGCATTTTGCTGTCCAAATTATAGGGAGAGAAAAATCATTCGCAAAAGTGAAGTTTTTGAAATAGAAATTAAACCATTTTATTTGGCCATCAAAAGAAGACACTTCACTCATAGATACTGATGAAAAAGATATTGTAAAATTGCCAGAACCAGATTTTGATCAAAGATTTAACTTTACATATACAAATTTTGATTTTAGCAAATTTTTAATGGGGTGATTGTATTTGTTTGTCATAGTGTAGTGTAAGTCATGATTCCATTGTAGTTTAAGTCACATAAAATAAATTCAATTAAATATTTTTGAAAGAACCTACAATCTTGTTGATTATTTTTTTTTTAATTTCAAACCCTATAGTATAGATTGTATGAACAAAATATTTGATTGATACACCATTTGGAAGAAATCTTAAAATAAAAGTACTAACAAGTTTTGACTTCTTTTCATGTAGTGTAAGTCACACTATAACAATTTAAGTTATAGACAAATTAAATTAAAGAAGTATTCAAAATTAAATAGTTGATAAAAAGAATATATATATATATAGGCAATTAATTTGGCATACATCACATTTTTTAGCTCGCAAATATTTGCCTAAAATGTATCATGTAAAATGTACAAAATTGTCTGATGTAGTGTAAGTCACGCATGGAAATAACCATGAGCAAAAATAATAAATAATTTATAAACTTCTCTATCAGTAGAGTATTCGGGATTTATTTGTGAGTGGGCAGAGGAATTACTTTACATTGGGCTATTAAAATAGTTTGTGCACAAAATGTCGTAAAAACAGCCACTGATTTAAGGGAACCCTGTAGCACTATCTCCACCCCCTTCCTGCCACTGGATACAACCTTTCTCTTTATAGGTTGGATTCTTCATTCAACGTATTCAGATACATATAAAAATTATCTCTTAATTCAAAATTTAGAAGAATTTAGAGAAAGAAATAATATGAAAACATGAATTAATTCAGTAAACAATCATCTTACGAAACAACTTGTACTCGTAGTAAATACCTTTAAATGAACTATATTTGTGCAAAAATATGCAATTATATTAGTTACATTCTAATAAATGACAGATCAAATTCATGATTATCATTTTTTTCTCAGTTTGATAATAATGACGGAATCAATTAAACTGCGACACTAACATCTATTAAAAAGAACATTATTAAGTAAATTCATAAATAAAAAGTGACTTACTGATGGTACAATAAGATTTTATCCTTCGTCTGCCAATTCGAACAATTGTATGCCCCACATGCTATAGCCATTGTGTTTTCGTTTTAAAAACAAACTAAAACCATAATAAAATTTTAAATTAAATAGAATACTTTTAAATTTAATCAATGATTAATAAAAAACTAGAAAAGTATGAAATAATGTCTTTTACTGTAACACAGCTAACCACACATACATACTAATGTATGAAGTATCAACAATCTGACTTACAACAGCTGTGATAAAAAATCCTCAGTGAAACTGACAGTTTGACAGTCTATGTATCTTAAAAGTCTTTGGTTGTGTCTTATATCATAGTGGAGTTTTGATGTGTCTTCGGGACATAGTTCATACAAGCAAGCGTATCTGTGACTCGGAAGCCAGTGATTCAGCCGTATTTATTACGTCTCTAGTTCCACTTCGAATTATATCTGAAGAAAACTTTATATGGGAAAACTCACGACCTGCATCAACTAGATATTGCAGGCCTATAAAAATACAATTCGTGAAGGAATCTAACAAATTGCGCATTGCAGAAAAAAAAATATTCAAGATAGGGATGTAGCAATTAAATCAAGGAAAGTAAAAATAAATCACAAGTTAATTTTTTCCATGGTAGACGATAAAGTTCGTAACGCTCTGACAGAAACAAATTCAACTATGACATGCTTCATATGTGGCACAACGTCAAAACATTTTAACAAAAATGATAAAATGATATCCAGAGATATGAAAACTGAGAATTTAGAATTTGGCCTATCAGTGCTCCATGGATGGATACATATATTCGAATGTCTTTTGCACATGTCTTATAAGCTTTTTATGATGTAATATGGAACTCTTCAAAACTACTTGACTATGATTATACTGAATTTTAAGCTTGTAATAATTAAAATAAGGTGAGGAACAATTTATATGTAGTAAGAGTTCACATCAAGCTGACAACGTGATCGTACCAGTGGTGGTTCGTGATTCACCATCATTTTAAAGAATTAATTAAAACTATTACCTGTAGAACTTGATATGAGGATGTTGGAGACAGAGAAAAACAAATACTTAAATTGGAACATCTTTTTTTATTTCAGGATGTGCAGATCTTTATAAGGAGAGTGCATGGCTTGAAAACTGTAGGAACTTCTGATAGAATTGTAGACGCGATATTTATTACAAAAGCATGTTTTAAAAGAAGATGTAGATCTGGTATATAATTCAACGTTACTTAAAAGAAAGGTGGAACATGAGTGCCTTCCATGGCACACAATTTTGGCACTGAGACCACACGTGGTCCGTGCAACACAACGAGTCTGCGTACTGCGTAAAAACACAGCTATACCCTACGAAGCGAATCCACAAACTGACTTTTCCCGTGCGAGTGTTTTCAAAATCGCCGCGGAAAAAGTACGCCAAGCAAGGCCAAAACGATACTGCGCCAAAAATGGAACTCACGGCAAACCTGCTTTCGCCAAGGAATGACCACAGGAGAAAGAGCGCTTGCAATGATGATAAACCTGATCATTCAGAAAACTGAACGTACGCTTGCAAAGAGTTGGCATTTTGCCAAAACGGTACTATTGATAAAAAGAGGATGCGTAATGACTGAATTTAGAAATTAAAACGATAAAAGCTGATAAAAAGTTGATAGATTGATCAAAACATAAGATAATGAATTTTTAAAGGGAAAACTTAAAATGGATTAAATAAGATACATTAAAATTAAAGATTAAATAATTAAGACTAAGGATTAAAGATATTAAATTAGAGATATTGAATTGGGAAGAATAAGAGACAATATATCAACATGATACATTACTCCGCCAACAATGAGAAAAACTTGAAAGAACCATAAAAGAACAAAATAAAAACTTATTACACACCGATAAACCAGGAATTCTACAATAAAATTACGAAAATTAACAAAAATGACTGATCAATCGAAAACAGATGTGAATTAAGAACACTCACTATAATTATATAACACCATATGTCGATTGAAAACAGAATAAGGAAATTAAAAAAATGAATAAGAAAATCAAAGATTAAACGACAATACAAAACATAGATCAAGAATACCAAATATGTATGAAAAAACACTAAAATTGATCTAAGATTCTCATATTAAAAAAAACTGAAGGCTGAGGAAAAAAAAACATGAATGAAAAAAGGTAACTTAAAACTTACATACCGAATGAGATACAATAATGTCGATCAAAAACATCACTACGATATTTAATCTAAAAGAAAAAAAAACTGACATCACTTGAATGCCTCAAAAAGAGAACTCTCACAACTTATCTGGATGCTAAAAAAATGAAGAAAGAGGTCCAAAAGTCAATCAAGCCAGCACGGCAATACATGGGGTTGACAAAGACATACCCTACAGGTGGGTACCTGAAGTTTGTATACCATCTTGTAAAATACACCTTGTACAGTTGAAATAAAGTTACAGAATACATGAGCACATATTACAAAAGTTATAAACTTACAACAAAACCCAAAATAAAATAAGAAAAAATTTAAAAAAATGGGGAAATAAAAAGTGTGGTACCACAAAAAAATAGGACAAAAATAAAAAATATGTATTGTGACTCTGCAACATTATATAAACATACTTACTGCACAAAATAAATTGTTCCAAAAATGTACATGTATAAACACAAAATAAGAAAACATGATCATGAAAAAAAAAATTTTTTTTTTTTTAATTGACTTGGCATGCATGCACTATATTACCAACAACAGCAGCTGACAGCTATATTTATACTTTCATATGTATGCTTATCGCATACCTTATATTTATATATATCCTTAATAATTATCCATAACCAAGGATATAAGGTATGAAAAAAAATTGTTAAAGGTTAACGGATATATTAGTTTTGTTGACGTACACAATACTTAAAGTTTTACCAAAATTTTCAAAGGAGTACAGTGCAAAAATAAAAATTACCGTGTATTTTGAAATATGTCAACAAAAATTACACATTACCAAAAATATTCAACTATTATTTTTCAGATAAAACTTTGAAATTGAGAAACTGTTGTATTTTTGATGATTTCAAATTTGAAAATTGTAAATGCTTATAAGTAAAACAATAGAAAAAGTTATGAAAGAAAAATCTATCATAATGTAAAAAAACAATCGTTTAAAGTCTGAAGGGACTGAAATGTGAACTAAATCACAACTAGGATAAAATACAAATTCATTGCTTAAAATTTAAAGTTACGTAGTAAAAGGAAAAAAACAATGATTAACTCTAATAATAAATGACAATAATTCCAATGTTACCAGACCACAGCATAAAGAGAATGAAAAAAAATAGAAGCTTGATACCAAAAAAAAATTTCAAAACAAACGAATTGTTGAAAAATTTAGGTTAGAAAAAAATAAGCTTAAAAGTTTAAATTTAATCGGGGAAAAAAAAATTTTAAATGCCCCACATGCTTTAAAGCATGAGATTGTAATTTATAAAAGAATACAGTAAAAAAATATAGCTATGATGCAATTGAAACAAAATTGTAAAAGGTAAATGAAGAAATTAATCTAAGTAACTACTGAGCATAATTTTAAATTATTACATGTCGCAAACCATATTGGGAGAAAAACACTATAATCTTGCAGACACATGAAATAACAATAATGCATAAAAATTTTTAAAAAAAATGAAAATTAGTTCCTTTTGCTAAAAAGTAATGTACAGTTTTCCCAAGTATAAGAAACAAAATTTATAGCTGAAAAGGAAAACATTGTATGTAATGACATAAAAGGTAAGAAAAAAAAATACGGTTATTACTATTGTTATTGAAGAATATGAAATTTTGCATCTGTTTGACAAGAGTTAATGAAGTGTCAAATAGTTTGACAGTACCGCTCCATTGGGTACTACACATATAACTCTGCCAATAAAATACAAATACACATTAGAAAAAAATTACTTAAAAAACTTATAGAAAGAAAAAATAAATTATGGTAAACGTATCAGCTTCAAACAAAATGTTAAATTTTGTAGTTGAGTTTAAGCCTCAACTTTAAAATGTTGTATTTTCTTGACTCACAGTCTTTCGAAAATGCTGGGTGGTGTGGATCAAAATTGTGTCCATGAGAGTTATTATATGCACAATTGCTACAATGAGCATTTTTGTTACAATGTCCTTCATGGTTTTCACCACACCATACACATAAACGTGGTTTTGAACAGTGTTTTGCTGTGTGATTAAAGGAATTGCAATTGAAACACCTAATGATTCTAATGAAACGCTTAGCAGGATAACGGATATCACTAATACATAGAGATCTATGTTTTAAAATCAAGTGAGCAATGTCACCAGGGACGTCGATCACATGATTGTATCTATTACCATCCTTACTTCTAAATTTCTTCATTAAAGTGACTGCTGGAAAGTCATTGTTAACAGTATTTCCTATGGCCTGGATTACTTGATGATCATTAATATTATTAGGAATGTTGAAGACTATTACTTTAATTTTCTTGAGTTTTCTTGAATTATCGGATATGTTTGAGAGATTAATTTGATCATTAGAGATAGATGTATTAGCTATTGAATTATGAAAAACGGATGTGTTGAAGGATTCATTTACTGGAATGATGGGATCTTCGAAATCTGTTTGTGTGTCTGCATCACACGTTGAAATTCTTACTTTTTCTGTAGATGCACTCTGTTTTAATTTTTCGAGAATTTTCCTGTTAACTTCTTTTAGATTTTCAGTGTCCTGAATGGCTTCTTTAAATTTATTTTCAATGAAAAGTTCATGCATCTCAATTAAATTATTTGCTTCAAATTGAAAAGTTTTAATTATCATATTTATTGCTGCATCATCTATTGAAAATTTACTATTGTTGGATTCAAGTAAGTATTTTATGGTTCCAGGAATAGATTTGTGAAAATCCTGCAAAGCAACGCTAAAAAATTGAGCACTGTTCATCTTCTGATCCATAATTGATTTAAATTAAATACTGAGTATACTTAAAAAAAGGTAAAGAAAAACTTATGTATGGATCTATTCAAAACTTCAGAGAAAAAAATACAATTCTTCAAAATACACATTTAAAATTTTCTTATATATATATCCACTTGAATTTGAAATCTTCTGTATTTTATTCTAAAGAATTAGTATTTCTTCAAATTTTATAAAAAAATATGCACATTCATTACACTTATTAACTATTGATATGAAAACTTAGAACATAGAGAAAATTTATAAAACAAATGCCATGTGCAACCATAATGTAGAAAAGAGCATCTCTTATAATCTAATTTCATCTTGAGTTATTTTCATCAAAAATGACCAAATTTTGCTTCAAATTGGTTATCATCTACATATTTTAAATAAAAGTCATTTATTGTGATAAAAGACTGTATACGAAAAGTTCAAAATTAAAAAAAACTTGACAGCGAACCAATGCACTGTTTGTGCACTGGCACGTGCATCATTTGTTAAGATGTAATATGGAACTCTTCAAAACTATTTGACTATGATTATACTGAATTTTAAGCTTGTAATAATTAAAATAAGGTGAGGAACAGTTTATATGTAGTAAGAGTTCACATCAAGCTGACAACGTGATCGTACCAGTGGTGGTTCGTGATTCACCATCATTTTAAAGAATTAATTAAAACTATTACCTGTAGAACTTGATAAGAGGATGTTGGAGACAGAGAAAAACAAATACTTGAGCTGGAACATCTTTTTTTATTTCAGGATGTGCAGATCTTTATAAGGAGAGTGCATGGCTTGAAAACTGTAAGAACTTCTGATAGAATTGTAGACGCGATATTTATTACAAAAGCATGTTTTAAAAGAAGATGTAGATCTGGTATATAATTCAACGTTACTTAAAACAAAGGTGGAACATGAGTGCCTTCCATGGCACACAATCTTGGCACTGAGACCACACATGGTCCGTGCAACACAACGAGTCCGCGTACTGCGTAAAAACACAGCTATACCCTATGAAGCGAATCCACAGACTGACTTTTCCCGTGCGAGCGTTTTCAAAATCGCCGCGGAAAAAGTACGCCAAGCAAGGCCAAAACGATACTGTGCCAAAAATGGAACTCACGGCAAACCTGCTTTGCCAAGGAATGACCACAGGAGAAAGAGCGCTCGCAATGATGATAAACCTGATCATTCAGAAAACTGAACGTACGCTTGCAAAGAGTTGGCATTTTGCCAAAACGGTACTATTGATAAAAAGAGGATGCGTAATGACTGAATTTAGAAATAAAAACGATAAAAGCTGATAAAAAGTTGATAGATTGATCAAAACATAAGATAATGAATTTTTAAAGGGAAAACTTAAAATGGGTTAAATAAGATACATTAAAGATTAAATAATTAAGACTAAGGATTAAAGATATTAAATTAGAGATATTGAATTGGGAAGAATAAGAGACAATATATCAACATGATAAAGCTACATGTTAAAAAAGTGGCAAGTTAGTGAAAAAAGAGAAAAAGAAATCGTAGCTCAAAATAAAATTTGAATCAAAAAAGAATTCAGAAGCTGATGTGGTTTAGTTGTGGACAAGCCAGAGTTAGGTACCTCAAAAGATGGCAACATTGGCAGGATATTTTTTCAAAATCCAGAACTTTCTGCTCAGATCACAGGAATTGAAGTAGATTTCATAAAAAAAAACTATACAATTATCTTGATAGTAATATCCAGTACATATGAGTTACATGAAGAAAACTATCGTGTATTTGGGCATGATACAGCCAGATATTTTGACTTGAAGTATCCATGGTGCAACATGCCCCTTCATTAAACAAGTATTTGATTCACGGACCAGAAATCATAAGTTGAGCCGATAGGACAGATGACTGAGAAAGCACAAGATGATTGATTGATTGGGGTCTTATGGCGCAAAGTCCCTTTAGGGACATGCTGCGCCAGGCCAAAGTCAGAATAAAAAACATATTTATAACCAAGAAGTAGAGTAAAAAATCACTAACAAAATAATTAAAAAAACAAAAACATTAAATGAAAAGAGTAATATGTATAGTTAAAAACACTTAAAAGAGACAAAAGAATTATAATTAAAAACTGTGGAGTTAAAAAGTAATATCGTTAAAAGATAAAGTTTAACATTATGTACAAATACTATGTAAGAACAAGTTTACATTGGTTTTTACTTCTGTGATTTTTTAAACTTATTTAGGTACAATTTCTTCGAATACTGTATTATCTTCGTCTGCACTTGAGTCATGATTCTATATCCACTGCTTCATTCTTGCCCTTTTTCTTCACAGTTTTCTACTGTGAAGAACCCCGAATTGTCTTTTTCTCTTTCTGTATGCAAGTTTTTAAGCTTGGTTTATCAGTTTGGCTAGTATCACTCTATGTGATGTTTTTGCAGATGTAACAGCCTTAGTCTTGAGTTCAAGCGACTTTTTGGATTGACTTGGGGATTTTTGAGACTGATTGATTTGGTATACTATTTTAACAGGTTCTGAGGAGGGTTGTAGCATTCTAATAATGGGGCTGCATAGCATTTACTACCACAACAAACATCACAGGTTTCTTTATTTGAAGTGGTTGTTGAATGCGTTTTAGCTGAGTTACTCGGAGGAAATGAGGTGTCGGTCCGGGTGCTTATGTGTCTTACAGGTTTTGATTGTTCTTTAAGTATACTAGAGTAAGATATCCAAACAGATGGGGTCCTGGATTCTACTAGGTTACGGGCTTCAGGGTAGGAAAGTTTTTGAGTAATCTTAACAGTAGAATTTCCTTTTCACGGATCCAGTTAGGACAAGAGCGAGAATATGATGTATGATCACCTTTACATTTAGCGCAGCATTCTGGTTTTTCGCAAGTTTTACTGTCATGGCCGACTTCTGCACACAGTGCCACGACAGGTAGTATTAGTATGCCCATTACGCTGGCACTTAAAACAATGGAGAGGATTAGAGATATAAGGCCTAACTGGACAGTTTAGATAACCAGCTTTAATTCTAGTAGGTAAAATATGGTATTGAAAGTTAAAATAATGTGTTTAGTAGGAAGTATTTGCCCATTTCGACAGATAGTGATACGGCGTACATCTATGATATTTTGGTCGCTTAAATTAGCTAGAAGTTCATCTCTTGTAGAAAATAAAAGATCTGGTTCAGATATTACACCACGGCAAGTATTAAGAGTTTGATGTGTTTTAACAGATACAGAAAAAGTACCTATAGTATTGCAATTTGACAGAAGTTGTGACTGCCTGGCTGAAGAAACCTCAACCAGTAAGTCCCCAGACTGCAATTTTTTGAACGAGTGACCATCACCAACAGACTAAAATGTTTTTGCTATAAGAAAAGGTGAAGTTTTTTGAAAGAACTATCTGAGAGAATATCAGTGCGTTTAATTACAAAAAAAAAAACGAGTGAATAAAGTCTGTACACTTTGTTGCTCGTCACTTGGGAGAGAAATAGAAGGAATGTTACTATTTCCATCCATGATTGAAAAAAAAAATAGAATTCAGGCCCCGGCTGCACCACCCACTACCGAGCCCAACAACGGGATGCACATTCGTGCACCAGTGCTAGCCAGGGCTCATACGATCACAAGATACTCCTATGCCAGCCTCCATCCTTAACGAGATGGCTACTAAGTACATGCTCACTTGATCCCCAGCCAGTGACAGAAGTCAGCTGACCAGCCGATTGATGCATACGGGACCAATATGCACCTCCCGTCTACCTGAAGCAGAGACCAAAGCAGTGTGTTGATTTCCCTCAACTGCCAGGATCCCCATTTCCAGGGACACGGGTCGCCACACACGGCAAACACGTGGGTGGTTTACAATTCTTCACGAGTCGATATTTAGGATGATATCAGCTCATACAGAATTGCTCTCACCTCCAAAGAGGAAACCACAGCGAGAGTGAAACAAAGAGAAAAGAAAGACATGAGAAAAAAGAGAAAAGGAAAAGAGAAAGATTGCTCAGGTGCCCGGTGTTGCGAAGCCCGTGAATACCTAAAGAAGGTATTCCCCTGGGGGAGAGAGAGCACAAGAAGCCAGGAATAAAGATTTTAAAAGATACAGAAAGTACTACTCGAGAAAGTGCAGCCGAGCTAAAACTAACAGAGATATTTTCAATTTTTTACTTCTAAGTTCAGATCCAGGGATAACTAGCAAACAAATGAAAAGAAAGAAAAAGTTAGAACATCTGCAATGAGAAGGCCTACATATGTTAAGATCTCCATCTAAGGTATCTGGTAGTCAGGTTGGTTGGTTGGTTGTATATGGTTTTATGGCACAAAGTCCCATGAGGGACATGCTGTGCCAAAAAAAGAAACATATAAACTAATAAAAGTTGAAATTAAATAAAATAGCTAAAATATAGGTAAATATGAGACAAATAAAACGTAGAAAAGTTATCTGGATGGGATACCCCATCCAGATGACATAAAAATACAAAGAAAATACTCAGTCATTAAACCAATGAAATAAATTAAAGATTAGATATTAAAATAAAATCCTGCGTGTTTTAAAAGTGTAAAGAGTGCCCCATGAGGTGTTTCCCCCAATAAGGTTTGTCAAGATTGGTAATGAAGAGTTAAAATAAATTCTACATAAGTGCCGGAGGCCCGGACAGTCAGTTAAAACATGATGAATGGCCAGATAATCAAAATGACAATGTGGACACATAGGTGCATCTTCCCGAAGTCAGGATAGTGACAGTGATGATAACTTAGATGATAGTATAGATTAAATATTCTAAAATTTTTACAACACACTATAAAATTAATACTAACGATGTGTTTCGAAGGAATGAATGCTTCTTCTTCAGACAAAAAGTGTGTGCAGTGGGACAGCAGAAACAGTTTTGCTTCTGCAGTCTTGATAGTAATACATACATTTTGCCTGAGGAAGGGGATTCACTCCTTCAAAATGAGTCGCTGATATTCACTTTAAAGTGTGCTTCAGAATCATTAAATTATTAATTGTGTTTGCAACATCAATATTTTTTGCATTTTTAATGCGATATTATGGATGATTTATATAAGACTACCTTAATTTCTTGTTCTCAACTTATTTTTGTACAGAAAAGATTTAAAAAAGCTTTGTAAATTAGTTAATAAATTCATCTATAGCTTATGTAAAAGTTTCAAGTTTTACTATGTAAAGTCTACAAAGTATGTATGATGTGCTTTTTTTGTTCAAAGTAAATTTATTTATTGCCAACTTTGGAGGCTTCTTGTCCCATTGTGAACCGTTTAGTTGATAACATCAGTATCAAAACATCGGACACTCAGGGAAGAAGCAGCTTTATTGGGAAGGAGGAGAATAAAATATTTTGGTCTACATATGTAAAACATAATTAAAATGAAATGAAATGAAATGAATGATTTTAATTTTTTATTTAATAAAGAAAAACGGTACTTTTCTGGTAGCCAGGAGCCAGTGATAATTCGCCAAGCATTGTATATGTGTGTGTCTTATATGACTATATTATCTACACATAATATTACATATATATGTATGTAAGGATCGCACTCCACTCTCGTTTCCTCACATGACGTCTCGTGAATTTTAGGTCCCCCAGGGGAGTACCTTCTTTAGGTATTTATGGGGATTTCGCTTCCCCGGGTTCCCGAGAGCCCTTTCTCTTTTCCTGTCTTTTTCTCTTTTCGGTTGTCTATCCCTTTTTCTTTGTTTCACACTTCTTAATCTTCTCTTTTCAGTTTGTTATCCCTCTTTGTTCTTGTTCATGTCTGAATTTTTTTACTTTCTTTAGTTCAATTTGTTCTTTGTTCTGCTAACATTGTTCTCATTCTTTAGTTTAAAAAAATAAATAAATAAATAAAATAAAAAAAGCTTTAAAAAGACAAAAAATACACCTTGTTTCTAAGTTCTCTTTCACATTACTTTTTCTTTTTACAATAGTGGATTTTTTTTATTTTCACGTGAGACACTCTAGGTGTTGAGGTTTTTTAATCTCATCGCCTCGTTTCTACCTTTTTAGGTTGATCTCGAGTCCCAGGGTGCGAAAATTTTCGAAATTCGGTTCCATGATCGGAGGATTGCATACTTGTATGGTGGCTGTTAGGACCAACACCGGGTGACTGGTGCCTTTCGGCGAAAGGAGCTGTAGGTTGGACAGAGCTGTAAAGGCTTACCTACTGGGTTCCTGATTCCAAAGTGAAAGAACTGGAGAATAGGAAATGTTATTGAGTTTAATCCAATGTTCGAAAAACGTGGAAGTTTGTTGCGATAGTTTTCACCTTTTTGAGACCTGCACCTAAAGTAATGGAAAGAAGAAGGGTCGGTGACCAGGCCCGATGCCTGGCATTTTTTTACCATTCTCTCTCGAATATGGCTACAACTTCAAGGAATAACACATGCGAAGTGGAAGCCGCACAGCAAAATAAAGAGAAGAAAAATATTTCGGGCTCTGGATTGAAAGCCACTTATGATCAAAGCCATGGTAAACTATGCGCTGAGAGAGTTGATGATGACGCTTGAAAGCGGATTCTAAAAATACCAACGCTTTTATAAGTGAAAATTGTAAAACAGAAGAAAGATTCTTTGTTGTAAAACACCAAGAGGGGAGTTTTGATAAAACATCTCCCTTCCTGATTCATAAATCTATCCAGGGTTTAGTGGGTCAACGAAAAACAATAAAAACCTAACATCTGGTAAACTCCTAATACAGGTGAATAATAGCCAGCGAGCAGCCAGCTTAAAGAAATGCACACATTTTGGAACTATTCCGGTCTCTGTGAGTCCACATAGAACACTAAATGCTTCTCGTGGAGTGATTTCCGAACCTGACCTTCTACATGTTTCTGAAGCTGAAATAGTTGAAAATATTAAGGAACAACAAGTGATAGAAGCTAAAAGAATAAAGATCTATCATCGTGATAATCAAATACCTTTCAACCAAGTACATATACCTACTAAGCATATAATCCTGGCTTTTAACTTACCTAATCTCTCCAAATATATAAAAGCTGGATACTTAAATTAATTGTTCTGTCAGACCATATATTCCAAACCCATTGTGTTGTCTTAATTGTCAATGCTTTGGACATTCAAAACATCATGCCATGGTAAAATCACATGTGGTCAGTGCGGTACAGTTGGTCACGAAAGTGCTGACTGTAATGCTCCACCTCACTGCGTAAATTTCAAAAAGGAAACCCATCCTATTCTAAATCTTGTGAACAATGGAAAAAGAAATACAGACAATATGCACAAAAGAAAATATTTCATACCCAGAAGCCAGAAAAATAGTAGAAACCAGGACACCCAAAGTTGGTGTATCATATGCTGCAGCCTTATCAAAAACAGCCCAAAAAACTCATAAAACTATTGCAACCGAAACCGAATTCCCCACTGAAACTAAATGCTAACAAAAGCAAAAAGAAAGCAACCTCTCCAGTATTTCCAGTAAGATAAATGGATCTACACAATCTATTTCTTCTAAACCACATAATACTGTTCCTCCTAAATCATCACAATCAGAAACTTTCTCTTCTAAACCAGCACATTCTAATTTTTCAAAAATTTCACTCACTAAAAGAAACTCAAAATATTACTAAACCACAATCTTTAAAACAAAATCATAGATCTGATGCAGGAAAACATAACCTGCCAACAATTAAACCTACTATTTCATGTGAAAACGACGCCAAAAAAAAAAAATAGTGAACTCGCAAAAAATTAATCGAATCCAAAAAAAGATCTCAAAATAGATGTGAGGATGAAGATGCTGTTGACCTTCATCCTGAATCGGATGCAGAGTTGAACGATGGAGATAATAGTACGTGTTCTACCTCTGACCAAAATGACATAGATAAACATATGTAACAAACCCAAGCATGTCAATATTATTTCATGGAACTGCCGTGGCTATGACAATAAACATAACGAAATCGAAATATTTTATCCGATCATCAACCATTATACTTTGCTCTACAGGAAACTCATCTAAGGCCCAATGAGAAAGCGAAATTACGCAACTATGCTACCTACAGAAAAGATTTTACAGGTAATGAAAGAGCTACTGGTGGAGTGGCTCTGTTCATCTCTCGCAGTTTAGCCCATTCTCATATTTATTTTTAACACAAACTTACAAGCTGTTGCAGTCTGTGTACGTGTTAGACATCTCATTACAATCTGTACCATCTATTTACCAACTAACCAAACTATTCAGCCAGCACATCTTGATGATCTTCTTCTCCCTCTCCACACTCCTTTCATCATTGTTGGAGATTTCAATGCTCATAGCCAACTGTGGGGTAATTCTGACACTAATCAACTTGGTGATACAATAGAGAAATTAATTTCTGACAATGGCTTATGCCTACTCAATAATGATAATCATACTTATTTTCATGAACCAACACGCACCTTTCATGCAACAGATCTCGCATTCTGCTCCCCATCTATCTATCCATATTGGAACTTCTGGGTCTCTAATGACCTGCACAGTAGTGAGCATTTTCCAACTTTTATCTCGCAGACTACTCCTCAAAGAGATTCTAATAATTGCTTTAATAGCTATGTCTATGACAGAGCGAATTGGCCAATTTTCACAGACCTTTCTAAAATCACTAGCGATATGATAGAAGGTGATATTGACGTTGCGCTTGATAATATCACCCATTGTATTATCAATGCTGCAGATATTAGCATTCCTAAATCACTTTCTACCCCAAAGCACAGGAAACCATGGTGGAATGATGAATGTCAAAAGGAAAAAAAATGAACAGAAGCCATGAGGCATCTTTCGCAGGTATCTCAATAATGCTAATTATATTAAATACAAAAAAGCAAAGGCTGACGCTACAAGGGTGTGCCGCAAAAGCCAGCGTGAATCCTGGATGTACCTAATTTCGCACGTACACGCCGCACCTCTGAAAATACATTAAATTTAAAAAAAATCGGCAGCGGCCACCAGCAGCAATGTCGATATCACATGCTCTAACTGTCAAGCCGCCCATCTAGCTTTAGACTTGCAATGCCCGGCCTGTTCAAGCAAATGGAATTTTTTAAATACAAATCCGACAACTATCTGCACATAACAGAAGCTCGTAGATTATATACCAAGACTTCTTAGCCAAAATTTACGCAGAAACTGTTAAACCTGTTATAGAAACAAATCCTAATGCTATATATGTAACTAAAGCTGATTAAGCAAACTTTGAAATTTTTCTTCCAGCATACTCAAGAGTCAATCCTCCAAATTATGCAGCAACAAACTCAGCTTCCATACTTGCAAGTATACGGTTATCACATACATTTTCGTCCTTTATTTTATCAATAAATTTTTTTATTTATTGAGTTTATTGAGAAAATAAAGGACAAAAATATATGTGATAACAGTAAGTATACTTGCAAGTATGGACATCAAATCCCTGTACCCCTTAATCAATGTAAAGGAAATAGAAATCCTCATAAAGCAATTAATTCATAGATAATAACCCAGCACATAACGATGAAATAAGAACAACATTGATTCAAGCATTCATTTCATTACAAATAATAACATCTTTCAATTTAATAGAAAAATCTTTAAGCAAACTGAGGGTGCCCCAATAGGCTCACCCATTTCAGGATTATTAGCAAAACTGAAACTTGGGCCACTTGAAGATGTTATATCTAAATCAGATTTAAAACCTCAGCTATGGCTGCATTATGTTGACGATATATTTTTAATCTGGAATCATGGTATCCCCGCTTTGAATGAGTTTTTAAATGGAGCTAGATTCAAATATACAGCTCCAATTTGAAGTCGAAGAAAGAAGACGTAAAATTAATAAGAAATAATACAACATACAACATTGATAGGAAAATTTACAGGAAACCATGTAATTCAAATAGTACAAATATCCTACAATAGCAATGTCCCATTTAAATACAAATCTGCAGCTTATAAGTTTTATATAAATAGAGCCATAGGATTTTGTATGAGAGAATACATACAAGCAGAATTTCTCACTGTGAAGAAGATTGCAATAGAAAATGGTGCCCCCCCCCCCCCCCCCCAGAAATGGCATTAAAAATAATTTCAAGTTTTACAGTTTCAATTATGTACCTCAGTTATTTGAAACAGTTATGCATTAAAGAAATATAAAATCAACATACCCGCAAAACCATCTGCCAAATTCAAAAATCTTGCACACTGAAAAAATAGACCCAATACCTAACACTGAAACTTCAGGCATATATGTGATACCTTTTACAGACAAAGTAAATCAGAAAGAACTCAAATACATAGGAATGACTACTAGAAAATTTAAAGACAGAAGAAAAGGACATATTACAGACAAAGTATAGCAAGTGCTCTACAGCTCTATCCAGGTTAATCAAAAACAAGATACTGACATAGATTTCAGTAAAGCAAGAATATACTTCAAATTACTACACATCAATAATCAGAGAATCCTTGGAAATTTTAACTCAAAGAAAGAATACTTGCAATGATGTACTGTCCTACAACATACCCAAGATCTGGTATAGAATACTAAATATTTCCAGCGATTTTGAAGCATAATCATATTTCCAACCCACCCCCTCCCCTCCTTTGAAATAGACTTGTCTGCTGCTACTTAAGCAAAGAACTTTCACAAACTTTCACTCCTCTGATTCCCCCCTGCCTGATGACGGCTGTTATTGTGCAGTTGAAAGCGCTTGGGAATTTTAACATCTTTGAATGTTTTTATGCTATAAAGACCTTTTCAGGTATATTTTAGCACCTTTTAAGATCACATATTTTATTTATATACAGCTATAAAACGAATTAAATTATTATTATTTATGTTTACATAAAAAAAAAAAGAAGTCATTGCAAAAAGTCTCCTGATTTCTTTTTAAAAACCTCCTGATTTTTGTGCTATGGAACTTGGCAAATCTGAAATTATTAAAAGCGAGAAAATTTAAAGAATACCCCCAAAGCCTCTTATAGACATTAGCACTCTAGTTTCTTTGCGTTACTAGTGTAGTGTTGTAAGTCTTAGTGTAGTCTTAGGCAAAAACACTTGTATGCTAATGTTAAACCTATGAGAGCATTTCTTTCAGAATTCTCGTTTGAATTTTAATACATACTTTTTTTTTTCCATGTGATACCTGAGGTTGATATCTAATGTTGTGCATTTTTACTTTTTGATTTCGTTTGCATTTTTTCAAATATGAGGTTACTATAAATTTCAGAACCGGTTCCAAACAATTTTCCAAAAATGAAAGTGTCTTAAAAAGAAAAAAAAAAAAAAGTAACCAAACATGAAAAAGTACAAAACATTAGATATTAACCGCAGGTATCCCATGAAAAAAATAAATAAATAAAAGTAATAAAACGCAAGCAAGATATTTGTCAAGAACAATCCCAGGGTTTTAACATTATCTTGCTAACGCAGTCTCTTAATTCATACCACTGTGATTCTAAACGCTTCAATTGTAATACTACAGCTATCATAAAACCTGATTATAATGAAATCTGGTTTTAGATGAAAAAATTATATATTTTTTTACAGAAAGAAAAACAACTATTAAAACTGTTAAGATGGAAACCTGTATAAAGCTGAATTATTTTTCAGTTCCTTTTTGATTCCGGTTTCACGGTTTCAGTGAGTCAATACTTGACGAAGCTGATTGTATAGTACAGTAACATTATGTATTTTATGATTGCATATTTAAAATTTTAAAATAAGTCAGCTATTAGAAACTTAGTAAAATTCTCTTTGTAAATTTTCTTTGATGAGGGGGGGGGGGGATCGATGTTTGGCCCAGTCACAAAAAAGGCTAGTTTTGGCCCTGGAACTTCCATTGTCAGAAGCTTAAGTTGCAATTACCAGTATTTTACTGTTTTCATATTATCTAAGAAATAAATATATATATATATTATTCTTTTTATTTCTATGTGTTTGCTTGTATAATGTGTTTTTTTTTTAGAGTCTAAGTTCTTTTAAAACTGCAATAAGGGTTAAATGTAGACGAATATTACGCTTTATGTTGTATTTGATTCGCAATATTGAGTAATAATTTAGCTGAAAGTGAATTTATCTAAAGAAAGATAACTCATCTAGTATTGGAGTGAGGATTCTCTCAACAAAATTATGGTGATCTTACCATTTCTATTTTTTTTTTTACATTGTATCTATATATCATGTTTGGATTTTTATTTCTGTGTAATATATATGTGTTTAAAAACTAAGTATCTTATATCTGTATATTATACATCTCTATATAATAAAAGTCAGTGTAACGCTGGACGGGGCGAATCCATCAATCTTACCAGTCTCCCAGGAAGAGACTCAAGGGGTAAAGGATCCATTCTCCCATTGGTTGACAAGAAACAAGAATCCCGCGATTACTTCTCAAGGTTACAAGTCCTGATAATTGAGCAGTGATAGGCACTTCTTCCTAACAAATCAGTGCAAGGCACATTGCATTACACCACCAAAATAAATCGCCAAGTGTCACTTGAGATTATTTCAAGTATTAAGTTGCAATCATATTAAATTTTCTTTGCGACATGTAAGGAATTTTAATTTATTTCTCATATAAAGTGATTCACGGAAAACAATGATATGGTATTTTTAAAAATATCCTTTTTTTTTCCTGCAAAAAATTGATAAAACTGACTTTCTTTTAAAAAAGTAATAAATTTAAATATTTTAGGCTTATTATTTTGTAACTTATTTTTAAATTACATATTACTTATATTTTCCTTTTCTATATACAGGTGTATGTAAATTTAAACTTAAAAAAAAAAAAAAAAAAATCAAACATATTCCATATTTTAAAAGTAAAAAATTAATATTTATACGAAAAGTAAAATTAATAATTTTTGATTTATAGCTTTGCATCAGGAGGACAGAAGCTTAGGGGATTAGACCCCCCCCCCCCCCTCCTGAAATAATATCCTGGCATTTTGTAACTTATTTTTAAATTACACATTACTTATATTTTCCTTTTCTATATACAGGTGTATGTAAATTTAAACTTAAAAAAAAAATCAAACATATTCCATATTTTAAAAGTAAAAAATTAATATTTATACGAAAAGTAAAATTAATAATTTTTGATTTATAGCTTTCCATCAGGAGGACAGAAGCTTGGGGGATTTGACGGTTGGGATTCAACCCGAGATACTTATTTATTAATCAATATATATATTAAAAAAAATTGGAGGGGGGGGGGGGGGGTAAACGATAAAATACAATTTCAAAGTGTTATTAAAAAAAAATAGTATTATTTCAATAGTTGCAGCAGACTTTTTTAATTACGCACTTTTATTGCATATTTATTAAATTTTTGTTTTATTAAGAAATCTTAATTTTGTTATAGTAGTATTTTATACGGAAAACCTGGTTTACTCAGAAATATTGTAAATGCTAATTGTGTGTTTATTAGAACATAAACTAGCCAAACTTTGCTCATCTAAATGCTTCCATATTGTCAATTATTTTTTAGTGAAAAACACAATTTTTACCCACCGTCCTAGGACGGGCATTTACACTAGTATATGAAGAGTTGCTACAGTAATAGAATATCAACTGTAATATATAATTTATGTTAATTCATTTCGGAAATCTTTTCTGATAATTCACTCTTTTACATTTCTAAGAATTCTTGCTGAGATATTATCCTAAACTACTTTCTCAAACAGTTCTGCGATTTGTTTCAATGTTTATTATTTATTAGAACTGATTAAATGTAAAATTTGTGTATATATATGTCTAAATCATACTACATAATAAAGCGCTATACGTCCTAAGAAAAGGAAAGTTATCAATGCTGAGAGTCGAGAATTACATACATACAGTGAAGAAGAATGTATTGCGTGACCACACCTATGCATATATGTCACATAAACAAAACATATATAGTCTTAAATCCAAAATATTGAAGATTAAAATAAAGTATAAAATGGTTTATCAGAATAAGTGCAGGAAAGAATAGAAGATTTTCCAGTTGACTCCCTAATAACGGAAATAAGAGAAAACAAATATATGATCCTTCCTGAAACAGAAGAAATAATGAAAAGTAATTTTGATGGCTTGGCTCTTCAAACCATAAAAAATGAAAACAAAAAACAGAGCAAGGAAAAAGCCAATTTACAATAAAACTATTAAAGCATTTGTCATCGCGTTGCATTATCTTTCAGCCTGCGCATATAAATTTTTAAGCAAACATTTTTAATTGCCTTCTGAAAGCATGATATTGGAGCTCCAATTTAAAAATTGAGCCTGGGTTTACTGAACAAGTATCTCTCTATTCTAAAAAAAAGTAACTACCGCTGTCACGGCTGCTGGTTTTGAATTTTTTGTGACCGGAGGTCTTTCTTCGTTAATATTAAGCAAAATATTGCATACAAAAATACGAAAATCGGTGGAATTATAGAGAAATGTCTGATAAACACGCTGATGTAGACAGTTTTCAAATCGAAGAAATATTTAAAGAGATATTTAATGCTAAAGTTGGACAAAATCGTTCCATTAAAAAAGTTTTATAGCAGCAAAAACTGTACATCGGAATTCAATCATTTTTAGATCATTTTATGCGTCAGAATTTCCCAGTATGCAGACTGCACTCAGTTTATTAATTTGACTCATTTTTTGAGGTTTTATTTCTATTTTAAATTTAAATTTTCAGCATTTCGAGATTTTTTTTACACATTTTAGAAATTGGTATTAATTTAAACTGTTGCCAACTGTATAAACAGCGCAAATAATAATATTTGCTTCAAATTAAAAATTTATTTTACATGTGACTATTATAAACAAGAAATATAAAAAGCAGGAACTCATTGAAAATTATCATAAAAACCATATTACACGTGAATTTTAAAAGTGAAAGATTGGTTGGTTGGTTGGTTGGGGTTTTATGGCGCAAAGTCCCAGTAGGGACATGCTGCGCCAAGACAAAGTCAAAATGTAAAAATGTATATATCCAAAAAAACGATTAAAAGAAGAATAAACAAAACGGTGATAAAAACAAAAAAATTAATGAAAACAGTAATATGTATATCTAAAACCGTTTAAAAGAATCAAAGGTTCATAGTTAAAAGTCAAGCGTATTATAATTAAAAACTGTGGAGTTATTAAATTAATAACTGTTAAAATACACAAAGTTTAAAAGGATGTACAAATACTAAATGAAAACAAGGTTAAAATCACATGAGTAAAAAACAATGTAAAATCAGTTAGGTAAAAATTCCTCTAAAACTGTATTTCCTTCATCACCACTTGATTCATAAGAGTCGGATTCCATTGCTTCATCGACATAGTGCTGCAGTTGTTTTGGGTCCTTTAAATTTGAGACAGACGGATTTAAACAGCTGTTCTTGTTCTTTTTCTTCACAGTGGACTCTTTCTGAAGGCAAATTTTTTTGCTTGGTTTCACTGTTTGATTAGTATCAGGTTTCTGTGATGTTTTTTTAGATTTAACAGCCTTAGTATCAGTCTGGAGTTCAGATGATTTTTTTGATTGAACTGGTTTGGATGACTTTTTGGATTGAACTGGGCCGGATGACTTTTTGGATTGAACTGGGTCAGATGACTTTTTGGATTGAACTGCAGGTTTTTGTGATTGACTAGTTTGATATACTATAGTAACAGGTTCTGAGGATGGTAGCCAACGTTCTAATAATGGGGTTGCATAACATTTAGAACCACAGCAGACATCACGAGTTTGTATCTTTGTGGTGCTGAGTGGTACTGTCATAGGTGAGTTATTTAGTGGAACGGAAGGTTCGGTCTGGGTGCTTATGTGCCTTACAGATTTTGGTTGTTGTTTGAGTAGACTAGAGTAGGAGACTCCGACTGACGGAGTCCTGGATTCAACAACTTTGCGGGCTTCAGGATAGGAGAGATTTTGAGTTACTTTAACAGAAATGATTTCTTTTTCACGTACCCAATTAAGACAAGAACGGGAGTTAAAAGTGAAAGAATGTTGTAAAATAATAAATTCATTAACATGCGTTAGAAGTCTTAAATAGGAGAAATTACGTCACATTTACGTCACATTACACATTACGTAAAATGAACAAAAAATAATATTGCAAAACAGTTTAAATTTAAAAATTGCGCGAGACATTTGTGTAATATTTTAAGATGATATTTTCAACTATATTTATTAGGATAGCGCAAATAATATTTCATTTCTAACAAAATTATTTTCACGTGAATAGTAAAAGTAGAAAGAAAAGTTTAGTGAAAATTACGTCAGATTATAAACGATACATTTAAAGTGTCATTAAAATAAAACTTTCTTTTCGCTTTGCTAAAAAATACCGGGAGGCAAAGACTCTGTTTATTTAATTCATTTTATATTAGCTGATTTTGAAATGTCAACTGATTTTATTTAATCGAAGACGGAAACAGCCATTGTATCATTTAACAGCCGCTGATTTGGCTTTTAAATTCCCCAATCAAAGAGAAATGAATAGAAACCCGTTTATAGGGAGATCGCCACTGTTTTTAAACTTATAATTCAATCTTCCGAAATATTTTTTAAGCCGATCAAGTTAGCGTGCTTTTAGAGTCTGCGGTGTCTGAACGGGGGTTGACGAGAGTAGCTCGTAGGGGGCAGCGCCCTCTAGTTTAATAAATTAAATAAACTTGTTCATGATAAAAACACAATGTTCTCTTATTATAGATGAAGCATCCCATTCGAGAAGGAATAATTTATGGTCATTCACAAAAATGTTACATTGGCTTTGTAGATTTTAGTCAAGGTAATCCAGATGGAGAGCTCCTATTAGCCTCAGATGTACTTGTATTGATGCGTGTATGTTTGAAAAAGCATTCTAAACATCCTGTGAGTTCTTTTTTTACAAGAAAAACAGACTGTAATATGCTCACAGAGATTGTAAAACCGTGTATTTGCAAACTGCATGATGTACGCATGCAAGTGAAAGCCATTGTCTTTGATGGATTACTTACAAACTCATGCATGGCAGAGAAGTTAGGAGAAAAGCTCCTTCACGGTGAAATTATTCCCATGTTTTTAAATCCAGCTAATCAAGAAAAATGTTATGTCATGTATGATGCCAGCCATATGATAAAATTACTTAGAAATGTATTATATCATTAAAAAAAATTCTACAAACATTATGCTCATAATCCCAATGATTGGACATTTACAGAAAAGCTATATGAGCTGCAACGTTCAGAGGACTTACATCCAGGTAAAAAATCGACGAAAAGGCATATTGAATGGCTTCACTGGGGAGTCTTTGTTAAAAACCGGGTAAAATAAATTCAAACTCTTTCCAATGCTGAATCATGGAGACATATACCTGGGGATTACAATCCTGCGGATTTACCTTCAAGGGAATGTTCAGTCAAAGCTTATTTAAAATCCAAGTGGTGGTTGGGACCCTCATGGTTAAGACAAGATGAAAAAGATTGGTCCAGATCTGAAGTGCAAATAGATAAAGTTTCAAAATAAAAACGGAAAGGGCTTAGTTTATTTTCCACACATCTTTTTACTGAAGCTGAGGAAAAATGACAGAGTAGAAAGTTTTCAAAATATTCTCAGATACTAAGAATGATTGCTTGGATACTCCGCTTTGTCAACAACTCACTTAACCAAATAAAAAGATAAGGAAAATAAAGGACAATTACCAATAAGTGAATTAGAAATTGCAGAAAAGAAACTAGTAAAAATAATTCAAGACCATTTTAGGGAAAGCATTTTAAAAAAGCAGATTTCTTTTCTTTCCAATCTAGGGGCAATTCTTGTCTGACAGTTGTCCGAATTTGCATGGACAAATCGTTCGCAACATAAATCTGAAACACCAATTGGAACCACCTTTGAAATTAACTAGTCCCATATTAGCAGCCAAACTTCTAGCATGGAATCGAATCTGAACTGTCAAAATTGGAATGCCTTTTACTGCGTTGTTCCTTAAGCCACTTGGCTAAATTACTTTCAAGAATTTGCCAGGCAACAACGCCACTCCTTCATGCTCTCTGAGCTTTGGGTACTTTCTCCAGCACAGATTTATCCGATCTCCATCATCGAACACAACGTTCATCCACTTCAAATTCTCTCCCCGCAGCACGATTACTGATGCTCTCAGCTTTATGAATAGCTGAAAGCTTAAATGCAGCGATGTAACTTTTTAGCTTCTTGGGAGCCATTTTACTATTTTAAAAAAAAATCAAAATTTGTAAATTGCAGATGTCAGGAGGACACTTATAGTATAGAGGAGGACACTTATAGTATAATAAAATAATTCTAAGTTTCTAAGAACAAAAATGAAATGTTTAAGAATTGTGCAATCAGAGGCAGGCGCAACTGTATTCGGCCAATATGTGTTAGGGGTTAGCACTAGTACTAACTCCCCAATTCTAAAACATGTGACACTAATTAAAAACTTTAAGCAGAGTTCGCAGATAAGCAGATCTGAGGATTTATTTGAATATATGTAAATGAACGGGAAAATGTAGCATGTAAAAATATCTTCTATTAGGCATCTGTAAATAGTAACTGAAGAAAGGAATGTTAAAAGTTCAGCAAAGTCATTAAAAACTCATGTAGATTCCATAGCACAAATCTATTTTATTCTTTCTATATTTTCACATTAAAAGTTATCAGTTAGTTTATTTATGATTTATTTTGAAGAACTATTTTAACAGAAGATGAACGATAAACTGTTTCACAAGCATATCAGATATTTAACTACCGTATTTACTCGTGTATAACGTGCACTTGTTTTGCAAAAATTTAGAGCAAAGACCCTATGTGCACGTTATACACTGAATAATTTTTTACTGCTTTATGTAATCACCCGATATACCATGGGCGTACCCAAGGGGGGGGGGGGGGTGATGGGGCTACAGCCCCCTCCCCCCCCTTGAAATTTTCGAAATTGATACGAAATAATTGCTGATTTTTTTTTTTCTTTTTTGGAAATTTTTTTCATTTTTTTCTATCAAACAGTAGAATAGCCATTCTCATTAGTCCCATATTAGTCCACATTGACTCCAACGAAGAGAAAAGGGGCTGATAGAGGTTACAGCCCCCTCCTCTCGAAATATTCGAAAGTTAAATGAAAACAGTGTTTTTTCCCTACTTTTTTGGACAAATCTGTACCCTTTTTCTTCTGTCATACAGCGAAATAGTCATTTTAGTTAATCCCATATTAGTCCACATTAACATCACAGCATGCTCAAAGATGGGGAGGGGGCTGATGGAATTACAGCCCCCTAATCTCGAAATAGTTGAAAATGAAATGAAAAAATAGTGTTGATTTTTTTTTCTTTCTGCTTGAGATAAATTTGCATTTTTCTCCTATCATTCAACAGACTTCCTTCCTTTTAGTTCCATATTAGAGCACAGAAACACTACATTATACCCAAAGAGATGAAAGTGGCAAATTGGGTTACAGCCCCCTCCCAAAATAGTCGAAAATGAAATGAAAAAATGCTTATTTTTTTTTTTCTTTTTGTTTGAGATAAAATTTGTAATTTCATTTTCTGTAATCCTTACTTTTTTAGATAAATCTGCAATTTTTTCTTCTGTCATACAGTGAAATAGCCATTCTTGTTAGTGACAGGGTTCATACTCATTTTCCCCCAAAAAATCCCCTGACAATCCCCTGATGTATTTTTCCGGATGAATGATTTTTCCATGTCGAAACTTAACGACATTTTTAAAAATCAGTATCATGTCCTAACCTACCCCGAAAAATAATAAATAAAGAGGCAATCAGTAAAAGTAAAGATTATACATTAGATATAAAATACAATTTATATATTTTTTCTAATTACCTAAGTTGTATTATGTATTATCTGTAAAAATTCATCCACAAATCTGCTGAATCACAAGCACGCTAACATATCTCAAAAACGAAAATTTTATAAACGTCTTGCATTATGTACACTAATAATAAAATGCTTCAAAATCAAACAAATGCTTAATTTAATAAGATATTGTCATTTAAGAAAATCCTTTATAAATGGGAAAATTGGTTTTCATCAAGTAAAGTGTTTTTAGTAATGATAAGTCAAAATTTTTAGAATGCTGTTTTCCCCTTTTAATAAAATGCTATAAAGTTAAATAAAGCAAACTGCATATTTCTGATCATTACATTAACATGATTACACATAATGATTTTTATGTTTTACTGACTTTTCTAGCTCATAACTAAAACTAAGCTTAATCAGTTAAAAATCCTTCTCAAAAATTTTCTTTTTTATACTTTCTAATTTATTATAAATTTTGTAAAAGTGTAAAGTTGAAGACAAAATTAACAAGAAACCTTTTTCTGCACACAATAGAGGAAAAAATGAAATCTGGCAAGTGTTTCAAGTTTTTAATATAAAAAATTAAATAAGTTTAATAGATTAGTTTTAAATTTCAAAGTTTTCAATACCTTTTTATCTGAAAATTAATCTTTACAGAAAAAAAAAAAATCATTGAAAAAAATTGACTCCTAAACCCTATGAGATTAAAGAAAACCTTTTCTGAACCTTCTTTTCCGGCAGAAACGACAGCGAAACTTGTAAGGATCAGTTTTAACACATTCAACCCAAAACGCAAATTCTGGATTCACATTTTTATCCGTCCAGTCTACATTGAAAACAGTTTTGGCTGAGTTCATATTGATATGAAAAAAAAATTTCACAATAAAATATTTTCATAATTTGAAATTACAAATATCAAAAATCCAATACTGACGAATTCATAAATGAACGTTTATCCTTTTACGTCCATTTAATAATGCATTTGAGTTAATCGATATTTGACTTTCTGTCTACTTCAAGATATATTTCATTTTAAACTATATTTCTACAAACAATCGCGAGATAATACACATAATATTCTCTATTTACATCCACCGAGACATCCACGATCCGCACACTTTACAATCATGCAATCATATCCATGGAGGATATAGATGGAGATGCAGTATGCCGTAAAAAAGGTTTGCAATATGAAACCATGTATCGCTCAAATTTAAATGTTCACAGTAGGCCCAAACAAAACAAGTACCTGGAACAGGGACCGAATTCTTTGACATCACCCGAGCATTTTTTTCTCTAAATAAAAGTGATCTGCTTATTTTTAAGCATTCTAAAGCAGCGTTCCATTGTATTATGAATTAAAAACTGTATTACCAAAAGTTTTTTTTGTGAAAGAACGTGCTCATGTTTGGGCCTACTGTAGCGGATTTTAGGGTTACTTTTTTGGCGTTGCCCCCAGCCAACTTACTGCATCTCCATCTATCTCTTTCATTATGGATCATATCGTTTTCAAAACAAATTTGAAGCTGTTGTCAAATTTAGATTTCATGAATGAAGAATAAGTTAACCATGAAGAAAAAAATCTTTCTCCTAGAGTGCTTGGCAGTGTTGAAAGCGTGTCGGTTTTTGAGTGGATGTCGCCGGACGTTAGAAGGCGTGGCTAGTTTCCAATTCGATGTCTCATGAGGTTTGAAGTAAAGGTCAAAATTAGCACTAGCCACCGGCCACAGGGCCAGTAAATGAAAAAAAGTGGCTAGTGAAAAATTGTCTGTCAGCGGCCACCTTCCGGCCACTTTTTTACAAGGAGATAATAAAATATTCTTGCATTTCATCAAGGATTCTATTTTTTTGGTTCTAATATATTTATATTAACAAATTTATTTGGTCTACTCAGTTTTAGATTAATACTTATAGAAATTTTACTGTAGGCATTTTGAAATAAAAAAAGTGGCCGTTAGTTAAAAGAAAGTGGCCACTTAAAAAATTACTCCTACCGGCCAGTGGCCGCTAATGAAATTTCCCAATTTTGACCTATAGTTTGAAGGTGGATCTTAGTTCAATTGCATTATGACATCACAAAGCATGTGAATAGCAGAGAGTACCCTTATTTCCCAGAGTAGACGATCATTTCGCCAAGTTTCCCCAGGTTTTTGGTATTTTATGGATTATCCCCTGAGATTCCCCTGATTTTTAAGACCTGAATTTCATCCCCTGATTTTCCCAGGAATCCCATATTCCCCTGATGAGTATGAACCCTGTAGTGCCATGTTAGTCCACATTGCCATCACAGCATACCGAAAGAAGGGGAGGGGGCTGATGGGATTACAGCCCCTTCCTCCAAAATAGTCGAAAATGAAATGAAAAAAATAGTGCTTTTTCCCCCTTCTGTTTGAGTTAATTTGTAGTATTTTCCCCCTATCATTCAACAAACTAGCCGCTCTCTTCTCTTTAGTTTCATATTTGTGCACAGTGACACCACATTATACCCAAAGAAGTGGAATGGGGTTACAGCTGCCTCCCAAAATAGTCGAAATTGAAATTTAAAAAAAATGTTGATTTTTGTTTCTTTTTGTTTGAGATAAATTTGCAACTTTGTTTTCTGCAATATAACGAACTAGACATTCTGGTTAGATCCATATCAGCACACATTTACACCACAGTATACCCAAAGAGGGGAAGGTCCTGATGGGGTTACAGCCCCCCATTCAAAATAGTCGAAATGAAATGAAAAAGGGGCTGATTTTTTTTCTTATTGTTTGAGATAAATTTGTAATTTAGATTTCTATTTTACCGCGGATTAGCCATTCTCGTTAGTCCCATGTCCACATAGACACCACAGCATACCCAAAGAAGGTGAAGGAGGCTTTATTTTCGGTGGTGGGGAGAACAATTTTATAGATTTTAAACTACTATGACTTTCTTTTAATTGAAAGTATATAAAAAACCCCATTAACGCTTTTCAACTTATTTCGATGTGGGGCGGTCTCAGAATCGGGATCGTGCTTGTAACCCAACGGGTGATTCTGAGTGGAAAAAAAAATTCTGAAATTCACAGGAAATTTTCTGTAAGGTTACAGCAGAGGGAGGAGTCCCTTCCCGGCGCAAATTATTTCTGTTGCTTTTTGGGTTAACACTGTTTTCATTTCAGGTCGATTTCAGGCTGAGTGTAGATTCCTGCAAGTTCGGTTCGGGTTAACCAGACTTTTAAAAAGTTAGTTCAGCATATTACCTCAGTTTAAAAACTATACCTATAATCAGGGGTGGGGAATGTTTAGAAAATCTTACTCGCCAAGGATTTACTCTACCAGCCAACAAGACTTAAGGTACAGTATAAGATAAATAAGAGAATGTTTTTTATAAGGTAGAACTTATTACCATGTTTACATTGTGGTAAATTTGAAAAATATAGCCAACAATTAAAATAAAAAAGTTTTTGGCATATCTTCTACTGTCTTCAGTTTTTCAAAGATTGCCTAAAAATTCACTCGCCCTGTCAGGAAATCTACTCGCCAGTGGGGAGTAAAATGATGTATTTCCCCATCCCTGCCTATAATAATAAAATATGTTTATTATTATGTTTTATTGTTATGTTTGTATGTGTGCTGTTTCCTAATGAGACCGCTGTGTTTTTTCCACGATCCTTTGATAAAATTCAGGTTTTATCACAATCCTTTGGCGAAATTCTCACTTTTTCTGCAGTCCTTTCACGAAATCCGCATTTTTCCGCGGTCCTTTGACGAAATTCGCGTTTTTGGGATGCTTTCACGAGGTTTGCTTTTTCTACGCGGCCCTTTGCCGGAATACGTGCTTTTTCCCCGATCCTTTGTCGAATTTCGAGTTTTTTCTCGCGGCCTTTAGACAAAATTCGCGTTTTTTCATCGGCCCTTGACAGAAATTCGCATTTTTCCGATATTTGGACAAAATTCGCGTTTTTTCGCTGCCTTTTGTTGGAATACACGTTTTTTTACCCGATCCTCTGTCGAAATTTCCATTTTTCCCGTGGCTTTTTGACAAAATTCAACTTTTTTCTGTGACCCTTTGACAAAATTCGCGTTTTTTCCGCAGCCCTTTGACGATATTTGCGTTTTTTCCGCGATCCTTTTTCGAAATTTGCTTTTAAAACGGCCTTTGCGTTTTCCGCAGCCCTTTGATGAAATTCACGTTTTTTATGTGATGCTTTGAGATTCGCTTTTTCTAGGCGGCCTTTGTCGGAACACGTACTTTTCGCATTTTTTCCGCAGGCGAAATTTGCATTTTTTCTATAGGTCTTTGACGAAATTTGCTGTTTTTTCTGATTTTCTGTCGAAATTCGGGTTTTTCTGCGGCCCTTCAATGGAATAAGAGTCTTTTTCGCGATTCTTTGCCGAATTTCGCGTCCCCCCCCCGGCTTTTAGACGAAATTCGCGTTTTTCCGTGGCCCATTTGAAGGAATACTTTTTTTTTGCGATCCTTTGTCAAAATTTGCATTTTTCTACGACTTTTTGACGAAATTCGCGTTTTATTCACGATTCTTTGTCGAAATTTACACTCTTTCCTCGTCTTTTTCACGAAATACGCATATTTTTACGACCCTTTCACGAAATTCTTGTTTTTTTTGTTATCCTTTGATGAAATTTGCGTTTTCTCCGCGGCCCTTTGACGGAATATGTTTTTTCGAGATCATTTGTCGAAATTCACGTTTTTTCCGCGATCCCTTGATGAACTTCACTTTTTTCTGCAGTCATTCGGCGAAATTCACGTTTTTTCAATGGCCATTAGACGAAATTCGCGTTTCCTCGCTGTCATTAGACGAAATTTGAGTTTCCTCCGCGATCATTTGACGAAATTCGTGTTTTCTCCCCGATCCATTTACAAAATTTGATTTGTTTGCGATATTATGACCGATTTTTTTACATTTTTGGAACGTCATGCCTTAAATTTTCAGAACAGAATCACCTCTTTCCCCCTCTGGCTGCGCCCCCTCCCATTATTGTCAAAAATGATTTCCGTTTACAACAAAATTCAATGTGTTACATAAGATATGGAACGTTATAGAAATTTAAGTCAGCCCCCCCACCCCCACCCCCGAAATAAAATCCTGGGTACGCCACTGCGATATACATATGAATCAAAATATGTATCAAAGAAGAAATTAATACTGGAAAAATCTTACTTAATAGAAATATTGCTGCATCTTTATTTCACTCCCTGCACTTTGTTAGCAGTGCTAGTAACATTATTTAAATGCTAATTAACAATTCTCATTGCTGCTACTGCTCTTGTCCTCGTCATGACTGACACAGTCATTGTCCTCGTAAAATATATCATCTACAGTTCCATCCATCTGATTGGAAATTCTAGTCACTTTGAAGGCCTGTATTATCATCTCGGGTGAGATGGAATTCCAAGCTTCACATATTCACCCACATACAGTTTGGAGTGACACACGCTTCATTCTTCCGCTTGGAGTGATGTTGTGATCTGTTGTTATCATCCATAAATTGTAGGGCCCCACCAGTGGCTGAGAGGTTCTGCTCTCGAAGCTGGTAGACGGGAGGTGCTGAGTTCAATCCCAATCTCGCCCGTCGACCTAATCGTTCGGAGTTTTCGTGGTTTTCTTCGAGTCATGGATTTCCATGCATAAATACAGGTTAGGTTCCCTTAGAAAGACCCCCCACGAAGGGCACTTCCCCCTTGGGCCTATATCCTAAGTGTAGATAATCGGCCGTCAAAAATCAACCAAATCAACCAACCATAAATTGTAGGCATGCCGAAATGCAATCTGAAATGGTCGGCTGATGACAACATCTAAGGACTGCAGCACTTTAGTCATCACACCTGGTATCACAACCAAATCACTTGAGTGACGAATTTTCGCTTTTACTCCAGGCGTCGTGTGTCCACGGAAGCTGTCCAGGACCAGCATCGATGGCTGAAGTAAAGCACCTAGTCGAAGTTCCCATACATTGCCAATCCAATCTTTTATCAGCTCATCCGTCATCCACCCTTTTTCCTGTGCTCTTGCAATTATGCCCACTGGAAAAGATTCTTTTGGGATAGTTTTATGTTTAAAAATCAAATATGGTGTCAACTGGCAGTAGTGAGCAGTAATGGGCAGCATAACTGTGCGTCGTTGCTTGTCTGTTCCTGTTGTGCACACTTGAACGCTGCTATCTCCAACGGTATGAACGGTTGGGGCTTCTGGAATATCAAACCATAATGGAGTTTGATCAGCATTGCCGATTTGCGTCATCTGATATCCCTTTTGTTTTCGTAGCCTTTTAACGTACTGGAAGAGCTTGGTACGATGTTCTTCACATTCTTCTGACAGCTTCTGAAAGAGCGTTGTTTTTCACCTGATAGATAGTCTGTTACGGATCATAAAGCACCTAGTCATAACCACCCTTGAAATCTTCTCTTTGAATATTCATTTTCCTGACTATTTTACAGGCCTCGAACATCAACAGTTCCGTCGAAACTGAGTACCCTGAACGCCACAAATTCGTTACATGAGTTAAAAGCAGCCGCTCCACTTACGGACGTTTGCACAATTCCCCCCCCCCCCCCCCCCCAAAAAAAAACACGTTTTTTGGATGGTACTTTTTCAGCTTTCTACCATATTCTGCCACTGTTGCACACTTGACTCAACAACTCCAATTTTTCGACATAAGCACAGTTGCCATTTTCTTTCGCTTACTGAACTATTTACAATTTAAATTGTCACAGTAGAACTACATCAATTCACCATCTTACTCCAATGTTGTCAAAAGACGTTCTCAAGTATTTCGTTAAGCGAATGTCGTCACCATAGCATACTTCACTCACTCCTACCCCTCGTCACTTACTTCCTCACACACTCCCTCCCTAACCCGAAGTCTTAAACTAGATTTTCGCCTTCTTTCCTGGGCTGATGTAACATTTGTTTCGACTTTCTTTACTGAAATTCATTTGGTCATTCATTCCCTTGCATGTCAAATTTATGGTGCACGTTATACACGAGATTAAAAAAATTCTCCATTTTGCCTTGTAAATATGGGTGCGCAGTATACACGAGTAAATACGGTATTTCATTAGAAGCCATGAAAATTAAAGATTAAAATATCTGAACTTAAAAATGATGATGATTAAAAGTAAAACAAAACTATAATAAGCTGCACACTTGAATAATTACCACGAAGTCAAAACAGCATCTCAAGAACAAACAAAGTTGTTCTCGTATCGAGAACCTTAGCTTAAAAGCAAGTTGTGTCTTTCCCTCCGAAAGAGACAGCTTAAATACGGTAGCAAGCTCGGCACATGCCGATACACCCACTCACTAGAATGATCTACGGCATCGTAATTCGCCGATAGCAGATTACGTCAACTAATTCATTCATAACTTTCTCTGCCGCCATCTATCGAAGGAAAAACTAACCGCGTAACCTGATCTCCTGAATTGAACTATAACGCGTTGCTATCGTAACTATCCGAGATTTGTAAACAAAAGTACGAAGTTTTAAAAACGAACTGTAACTCAAAGAAACTGATAAAGATGGATGATTAACTAAAGGATAAATGGATTAACGCAAGATAAAGGTAAGTTTACTTCCAGAATGTTTTATATTTAAATAAAGTTACTTTGATAAATAAAGATATGATAACTTAAAGACTGCGTAGAGGCATTGAGACTAGGGAAATAGGCTTGTTATAATTTCCTAACAATAGGAACAAGGCGCAGTCTGAGGTCAGCTTCCTCCCTCCTCCTAGGAGAATTCTCGCGTATTCTAGTTCTTTCCAGCGATGACTCGAAAATAACATAACACATTATCCATCAAAAGCTGATTATATACAAACATCTGGATTTCAGAGACGTTTTCTAATATTTTGGAACCAATTCGAGAGCATGTGACAGTTGATCAAAGGTGAAAAAATGGTGCAATAATAATAATAAAAACAAGTGTCATAAGATATTGCGATTATGGGAAAATATTGGAACAACTTACGTATTCGCCCGGAGTCCGCCATCTCTTTTCTTTGTGATCATTGCCGATTTAAAATTTCTTCATTTGGATTTATTTATTTATTTTTGTTGTTGTTTACGTTTAAAATCTAAATTTTCAAAAATTAAGCATAAAGTGGTTATATATGACCAACAAATAAACAAGATGGCGGACTCCGGGCAAATACGCAAGTTGTTCCGGGGGAAAAAAAAAAAAATCATCGTACCCGCCTCCCTACCGTAAGAGCTGCACTTACGATATTTTATACTTTTAAAGTCGTATGCGCCGCGGCTCATATGCCTGAAAATACGGTAATACACTAACAAGACGTAGCTATAATATTTTATTTCCTGGGTACCTAGGCACATGGGTGTTTCTGGAAATGAGATAGCTGATGAGGCAGCTAAACTTGAACCCGTTTTTTCATAAAATTCCATTTTCAGACGTTAAACTACTAATACAACATTTTATTCAGAATGGATGGCAAAAAAGGTGGGAATTAAAACTTAATAATAAACTGAATCATATCAAACCAACGATCATGACCTGGCTTCCAAGTTATCCAAGGAAAACTGATGTTCTTCTGACTCGTCTGAGAATTGGACATTCAAGAATCACCCGCAAACATCTTTTACTACGGAAGAATGCACCCATGTGTCCTTATTGTCACTTTGATATCCTGAACATTCGTCATCTTATACCTGATTGTCCAGGCCTACGACACTTAAGTAGAATTTATTTTAATTTTTCTACACCAACATTGACAAACCTCATTGGGGAAACACCTCATGGGGCACTCTAATTTTTTAAAACATGCTGATTTTTATTTTGAGATTCAACTGATTATTTGCTTCATTGGTTTTACATTTATCATTCTTATTTTTTTTTTCTTTGCACTTCTACATTTTTTGTTCCCATTGAATTAACACTTTTTATTGAAATACTTTTAATTTTTTAATTTTCTACAGTCTGACTACATCTGGATAGGATACCCCATCCAGATTGCTTTTGTCATTGGTCTTTCTGTTTTATGTTCTTTATCTTATCTTATTTTGACATTGAGATTAAAACAATCTTGGTGTTTTCAGTATATTTTGGTGCAAGCATGTCCCTTAAGAGATTTTGGGCCATAAAACTCCAATCAACCTACCAGAAAGGACCTTGTCAATGAAAAACAAATATTGTAAATAGAGAGTTTCAACCATACAAGAACCGACAGATATGAGTAGTATATATTCGCGGTTATATCTAGATCACTTCAGTGTGGCTGATCTTTCCATTCTCGCTGGCCTCTCTTTAGTGGCTAGACTGGCTATGCTTCATCTACCTGACTGTTTATTTATCTTTAACAAGTGCGTTTATACTTGGATCTCTGTGTGGGTGTTGGAGGAATCAACTCAGCTATATTAAACTAGTCCAAATTGGATAAAATAGAATAGATGCGTATTGTATGCGGTTGATTGAATTGAAAATAATCAATATAACGAAAGGAAATTCTATTGATTGGATCAAATGGTTTTGATGATACTAAATAAGGAGAGACAATGATGCTTAATCAAACATAATAAAATAATTGTGAATATGAAGGAGTGTTGAACCCAAGTGTAACAGGAAGACTTGAATTTTTTCTTGCATTTGGTATTGTATGTTAGGTAACTGAAAATGATAAATAGCAAATGAGAAACAATTGATTCTAATTATTTCGGAGGAACAAAATCCATAATAGCATTCTCGCCAGTTTGAACATAGTCTCTCTTTATCCTTCTATAGATAGATAGTAATGAAATAGTTAAGATAATTGAAACATCTATTGACAATAACCCAAATTTTCATCATAATATTCATATCATGTTAAAATCAGCTATTAACCTGATTACACAAAATGTTTTCGTTTTTAACAATAAATCTTACAGACAACTATTTAGTGCTTATTAGGTAGGGGAGACCGGGGGAATGCCGCCAACCTGGGTTATGCCGCCAACCCGAGTTATGCCGCCACCCCACCTAGTTTAAAAACTAAGGGCAGTTTGAGATAGTGAATGTGCCTGCACTATAGCGGCCAACAATATAAACAGTGCCTAAAGTGAGAGTGACTTTGCTGTACGTCGTTCGTTTGTTCTAGTGAAAAATGTAGTTTTCATCTAGTTGCTTATTATTTTGGAGCTTCAAATGAGTAGAGATAAGCACCTTTTATTGTAACATTAGGTATTTAAGATAATATGACACGTAATCTACATGTATTCGCCGACATTTTGATGCAATGTGTTGAACAAGTTTGGTTCTTCTTTCGGCTTTGCTTGGGGATTTTGCCATATTGTCCTCTCGGGGTAATGTCGCCGCCATGCAAATCGGGTGAGAAATGGCCTCATTTTAATGTAGTGGAGCCGATTCAGCAGAGTGACTTTTGCAATATGAAGTAAATTGTTAGCTTAACCATTATTCTGCTCAATTAAATTGCTTTCTAACTATTTTCAGTAGGTTGTGTGTTTCCTAGTATCCATTTGATGCATGTACTAGGTGATTAAAGAGTGGCGGCATTACCCCAGTGTCCTGGGTAATCCTGCCACTGTGGAGGGGTTTAAAAAATATTTTTTTAATGTATGCTTACTTTACAGTTATGATTACGGTTAAATTTATACAGATACTAAAGATCATGATTCAGCTTTAGAATTTTTACTATTAAAAAATAAATATTTTTTCGAGGTGAAAAAATTTAAATTCCCTTAAGGTGTCGCCATTCCCCCGGTCTCCCCTACACAACTGACATGTGCTGCTTTCTTATTGTGTATGTGACCATTTTTATTTCAGCTAATGCTCGGCTGCCATTGACAACTATTTTTTTTCTTCTACCACTATTTAAAAATAATTGTATATTATTATTGTTTAGAAATAAGATTAATTATGATTAAATGAATATGAACGAATTTTAGAAAAAAAAATAGTTGGCTGTGGCAGCCCTGTTAAATGAGTCTAATAAAGTATTTTAATTTATTGAATATTTATAATCCTTAAATTGATTAATTACAAACGTATTACTTATAAATAAAAAGGTGTTGTTTTTGTATTAAAAAGGCAAAGCTATCGGTATTTTCTCTGTGACTGATGCGATTTTATTTATTTATTTTTCTCTGCTTTTCTTGTTTTTCCTCAAACTGTGGAACCAGAAGTAACGCAAAATAGTACATTTTCTTCAATTTGTTTATTATATTTCTCATTATTTCAGTAAAATTATGTCTGCACAAGTATCAATTTTATATCTAAATTTCATCCTATCATTATGAAAAATTAGGTGGAAAAATTAACCAGATACTTGGAACAATTCCATTTTGCCGACTGCGAATTCTGCATATAATTTCGATGAATAATGTGACTATGTTTTAAACAAAAGAGTAGACAGTGTTCAACAACCTCCCAAAACTGTCTGGGAAAAGCTTTGTATGTAAAATGCGATTGTTATTGAATAATAGTCGTATATATTTTTGAATATAGGAGAAAGTAGGGTAATGAGGCTGAGCGGGATATCTCACTCACCCAAATACCCCTAAACAGAACAGAATTGAAAACAAGCGATCAGAGGAAAGTATTTATGTGTCCTAACGTTATTAGTTGGAAGTTGTTTTAGAATAAAAATCTACAACATCTAACATGAAGGTAAGTTTTATTTTTGTAGTACTTTGTTACGCAAACTATAAATAACTCCAGCTTAAATGTTGCATTCAAATTTTGAGCGCACTTACCCTACCATGTTTGCATTACCGCTCGATCCATTGTTAATTAAATAAAACGATTAAAAAAAAAATTCTAAAACTTTTATGCAGATTAGTTGATTGCAAACTGTTCTTTATGCTTTGGAGTTATACTTCATTAATAAAATATTAATTTTTTATGTAAATTTAACTAGCTATTCTTTTTTCCCTTAAGTGAGCATCATTCCCCTACTTTCTCCTATATAATTTGTACTTTCAATAAATAGAGCGGCATACCGAAAACGAACTGAATTGTGTTGCTTTCTCATTGTGTATGTGATCATTTTTACTTCCGCTAATGCTGGGCTGCCATTGACAACTATTTTTTTTCTTCTACCACTATTTAAAAATAACTGTATATTATTATTGTTTAGAAATAATGATTAAAAGAATATGAGCGAAATTTAGAAAAAAAAGTAGTTGATTGTGGCAGCCCTGTTAATGTTAAATGAGTTTAATAAAGTATTTTAATTTATTGAATATTTACAATCCTTAAACTGATTGATTATTTTTTTTTCTTTTCTTGTTTTCCTCAAATTGTGGAACCAGAAGTAATGCAAAATGGTACATTTTCTTCCATTTGTTTATTTTGTTTATTATATTTCTGCATATTTCAGTAAAATTATGTCTGCAAAAGTATCAATTTTATATCTTAAAAATTTCATCCAATCATTATCAAAACAGGTGGAAAAATTAGCCAGATGCTTGGAGAAATTCCATTTTGACGACTGCGGATTCTGCATATAATTTCGATGCATTAAAGATTCTAATTTAATAACAAATTCTGAATACTGTGGCTATGTTTTAAACAAAAGAACAGACAGTGTTCAGCAGCCTCCCAAAACTGTCTGGGGAAAACTTTGTATATAAAATGTGATTATATTATTGAATATTAATTATATATTTTTTAGTATATATAATTTATATTTTCAATAAATGGAGTAGAATACTTCAAACCACTATTGGGCTGCTTTCTTGCCTTTCAATATGAAAACAGGTGAAAAAATTAACCAGATACTTGGAACAATTCCAATTTGCCGAATGCGAATCTTGCAGATAATGATGCGATTGAGCATATAATGATGACTGATGCTATTAAGAATTTCATCCTAATTGGACAATATGTTTAGCATGTAAAAAGTCATTCTCATTATTAAATATAGAGATAGCAAGCAATCATTAACCATAAAATAAATATATTGGGTTTAACAATTCGTAAATTTTGTAAAAAATTGTTTAAAACATCAGTAGTTTGTGCTTCAGAATTTGAGAAAATTTTATTCTCAAATTCGCAACTTTTAAGATTTTTTATATGTAACATACAAAATCTCAATATCTGAAATTTTCTTTTATTGGTATAGAAAAGTTGGTTGGGGTTTTATGACACAAAGTCCTTTAGGGACATTCTGCGCCAAGACATGGTTGAAAAACAAAACACAGATATATATTTTTAAAAGTTAAAAAATGGTCATAATAATGTGATAAGAAAAACAACAATAGTGAAAAACAGTAGTGATATCACATGAGTTAAAATCACATATTAAAAGTGTCAATTTATCTTAGTTAAAAATACAAGAATAAAAGTAAAAAAAAGGTATAGTCGTGGGAAAAAAAAGTAAACACCCCCTACGAGCACCCCCTCGTCAACAAATTATCGTAGAAGAAAGTTTGTGGTACCGAACGATTGGAAATAAAGTCTACTTTTAAATGATATAGATACAATTTGCTTAGGGGGGCATCTACATATTAAAACGAACCGTAAGTTTGTTTTTTTCAATAGCAGTACACAATTCTGACAGCATAAATGAACTCTACGCCCTTCAATTGGCCTAAAAACAAATTTTTATGCAATTCGTACCATAAGTTTCTGAGAAATTAATTATTTTAAAATGAGCGTATTTTAAGGGCTGTATTCAAATTGAAGTTCGGAACTCAATTATTAACCGAGAGAGCCCTCATCTTGATCAAGGCACCTTAAGAAGTCAATGAAGCCTGCTAGATTACACGACAGCAAAAGAAATGTCAAAATATCTAGTCAGTCCTATTATAGACGGCCCCTTAAACCATCATTTTGCCATTTTTTAAGCATAATTTGAAAACTACTTGGAAGAAAAATGTGAAATTTGGGATTTCCATAAAGCAGGACTTAATAAATCTAATTCCATCAAAAAAATTGTAGGTTGCAATTAATAATTTTTTCGAGTATTAATTTCATAAATCATAATTCATATCATAAAGTTATAAAAATTGCAAATTCAGCGTATTTATGTTTGGGTATATTAGTATTATTGCTACACAAAAAAATTAGCACATTGGGAGCATAATTTCTGGAGATATAAATAAAAATATGAAAATGTAATTTAACATTAGAAGCACTAAATTTTGAATGTTTATAATTCAAAAACTTACCATTCAAATGAGTTGAAATTCTGTGTCTAGGCATAGTTTGAACTGAAGATTTGAAATATCTCATTAAAATTGGGTATTGTCATTGAAAAAAAATGAAGTTTGGATTCGTTTTAATATGTAGATAGCCCCCTAAGCAAATTTTATATGCATCATTTAAAAGTAGACTTTATCTCCAATCGTCCAGTGCCAGTAACTTTCTTCTACGACAATTTGTTGAGGAGTTAGTAGGGGGTGTTTACTTTTTTTTCTCCACAACTGTACATATAATGAAAAGAAAGCAATAAAATGCTAAATATAAATCAAGTCAATGATACAAAGAAAGTAACAGTTAAAATCCATATGAAATAAAGAAATAAGTCAATAAAACAAAGTAGAAAATGTCCAAATACAAGATAAAACAAAAAATAATTAAAACACAGATTATTAAAAAACGTAAATTCACGTAGACATATATTCTTCGAACACAGTATTTTTGTCATCTACATCAGAGTCATTACTGTTAGACTCTGATTCCATAGTCTCTTCCACATAGTGCTACAATTCTTTGTGGTCCTTCACATTGCTGATACCTGAGCTCAGAGATGATTTTTTCTTTCTTTTCTTCACAGTCTTCCACTGTGAAGAAGCTGTACTTTGATGATTTCCTTCTCTCTGTCTGTACACAAGATTTTTGTTTTACTTTCTCAGTTCGAGGAGAATTAGGTTTCTGTAACGGTATTAGAGATAAAGCAGCCTTAGTTTCAGTCTGATGTTCGGATGGCTTCTTGGATCCAACTGGAGATTTCTGTGACTGAGTAAGTTTGTATTCTATCATAACTGGTTCTGAGTATGGTAGCACACATTCTAATTTTGGGGTTGCATAGCATTTACTACCACAACATACATCTCGGATTTCTCTATTTGAAATGCTGGTTGATTGTGTCATAGCTGAATTAACTGGCGTAAAAGAAGAGTCTGCCTGAGTGCTTATGTGCCTTATGGATTTTGACTGTTGTCTGAGTAAACTGCAGTAAGAAACCCCGATAGACGGGGTTCTAGACTCAACAAGTTTACAAGCTTCAGGATAGGACATTTTTGGGGTTATTTTAATAGCAAGTATATCTTTTTCATGGATCCAGTTTGGACAAGAAGGGGAGTATGCTGGATGATCACCCTTACAGTTTATGCAGTGTTCAGGTTTTTCATAGGATTTATCATCATGGGCGATTCTGCACAACAAGGGCAGGTAACAGAAGCACCACAAGTAGAGTTGGTACGGCCATAACGCTGGTGTTTAAGCAACCGAGGGGATTAGGAATAGAAGCACTTTCTCATTCCGACGAATTGTTATATGGCATAACTATGAAATTTTGATCTTTTAATTTTTCTGAAAGTTCCAGTTTGGATATTACACACCAACTTGCATTTAGAGTTTTATGTGCTTGTACAGAAAAAGGACCTATTGTACAGAAATTAGAGAGAAGTTCTGATTGTTTGGCTGAAGAAACCTTTCTGTAAAATATCACTTCAGGAAAAATGACTGTGTATTTCAAGAATCATCACTGAAAAACATCATTACAATCTCAACCACTTGCTTCAAAATATAACAACAATTTGAAGGCATGTATAAACAGCAGTCTAAAGTCTGGTCAAATATTCAAACAGATTTCTTTAATATCGATATGAAAAACTAATTTAAAAAGCCATTTCCTTTAAGGACTGCCTCTATAAAACCAAGATTAAAAGCTGACAAAACATAACAGACGCCATTAAGTAAAATAAACGTTGACACTCAACACCAATGATCAAAGACATTTAAAAACTTGAAACTGAATTTCTTCAAGATTAAGAGATACTTATATCACAGCCAGCCCCAATAACAGCGCTAGTACACAGCTCCGGACATGCCCATCGGTCAGCGATGCAAAATTACAGAAGAGCATAAACATGGCATAAACACGTAGCAAGCAGTTTGTAGAACTCGCACTTTTAAGTCCTTGGGGTGGTCATCTAAGGAAAAAGAAAACTACGCAAAAATTAAAATATTATTTTTTTTTTTTTGGCCTAGTATTAAAAAATATGTGAGCTAATTTTGAGAAAATGTTTGTCCTGTCAGCTTTTTTGACTTGACACACTTCATTTTTAACAAGGAGGACGTCACTGGTACAAACACTAGCACAAACAGTAAACAAGTAATACTAACAAATATAAACAATTCTTAAATGGTTTCATTTCCATTTTTACAACTGACAGTGGCCAAAGTCATTCTCATCATTCATAGCTCAATGTGTATTGGGTTTTTGAGAAAGTTGGCTGAAGAATTTTAGCAGTAGTTCTCTTGTACATTTATCTACCTTTTTTATTTCATCGTTAGTTACCATGAATATTGTTTTAATAATTTTCTTCATGTTTTATAGAACCAAATAATATTCAAATAATTATTTATATTGAAATTGATTCTATTTCTTAACTATTCAAAATGAATCTTGCATGCCAGGATTTTTTCTATGATTGTTAACAAAATACATGGGCAAACTTGAGATTTATTACGTATTCCATACCTAAAAGTAACAACAATAAAACGGTATTAAGTTCAAGGTTAATCACAGGGTTGCAAAAAAGCCGGCTAAAATTAAAAAAAGCCACGCCGATGGCTTTTATTGGTTTTAACTGGCTTTTTTTGGCCAAAATTGGCTTTTATACAGTGAAGCATTTTAATTATAAATGACACATTTTTATGTGTTTTTTAATTAGTTTTAAAGACATTTAATTGAGGTAGAAATCAATACAACCGAACTTTTCAGTAAATAATGAAGACATTAATTTTGGAATAAAAGGCCATACCAATTGCTTTCTGTGGTTTACATTGACCTTAACACCCTTTTTTTCATTTTTACGGCTTTATATAATTAAAAAGGACAATGATTGCTCAGTTATATATTTTATTAACTAATTTTAAGGGATATTGATATACAAATCTTATTTTATTTCTCATAAACATTTATTTAAAATCAGACATAAAGTCATTTAATAAAAACATCATCTCTCTATTAAAACAGTATTATGAATAACATTATGCATTAATTTATGCATGAATATGCACTATTTTAAATAGCAACTAGCTTTTCAAAATTCTAATTCAACAAGTTTTATTTGGAGAATTTTTTTTTAATTGTTCTCTTTATTTTATGCACTTATATGTACTAAAATTTCCTCAAATGTTATATCCTTCCTAATTTCACTTTCAATATTGTTCATTCTATGATTTTCATCTGTCCATATGGACATATCTGGAATAAGTTGCATAACAACTTGGTAGCCGGAAAACCTTTTACATATATCATTTTTATAAGTTAGAATATCAGTTATTAAATACATACAGTGAAACTCGTTTAAGATACGCCCGCTTAAGATACGATACCGCTTAAGATACAAATTATCTTCGGTCCCTTGAAAAATGCCTATTAAACCTGTGTAAAATTAACCGCTTAATATATGTACGCATAAGATACGATCCCGCTTAATATACGAAAAAAATCTGCCCCTTGATGTCAAAAAACCCGCTTAATATACGAAATGATGCTCATGTAATCCGTTTATCACGTGTTTTTAGGACAGAATACGTGCAATTAAATTGCGCTCGAGTTTCTCTTGCCGCCATCCCCTCCCCCTTCTGTTTTTCATTCGTATGAACGCAGTAGCGGTAGTTCGGAGTCCCTACAGAAGGTTCGGGGAAGTTCTCTTTTACGTTACAATCGTGTGACACGCACAACTCCATACCGTACCTTCGAAACCTCAGTGCCAGTAATGCTATCGAAAGGACATTACGTAAATCTTGTCTTTTGTTTATCCGCAGAATAGTGACAGGAGCAAATAATAGATGAGCAACTTAAAATAAAGAGAAAAGCACTTTCTTTGACTGAAAAATTGGATGTCTTAAGGAAATACGAGGCCGAGAATGTGATAAGCATTCGTCTTTGCCAAATCTGTGGGAATACACGAGTCAACACTTCTAGCTCTATTAAAAAATAGACAGAAACTGGAAAACAGGGCATCAGCTTGAATCTCTGGCACAAAGAAAATTAGGATGACCAAATTTGAAGAATTGGAGAAGATTTTATTTGAGTGGTTCACCCAAACCCGATTGACGAACATCACAAGTAACGGATCGTTGATTATGGAAAAGGCCAGCGAAATTGCTACACGTCTTGGAGTGGATTTCACGCCTAGTAACGGTTGACTAGACATCTTCAGACAAAGTTACGGTATATTTTACAGGAAGATATGGGGAGAGTCCACAGCTGTGAATATAGATGATGTCAATTGTTAGGAAAATAAGGTGCTCGCGCCGCTATTGAAAAAGAACCCAAGAGGCGATATTTACAATGTCGACGAGATGGGCTTTTTTTTTAAATTAATGCCTGTTAAAACAATGGCGTTTAAGGGTGAGAAATGTTCTGGAGGCAAACTGAGCAAAGAACATATCACTGTTCTCGTTAGATCAAATATGAGCGGTACGGATAAATTAAAACCTCTCATCATCGGCAAGCCGCGGAATCCTCACTGCTTTAAAAATTCTAGAAATCTGCCCTGCGATTATGAAAGTCAAGGCAAACCATGGATGCCAAGTAATATATTCGTTAAGTTAACCTCAAGTTCGATGAACGACTGAAAAAGGAGTTCAGGAAAGTATTGTATCTCGCCGACAACTGTCACGCCCATCCTAAGGATTTCCCCGGCTTATAAAACATCGAACTAGTCTTTTTACCAACAAATGCGACTAGCGTGGTTCAACCCATGGATCAGGGCATAATTCATGTTTTCAAAAGGAAATACAAAATTCGCGACGTCATCTACACCAAATAGATCATCACGAAAAGGATCTGTCTTGCCTAACCTGTAAGCCTATTGACCTTTTGGACGCCATGCATTTCCTGAGTGCGTCTTGGGTAGATGTAAGATCAACCACCATTGAGAACTGCTTCTGTAAAGCCTTTGACGTCGACGGCACTTTGCAAAACGATGGCATCGCAGAAGAGGAGCAGCATCAATAACAATGCAAAGATTAGGACTAAGGCAGATCACACACTGAACAGACAAGCAGACAAAAGCGTGAGACAGGAGACAAATTGCAGCGTTCAAACCAGTTTCTTCTTTGTTAACAGGGTGAAATGTCTTGACTTAAGCTATTTTGTAGCTTGTCTGTTCAGTGTGTGATCTGCCTCATTTGTCAAAATTGACGATCAGGTTGTAACAAGTGAAGTCCGTTCTATCGCGGATATAATGGTGGACGTCAAAATTTTCGATGAACCTAGGCCTTCAGAAGAAGCAGAAGACGAGGATGAAGAAACGGATGTACCAGCCATACCATCATTAGCATCTGTAATGAGCTCGTTCTGCATACTTCAACTGTACGCCTCTTCGATGGATGCAGGTCTCCCCGTCGAAGTTTTTTTTTTTTGCAACATCAACAAGGCAGAAATCTCGCCCTACGTTGCACCAAACCTAGGTAAACGACTTTTTTTTAACAAACTAAAAATACTTCACGCACTTTAATTTTATTAATGTATCAAATAATTATTGTTCCTTGCCATACATTTAATTTGTCTTTTTAAAAATAATTATGATTTTTTTTTTTTCCTCTTTAAGTATGTAGTGTATTTTAGTTTCTGTTTTATAAAGATTAACAAAAATTTCGTTTTATTGCCTTTTCTTAATTTGTTAGAGAGTGCTGCATAAAGGCTGGTTGGTTGGTTGGTTGTATGGGGTTTTATGGCGCAAAGTCCCAGTAGGGACATGCTGCGCCAAGACAAAGTCAAAATGTAAAAATGTATATATCCAAAAAAACGATTAAAAGAAGAATAAACAAAACGGTGATAAAAACAAAAAAATTAATGAAAACAGCAATATGTATATCTAAAACCGTTTAAAAGAATCAAAGGTTCATAGTTAAAAGTCAAGCGTATTATAATTAAAAACTGTGGAGTTATTAAATTAATAACTGTTAAAATACACAAAGTTTAAAAGGATGTACAAATACTAGATGAAAACAAGGTTAAAATCACATGAGTAAGAAACAATGTAAAATCAATTAGGTAAAAATTCCTCTAAAACTGTATTTCCTTCATCACCACTTGATTCATAAGAGTCGGATTCCATTGCTTCATCGACATAGTGCTGCAGTTGTTTTGGGTCCTTTAAGTTTGAGACACACGGATTTAAACAGCTGTTCTTGTTCTTTTTCTTCACAGTGTTCCACTGTGAAGAGCACCCAATTGTTTTTCTCTCTTTCTGAAGGCAAATTTTTTGCTTGGTTTCACTGTTTGAGTAGTATCAGGTTTCTGTGATGTTTTTTTAGAGTTAACAGCCTTAGTATCAGTCTGGAGTTCAGATGATTTCTTTGATTGAACTGGTTCGGATGACTTTTTGGATTGAACTGGGCCGGATGACTTTTTGGATTGAACTGGGTCGGATGACTTTTTGGATTGAACTGGGTCGGATGACTTTTTGGATTGAACTGGGTCGGATGACTTTTTGGATTGAACTGGGTCGGATGACTTTTTGGATTGAACTGGGTCGGATGACTTTTTGGATTGAACTGCAGGTTTTTGTGATTGACTAGTTTGATATACTATAGTAACAGGTTCTGAGGATGGTAGCCAACGTTCTAATAATGGGGTTGCATAACATTTAGAACCACAGCAGACATCACGAGTTTGTACCTTTGTGGCGCTGAGTGGTACTGTGATAGGTGAGTTATTTAGTGGAACGGAAGGTTCGGTCTGGGTGCTTATGTGCCTTACAGATTTTGGTTGTTGTTTGAGTAGACTAGAGTAGGAGACTCCGACTGACGGAGTCCTGGATTCAACAACTTTGCGGGCTTCAGGATAGGAAAGATTTTGAGTTACTTTAACAGAAATGATTTCTTTTTCACGTATCCAGGTAAGACAAGAACGGGAGTATGCAGTATGATTACCCTTGCAATTTATGCAGCGTTCAGGATTTTCACATGATTTATTGCCATGGCCACCTTCTGCACAACGTGCACAGGTGGTGGAACCCCGGCAGTTAGTAGTAGTGTGGCCATAACGCTGGCAATTAAAGCAACGTAAAGGATTAGGCATGTAGGGACGGACAGGACAATTAAGGTAACCAGCTTTAATTCTTTTTGGTAAGGTAGGGCTATTGAAAGTCAGAATGATGTGCTTTGTGGGAAGCACTTGTCCATTCCGACGGAGTGTAATACGTCGTGCATCTATGACATTTTGATCATTTAAATTTTGTAAAAGTTCATCCTTGGTAGAAAATAAAAGATCTGGTTCGGATATTACGCCACGGCTTGTATTTAGGGTTTGATGTGCTTTAACAGAAACAGAGAATGGACCTATTGTATTACAATTTGATAGAAATTCAGACTGGCTGGCTGAAGTAACCTCAACCAATAAATCCCCAGACTGCAGTTTTTTGAGATTATGACCATCACCGAAAACAGACTGAAATGTTTTTGCAATAAGGAAAGGCGAAGTTTTCTTAAATGAACTTTCAGACAGGCTATCAGTACGTTTGATTACAAAGAAGCGAGTGAAAAGATTGCTCTGTACAGTTTGTTGCTCTCCACATGGGAGAGGATTTGAAGGAAGTGAAGTATTTCCATCCATATTTGAAAAAAAAAATAGTTCAGACCCCGGCCGCACCACCCACTACCGAGCCCAACAAGGGGATGCACATTCGTGCACCAGTGCTAACCAGGGCCCATACGGTCACAAGACACTCCTATGCCAGTCTCTACCCTTAACGAGATGGCTAGTAAGTACTAGCTCACTTGATCCCCAGCCAGTGACAGAAGTCAGCTGACCAGCCGATTGATGCATACGGGACCAATATGCACCTCCCGTCTACCTGAAGCAGAGGCCAAAGCAGTGTGTTGGTTTCCCTCAACTGCCAGGATCCCCCTTTCCAGGGACACGGGTCGCCACGCACGGCAAACACGTGGGTGGTTTACAATTCCCCATGAGTCGATATGCAGGATGATATCGGCTCATGCAGAATTGCCCTCACCTCCGAAGAGGAAACCACAATGAGAGTGAAACAAAGAGGAAAGAAAGACAAGAGGAATAAGAGGAAAATGAAAAGAGAAAGATCGCTCAGGAACCCGGGGTTGCGAAGCCCGTGAATACCTAAAGAAGGTATCCCCCTGGGGGGGCTGCATAAAGGCATTTTAATTTTGTTATTGAACGAACGGTGACTCAATAAAATTTTGGAGAAAAATAAAGTATTCTTTATCTCAAAATCTTAAACTCAAATTTTCTAGAATATCTAAAAATTGTTAGAAATGGATAGAATGAGAGTTATAAATGACTAAAATACGTTAATAACAATGTGCACTGGCTTTGTATGCATTATTATTACTCGAGAATCTATGAAATACGGATAAGATACAATCCCGCTTAAGATACGAAATGCTCTCGGTCCCTTGATTCGTATCTTAAACGAGTTTCACTGTATATGCTATTTAGTTTTAATCAGTTTTAAAAGTAAATACCAGTATGTAAAGAATGTTTCTATTTTGATGTGTGGCATTTTCTTATTCTTTCATATAATCTTTAAAATATATGGTATGTGTAGAGCTATAATAAAGAATTCCAAACCAATACTATAGTGTCTAATTTAATGTACTTAAATTTTCTTATACCTATATTTCAGGCATTATAGTAGCCACCAGTATAGACACTTTTACCACATTTGTTTTATATTAATATATAAAGATTCATGACACTTAATTTTTATTTTAAAAAATCTTTTATCTTTCGTTTTGTACATATTAAAATCGAAAATTATAATTTACATTTCTTTACTTTTCTTAAAAACAAAAACACATTTTTTTACTTAAAAAGGACATATATTCCGGTATATCGTTAAAACTATGCTATTTATAAATATATACTGCAATGTTCATACCTGGACAATAATGCCTGAAATATAGGTATAAGAAAATTTAAGTGTAATATGGGCATTAGATGAGACAGAAATTACTGTCGAAAAACATTGGCTAAATAATTTAATGTATTCTTATAATTTTTTTCTGACATAATGCCTTCACAGTTGCATTCTAGCAGTTATAAGAACTTCTTTATTTCACAAAATTTAATAGAAGTTTATATTTTTTTAGTGGAAAATATAATATGGAAGATATAAGTGCATTAAAAATAAATTAATCCAAATTTTATATGAATTATCTATAAACCACATTTTTGTAAAATAAAAGCTGGCTTTTTTCAATTAAAGCCGGCTTTTTTAAAGTGGTTAAAACCAAAAAAAGCCAGCCGGCTTTTTTTGGCCTGGCTAAAAGCCAGCAACCCTGGTTAATCAGCAGTTTTTTGTTTGTTTTTTTAGCTGGCGACTTTAATTTTAATTGTTACTTTAAGGCACAACTACCAACTCTTTCGATTTTTGAATACCATTAAAATTTAATAGAAATTTTAGTGATATGCAAAAATTGAAACAGTTGGCAGCCATGCTTTTAAGATAACACTTTTATTTTTGGATGGAATAACCAAAAAAAAATGGGCACAATTTTTGGACACACAGCAAATTGAATACAGTGAGAAAATGTTTTTTTTACCCATTTAATAAAGGCAGGGCTGAAAGAGTTAAAGATAAAAAATGTATTATATACTTTTGGCTAATTATAGATAAATTTGACAAAAAATATTTTAATTTGGCTAATGTACCGGCTAGCATTTTGAAAATCTTAGCGAGGCTCTGTATATGTGTGTGTATATATATTGCTTCTTTATTTTTATTGCAGGTAAACCTCAAACAAGAATTCCACAAAAGATTTCTTTAAGAACATTAGAGGAAAAATTAATAAGAACCAATCTGAAGAGAAAAAAAACTACGTGAAAAGTACCTTGATTTTGACAGAATCTTAAAAGAGAAAAGTCAAGAAACTGAAAAGCTCTGCAGTGTTTAGATGTCCGTGAATCTGCATTGGAGAAAATGAAGACAAAATACAGGGAATAAAAAGCAATTAAACATGAATTGAAGGATCTGAAAAGAGTAGAACTAGAAGGTACAATCAAATTTGGTTCAAAAATCATTCAGAAATCCAAATTGTCCCTTTGTTGGATGACCAACTTTTCCAAATATGTGGGCGATTTACTGGATATTTGCTTTGGCCGAGACACACTTTCGGAAAGTGTCCTAAAAGGCCTGGTTGGTTGGTTGGTTGTATGAGGTTTTATGGCACAAAATCCCTTAAGGGACATGCTGCGTCAAAATAATTATTAAAAACACCAAAAAGTGTGAAAGAAAACAGTAAAACAAGCAATCTGGATGGGGTATCTCATCCAGATGCAGTCAGACAAGCCTATAAAGGTCCAGTAAATCATTTAAATAAGACACAAGTCCTTGATGGAGGTATCGCAGTCTATATAATTATGCACGTCATGCAGACTTTTAATAATGTACCAATCTGTAAAATCAGAGTAGCCATAATAAGGCAGAAATTTAATACTTGCCAAAAGTCAAAATAAAGAATATAAATAAATAAATTTATCTTATGTTTGTAAATTTATTTTGTAATGTTATGACACAAGGTAAGTCTGTCTTTATTGTCACTAAAGTATATCATCATTAGCAGATACTTATTATATATAAAGGGTAAATTAGTAGTTGCTCCTAGCTACAGGTTGATTAAATAAGAAAAAGTGCTGTTTAAAGACTTATCTGCCCTGTCCACATACATTTCCAATTCTTTGTCAAGCTGTTTTTCAAAAAGTCTGCTCAATAGATGTTGGAGTCGATTCAAGTCGATGTTGGAGCAGGGAGAAATTGCACAGTAGTAAATGTCGAAATGATGATCATTTAGAAAAGCAATCTATTTTTCCAATATCAACTGATGAAGATGTGCTTTGTTGTGCCAAAGCTATCGTTTATGCTGTGGCATATCTTAAACAAAATAAATGAGCTCTTGAGTCTTACAGGAAAGAAAACCACCCTGCCCTTAGAAATCCAGCTCAATAACTGCACTATCTAGCCAGAGTTGCGCTTGGCCTATGTGGATATTCCGAAATTGCTTGATTCGAAGATTAGTGGCGTATTCTTCAGAAACTTTCAACAAGGGAAGTATTTTTTTTTCAGCTAGGTTCTTTTGTACTATAATTAAAACATTTTGCATCTTCAAAGTTGAAACATGAATTGATGAGATATTCATTTATAATATGATTTTTTAGGTTTCGTACAAAAACAGAAGAAACAGACCTGATCGTATTAAATTATGGTTACATAATAGTCATTTTGATGTTATAAAGTCACTTATGGGGTTTTTTTTTTAATCAGCCTTTTCATTGTGAAAAATTTGAAATACCTTATCACATAGAAAATCATTATTATTCTCAAGCTTGTCCGCTATGCAGACATGACGAGTGTTTTCCGAGAATTCACAAAGATGTAACGATTGTAATAGGTTATGCCGTTCAGCAGATGGCTTAATGAGCACTAGTCCACAAGAGGAGCTCAAGAACTTTCATTATGCAATAAAGTGAGAACCTATTTATTTATTTATTTGTTTATTTATTTAGATCCTTATACATCTGTGTTATATTTCTTTGTTTGCTTTCAGATGTACCAATGCAGAGAATGTTCTAAAGTGATTTTAAAATGCAATTGTCTGAAAGAAAATCACCGATGTAGAACAATTCATTGCATTTCATACCATAAATGGGTTATTGCAGCAGAACTTTCTGCTTTTTGTGTAAAGAGGCTTCAAAAGTTTCATTGGATAAACTGATTTTTTTTTTTTTTTTTACCGATCAGTCACCTGGGACCCATATTGTATGTTTGACTAGCACAATATGCTGATGGAAAAGAACAAATTTTCAAAGGGTACACACAGCTTGTGATGATTTCTGTTCTTCGTTATTTAGTCCTAAGCACAAAGAATTTAATGCCATCACACATAATATGAAGGGGTATGCAAATAGGTTTATTTTTAATATTTACTTCTACATTATTATCTGATATGCAGACGTGACGAGTGTCTTCCTGGGAATTGACAAAGATGTAACGATTGTGATAATTATGTCGTTCAGCAGATTGCTTAATGAGCACAAGTCCACCAGAGGAACTCAAGAACTTTCATTATGTGATAAAGTGAGAACCTATTTATTTATTTAATTATTTAGATCCTTATACTCTATGTTATATTTCTTTGGTTTGCTTTCAGATGTACCAATGCAGAGAATATTCCAAAGTGATTTTAAGACGCAATTGTCTGAAAGAAAATCACTGATGTCGAACAATTCATTGCATTTCATGCCATTAATGGGTTATTGTAACAGAACATTTCTGCTTTTTGCGTAAAGAGGCTTCAAAAGCTTCATCGGATAAACTGATTTTTTTTTTTTTTTTTTTTTTACTTTGAAACTGATCAGTCATCTGGCACCCATATTGTATGTTTGCACTAGCACAATATGCTGATGGAAAAGAAGAAATTTTCAAAGGGTACACAGCTTGTGATGATTTCTGTTCTTGGTTATTTAGTCCTAAGCACAAGGGATTTATTGCCATCGCACACAATATGAAAGGGTAAGCAAAAGTTTTATTTTTAATGTTGTCTTCTACATTTATTTTATATTTAATACAATAATTATTATTTTTATGAATGTTTAGTTTTCAACAAAATACATTTAATTAAAAAAAAAAATTATAAATAGTATTATGATTTTCAATCAGTATTTATTTCATCTAGATTTGATGGCCAATTCATTTCCTGCTGGCTTTTAAATCAAGGAAATGCCCCTCAAATTGTGCCAATGGTTCAAAATTTTGGCCTTAACTTTCAATGGATTGAGTATTAGAGTCATTGACTCTTAAATCATTTTATGAGTAACTTGTATGTTTTTTTTTACTTTTACTATGCATATTTGATTTGTGTATTTATATTTATTTATCTTTATTTGCTAGTGAGGAAAGAAAGAATCAAGAAGAAAGTAGAGACTTCATTGAAGTTTTGGTTGATTATTATATCAATTCTTTATATGTAAATAAATCGAATTTTATAAACTGAATGATGTTACTTGTTACCCTGTATATATATAAATAAAATGTTTACATTTATGTTCAGTTATTCACATATTCAATTATTAATGATCATATTTTATAAATCGATCGCTAATCTTTTTCTTTTTTTTGAGAATGAGTGATTTTAAAATGGAAGATTGTGGTTATACGTGTAGGAAAAAAATTAGCAAGAGAGCCTAAGCAAAAGAAGTCTCAAAATAGATGGAAAAATACCTTTCATCTCAGTATGGCTCAAGTACTGAAGCAGAATTTCAGATTCTTTCAGATGATGCAATAAGAAAAGATATAAGAAATATCTATAAAGAAACATCAGGGCACCTTCATGTTCAAATACTGAAGTAAAACCTCAGGTTCTTTCAAACATAATAGAAGACATATTAGAAGAGAAACAGATAGAAATTGAGGCACCTGTATGTCCAAATATTGAACAGAACCACAGGTTCTATCAGAAAATGTAATAGAAGACAGTACTGTCATCAATGCATGATGAAGGGGATAAACCAGACAACGTCCAACTACCAGATATGATACAGTTTTATAACTCGACAAAAGGTGGAGTGGATACATTCGATCAACTGTGTCATCTATACACTTGTGCAAGAAAGACAAGACATTGGCCGCTTTGCTTGTTTTATAATTTACTAGACATAATTGGAATCAATTCTATGATACTTTTAAGAGGCAGCTTTGTGCCGGATAAAGAATTATTAAGTCATCGATGAGGATACTTGAAGAATTTGGCTTTCAAATTGTTGAGGGTACGTATGATGAACCGTCCAAATATACCAAATTTGAAGCGGGTACTCTGTGAGGATTTTTGCAACATCTTATCTGTACCCATGGCAGAGGTAAATCCCGAAAGGCAATTATCCGTTACAGGCAGATGCATACCCTGCTCAAGGTCACGTGTGCCCTGTGCAAAAACTTTGGTGCACCAGCAAAAAGTTTGTCCTTCTTGCTCAAAATAATATTTTGAAAATTTAATTGTATTATATTTAAGTTTTTTCCCCGTTATATATATGCTGCATGCATTCAATTGCGAATTTTACAGCATTATCTGTAATATTGTAACAGCGCATATCGCTTTCTAATACCTTTTCATAAAGGCATCCAATGTCTATTGAGTCCAACATATTTCGTACATAAGAAAAATCAAAATAAAAGAACTAATTACAGAAATTTCTAGTAAGCTCTAATACAAATAATAAGAAAACACAATTCATTGTCGTAAAACTTCAATAAAATCTCTCGCACATTTTGTTTTAAAACATTTAGAATATCCTTCAAATTGCATACTTTCGTCACATTAGTAGTTCTAAAACTTCATTACGGTCACTTAGGCACCATACATTGAGTTTCGTTATATTTATCCAAAGAGTACCGTAATTTCGGGTAGATAAGCCGCCCTGGCGTATACGCCGCTACGTCTGAAAATTGTAAAAAAAAATTGAAATTCCATCGTATACGCCGCACTTATTGAACGTGGTGTACGTACTACTATAGACGCCATATTGAAGATTTTCGCACATTTTTTAAAACCCTTTTAAAAATTAGAATTTTAAATTTAATTCATATAATGAAAACAAATAAATAACTTTTGGTTTGTGGATTTATCCAATTGCATCGCACATTTCAGCCTTGGATCAGCAAGTAAAAATATATTCGATGGAATTTTTAATATAAAACATAACACTAGAATTACAAATAAAACTATTTTTTATTCGAATCCATCAATTAAATAACACAACGTAAAATTCCAAAAATAACTAATGATAAATAATCATTTTGACAACATGAACTATTGGCAAAAGTTGGGAGAGACATATAAAGAGAATTTTTTTGAAAATATCTTCACTACTAACTGTAAACATTAATATCTATTAACAGAAATTAATTGATACTCAATTTGATGTATTCTGTAAATATTTAAAATAAAATGTTCTAAGAAAGTTTTAAAATAAACAAAAATTAAATACATACGTTCATTATTGAAAAAAAAAAAAAAAAATTCTCAAATGCGTACACTTAAAGAAAACAAGAGAATCTACTTTCTTTTCCATTAAAACGCCGCGATTATACAAAACAGCATAAAAAGTATTCCTTAAATGTGTCAGCAACTTCACTTTGCGTAAGTGCAGTAAAATTAAATTATTGAGCTGCAAGCAAACAGAAGAAATAATTTTAAAAAAAAAAAGAAAAGAAAAGAAAACCCATTTTTTCTAAGCTATTAAAAAAAAAAAAAAAAAAAAAAAACTCCATTATTAATTGTCCGATTTTGTTCAAATTTTCAGCAAGTTGCAATAACAGTAAATTACACTGTGTAACAAAATTTTATTAAAATATAATAAGTTATTAGAAAATTACAGCACTCCCCAAAACCCCTAGTTTATAAAAAGGAAGAGAGCCATCTGCAGTTTGTTTATTCAACTCTGCGGTGGAGCAGGAAGTTGAACACGTTATCAGAATGAGATCATTATCTTTGAGTAATATGTTTCGTTATGCAGAAAGAAACCATGCATAGATTTTTTTCTATTTTAATGAAATAAAAAAGAACTTCCCGATATTTTTTTAATGATTGTTATTTCTAATCCGTGAAGCATTTTTAATATTGTTTTTCAGATTTTCACTCTATAATCTTACATGATCTGATTAATTTTTTTTTTCTGGAAAAAAATGTTATTACTTCGTAAACGCCGCACCGGCAGGGGGGTTAATATTTGTTTCAGAGATAGTAGATTAGTGTTTGTTTCGAGTTTATATCGCAAGTCAATCATCCGGGAATCTATTGAGATATATTCTAGGAGGGATATTGTGTGTAATGATTCTTTATCCTTTGATATTCCAATTTTATGGTAGGAATTCCTTAATAAATTCTTAAAAAGGGAGTCTGATAGAGGGAGCCGCGGTAGCGTAGGCTATTTCAGATCATAGAGGGCGCAATGTTTGCATTTTTATGTTTTTTTGGTTTTTAGATTATTTTTTGGTACCCAGTGTCATTCATTTTCTATTGATTATGTGTGTGTTATGATTATGGTTTTTACTATTAAACCGAAACATGTCAACATATTTTGATTTTTATTTGTGACACCTATTTAAGTAAAATAAATGTATGTTTTTATTTATATGATAAGAAAGGGGTGAAATAAAATTTGTTTGAGTTTTTACGAAGACTTACAACGGTTTTTGACTTGCATCACTATTCACCAACAGCATACAGTGTTCCACAAAAGTGATGGTACAGAGAGTAGTTCTCGAAAAATATGCAAATTTCACCGTGTTGAATAGAAATAACATTTGTTTATAAATTCGAATAATTAATTAGCATCCTTTGTTACATTATACAATAAAATTTTAATGGAAATTTCCTTTAAACATACTGAAAAAATATTATAAACTAATTACAGTTCAAAAATACTTCCCCAAAAGTCATGGTACATTCGTAAAAAATTTTACATTTTCACTCATTTGCATATTTTACTGAACACAGCCCATATAAATGTCTTTGTTGTTATCTCAGCAGAAGAAATCTCACATGAATTTTAAAAATAACGGAAAAAGAACTTACTATAAAGGAAACAAAATTAGATTGAAAAAAGGATAAAGCTTAAAAAATCTTTTTTTTTAAAAAGAGATGAAATAATGTCTCGAAGCCATTAAAAAAGTTAATAGGTATACACCAAAAAAGGATTACAAATAAAGCTTGAAATGACCTTTCCTAAAAAATTAACAGTGAGACATGTTAGAATAATAGAACTCTGCATATCTGAAAATCCCTCAATTAGTGCAAGAAAAATAACAGAAGAATAGGAAATGTATGGCAATTAAATAACATATACAGAAACTATCAACAAGGTCATTAATGATCCTGAGTTTAGATCAAGATCTGCAAGGAGGAAACAGTACATCTCTCCGATCAACAGAAAGAAAACAATAGAATTTATCAGAAAATCTTCATATGCATTTCTGAAACATATAATTCTTTCACATGAGTCCAAGTTTAATATTTTCAGCATAAATGGACGAATTGGACTTTGGAGGAGAAAGTATGATGCACTGAACCCCAGATATATGACAAAAACTGCAAAGCATATTGGAAGAGTTGTAATGATTTGGGATGTATGTCAGTTTCATGAGTATGAAATTTTAATTTCACTGAAACTATTATGGACAGGTTTGAATAGTTAAATAACATTTAGTGTCTCGCAGGACTGTTACTTCCAATAAGAGTATGATCCCAGGTACACTGCTCATATCGTCCGATTATGGCTGCTTTACAATGCCCCCCCCCCCCCCCCCCCGCACTTGCCACCTATTCACAAACTCCAGGCATAAATCCCATTAAACATTCATAGAGTATCTTACAGCAGCAAGTGAATAGTTATGATACCAGAAATAAAAATTACTTGAAAAGTGTTTTACTTGCAGAATGGAATAAAATTAAAAATATATATATATATTACAGAAAATCTCGTAAAATCAATGATAAACAGACTTAAAGCAATCCTGAAAATGAAAGGATATGCTACTAAATATTGGAAAAGGTTTTTCTTTAATAATTTTTTTAAATTTCCACGTGTACCATGACTTTTGTGGAAGCATTTTTGAACTTATATTTCATGTATTTTTATTTTTGAAGTTTCTAAAAGAAATTATTATTAAATTTTTCCTGTATAATATAGCAAAAGCTGTTATTAAATAATTCTGAATTAATTCAATTTTATTTGCTCTCATCCTGGTTAATTTTGCATATTTTCCGAAAAATACTTCCTGTACCATCACTTTTGTGAAATACTGTATGCTCATGTCAGAGATTACTTTAAATTCTGCCTTCCTCATGATAAGACAATGACATAGTGGTATAAAAAAATTATGCATCACTAGGATTTACAAAAGTCTCTAAACGTATTGAAATATGTCACATATTATTGTTTGTTCATTGGATGAAATGGCTATATGAAGCCATACTGAGAGGGATAGGTATACATATCATGAATTTGTAGATACTGGAAGTAAAACAGGGAAAGACAACCTTCCCATGGCTAAAAATGCATTAGTCTGCTTACTTGGGCGTGTCAACTGCAGCTGGATTGGTTGGTTGGATTTTTATGCACAAGGTCCCTTTAGGGACATGCTGCGCCAAGACATGGTTAAAACACAAAAACAATATTTTAAAAAATTAAAATATGGTCATAAAAATATGATAAGCAGCAAAGTATGAAACACTGGTGAAATGATATATGATTAAAATCACATATTAAAAGAGTCAAAATAAATTGACTAAAAATACATGTAAAATCTGTAAAAGTAGCCATGTTAATATAATAAAAAGAAAGCAATGCGGTAATAAATATAAAACCAGTCAATAAGACAAAAAAAGTATTAACAGTTAAAATCTGCATGGTCTATAAGAAATAAGTCAAGAAAAAGAAGTAGAAAATAGCCAAATAAAAGATGAAATCAAGAATAATTAAGCACAGATTATTAAAAAATGTAAAATCACTTAGGAACATATTCTTCGAACACAGTATTTTTGTCACCTACATCCGAGTCATTATTGTATGTCTCGGATTCCATACTTTCTCATTCCGTCGGATTTTTATACGGCGTACATCGATGATATTTTGAACTTTTAAATTTTCTAAAAGCTCTTCTTTTGTAGACAGTAAAAGATCAGGTTCAAAATTACACCACGGCAAGTATTCAGAGTTTGATGTGCTTTAACAGAAACATAGAAAGGTCCTATTGTATTAGAGTTTGAAAGAAGTTGAGATTGGCTGGCTGAAGAGACCTCGACAAGCAAATCTCCAGAATGCAGTTTTTTAAGTGAACAATTGTCACCAAATACAGAATGAAATGTTTTTGAAATAAGAAAAGGTGAAGTTCTCTTAAAAGAGCTATCAGAGAGGCTGTCAGTGCGTTTAATAATAAAAAATTGATTGAATGAAATATTCTGTACATTTTGTTGCTCTCCACATGGGAGAGTCAGAAGGAAATGAATTTTTTCCATCCATGTTAGAAAAGATAATAATTCAGACCCTGGCCGCACCACCCACTACCGAGCCCAACAAGGGGATGCACAATTGTGCACCAGTGCTAACCAGGGCCCATACGGTCACAAGACATTCCTATGCCAGTCTCCACCCTTAACAAGATGGCTAGTAAATGCTCGCTCACTTGATCCCCAGCCAGTGACATGTCAGCTGACCAGCCGATTGATGCATACGGGACCAATATGCACCTCCCGTCTACCTGAAGCAGAGGCCAAAGCAGTGTGTTGGTTTCCCTCAACTGCCAGGATCCCCCTTTCCAGGGACACGGGTCGCCACGCACGGCAAACACGTGGGTGGTTTACAATTCCCCATGAGTCGATATACAGGATGATATCGGCTCATGCAGAATTGCCCTCACCTTCGAAAAGGAAACCACAACGAGAGTGAAACAAAGAGAAAAGAAAGACAAGAGAAAGAAGAGGAAAAGGAAAAGAGAAAGATCGCTCAGGAACCCGGGGTTGCGAAGCCGATGAATACCTAAAGAAGGTATCCCCCTGGGGGGCAACTGCAGCTGGAAAATTTCAGTTAGTTATTTCTCAATTGATGGGCTTAACTCTGGGCAAAGAGGCAGCTTAATAAATCAGTACCTCATACTTTTACATGATACTGGCATTAAAGTTGGCCTTAACTTGCGATAGCTTAAAAACAAATTTAAGAATATTGGCCAAGTCTTGGGGGTGAGATTTTGTTCTAGATAAAATGAAAACTTTTAAACATCCTGTAGAAACAGAAAAATGATGTTGCATTTATTTTAGGTCCTTGCCATATGTTTAAGCTTGTTTGAAATACATTTAGAAAGAAGAAATCAGCTGAAGATCAGAAGAACAATTAAATTCTTTGGTCATTTATGACTAAATTGCAAGAAACTCAAACACTTGATGGATTGAAAATGGTAAACAGTTTGTCAAAACACACCATATTAATTTTAATGCATAAAATTTAAGGTAAAGCTTGCATTGTGCAATTATCAAGTTCATCCATTGCTGATGCCATTGAATAATGTAACAAGAATTTGAAAGAGGGAGATTTTCAAGATTCTGGAGCAACTGTTGAATTTATTAGAACTTTTAATGAACTCTTTGACATACTGAATTCTAGAAATCCAAGTCAGGATTACCTAAAAAAATCTATAAATAAAAGAAATGAAACTGAAATTATCCAACGTTTGAATGATTTATACAGTTACATATAAAGTTGAAAACTGGTAAGAATGGTTCTCTGATAGTGGATTCATCTAGAAAAACTGGTTTCTTAAGCTTCTTAATTTGCATTAAAAGCATGATACATTTGTATACAATTTTAGTTCAAGGTTAAACACTTGTTACAACATTAGCCAATGTATAAATTCTGCTAAGATCACATTGTGGATATAAAAAGAAATTAAACAGCTAGGCAGTTCAAATCTGGACATAGGAAACTCTTAGTAAAATCAGAAATAAAACATTCAATGGCATCTAATTGCATAGCTCTTGAAGATATAACAAATTTGACCACTACAAGTACTGATCCCTATTAAGGTTATAAATTCATCCACTGACAAAAAGATTGTTGGTAATAGTCTTTCATAGTTTCAATCCCACCCCTGTACACAGATCATGATTATATGTAATGTTCTGGATTTTGAGTGAATTTGATTCCAGTGTTGTTGAATTCATGGCTGGTTATGTTTCAAGGCAGTGAACTGATAGCCTAAAATCGCATTAACTGTGTAACAGTGCTCACGAGTCTGCTTGTAAAGCTTCTCTAATTACCAGAAAAAATAAAGGTGGTCCTTTGATATTCCCGTCAGGGGATGTTTTCAAAATTTACAAAAAGGTATGAGCAAATTTTCAGAATTGCTATAAATGAAGAAACTGACAAAAAAAATTTGTCAGTTCAGGTTTTATCGGTGTGTGTTTTAAGATGTTTTCAAGCATGAAAATTTATTTCCTGAACTGGATATGCACATGCATGACACATCCCCTTTTCGAAACCACACAATTAATTTGATTCATGCTATTGCTGTTGATAAATATTTTAAACTACAATTATTTTTGTTAGTTTGTTATTTTTAAAATACGGTTAAGTGAACATCCTTGTTCACTTAAAGGAATAAAAGTGTTACCTGTAGCATACAGAAGCACTAAGAAGGCCTAGGTGAATACAGATTGGACAATTGACTGGCTAAAAGATTATTTTGTAAAAGAGACTCGAGAACCTTGTAAAAAAGTTGGATTATCTGAAAATTGTAAAATTTTACTTGATAACTGTCCTGCACAACCAGATTCCAAAATTTTAAGTGCAAACAGTGTTTGAACACTTTTCTTACCACCCAACGCAACAAAAATCGCTAATCCAGCCAATGGACCAAGGGATTATCAGCAGCATTAAATACCACTATAAAAGTGAATATCTTGGGTTGGTTGGTTGTATGATGTTTAATGGCACAAAATCCCTGAAGGAACATGCTGTGCCAAACAAGAGTAGACTAAAAATATAAAATATTAAGAGCATGAGAAAAGCAATCCCCCATCCAGATGCAGTCAGACAAGTGTAGATGAACAAGAAAATTAAACTAAACAATCAGAGTATAAAAGATTTTAAATAAAAAGTGCAAAAGTGCAGTCTGGATGGGGTCCCATCCAGATATCAGAAAAGTGTGTGATTATTAGGGTGGTGCGAAAAAAGTCAAGTTGATATTTCCGAGTCGCTATAGTGCGGAAAAGTTGCGATTGGTAAATACAAGAAAAACAAAAGAAAAATTCTTCAAATCGGACTTTATCTTCCAATCCCGCAAACCGCCTAAAAATTCCAAAAAATTGAAAATTTCCGATTTTTTCCGATTTTTTTTTATTTTTTACGTTTATATATTTTTTATCGCTATAGGGAAAAATATTTGCAGTTTGTACTGTTTAATAATAATAATAATAATAATAATTGTGTTTAGAGATTATCTTCCGATTGCGCAAGCTCAATAAAAATCGGCAAAAATTCAATTTTGAGAGATTTTCATGCATTAAGAATATAATCAACTGAGGTCAGTTTGCAGTCTCAGGTTATGTTTTAAATGTTAATTGATACTATTGAGCATATTAAGTTATTTTTAAACAACCTATAACTTACCACGAAGAGTTCGTTTCAGGTCTGAAAAGTTTAGTAGTGCACCCAACTGCCATTAGCCACGTTGGAAAACAGCGCTGAAGTCGGCGTACGCTCTCCCACCTAGTCTAACCTAACTCCATAAAATTTACAGAAAAGTCAACTGGATTCAGATGAACTGCTTGGCATATACTATTTTGACGGAAGAAAGGACGATACCCTAGTTAAAGAAAGGATTGCATCTAAACAGGTTCGTCGAACTATTAAAGAGGAACACTTTCCTGTCATAAAAGAACGTGGCTCAGTTTATTTAGGCCATGTGCCTCCAAACTCCGGGCCTGCTAAGGACATTGTAGCTTTCATAGTATCATGTCTTACTGAACAAGGGGTTTCACTAGAATACTTAGATTTCGTAGGTTGTGATGGTACAAATACCAATACTGGATAGAAAGGTGGTGCTATCAGAAAGCTTGAAGTTCATCTCTGACGACCACTGCAGTGGGTTGTTTGTTTATTCCATTTTGTTGAATTACCTTTCCGCCATCTTTTTCAACATTTGAATGTTGAAACAACTGGCCCAAGATCATTTAGTACACCATTTGGACACAATATCATTGTTGTGTAAAGCTCTCGGTGATAAATTTTCAATTGACTGATTGTGAAATTCCAGAAGTGGACAGGCAACTGTTGAGTAAGGACCAAAGATATCTTCTTGGCATAAGTCAAGCAATTAAAAGTGGCAACTTTCCAAATGACTTATTAAAGTGTGACTCCGGCCCAATTTCACTTGCCAGATTGCTCACTTGTGCAAATAGAGCCCTTCGACTTTACGCGAGCGTGGAAAACCCATCGGATGCCTTAAAGCCATATTGACATTTATTTTAAAATCTTACTTGTCAGTTTGTTTTGAAATAAAATGCTGTAAGTACATAACAGACGGGCCTATTAATCTGTACAGAACAATTGAAACATCTCGATACTTTCGTGACAACCTGAAGAAAGTGTAGTTCCTGAAACTGAACGAAACTCGTTCTTTGCTCACCCGGAAAACCTACTGATGGCAATGGTCTTTTATAAGAGGAGGCACATAAGAGAGCTAGGGCTAAGAAGAGTATTAAAAGCCAGGCAAAATGTTCCAAAGGGTAAAGGTATCTGAATCTTTATCACTCCTACAATCCAGAATTAATTGATTGTAATGTAGCAAAATTAACATTTCCACCTCTTTTTCGGAGAATAACCCCTGAAGAAATACATTTCTTCGTTCAATCAGGTCATATCTCAGTCTGGGATGATAAAAAGTTTCCAACTACACGTAAGATGTCCAGCGTTGCGTTAAATTGGTAACGGAAGCATCATTTAAGGTATGTGGGGCCCCAATCAAGAGAGCACCAGGACTACACTGAAATCAATGTCCATAATACCAGACATTACCACCAAATCGCAGTACAAAGTTGCGTCTAAAAGTCAGACTTAAACAGATGGCATAACAAATTGTATATCTTATGCTGTCACGACACTAGTTTTTTAATACAGTGTTTTGACTTTATTATAACAAACTATATATTTAAGTAATGTAAATAGCAAATACCCTCATTGGTTGGATGGAGGATAGGGTGTGGTTTGAACTCGAAGTGCAGCTACCTTCACGTGGTGAGTTCTGGTTTGTTTAAACATTATCAAACATCTAAACAAGCAAAGAGTTGTACATTGTACAATTTATATGCAAATGTTAATATTGGAACGCAAACTGATCTCAGGTGATTATTTTCTTTATTCATCAAAATCACTGAAAATTGCATTTTTGCCGATTTGTATTGAGCTTGCGTGATCGGAAGCTATTCTTTAAACGCAACTGTTTATTTTTATTATTATTAAACATTACAATCTGCAAATAGTTTTCACTATAGCGATAAAAAATATATATACGTAAAAAGAGAAACAAATTCTGAAAAAATCGGAAATTTTAAATTTTTTTTAATTTTTAGGCGGTTTGCGGGATCGGAAGATAAAGTCTGATTTAAATAATTTTGTTTTTGTTTTTCTTGTATTTACCAATCGCAACTTTTCCGCACTCTAGCAACTCGGAAATATCAACTTGACTTTTTTCGCACCACCCTAGTGATTATCTTGGGAAACTCCTACACACCGATTCATCTCCAAATCCCATTGAGAGATTTAAAAACTTTACTATTTTTGCTAGTTATATGGTTTCTGAAGCATGGAATTTAGGTACACAAGAAGAACTGGTTAATGCAATCATAATATATGGCCTGCCTCTTTATTTATTGATATTCAATGTAACAAACAATGAAAAATTTTATGATGCATAAAGACAAAAGCTGCAGAACTTTTACAATATGCACAAAATGTTGGAAAGATTAATGTCTCTGAATCAATAACAGAAGACTTCATCATGAATTTGCTGACATCAGATGATAAAGCATCAGTTACAGCATATATGACAGATGCTGAAATAATCTCAAGTGTTTTGAATCTTGATGATTCTGAAACTGAATCAGAATGTGAAAGTAGTGAAAAAGTTTCAGTGTAACATATACTGGCTTTAGGAATACAGTATTAGAACTTTTTTGAGCAAAATCCAATCGAGCAATTTCCCATTTCTCAACAAGACTTGATGACAGTTCACAGAATGCAAGACAAACTTTCTAAATTAAAATTTAAAAGTTTAAAACAAACAACACTCAACTCTATTTTTGTTAAAAAAATACTTTATAAATAACATTCATATTTCACAATAGTTTACCAAATTTGTTCGGGGTTTTTTTTTTTTTGGCAATTGCAGTTTTAATCATTTTTTCATCTGTAATGGTTGGTTGGTTGGTTGTATTGGGTTTTATGGCGCAAAATCCCCAACGGGACATGCTGCGCCAAACAAAAGCGAAAAAAAAAGAAGTGAGTAAACAAATGACACAAAAAAAAAAAAAAAAAAAATATGAGTTGAAATAGAAAAGCCATCTGGATGGGGTAACCCATCCAGATGTAGTCATTAAACAAGGATAGAAATCAATGTAAAAAAGAAATCCAGTAAAACCAAGTAAACAAGTTATCTGGATGGGCCCTCCATCCAGATGTCGATAAGAAAGTCCCCCACATGAAGCCCTTAAAAAAACTATATCTCAAAATAAAAACCAATGTGTTTTAAAAAGGTAAAGAGTGCCCCATGAGGTGTTTCCCCAATGAGGTTTGTCAAGATTGGTGAAGATGTGCTAAAATAAAATCTATATAAGTGCCGGAGGCCCGGACAGTCAGATAAAACATGATGGACGGTCAGGTTATCAAAATGACAATGTGGACACATGGGTGCATCCTCCCTAAGTAATAGATGTTTATGAGTAATTCTTGAATGTCCAATTCTCAGACGAGTCAGAATAACATCAGATTTTCTTGGATAAATCGGAAGCCAGGTTATGATTGTTGGTTTAATACGATGCAGTTTATTATTGTTTTCTAAATCCCAACTCTCTTGCCAATTATTCTGAATAAAGTGTTTTATAAGTAGTTTAACGTCTGAGAAAGGAACTTTATGGTGTAATGGATTAAGAGCACGTTTTGCCGCCTCATCTGCTTTCTCATTACCAGGAATACCCATGTGTCCGGGTACCCAGCAAAATAAAATATTATAGCCGCGTCGTGTCAATTTATTATAAAAATCTAAGATGGATGAGACAAAAGGATGTTTTTTAAAAGATTTTATTGCGTCAATAGAACTATTTGAGTCAGTATAAATGATGAAGGATGTGTTATGGTGATGAGAAATGTGCAACATAGCTCTCTCTATCGCGATCAGTTCAGCTGTAAACACAGAAGTAGACGAATGCAGCCGGTAACTGAGACAAGTGTTTTCACAAAAAACACCGCAACCAACAATATCTCCCATTTTGGAACCGTCTGTATAAATGTCAGTGTAACTATTGAAATTTGATCTATGTGCAGCAAATAGTTGTTGGAAAATAATTGGAGCCAAATTATTTTTATCATATCCTTTAAAAGGGTGGAGAGAAGTAATATTAAGAGGTTTCCAAGGAGGTAGCACATGTGGATGACATGAGCTCACCTCGATATTACTCAGAGGGCTATTGTCAATAAAGTTTCTTATTCTTAAACCAAAAGATGGGATGCAAGATGGGCGATGCTGATAAAGCATGGCATTGTCAGTATTTAACAAGTGGGAATGAAGTGGATGACCATGATGCGAAAGGAGACGGTAATACAGAATCAATGAGAGTTTTTCACGAATCTGATAGAGTGACGGTTCATTACAATCTACATACAAGCTTAAAACTGGTGATGTACGAAATGCACCAGAGCAAACACGAAGTGCACTATGGTGCACAGTGTCAAGTTTATTAAGAACAGAATTACGTGCTGAACCGTAGACCTGGCAGGCATAGTCAATTTTTGAACGGATTACAGAACGATAAATTTTGAGGAGAGATGTACGGTCTGCTCCCCATGAAGTATTTGAAAGCACTTTAAGTAAATTAAGCGATTTTTCACATTTTGTCCTTAGTTGTAAAACATGTGGTAAAAAAGTCAGTTTTTTATCAAAATAAACGCCTAAATAACGAACGTTGTCTACAACAGGGATTTGAGAAGGGCCAATAAAGATTTCGGGGTCTGGATGCAGACCCCTACATCTACAGAAATGCACACAGGAAGTTTTGTCATAGGAAATAATAAAACCATTTTTATTTGTCCAGTTAAGAATATTTTTTATTGCAATTTGCAGTTGTCTCTCAATAAAACGCATGTCTTGTCCCATACACATAATTCTGAAGTCATCAACGTATAAATCTCCCTTCACAGAAGGGGGTAGTTGATTCAGGATGTTATTTATTTTTATTGCAAAGAGGGTGACACTCAGGACACTGCCCTGAGGTACACCCTCTTCTTGTTCATAAAAACTAGATAAAATTCCACCAATCCGAACTTGAAAAAGTCGAATTGTGAGGAAGTTTTTGATAAAAATTGGAAGGTTCCCACGAAAGAGCAAGTTAAAAAGGTCACGAAGGATTCCATAACGCCAGGTTCTGTCATAAGCTTTCGCCATATCAAAAAATATGGACACCAAATGGTTACGTGTTAAAAAGGCTGTCCGGATGTGATCTTCCAAATGAATCAAATTATCGATAGTAGACCTACCACGTCGAAATCCACTTTGAAAAGCGGCAAGGCAATTGTTGGTTTCTAAAACATGTACAAGGCGGCAGTTGACCATTTTTTCAAGCAATTTGCAAAGACTGCTAGTAAGTGCGATCGGCCTGTAATTATTTGGATTGGTAGCATCTTTTCCTGGCTTAGGAAAAGGAATAACGATAGCCTTGCACCAAGCATTGGGAAAAAGCTGTTCTGTCCAAATCCTGTTATAAAAAGAAAGCAGATTGTTAAGTGAAGTATGTGAGAGTTGTTTGAGCATGATGTAAGTGATGCCATCATGACCTGGAGCACATAAGTGACTGTCTTGTAAACAATTTAAAAGCTCTGAAATAATAAATGGCTGATTGTATGAAAATGAGTTATGACTATTAAAATTAATTCTGGTCATTTCAGCCTGTCTTTTGTAAGATAAAAAAGGCTCCGGATATGCGTCTGATTTAGAAATAGATGCTAGGGTACTACCTATTGTCTCAGCAATGTTCTTAGGAGAAGTGATGGTGTGACCGTTATGTTTTAAAGTAGAAACATGATTTTCAGAGTAAAGGCCCATACATTTTTTTACTTTTACCCAGAGTTCTTTGCTTGAAGTATTGGAGTTTATGCTTGATACATAATTAATCCAGGACTCCCGTTGGCTTTTGCGTCGCACTCGTCTAGCTTCTGCCTTTGCTTTTTTAAATGCTATATAGTTATTATTATTTGGGTATCTCCGAAAGAGACCCCAAGCCCTCTGTTGTTTTTTCTTTGCGCTTTGGCAATCGCTATTCCACCATGGTTTTCTGTTTTTATGGTTAGATGATGTTTTTGGAATGCTGGAATCAGCAGCATTGATAATACATTGAGTTATATTATCAAGTGCATTGTCAATATTCCCCGCAATCATGTTAGTGGTGATGTTTGCCAGTGATGTAAAAGATGGCCAGTTGGCTCTGTCATAAATGTAATGTTTTGTATAGTTATTACAATCCGTAACAGGAGTAGTCAGTGTAATAAAAGTGGGAAAGTGGTCACTGCCATGTAGATCACTTGAGACCCAGAGGTTCCAGAAAGGATAGAGATATGGTGAGCAAATTGCAAGATCTATTGCATGGAAAGTACGAGTCGGCTCGTGAAAATAAGTGTGATCACCATTATTGAGCAGACATAAGCCGTTGTCAGATATAAGTTTTTCAATAGTATCACCACGTAGATTAGAATCACGGTTGCCCCAGAGTTGGCTGTGTGCATTAAAATCTCCAACAATGACATATGGAGCAGGGAGTTGGAGAAGGAGATTATCAAGATGTGATGACTGAATAGTTTGGTTAGGTTGGTTGGTTGGTTGGTTGTATAGGGTTTTATGGCGCAAAATCCCTTAAGGGACATGCTGCGCCAAGCCAGTAGACGAAAACATCAGAAAGGTAAAAAAGAAACAGTGTCAAAATAAAAGAGCAATGAGAGAAACAATCTGGATGGGGTACCCATCCAGATGTAGCCAAACAATGTAGAAATACAAAATTTAAAATCCTGAAAACGAGAGTTAAAACATAAGAGTAATTCAATGAAAAGTGCATTCTGGATGGGATCCCATCCAGATGTCACCAAAGTTTAAAGAATAAAACTGAGCCATTAGAACAGAGAAAAACGAAAAATTATATTTCAAAATAAAATCCTGCATGTTTTAAAAAAGTAAAGAGAGCCCCATGAGGTATTTCCCCAATGAGGTTTGTCAAGACTGGTGATGATGAATTAAAGTAAATCCTATACAGATGTCGGAGACCTGGACAGTCAGTTAAAACATGATGAATGGTGAGGTAATCAAAATGACAATGTGGACACATGGGTACATCCTCCCGAAGCAAGAGATGTTTATGAGTGATTCTTGAATGTCCGATTCTCAGACGAGTCAGAAGAACATCTGTTTTCCTTGGATAACTTGCAGGCCAGGTCATGATGGTAGGTTTGATTTGGTGAAGTTTATTATTGCATTCTAAATTCCAACCTTCTTGCCATTTATTATAAATAAAGTGTTTGATAAATAGTTTAACGTCTGAGAATGGAATTCTATGGTAAAAAGGATTAAGAGCCAGTTTTGCCGCCTCATCCGCTTTCTCATTTCCATGAATACCCATGTGTCCAGGTACCCAGCAAAATAAAATTTGATAACCGCGTCTTGTCAATTTATTGTAAAAATCCAGGATGGCTGAAACATAAGGATGCTTTTTAAAAGATTTTATTGCGTCAATAGAACTATTTGAGTCGGTATAAATGATGAAGGATGTATTATGGTGATGAGAGATGTGCAACATGGCTCTCTCTATCGCAATCAACTCAGCTGTAAATATAGATATTGATGCGTGAAGCCGATAACTAAAACTAGTGTTATTTATAAAAACCCCACAGCCAACACTATTCCCACTCTTAGAACCATCCGTATAAATTTCAGTATATGTATTAAAAGTTGCACGGTGTGCAGCAAATAGCTGTTGGAAAACTGCAGGAGCCAAGGTGTTTTTAACGTATCCTTTAAATGGATGGAGTGAGGTAATATTAAGAGATTTCCAAGGAGGGAGATAATGCAATGGACATGGACTCACCTCAATATTGCTCAGAGGGCTATTGTCTATAATATTCCTGATTCTGACACCAAAAGATGGTATGCAAGATGGTCGATGCTGATAAAGAATATCATTGTCTGTATTTAGAATGTGTGTATGAAGAGGATGTCTAGGATGTGAAAGGATACGGTAATAAAGTTCTAAAGAGAGTTTTTCACGAATGTGGTGTAGTGCTTGTTCATTGCAGTTAACATACAGACTTAAAACTGGAGAGGTACGAAATGCACCAGAGCACACACGAAATGCACTATGGTGCACAGTGTCAAGTTTTTTAAGAGCAGAATTACGCGCTGAACCATAGACTTGGCAGGCATAGTCAATTTTAGAACGGATCACAGCTCGATATATTTTAAGGAGAGAAGTACGGTCTGCTCCCCAGGAAGTATTTGAAAGCACCTTAAGTAAGTTAAGTGATTTTTCACATTTTGTCCTTAATTGTAGAATATGAGGTAAAAAGGTTAACTTGCTATCAAATTGAAGGCCAAGAAAACGGACGCTGTCCACAACAGGAATTTGAGTCGATCCAATAAAAATTTCAGGATCTGGATGCAGATCCCTACGTCTGCAAAAATGCACACAAGATGTTTTGTCTCGGGAAATTATAAAACCATTTTTATTAGTCCAATTAAGAATATGGGTAATTGCAATTTGCAACTGTCTTTCAATAAAACGGATATCCTGTCCCATACACATAATTCGAAAGTCGTCAACATATAGATCTCCTTTAACTGAAGGGGGTAGTTGGCTAAGAATGTTGTTTATTTTGATTGCAAAGAGGGTGACACTCAGGACACTGCCCTGAGGTACACCCTCTTCTTGTACATAAAAACCAGATAAAATTCCTCCAATCCGTACTTGGAAAAGTCTAATATTGAGAAAGTTTTTGATAAAAATAGGGAGATTCCCACGGAAGTTGAGGTTAAAAAGATCGCGAAGTATCCCATATCGCCAAGTTCTGTCATAGGCTTTCGCCATGTCAAAAAATACTGACACCAAATGGTTGCGTTTAAGAAAGGCTGTCCGAATGTAATGTTCTAGATGGATCAGGTTATCGATAGTAGACCTACCCTGTCGGAATCCACTTTGAAATGCGGCAAGGCAATTGTTAGATTCTAACACATGTACAAGGCGGAAATTGATCATCTTTTCAAGGAGTTTGCAAAGGCTGCTAGAGAGTGCGATAGGCCTGTAGTTATTTGGGTCACTGGAATCCTTTCCTGGTTTAGGGAAAGGGATAATGACAGCCTTGCACCAGGCTTGAGGAAAAAGTTGTTCCATCCAAACTCTGTTAAAGAAAGCAAGTAAATTACTGAGAGAGGCACTGGAAAGATGATTAAGCATGGTATATGTGATGCCATCGTGACCTGGAGCAGATAAACGGCTTTTTTGCAAACATCTTGAGAGTTCCTGAATTGTAAAAGGTAAATTATAATCATAAGAGTGGCGAGAGTTAAAATTTATGCTGGTAGTTTCCATATGTCTTTTGTATGATAAAAACGGTTCCGGGTATGAGTCGGAGCTAGAATTAGATGCAAGTGTATTTGCTATTGTTTCAGCAATATTTTTGGGTGAGGCTATTGTTTGTCCATTGTGATTGAGGATTGAGATATGGTTTTCTGAGTAAAGTCCCATACAATTTTTCACTTTTTTCCAGAGATCTTTACTTGATGTATTGGAGTTTATGTTGGAAATGTACTGCATCCAGGATTCACGTTGGCTTTTACGTCGCACTCTTCTAGCATCAGCCCTTGCTTTTTTGTAAGCAATATAATTAGTATTAGTCGGGTAGCGTCGGAAAATGCCCCAAGCCTTCTGTTGAATTTTTTTTGTCCTTTTGCATTCATCATTCCACCAAGGTTTCCTGTGTCGCGGTGTAGAAAATGATTTAGGAATGCTAAGATCTGCAGCATTGATAATACACTGTGTGATATTATCAAGCGCATCGTCAATACCACCTTCTATCATATCGCTTGTAATTTTAGCCAGATCTGTAAAAGTTGGCCAATTGGCTCTGTCGTAGATATAGCGTTTAAAATATTTATTAGAATCCCCGTCAGGAGTTGTCTGTGAAATAAATGTGGGAAAATGGTCACTGCCGTGCAGGTTATTGGAGACCCAAAAGTTCCAATAGGGATAGATAGATGGAGAGCAGATAGTGAGATCTATGGCATGAAAGGTGCGTGTTGGTTCATGAAAATACGTATGATCACCGTTATTAAGTAGGCATAAGCCATTGTCAGAAATTAGTTTCTCTATTGTATCACCACGTTGATTAGAGTCAGAATTACCCCACAGTTGGCTATGAGCGTTAAAATCCCCAACAATGACTAAAGGAGTGGGGAGTTGGAGAAGGAGATCATCAAGTAGTGCTGACTGAATAATTTGGTGGGGTGGTAAATAAATAGTACATATTGTAATGAGACGTTTTGCATGTACACGGACGGCAACAGCTTGCAAGCTTGTGTTTAATAAAATATGAGAATGAGGTGAACTGCGAGAAATGAAAAGAGCCACTCCACCAGTAGCTCTTTCATTGCCTGTAAAATCTTTTCTATAGGTAGCATAGTTGCGTAATTTCGCTTTGTCAGTGGGTTTTAGATGGGTTTCCTGCAGAGCTAAGCATAAAGGCTGATGGTCTGCTAGAATATTACGGATTTCATCAAGTTTATTGTGATAACCACGGCAGTTCCATGAGATAATATTAGACATGAATGATTTTTTTTTGTAATTTATCAGCTTTATGTTATCCGGAGATAGTGGACATACTATCTTCCTCGTTAAATTCTTCTCCCGGTTCTGGGTGAAGAGCTAAAGCATCATCTTCTTCCATTTTATCGTTCTGTATTGATTGGGTTTTATTTTTGGATGTTTTACTCTTTTTCCTTTTGGCTGTATTTTCAGATGACACAGAGGCTTTAACTGTTGGCAAGTTAAATTTTTCTACATCGGATTTATGGTTTGGTTTCACAGAGGTTGTTTTAGTTGTATTTTGAGAACCTCTACTATGGAATGGAAGTTTAGAAATAAAAGATTGTGATGATTTTGAAGAAGCATTTGTAGATGATTTAGGAAGAACAGATTTTTGTGAATTAGGAGGAACAGATTTAGGTGACTTAGGAGGAGCAAACTGCGTCGATCTATTTGTTTTACCAGAATTAATAGACAGGTCATCTTCTTTTTGATTAGGTTGGCAATTAGGTCTAGTTGGGAATTCAGTTTGAGTTGCGATAGTTTTATAAGTTTTATGAACGGTTTTTGTTAAGGCAGCAGCATATGATACACCAACTTTGGGCGTTCTGGATTCGACTATTTTTCTGGCTTCAGGGTATGATATATTTTGTCTTGTGCGTATTGTCTGTATTTCTTTTTCTATTTTCCACATTTCACACGATTTGGCATAGGATGGATGATCTTTTTTGCAGTTGACGCAACAAGGTTGAGCATTGCATTGCCCACTTTCGTGGCCAATTGCACTGCACCGACCACAGGTTTCTTTACCTAGGCATGATGTTTTGGAGTGCCCAAAGCGCTGACAGTTAAAGCAACGCAGTGGGTTTGGGATGTACGGTCTGACAGAGCATGATAGATATCCAGCTTTTATATATTTGAATAGTTGGGAGTATTAAACGTCAGAATAATATGCTTGGTAGGTATTTGTACTTGATTAGCTGGAATTTGTTCATCTTTGCGGTTTATTTTTATACGTCTAGCTGCTATGACATTTTGTTCCCTTAAGTTTTCCACTATTTCATCTTCGGTTACATGCAAGAGGTCAGATTCTGAGATCACTCCGCGAGATGAGTTTAAGGTTCTATGTGGCGATATGGTGACAGCAATGTTTGCAAAGTGAGTACATTTTTTTAAGTTCAGTGCTTGTTGGTTATTTATTACTTCAATTAGCAGTTCACCTGTACGGAGTTTTTTTATTGTTTTAGGTTCGCCAACCAGTCCTTGGATAGATTTATTAATCAGAAAGGGGGATGTTTTATCAAAACTCCCTTCTTGACGTTTGACGACGAAAAATCTTTCTTCAGTTTTACTTTCATCAGATTTGGGATTTTTAGGTTCTGTATTGGAAACAGAATCCTCTACTCTCTCACCCCATGATTCTTTTTTGCCGTGATTAACAGTAGCGTTTGAGGCAGAGCTCAAAGCATTATTATTGTCATTATTAGCTTGTGGGGCTTCCACATCGCATATTTGATTTCCTGATATTGTAGCCATATTAAAGATAGAATTGAAAAAACGCCAGGCATCGGGCCTGGTCACCGACCCTTCTTCTTACCGTTACTTTAGGCGCAGGTCTCAAAAGGGTGAAAACTATCAACAAACTTCCACGTTTTTCGAACGTTGGATTAAACTCGGTAGCATCTCCAAACTCTAGTTCTTTCACAGTGGAACTCGGTTGTCGTAGGTAAGCCTTTACAGCTCTGTCCAACCTACATCGCCCTTACGTCGAAAGGACACCAGTCGCCCAGTGCATTCCTAACCACCGCCATACAAGTACGGCGCCCACCGATCACGGAACCGGAATTCGGAGATGCCCTGCACTCTGGGACTCGAGATCAGCCTAAAAAGGTAGAAACGAGGCGATGAGATTAAAAAACCTCAACACCCAGAGTGTCTCACGTGAAAATAAAAAAAAAAAATCCACTATTGTAAAAAAGAAAAAGTGATGTGGGTGAGAACTTAGAAACAAGGTGTATTTTTTGTCTTTTTTCAATTTTTTAAACTTTTTTCCTTTTTTTTTTTTTTTTTTTTTTTTAAACAAAAGAACAAGAACAATGTTAGTAGAACAAATAACAAGTTGAACAAAATGGTCAGTAAAAAACATGAACAAGAACAAAGAGGGATAAGAAACTGAAAAAAGAAGATTAAAAAGTGTGAAACAAAGAAAAAAGGATAGACAACTAAAAAGAGAAGAAAACAGGAAAGGAGAAAGATCGCTCGGGAACCCGGGGTCGCGAAACCCGTAAATACCTAAAGAAGGTATTCCCCTTGGGGGGTAGTTTGGTTAGGAGGTAAATAAATTGTACATATTGTTATGAGTTGTTTTATATGTACACGGACAGCAACAGCTTGTAAGTTTGTGTTTAAATTAATATGATTATGGGGTAAATTGCGAAGGATGAAAAGAGCCACTCCACCAGTGGCCCTTTCATTTCCAGTAAAATCTTTACGGTAGCTAGCAAAATTACGTAATTTTGCATTGTCGTTGGGTTTTAAATGGGTTTCCTGAAGTGCTAAACATAATGGATTATGGTCAGAGAGAATATTACGGATCTCGTCATGTTTATTATGGTATCCACGGCAGTTCCACGAAATAATATTAGTCATTTTTTTTCCTTAGATAAAATTAACTGCGTTATATTATTCGGAGACAGTGGACATACTATCCCCATCGTTAAAGTTTTCATCCAGTTCTGGGTGAAGAGCTAAAGCATCATCCTCTTCCATTTTATCATGTTTTGTATGGGTTTGATTTTGGGAAGTTTTACTTTTTTTCTTTTTGGTAGTATTATCAGATGAGACACTGGATTTAACTATTGGTAGTTTATGTTTTTCTGCATCAGTTCTATGGCCCGGTTTTAAAGGTGTTGGTTTAGTGATATTTTGAGAGCCTCTTTTATGGAGTGAAAGTTTCGAAAAATTAGGTTGTGCTGACTTAGAAGAGACAATTTCTGGTTGCGGTGATTTAGGAGGAACACTATTCGATGGCTTAGAAGAAACTGATTTCGGTGGCTTAGGAAGAACAGATTGTGTTGAACTATTTACCTTACCAGTATTATTAGACGGGTTAATTCCCTTTTGTTTTGGTTGGCAATTACTTTCAGTAGGGAAATCTGTTTGGGTTCCAATACTTTGATAAGTTTTATTCACAGTTTTAGTTAAGGCAGCAGCATATGAAAGACCGACTTTAGGTGCCCTGGATTCAACTATTTTCCTTGCTTCAGGGTACGACATATTTTCTTTTGTGCGTATTGTCTGTATTTCTTTTTCCATTTTCCATTGTTCACAGGATTTAGAATAGGATGGGTGTTCTTTTTTACAATTTACGCAATGAGGCGGTGCCTTACAGTCAGTACTTTCATGGCCAACTGTACTGCACCGGCCACATGTGATTTTACCACGGCAATTTGTTTTGGAATGCCCAAAACGTTGACATTGAAAGCAGCGTAGAGGATTTGGGATGTACGGTCTAACAGAACATGATAGATATCCTGCTTTTATTGACTTGGGTAAGTTGGGTGAGTTAAACGTGAGTATAATGTGCTTGGTGGGTATTTGTACTTGATTTGCTGGTATTTGTTCGTCTCGGCGGAAGAATTTTATTCGTCTGGCTGCAATAACATTTTGTTCTTTTAAATTATCTACTATTTCTGATTCTGTAACATGCAAGAGGTCGGGTTCAGAAATAACTCCACGAGATGTATTAAGTGTTCTATGCGGGCTTACAGAGATGGGGATATTTGCAAAATGTGTACATTTCATTAAGTTTGTGGCTTGTTTGCTATTGATTACTTCAATAAGAAGTTCACCAGATCTTATTTTTTTTATTGTCTTAGGTTCACCCATCAGTCCTTGGATAGATTTGTGGATCAAAAAGGGAGAGGTCTTGTCAAAACTGCCTTCTTGTCTTTTGATAACAAAGAATCTTTCAGTAAATGAATTGGTATTTGAGGCAATATCATCATCTTTATCATCACACAATTTGTTTTGGTTTGCATTCTCTCCACATGGGAGAGGATTTAAAGGAAGTAAAGTTTTTCCATCCATATTGAAATAAAAAAAACAGTTCAGACCCCGGTCGCACCACCCACCACCGAGCCCAACAAGGGGATGCACATTCGTGCACCAGTGCTAACCAGGGCCCATACGGTCACAAGACACTCCTATGCCAGTCTCCACCCTTAACGAGATGGCTAGTAAGTGCTCGCTCGCTTGATCCCAAGCCAGTGACAAGTCAGCTGACCAGCCGATTGATGCATACGGGACCAATATGCACCTCCCGTCTACCTGAAGCAGGGGCCAAAGCAGCGTGTTGGTTTCCCTCAACTGCCAGGATCCCCCTTTCCAGGGACACGGGTCGCCACGTACGGCAAACACGTGGGTGGTTTACAATTCTCCATGAGTCGATATACAGGATGATATCGGCTCATACAGAATTGCCCTCACCTCCGAAGAGGAAACCACAATGAGAGTGAAACAAAGAGGAAAGAAAGACAAGAGAAAGGAGGAAAAGGAAAAAAGAAAGATCGCTCAGGAACCCGGGGTTGCGAAGCCCGTGAATACCTAAAGAAGGTATCCCCCTGGGGGGTTTCATCTGTAATGAAATTATTTTATACTTTCCCATTAATAATTTTCTGTATTTGTTTACTTTTGTATTAGTTATTTTTTGTGTGTGTGTGTGCACAAATTATTCTCATTTTTGTTATACTTTCTTGCTGAAACTCTCCGAAAAAAAAAATAAATAATTCTCATACATCAGACTATCAATGTAATTATTATTCTTTAAATATATATCAAATTTTTTAATAAAATACAGTGGCTCGCATTTCTTTTTGGACACTTGTGTTTTTGAAACTTACTTATAAAAAGCATCATCTAAATATTACAGTATCTACTTAAAAAAAAATTTCATATAAACTATTTTCTCCATAATAAAACCTACATATTGTAATGAAAATAAATTCGAAACTTTTTTTCCAAAAATTAATTTACCGAGAAACTGTTAAAAACAATCTCACATATATAATTGGACACTTGAATGCTTTACTAAATTTTTTTTTTTCAACATATGCCGATTCTAGGGACCCTACTCAATTAATCTTAATTAAGAATAATTTGTGTAATTTATGTGCTTATCTTAAAGGCTTAGATGCCTCCTTCCCTCCTATGCCAGCTGCGGCTACAGATGCTAAGAGGAGATTTGAACTTGATGATGGTTTTAAGACACCATCTAAAACGGCCAAGGTAATAAATACTAAAATTGTTAATCCTGTTGCATTAAGCAACAAATTTGATAAGCTCAGCACTGCTGAGAATAATAATGTCAATGACCATCCCACTGAAGCTACTGTTACTGTTCCTAAGGAACCTAGACCAGAACCATTCGTTAAGACACAGAATTGGAAGAAAGTAGCTGATGAGATAGACACTTTAGCTAGATGCAAAGTCTATAAAAAAGTTCAGGACAATTTAATTAAATTTTTTCCTAGCACTATTGAAATTTATAGGAAAATTCAAAATTATCTAACTGAACAGAAAATTGAATTCTTTGGCATGAAACTTAAGAACGAACGGCCTAGGAAGGTACTGATTAAGGGAATTCCCATTGATTTTGACATTGCTGAGGTAAAGGGTGAATTAAGTGCCCTGGGGTATAATGTTCATAGGATTTCACAGCTTAAAAATTTTAGGACCAAGCTTTCCATGCCCATCTACCTGGTCGATGTTTTCGTAAACGACCAATTTAAGCACATTTTTGAGATGAAGAACTTGATGGGCTTCTTCGTTAAGGTCGAAGCTTACAAGTTCAAAGGAGCCAAACAATGCCATAACTGCCAGATGTATAATCACTCAAGTGAGTGTTGTTTCTTAAAACCTGTGTGCCTTAAATGCTCTGGTGAACATAACATCAAACAATGTACGGTCACTGATAGAGAGGGTATTAAATGCGCCAATTGTGGTGAAAATCACACGGCTAATTTCGAAGGGTGCATGAAGAATCCGAAAAATATGAGAAATAGTAGAGTGCAGACCATCCGCAACTCGAGTCAAGGGCTCAGGGCAAAACCTGTTCATAAGAACTTTTCTTTTGCAAGTGCTGTGGCGACTAATGTCGCAGGTAGTGCTAAACCTCAAACTGCTTCTGATGGGCAGGTTTTGCCTACTGTAAATACTACTAAAGGTGCTAATGTTTCTAAATTTAATGTTCCTCTTGTAAAAAATATAAATACTTCTAATTCTTATACTAATGCTAATTCATCTTCAAATGTAAATTATGCTATTAATTCATGTGTTGATCAAAGTGCTTTATTAAATCTTATTTTGTCTAACTAACCCTGAAAATTTTGAAATTTTTTTTGACAAGTTAAATAAACTGTGTACTTTACTGGAAAGAATCCAGAAACTAATTGCAAACAAAAATGTTGCTGAAATTCTCTCTATCTTTAATACTGATAGCCTTACGGGTATGAAAAGCTCTGGTAAAACTTAACTTTTATGGGGGTTTTCAAAATTCTTTTTTGGAATGCCAATGGCCTTAGATCCAAACTCAGTGAGGTCAGGGATTTTGTTAGACAACCCTGTAGATCTCATTCTTGTGCAGGAGGTTCGTTGTACTTCTTTTAGGGACCTCAATATTCAAAATTTTATTTCTTATTTTACTCCACGTACTGATGGTACTGGAATTTCGCCATACAGCGGGACTGCTATTTTCGTGAGTAGAAGGGTCACTCACGCTCATATTCCATCCTTATCTCTCAATCTTCTTGAAAACACAAACGTTAAAATTTATTTAGATAATCAAAATTCATTTGTAGTTTCCTCCATCTATCTCCGGGTTTCGAACCATTCGGATCTTCCTTCTGACCTTAGTAAATTACTCAGGCTAGATAATAATATTATCCTTGCAGGTGATTTTAATGCCCATCATCCCAGTTGGTGTCCCAACAGCAATATGGATTCTTTAGGGGAAACCCTTCACAATTTCTGTACAAACAACGGTATAGAAATTGCTGCTCCTACTTCCCCCACTCGTTTTGGCCCTCTGGGAAATGGTACGACAATTGATCTGGCACTGCTTAATAACATCCATTACCCATATGTCATCACCCCCATTTCGGCTCTCGCATCGGATCATCTCCCGATTCAAATTAGCATTGATTGTAGTCCCTCCTTACCATCTATTATCTCTCCTTATGTTTATGATTGGCAATCCTTTACCAATACAATCAATGAGGCTCCCCCACCATTTGGCGATTTAAATTCTGTCGAGGGCTGTCACCAATTTAACTAAATTAATCCAAAATTCTCTTGAGGCATCTAAGTGTCACCAGGCTCAGAAAAATTTTCATTCTCTTCCTTTCGATATTAAAGCTAATATTAGATAACGTAATTGCCTCCGGCGGTTGTGGCAAGCCAGTAGGGACCCCAGCATTCGCTCTGATCTTAACCGTCTTAATGCTACCATTAAGCGGGATATAAAAATTTTCAAATCCAATAAATGGTCTGATTTTATTACCTCCCTGACTCCTACGAATAACTCCCTTTGGAATTATCTGAAGAGAGTTAGGAAACCCTTCACCCCCATTCCCCCTCTCCAAACGGATGCTGGTACTAAATGTCTCGACAAGGAAAAAGTAGAGGTGATTGCAGATCAGTATGAACGTCAGTTCCAACCTCATAGTGACGTATTTGATGCAGACACTATTGATCATGTTGAGCATACTGTTGGCAGATTCTTGGACCATGTGCCAGTCAGATCGATTGAACCGACCACTACCGGTGAGGTCATCACGGTGATCAAAAATCTCCCTAATCGTAAGGCCCCTGGGCATGATGGGATCACTAATTCGGCTCTCAAAAATCTCCCACTTAAGTATGCTGATTATCTAGCCGCTCTTATCAATGCCATTTTCAAGTTTCATTATTTTCCCACTGATTGGAAGAAAGCTGTTATTGTTCCAATTAAGAAGCCCGAAGAGGACCCTTCTCTAGCTAAGAGTTACAGGCCCGTGAGTTTGCTTCCTGTTCTGAGTAAGGTCACCGAACATATTTTTCTTACACGCCTTCAAAATTTTATTCCTGACATTCCAGAACAATTTGGCTTTAGGCCCGAACACTCCACCACACACCAGCTGCTTCGGGTGGTCAAGTTCATTCATGATGGACTGGACAACTCTGAGTATGTTGGCTCTATTTTCATTGATGTTGCGAAGGCTTTCGATACTGTTTGGATTATTGGACTCATTTACAAACTATTAAACTTAAAGTTCCTACTGCATTTATTTTGTTTATACTCAAGTACCTTCGTAACAGAACATTCTGCGTCCGCCTGCCAACATACTTTCCACACTTCGCCCGATTAATGCGGGTGTGCCACAAGGCTCCAAATTGGGTCCCTGGCTCTACAAGGTTTTTATATCTGACATTCCTACTTCACCTCATACTATATTGGCTATCTATGCGGACGACACTACAGTGTTGGCTCGTGACAAGGACTGCCTTGTTATGCACGATCATCTTCAACAACACATTAACATTCTTGAAAACTTTTTCATTAATTGGCGTATTAAAATTAATTCTAACAAATCACAGGCAGTCATATTCACACGTAAGCGCACGCTTCCACCACAACTCTATCTGGACGGTTCCTTTCTCAGTTTCGGACGGGAAGTTAAATATCTGGGTGTATTCTTAGATAGTACTCTCACTTGGCGCAAGCACATCGATTATAGCGTCCAAAAGTTCTACAAAGCTAAAAATGATCTTGCCCATCTCCTGTACAGTGATGTGATGAGCATGGGAAGCAAGGTGCTGCTATATAATTCAGTGTTACGTCCCATCCTTCTCTACTGTGCGCAGATCTGGGGCTCTGCGGCGAAAACGAATCTACAAAAAATCCAAGTCGTCCAAAATAAAACCCTCAGGGGTATCTGTCATGCACCCTGGTATTGCAGAAATACTGTCATCCATCACGATCTAGGCACTCCTCCTATTCGCACTGTGATCAAAAAGCAAGCCATCAATTTCTTTGGAAAGATTCACAATATCCAGAATCCTGCACTTCAAGATATTTCTACATATGATGAACGTGCCCGTTGGCGTAGGCCAAGATCAACACTCCACCTGGCTGAAAACATCAACCCGGGATAATTACTCAGTTCTCCCCTGCCATGATAGGGAATACCTTCCTAGCTGTTCTCTATGGTCATTGCACTCTTGTATTTATATGTAAATATTTTTCTTTTCTTTAGTTCCTTCTTTTATATTAATTATTTTTCATTTTCTTTTAACTGCTTTTATTATTATTTTTATTAATGTATGGTGCCTCAAAAGGGCTTTTTTGTTATTTAACATCTGGGGAGTCCCTCTTTTCCGCGTTTCTGGCGTTCTGTTAGCCAGACATCGGCTATGTTGTTGTATTGTTCCACATTTCCATTTTCTACTAGAGGTGCGGAGCTTCGCTCCTGGTACTCTGCAAAAGTATTTCTTCCAAGTTCCAAGTTACTAAATTTTTGACAGACGATATTTTTTGTTATTTATGGAAATATATGTCAAATATTATCGTCTGCACTTTGAATTTACTACTAAGTCATGTAAATTTGTTTACATTTCTATATTTGAAGTGAAAATTGCTAGACGTTACAAAGTTACAACAAATTCCATTCGTAAGTTAATCATAGAACATTTTAAAGATACTAAAGCACCAGAACTATTGCAAAACTTGTTAAAGTAAGTCATTCAACTGTTTTTGCTATTATAAAACGATGGAAACTGTGTGGAACTGTTGAAAAAGCATTAAAATCAGAAGCTCCTCACAAGCTAACTCCCAGGAATCGAAAGTTTATTATGCATAAAATCAAGAAAAATCCAAGAATGAATACAGTGAAACTTACAACAGAATAAGAAAACAGATTTGCCATAAAAGTAAACCCTGAAACTGTTAGACGAGTCAGCAGATCATATGGATACAACAGTAGAGTTTCCAGAAGAAAGTTTTTCGTTAATGAAAGAGCAAGAACGTTACGTCTGGATTTTGCAAAATCCATGGTAGACAAAGATTTATCGTTTTGGGAAAACGTCATATTTGTGGATGAATCAAAATGTAACATATTTGGGTCTGATGGGCGAATAACTGTGTGGAGAAAGCCCAATGAAGAGCTCATCCGAAAAATCTCTTGCCAACTGTCAAACATGGAGTTGGTGGCATAATGGTTTGGGGATGTTTTGCTGCTTCTGGTATGGGAAATATAGTTTTCATTGGAAATAATATGGACCGATATAAGTATATAAATATCCTAAAAGAAAACTTGAAAATATCTGCCCAAAAACTTGAAATTCGAAACACATTCAACTTTTATCAAGATAATGATCCCAAACATACAGCTCTGAATGTTCACTTATGGCTGCTGTACAACTGTCCCAAAGTTATCCAGACTCCACCATATTCTCCAGATTTAAACCCAATTGAAAATGTGTGGCATGAACAGGAGAAAAGATGGTTGGTAGGTTGGTTGTATGGGGTTTTATGGCGCAAAGTACATATAGGGACATGCTGCGCCAAGACAAAGTCAAAATGAAAAAATTTATAAAACCCAAAAATTTGATTAAAACAAGAATGACAAAAAAGTAAGAAAAACAAAACAATTTATGAAAACAGTAATATGTATATTTAAAACCATTTAAAAGTATCACAAGTTCATAGTTAAAAGACGAGCGTATAAAAATTAAAAACTGTGGAGTTATTAAAGTAATAACTGTTAAAATATAAATGCATATGTGCGAACGCTGACGTCATTTTGTGAATAGCAATACTTCACGATCAAATTTCGATCTTGAAATTTTCACTACTGCAATTTTTTAATCTTCTGACCAGAGGAGTACACCAGAGGTTGTCCACAACGGGATCTTTCGACGGAGGCAGGCCTGAACGGGAGCGATCAGTGAGCACCCCCGACGACGAAGAGGCTGTGCTTAACCTGGTTGAGGACAACCCAGGTCTTAGCACGAGAGATATCGCCAGACATGTTGGCATTTCGCAAGCAACTGCGTGGCGCATCTTACGTTCCCGGAATCTGCACCCCTACCACATCCAGCGGGTGCAGTTGCTCAGAGAGCAGGATTTTGGCCCTCGGTGGAATTCTCAAGATGGTACTTGGCGATGAGATCCAGGGATCCCCGTTTTGTAAACAGCATTTTGTTTACGGACGAGTCCACCTTCAGCCGGGAGGGAATGTGGAACGCCCACAACAGTCATGTGTGGTGTGATGAAAATCCACATGAAACCAGAAGCCGAGCAGCCCAGGAGCGTTTCTCAGTAAATGTGTGGGCCGGCATTCTGGGGGATTGCCTCATTGGCCCTTATTTGTTACCTGAACGGCTGACAGGTGGAAATTACCTGATTTTCCTGGATCAAGTGCTGCCGCAGCTTCTGGATGAGGCGCACGTACCCGAAGGTTCGCGTCGCCAGATGTGGTTCCAGCACGATGGAGCTCCGGCCCATTACACGAACGACGTGCGTCTCCATCTAAACGCAAGGTATGGCCAGCGGTGGATCGGGCGTGGGGGTCCAGTTCACTGGCCTGCCCGATCACCAGACCTCACCTGCTTGGATTTCTTCCTTTGGGGTTACCTGAAGGCCGAGGTATACCATACACCTGTCAGCAGTGCTGAAGAACTTGTGGCGCGCATTGTGGCAGCTGCAGGGCAGATCAGAGATACTCCTGGCATTGTTGGAAACACACACTCCTCAATGCGACGGAGGTGCGAAGCCTGTATCATGGCCCAAGGTCGAAATTTCGAGCATCTTCTGTAGTGTTATTTTTTGTCAATAAATTTCCAGTATCATTGATGTTTTTGGTCTAAATTTTTTCAGAAGTGTTGAGCAGAGGTAGAAAATGTGTTTTCATTATTACTAACCGATCGTAGCGCCCCGTTTCCAGTTAGCGTCCGAAATGTCAACGAATTATGTTTTTTGCCCAAAGCGCCCCCTATCGATGTTTCTTTTTGTACCGTTCAACTGAGTTTCAGAGAGCCCCAGCAAACAGAATCATGAAAATGCATGCCATAAGTCAAGAAATCTGTTTGTTTATCTCTTAGGAGCCTTCGAGTTTCGACCACCCTGTACTTTGACATTTTATTCCGGCTCTTACGCTTTTTGCAGGGCTCTACTTTTGGGTTCAAACTTTAAGTTAGAGTATAAACTTTGGCGAGCATGTGTTAAATTATTAAAATAACGGGCTTAAAGTTGTTGTCTAGCTCTCCAAAGTCTGCAGCGCCCCCTATCCATGTTTTAAGAGATACGCTTATCAAATTGGTACTGAAGAAAGTCTAAACAAACAGAATCATTTCGACGCAACAAGCAAGAAAATCTAACCATTTCCCAAGTTTTTATGACGTTTCGAATTTCGGCACCCAAATTTTCGAAAGCGCCTGGCGCCTTACCATCGCGTCAGGGACCCTACATTCCCTATTCAAAAATGTTCGTCTAGGTGTGCTCTATCGATCCTTAAAGTTTGTCACCGACGAGCTGAATCACCCTGTATAAACAAATAAAAGAATATTGTAAAAACACAAATCTAACATATTTGTAATCTTACAATTTAAATTTTTAGATCACCAAACAGGATTTTTTTTTTTTTTTTTTCCAAATGGAATTTGTTTGCAAAGTTCATCTCAGATTACTGATTGTCTATGGTTTTAAAAACAATTTTAAAGCATGAAATATTTTTTTAATTTATCTATATCGCACAGAGCTCGATTACGAAAGATTAATCCGTTTGCCCTTAAAACAAAATAAAGAATTCATCATTTTCTTACGGCTAATATCCATTTAAAAAAAACTTCCCTACGAATAATAAATAAAATAATATAAATAAAACACAAATTTAACAGACATGTATAAGCTTTGAAATTATCAGAATATAAAAGGATGCCATGAGTAGCAAAATCTTGGTCAAATAACTCTTAGCATGCGGCTAATAAGAAAATATCGCTTTTGATAAATTTCAAAAATTTATTTGATTGTATAATTCGTATTTTCCATATGAAAAATGCTTTTTTAATGTAAGTGGGCAATCTAAAAAATTTATTGCATATAACAAAATTATTAGTTTTCAATTTAAAAAAATGTTTTCACCTATATTCTTTAACCCGGGAAGCCCGGGTACGATCCCCTAGTTTTGAATAAAAGAGAGCGCTGAAATGACACTGTGCTTCCCTTATTTTCAGAGGTTAATCGGGCCTTGTGCATTTCTATAAAAAATGAAATTGTTCTCTTACATATGAAAGAACATCTTGGTTTTTTTTCTCTTCTCTTTTTTTTTTTTAACTATTGCAGAGCATTTTTGATCAGATGAAGGTTTCAAAGAAAATTGCAAACTGTTCTACTTTGGGGATTAATGATGAAGTAAATAACTTGTAAATTTTGTAAAAATTTGTTTAAAAATGCTTCAGAATCAGTTGTGAAGTTATACTCTCAAATTCATAACTTAAAAAGAAAAAAAAGTATTTTTTGCAGCTTTTTTGTCAAAAAGAAGAAAAAGAAATCTTCCCCTTCCATCCACCTTCCTTCACTGCATGAATTATTTGCATCATAAAAGCATTTCTAATTAAAAAAAAAAAAAAAAAAAGATAATACTAAAGCAGATATTTTAAGGGGATATTTTTTTTTCCTTTAAAGGTTAAAACTATAATTGCAACAAAATTTTCGTAATATTTTATGCGATTACTAATTTTTTCGAATCTTGCTGAAAATTTTCCATTCTGGTAAAAGGAATCCCGTTTCAGTGTATTAGGCCAATATAGTAAGCATTTTCCTCTTGTTTTTCAGAATTCGTATGACGATTTAAAATTTTCATGGATTTATTTTGTGATTTTTTTTTCTTTAATTTTTCACTTTCTGTGGCGATTTTTTGATATTTGTAAAGGGGTTTTCGGTTTCAAACTTTTAGCCTAATATAGTAAATTTTGTCCTGCAACTTTGCAATTTTAGTTGATTTTTTTTTTTGCAATTTTTAGCTTTAAACAGTACTTTTCAACTGTAGTTTTCAGTGCAAATTCCCCCCCTTTTTTTTCACATTTCTTGGCGATTTTTTGTCATTTGTGGTTACAACATCTTTAGTTTGCTGTAGTTAATTTTGTCCTTAGTGATTTTGAATCTGTTAGATTTTTTTTTCCCCCTTTTAGTGGTAATTTTTATTCATTAATAAAAGGAATTAAGTTTTAATCCAGGAGAACTCGCTAGTGAGAATGCCCAATTGCTTTTTCTTTACTTTACATTCATATAATATCAACTTTTTTTGGTTGGCTTAGTACTTTTATTCACAAAAGAGGTAAAATAATTGAAAAACATTTTGAAATTTTAATTAAAATTAAAAATGATTTAAATAAGAGTCTTAAAATGTACGACTGTGAGAGAAAATCTCATGCAGCGAGTTCTCCCGGGTAAGCACAATATAGTAAATATTGTCCTCTTAAGTTTTTTCAGAATTTATCCATAATTTTTAATTTTTTCATGATTTTTTGTGTTTTTTAGTTACTTGCATTCTACAGTGATTTTGTGACGTTCATAAAAAATTCCAGTTCAAATTTTAGCTCAGTATAGTAAATTTTGTATTCTGTGATTTTTGCTGTTTTAGTGATCTGTTATGCGATTTTTATTTTTTTTTTTTTTTATTTCAATGCAATTACCACCCCCCAAAAAAGTGCTGGTAAGCAAAAGACTGGATTTTAGAGAATTCTGAATTTTGGATGTCTAGAATTGAGATTTAGTACTATATTTCATTACCCAGCTACAAAAAGATTCTTGAACATTTTATGAAAATTGCACTCATAAATATCTGAAATGTTGCTGAAAAATATTTTTTCGAATAGCATTTTTGCTGTAGTAGATCTATAACGCAAACCTAAAACAGCAAGGATGCGTGTTATATAAAATTTTGTGCTACACAGGTCACACTTCTCATATCATTAAACTTTATAAACATGGCCAAATATGCTTGAAATACGTCAAAATACAGTAGAGTACTTTTAAAGGGCAAAATTAGCAAATTTGGAGGGCCACTAAATGAGGAACAGTGGCTATTAAAAAATTGTCTGTCAGAGATCACTTTATGGCCAGTTTTCTTCCTACAAGGAGAAAATAAAATTTCCTTGCATTCTTACAAGGATTCTACTTTTTCTAGTTGCAATATGTTTAATTGTTTGCATTTATTTGGGCTATTCAATTTTAAATTAATACTAATAAAGTTTACTGTTTAGTACTTTTTAAAAGAAAGTGGTCGCATATAAAACTGGTATGGATCATTTTTTTTTATATAAATTGTTAAATTTACTTTATAAACATGCTCCAAATCATCCATTATATTAATCAATAAAAAAATATTTAAATAAAAGCTATTTTTTATTTAAATTAAAGGGATAAAGATGAGTAAATGTATCAAATTTAATTCTAAAGTTTTTTACATTGTGAAATTAAGATGCTTCTTAACTACAAGTTCATTGTTTACATTTCAGAAGTTGAGAATTGCATTACATTATTTTTGGTAAAGTTCTACATGAATATTTGTATCTTGTAACTCAATTGTTAGTATGTTTATTGGTAATCTTAAAATGAAATTAATGCCATTTTCCAAGTCTAGAAAATTTCAAAGTGTCTAATTTTTATATTTCCTCTGCAGGATAACTGTAGATGCAGTTGAAGTTTTGCCAGCACAACTCAATTTACATCGTGAATATTTGAGTGACCCGGATCCTCAAGAAATTTCATATGAGAGTGATTCCTCAAGATGTGATGACACTTCACAAGAATCCTCAAGTGAATATGACACCTCACAAGAATCCTCAAGTGTTGATGAAACCAGACTTTCTGGTGATATACACTATGGTGCATCAAAAATATATGAATTCGAGGAACCATTCTCGCCTTTATATCCATCAGCTGATGTAACGAATTTGGATGCATTTTTATGCATTTTGGCATTTATTATTAGGTTTAATTTGTCTGGGGCCTGTGTTGAAGAGCTATTAAAAATTTTACTTCCTCCCTGCATGTTACAAGGTTCAAAATACTTGTTGAACAAAAAAATAAATTGGAGATTTTGAAAATTCGTTTGAAATACACTTTTATTGCAAAAAGTGCAATGGGTATTTGTGCCAGATGTCAGAGCAGGAAGAGGTTCACTGTTCTATGTAACTATGTATGTGATTGTGAAGAAAAAACTTCACCTGTAGAACAGTTAGATAATGGTTTTTTTTTTTTTTTTTTTTTTTTTATTTACCTTCAAAGCAACAGCTCAAAGACAATTTGAGAAACAGGGCCTTTTCTATGAAGTACGTAATCGTTGCATGTATTGTCTCAGAAAGTTTGTTACAGTGAAATAGTCCATGGGGATATATATCAAACGATTAGTGGAAGGAAATTGTACATAGTTTTAGACCTTCACTCCGCCTTTTCCCAGATCAACATGGAAAGTCAAGAAAAAAAGACTAAAGATGCCTAGAGTACAAAATCAATTATAAAGGAACCACCAATCAAGGATTTGGAAGAAATAAATAGTATAAAGAAAATGAAGATCCAGAATCTGCTGTATTTTCACCATTTAAAAAATCTGCATAATTGTTTCTTTGCGAGCTCTTACTCGCAAGGAAAAGCATATATTATTAGAAAATATAACCTTGGAGGGGTTCCTATACCCAGTACCTGATGTAAAAGAAATATTACAGGCGATTAGTGGAAGAAAATTGTACACAGTTTTATACCTTCACTCTGCCTTTTCCCAGATCAACATGGAAAGTCAAGAAAAAAGACTAAAGATGCCTAAAGTACAAGAATCAATTATAAAGGAACCACCAATCAAGGATTTGGAAGAAATAAATAGTATAAAGAAAATGAAGATCCAGAATCTGCTGTATTTTCACCATTTAAAAAATCTGCATAGTTGTTTCTTTGCGAGCTCTTACTCGCAAGGAAAAGCATATATTATTAGAAAATATAACCTTGGAGGGGTTCCTATACCCAGTACCTGATGTAAAAGAAATATTACAGGCGATTAGTGGAAGAAAATTGTACACAGTTTTATACCTTCACTCTGCCTTTTCCCAGATCAACATGGAAAGTCAAGAAAAAAGACTAAAGATGCCTAGAGTACAAGAATCAATTATAAAGGAACCACAAAACAAGGATTTGGAAGAATAAATAGTATAAAGAAAATGAAGATCCAGAATCTGCTGTATTTTCACCATTTAAAAAATCTGCATTATTGTTTCTTTGCGAGCTCTGACTCGCAAAGAAAAGCAGATCTTATCAGAAAATATAACCTTGGAGGGGTTCCTATACCCAGTACCTGATGTAAAAGAAATATTACAGGCGATTAGTGGAAGAAAATTGTACACAATTTAAGACCTTCACTCCGCCATTTCCCAGATCAACATGGAAAGTCAAGAAAAAAGACTAAAGATGCCTAGAGTACAAGAATCAAAAAGACTAAAGATGCCTAGAGTACTAGAATCAAAAAGACTAAAGATGCCTAGAGTACAAGAATCAATTATAAAGGAACCACCAAACAAGGACTTGGAAGAAATAAATAGTATAAAGAAAATGAAGATCCAGAATCTGCTGTATTTTCACCATTTAAAAAATCTGCATAATTGTTTCTTTGCGAGCTCTGACTCGCAAAGAAAAGCAGATATTATTAGAAAATATTCCTATACCCAGTACCTGATGTAAAAGAAATATTATAGGCGATTAGTGGAAGGAAATTGTACACAGTTTTATACCTTCACTCTGCCTTTTCCCAGATCAACATGGAAAGTCAAGAAAAAAGACTAAAGATGCCTAGAGTACAAGAATCAATTATAAAGGAACCACCAGTCAAGGATTTGGAAGAAATAAATAGTATAAAGAAAAAGAAAATCCAGAATCTGCTGTATTTTCACCATTTAAAAAATCTGCATAATTGTTTCTTTTCGAGGTCAGACTCGCAAAGAAAAGCCGATCTTATTAGAAAATATAACCTTGGAAGGGTTCCTATACCCAGTACCTGATGTAAAAGAAATATTACAGGCGATAAGTGGAAGGAAATTGTACACAGTTTTTGGCCTTCACTCCGCCTTTTCCCAGATCAACATGGAAAGTGAAGAAAAAAGACTAAAGATGCCTAGAGTACAAGAATCAAATAGACTAAAGATGCCTAGAATACAATAATCAATTATAAAGGAACCATCGGTCAAGGATTTGGAAGAAATAAATAGCATAAAGAAAATGAAGATCCAGAATCTGCTGTATTTTCACCATTTAAAAAATCTGCATAATTGTTTCTTCGTGAGCTCAGACTCGCAAAGTAAAGCAGATCTTATTAGAAAATATAACCTTGGAGGGGTTCCTATACCCAGTACCTGATGTAAAAGAAATATTACAGGCGATTAGTGGAAGGAAATTGTACATAGTTTTAGACCTTCACTCCGCCTTTTTCGAGATCACATGGAAAGTCAAGAAAAAAGACTAAAGATGCCTAGAGTACAAGAATCAATTATAAAGGAACCACCGGTCAAGGATTTGGAAGAAATCAATTGTATAAAGAAAAAGAAGATCCAGAATCTGCTGCATTTTCACCATTTAAAAAATCTGCATAATTGTTTCTTCGTGAGCTCAGACTCGCAAAGTAAAGCAGATCTTATTAGAAAATATAACCTTGGAAGGGTTCCTATACCCAGTACCTGATGTAAAAGAAATATTACAGGCGATTAGTGGAAGGAAATTGTACACAGTTTTAGACCTTCACTCTGTTTTTTCCCAGATCAACATGGAAAATCAAGAAAAAAGACTAAAGATGCCTAGAATACAAAAATCAATTATAAAGGAACCATCGGTCAAGGATTTGGAAGAAATCAATTGTATAATGAAAATGAAGATCCAGAATCTGCTGTATTTTCACCATTTAAAAAATCTGCATAATTGTTTCTTTGCGAGCTCAGACTCGCAAAGAAAAGCAGATCTTATTAGAAAATATAACCTTGGAGGGGTTCCTATACCCAGTACCTGATGTAAAAGGAATATTACAGGCGATTAGTGGAAAAAAATTGTACACAGTTTTATACCTTCACTCCGCCTTTTCCCATATCAACATGGAAAGTCAAGAAAAAAGACTAAAGATGCCTAGAGTACAAAATCAATTATAAAGGAACCACCAGTCAAAGATTTGGAAGAAATAAATAGTATAAAGAAATTGAAGATCCAGAATCTGCTGTATTTTCACCATTTAAAAAATCTGCATAATTGTTTCTTCGTGAGCTCATACTCGCAATGAAAAGCAGATCTTATTAGAAAATATAACCTTGGAGGGGTTCCTATACCCAGTACCTGATGTAAAAGAAATATTACAGGCGATTAGTGGAAGGAAATTGTACACAGTTTTAGACCTTCACCCTGCCTTTTCCCAGATCATTGTGGAAAGTCAAGAAAAAAAGACTAAAGATACCTAGAATACAAGAATCAATTATAAAGGAACCTTCGGTCAAGGATTTGGAAGAAATCAATTGTATAAAGAAAATGAAGATCCAGAATCTGCTGTATTTTCACCATATAAAAAATCTGCATAATTGTTTCTTTGCGAGCTCAGACTCGCAAAGAAAAGCAGATCTTATTAGAAAATATAACCTTGGAAGGGTTCCTATACCCAGTACCTGATGTAAAAGAAATATTACAGGCGATAAGTGGAAGGAAATTGTACACAGTTTTAGGCCTTCACTCCGCCTTTTCCCAGATCAACATGGAAAGTCAAGAAAAAAGACTAAAGATGCCTAGAGTACAAGAATCAATTATAAAGGAACCACCATTCAAGGATTTGGAAGAAATAAATAGTATAAAGAAAATGAAGATCCAGAATCTGCTGTATTTTCACCATTTAAAAAATCTGCATAATTGTTTATTTGTGAGCTCAGACTCGCAAAGTAAAGCAGATCTTATTAGAAAATATAACCTTGGAGGGGTTCCTATACCCAGTACCTGATGTAAAAGAAATATTACAGGCGATTAGTGGAAGGAAATTGTACACAGTTTTAGACCTTCACTCCGCCTTTTCCCAGATCAACATGGAAAGTCAAGAAAAAAGACTAAAGATGCCTTGAGTACAAGAATCAATTATAAAGGAACCACCGGTCAAGAATTTGGAAGAAATCAATTGTATAAAGAAAATGAAGATCCAGAATCTGCTGTATTTTCACTGTTTAAAAAATCTGCATAATTGTTTCTTTGCAAGCTCAGACTCGCAAAGAAAAGCCGATCTTATTAGAAAATTGGAAGGGTTCCTATACCCAGTACCTGATGTAAAAGAAATACTACAGGCGATTAGAAGAAGAAAATTGTACACAATTTTAGACCTTCACTCCGCCTTTTCCCAGATCAACATGGAAAGGTCAAGAAAAAAGACTAAAGATGCCTAGAGTACAAGAATCAATTATACAGGAACCACCAATCAAGGATTTGGAAGAAATAAATAGTATAAAGAAAATAAAGATCCAGAATCTGCTGTATTTTCACCATTTAAAAAATCTGCATAATTGTTTCTTTGCGAGCTCTGACTCGCAGAGAAAAGCAGATCTTATTAGAAAATATAACCTTGGAGGGGTTCCTATACCCAGTACCTGATGTAAAAGAAATATTACAGGCGATTAGTGGAAGGAAATTGTACACAATTTTAGACCTTACCTCCGCCTTTTCCCAGATCAACATGGAAAGTCAAGAAAAAAGACTAAAGATGCCTAGAGTACAAGAATCAATTATAAAGGAACCACCAGTCAAGGATTTGGAAGAAATAAATAGTATAAAGAAAATGAAGATCCAGAATCTGCTGTATTTTCACCATTTAAAAAATGTGCATAATTGTTTCTTCGCGAGCTCAGACTCGCAAAGAAAATCAGATCTTATTTGAAAATATAACATTGGTGGGGTTCCTATACCCAGTACCTGATGTAAAAGAAATATTACAGGCGATTAGAGGAAGGAAATTGTACATAGTTTTAGACCTTCACTCCGCCTTTTTCCAGATCAACATGGAAAGTCAAGAAAAAAGACTAAAGATGCCTGGAGTACAAGAATCAATTATAAAGGAACCACCGGTCAAGGATTTGGAAGAAATCAATTGTATAAAGAAAATGAAGATCCAGAATCTGCTGTATTTTCACCATTTAAAAAATCTGCATAATTGTTTATTTGTGAGCTCAGACTCGCAAAGTAAAGCAGATCTTATTAGAAAATATAACCTTGGAGGGGTTCCTATACCCAGTACCTGATGTAAAAGAAATATTACAGGCGATTAGTGGAAGGAAATTGTACACAGTTTTAGACCTTCACCCTGCCTTTATCCAGATCAACATGGAAAGTCAAGAAAAAAGACTAAAGATGCCTAGAGTACAAGAATCAATTATAAAGGAACCACCCGTCAATGATTTCAATGAAATCAATTGTATAAAGAAAATGAAGATCCAGAATCTGCTGATATAATTAATTGCTGATATAATATAACTGCTGATATAATTAATAATGTAATCTGCTGAATAATTAATTTTGCTATTTTACATATAAACTTAGTAATACGGAAGGACATTTAAAGTAAAATTATTTTAAATATTAATTCCTAATGATATCAATCTCGTTTGTTTTTGTTTTTTTTTGTTTTTTTTTTCACCTATTTGTTTTCAAAATTATTTTATCAAATAAATAAATAAATAATTCAGCAAATATTTATATATAAATAAATAAATAGATAGGGAAAATTGAAAAATTATCGGATACTTTATTGTTTGAAATAATTCATCGCTAAAATTTAAATTTTTTGATTTTGTTGGTGTACTTGTTTATTATTCTTATACTAATTCCGTTATATAAATACAGCAACGTTTGTTATTTAAATTTCACTTACAATTGTTATGTTATTTATGATAAATTTTGAAGTTATTCAAAAAAAAAAAAAAAATTGTGGTACTAATGAGGAATCAAGGTTAAAATTAACTTACACATTTCAGCAAGAAAGATAAGTCAGAAATTAATTTTCATTAACTCGCATTTTATGTAATCAACACTGATTACGTTTGAGATATCTTTCAATTGTTTTTGATATATTTATACAAAAGAATATCACAAGTGTCGATATTTTCTTTGATAGAAAATTAAATTAGTTTATTTATAGTGCAAGTTCATATTATTTATTGTGCTTATATTGTATTTTATATTATTTTGTGTGTATTATTTTCATTATTTTCCTAATTTTATTTCTCTTATATATTTTAATCCGAAAGCAATTTTATGTACGGTATTTAAATATTTATATATACTTTCGTAGGGTTAGTATTAGTAATTTTAAACCTATCGATTGAATTTTCTTTTATATCAGAACTTAGAATTGATTTAAATACGTAACGGACATTTAATTTTAATCATGTGTCCAGGAGGAAATAGTAACGATTCCGATGCTTTTATTCGAAAGCTTGCGGGATTCCAAACGGTAATCCCCCAATTCGATAACCTATCCTCGATTACGCCGAATTATTTTCTGGATAATGTTGAGACCATAACTAAACTGGCTAACTGCAGCAAAAACGAACAGTTAATGGTTCTTAAGTCAAGGATTAGAGGTGACGCATAACTAACATAATTAGTTACCCCGACATAAATAATGAAACAGATTACGCCGAATTCAAAAAGAAATTTTTAGCATTTTTTAAAACGCAGTATAGTTTAAGTGCTGGACAAAAAGAGTTTTCGAACTGTCAAATGATGCCAAACGAACAAGTCAAAACATACACCGCTAAGGTAGGTCTTGCTACGGAGAATTTTTTTAATGCGCCTGATCTGGCAAATACTTCTGTTAAATCCATCTTTGAACAGACTAAACTCGCTAAATTCATTGAAGGTCTAGTCCCAGCGTACAAACAATCCATAATACTAAAAGACCCCAAGACATTTCAAAGTGCAGTTGAATTTGTCCAGTTACTACAATCTAATGAAATATCTACTATAGATTCTCCAAAAGAGCAAACGATTAATAATATCTCTTCAACTACAAATAACAATGACATAAAAAACATCCTTGAGGCCCATGCCTTAAACACACAGGAAATGATCTATACATTGAGTAAGGAAGTTGAGCAATTAAAATTAAAAACGCAACAAAATTCACCGCAATCGTATAACAATTATTCCTTTTGACCTTCCCAAAGACGAGGAACAGGGTATTCACGTTACACCCAAAACAGAAATCTTATGCAGAAGTATTCCTACCTGTAGGATTTGTCAAAAAGCACACTTTACCTCAAATTCTTTTATCCCGCAAATAGAGGAAATTTTAGGGGTAGAAATAATGGTTTACGAAGAAATGGTAGAGCCTCTTATACAATGTGATTTAACAACAGAGATCAACGATCTCAGTCATCACGAGATTATCAACAAGCCAATAGAAATAGTTCGGGAAACTTTTAACGGGAGCCCTCCCCATCGATAGCCCTAGACGAGCCGGCTCCATTCCCTGTACAAGATTTCAAAGGCAGGAAAACACTTTTATTGATAAAGTAAATACGCAAACAGTCGAATATAATTCAATTAACGAACGGAAAAATACTTTACCTGTAGTCGATTTAAAATTAGCAGGAGTTTTAGTTAAAAACCTTGGTAGATACAGGAGCATCAGATAACGCTCCTAAATACGATTTTTCAGCAAATCAAAAACAATGACAGGGTTAAAACTTTAAAAATTGATGCACATATAAAATCAGTTACAGGAGGGAATTTAGAGATTAATAATTGCATCTCATTACCCATTACCATTGAGAATAAATACTATACTATCAACATAAATTTTATGTAGTTAACAACCCTTTATCACATTATTACGATGCTATTCATTGGATATGATTACCTAAAAGCGAAGAAATTTACCATTTATTTTGAAACAGACACAATTAAATCTGATAATGCTGTGATCAACATACATGATGCCTTGACAAACAGAGATGCTGCCAAAAAGCATTATTTTAGAAGCGGGTGGAACTAGAGATATTGATTTGTCGCTAAATAAAACTTTAAAGGAGGGCAACGTTGTTAAAATATTCTCAAATTTAATAAATCCAAATATCAAATTTGGGAATAATATGTACCCGGTCGAAAGTAGACGAAAAATAACAGTGAATGTATCTAATCTTTCAGGTAATTCTATTCTTATGAACAAAATTACAAAGGTAGGAACAATTAGTAATAATTTTGATACTAGAAACATTAGTAGACATACTAGAGGTAGTAGAAACATACTAGAGGTAATTAGGCAATTGCAAAAAAAACTAATTACAACCTTCCGACTTTAAATTAGATCACTTAGACAAAATATAAAAAACAAACTACCGTATTTTCAAGTGTATAGCCCGCATCCAGTGTATAGCCCGCACCCCTAAATGGAGCAGTACCATAAAAAAGTTCGTGTATAAGCCGCGGAGCTGCATCGTTGTATAGCCCGCTGGCTATACACCATCTACGAATGTATATTTCGACCAGGGTTTACGCCGCATGTGAAATTTCCGCGGTAATCGCGAATGACGTGCTAAACAGAAACACATTAATAAGAAGAATTAAGAAATCATAAAAATGAAATTATTAATTAGAAATAAATAATTTAAATGCAATATTCGAAATTATTAATATGAGAAAAGAATAGAGGTGCCCATTTGTGTACCTCGGGTCTGAAGAGGTTAATGACGAATTAGATATTATTTAATGAAAACAAGTTTGTGTATAACGCAATTTTGAAATTATTAAAACTTTGGGAAGTGTAATTTGTTAATTATTAGTAGATTATGTGTAGTTTTTGACGAATCTTATTTTTTACAGAAAAAAGCAGTTAAGAGATTAGATTTTTAAATTTTATCAAAACCTCGATAACTCGAAACCTCTATATCTCGAATCTCTCCCCCACAGATTTGAGATATCGAGGTTGTACTGTAGTACATACTTTTAAAATAGACAGAAATAATTTTTTTTTAGAACTCTCCCATTTTTTTTTTCTCTTTTAATCTGCTCATTCAGTAAAAAAAGAGAGAGAGAGAAAATATTTGGTTAGAATTTTTTTTCTTTTTTTTTCCATTTTGCTCAAATACAGTAAATTTTAAATTATTGTGTTTTATACTTTTTAATTCTTCTTCGGTTAAAATGTCACAGACTGATAGCAATCCAGAGTTGGAAGTGTCTATGGCTGAATTAAAATGTTCTCTTCCGTACATGTTTGAGGAAGCACTTAAGACATTTGGCGAAAAGGTAAACACAGAATTCCCTCTACTGCAGGAACAAATTGGAAATAAAAACAATGACACTTTGGTTGAAAATATTTCTTCTATTCATAAGAAATTTTTATGGGAATTTCAAATTTTGAGTAACTTTTTTCAGGTTATAAAAGATGATTATGTTAGGTTGCAGAATAAGAACAAAAATTTACAAATTGTTAACACAAAAATAATGGAAAGATTGCACACACTCACAGTAAAAGATAAACATAAAGTTGAAATTAATGAGACTTCTTCTCAAAATCAAAGCACATCCGAGGCATACAGCGAAATATTATCACCTAAGCTGAATAAAGAAACACAAAAAGATATTTGTGAAAACACCAGTCTGACTGAAAAATTTTTGCAGCATAAGTCAAATATTGTTTCTGATTTGAAATGCCCAATCAGAATAAAGGTACTACAGAAGTTACCACTTCTCCTAAAAATAGTAACGTCTCTTCCCCTTTTAAACAGGATTTGAAACCAAATTCAGTTATAATTGTCAGTTGCCAGAAAATTTTAATATTCCTGATATTCTTTTGGCAATTTCTGACTTAACTGGTATATCCACACCTTCTATTCAATTTCAACAAAAATATAAGATGAAATATGTTGAGTTATTTAATTGGATATTTTTAATGCCCCCAAAGATAGCTAAAATGTTAATTATTCATGGCGAAATCAAATTCAGTCTACGGGTTACCCTGTAAAAATATACGTTTCAGTAAAAAGATGTTTCACATGTCAAAATCTTCTTCATCAGGCAAAATCATGCACAGATAAAATTAGGTGTCCTGTATGTTCCTTATCACATAAAGATCCTCATTGTTCAAACAGCCCAAATGCATTAATTGTGTTAGATGTAATGCGGTAAACAACACAAATTTTAACGTTTTCCATACAGCTTTTTCACATACATGTCCTACCGTAAAGAAATATATACAAGAGCAATGAGAAACCTTAGACAACTGCAATTCATTTCATTGAACACACTTATATTTTTTTCTGAAGATAAAAAAAAAAAAAAAAAAAAAACCTCTTTACAAGATATATTATTTTTTTCTTGCTGCATTTTGTATTGTGAAGGATTCTTTAAAAAAAAAATTTCATTTAAAGAAAAAAACCCATTTCACTGTGTTAGACATTTATGTACATCTTAATGCTTCACCATATGGCATTGGTGATAATTTATTTCACATTTTACACTTAGCAGTAAATTTAAATATTTTTTTTAGAAATTATGTGTGTACTGTTAGGTATACTTTTTTTCTCATTCGATTATCACTGCAGGAATGGTCGGATGATTAAAAGATAGTATGGTAGAGAAAAATACACTGATGCAGGTCATCAGAATTTTTTTTATTCTCACTTGTAAAAGGTTTTGGTAGTACAGGTGTACACACAAACACTGTATAGATGTGTCTTTTTTTTTTTTTTTTTTTTTTTTTTTGCACCAGTTACACTTAAACGATCTTTGGTAACTTGGTAGATACAAGTAATGGAAACATCACATTTCACTCTTTACAGTCAGTTTTGGTTTTGGAATTTACATTTTCACAATATAATTTAATAAAATTTCCTTTTTCTTACTTATCATTTAATTTTAAAATTGACGGTACTTTTTTTTTTACTTTTTGACAACATTAGTTCATGTGCTACACTTAAGTTTTGGATATTTGCACAATTTTGTTCATGTGAAATCACACGTTAGTTCATGAGATTAGTTACACAATTTAGTTCATGTGAAAACACACATTAGTTCGTGAGAATATTTACACAATTTCGTTCATGTGAGATTACAATTAGTTCATGTGAGTTTTTACACGTTAGATCATGGGTATACTTACACAATTTTGGTTCATGTGAGAATACACTGTTCAGTAAGATATTAGCATACATTGTTCATGAGTTTGTCACATTTTGTTCATTGAGGTAATTTAAAACTTTCACACTTCGTTCATGTTTACCCTTAGTTCATGGTGTCAAGCAAAACTCTGTATCATAACATAATCTAATAATATTAATTCATTAATTATGTAATTGAAATCACATTCACAAGAATGATTTTGGAGTTTTGTGTTTGTACACACGTACTGTTTTTTTTTTTTTTTACATCTACATTTTATGTCAGGTTTTCGTTTTACACTATAGATTTTTTTTTCCTCTTACCCTCTAAATACTAATATTTTTGTTCAGTTTGTGTAATGTCATAGGTAGCTAATGTACATTAACGGTAACTAATTACAAAGATTTTTAGAATTACATGAAATTATCCTTCAGATGACATTTTTACTTGACACATTCATTTTGCAGCAATTAACCTTTAACAGTTCATTTTTTTTACACTTTTGTTATAGACTCCTTGCTTGTAAGTGGCATATCAAGTAAGGTCTCTTTTTACACTACACAAAGTAAAATACAGTTTATAAATACTTTTTTAAATATACTTGGTAGGATGTTTTTGGTTGGTGTGTTTAAAAGTTTTGCAGACATTATGACATAATTTAACTCTTGTACATTGTTTGCACATACATCTTAAATTTTTATGCAAAAGATAATTAATTGATTGTACATTTTTACACATACAGTTAAGCTACTGTTTAATTTCATTGTTTACGGACGGCTGATGACTCGTTGCTATATTATTTATAACTGGCATGATATTTGATATCGTTAGGAGGAGTTGTTTTTTTTTTTTTTTTTTTTGTAAAATTTATTCAAATGCATAATGTGAGCTGTTATGTACACTTTCTTTTTTTTTAACGCTATTCACATAGAGTCATTAAATTAAATCTTTGGCATTTTCTTACATTTAAAATTTTTTTTTAATTAGTGAGTAATAAGTCTCACGTTGTTTTGTGACGGATACATACACTCATATGACATGAAGAATATAGCTCGTTATTTTTCTATTCATTTTTTTTCTCTTTCATTTTTTTTTTACTTTGAACATGTTTGGCTTGGCATAACTTCTACATTTTTAGCGTAGATTTATGCAATCTGCTGAGCACTTGTGCATTTTATGCACACTTTTATTACCTTAATACAGTAATAACTTTGGCAGATACAACTTTATTTTAATTTAAACCCTTTGTCAATCATTTATTCAACTTTTTTTCACAAGTAATTCATGTTGCATATTTGTTTGTGTTACACAACATTTGCCTATTTAGAATACATTTTTTGAGGATCCATATACATACATTACACTAGTTCATGATGTGATTTACATATTTTGTTCATTTGCTTTTACACATTGTATTTTGCTAACGATCTATTCGACAGTGTTTCGTTTTTTTTTTGTTTTGTTTTTTTCCCTTACAAGTAGTTCATTGAGTAGTACACACTGCCTGGTTTAGAGTTTAACCAGAGTTTACACACACATTACACGTAGTTCATTGGCTTTATTAACCCTTATTCATTACATTTTGATGATTAACTCATTAATTATGTAATTGAAACTTACTCGTATGTAAGTGTTTTGGGTTATTACACACATACTGTCCGTTTATTTGGTTGGCAAATACATAACAATTTTAGTTCATTATGACATTATTACATGTAGTTCATGTGGAATTATACAATTTGTTCATGTGTTTACTTACACGTTGTGTATGCTTGCGTACACACTTGTTCATGTGTTTTATTTCAGGTAGTTCATGAGTTTGGGGTTTCTTTTTCCCCTCCATTCACACACATAGTTTTTTTTTTCCTGTTACTTTTCTATCTTTTAAATGTTACACCATATTTCAATATTAAAGTATTCTATCACCCTATTCATTTTTTTTATGTATTTGCATAATGTCATAACATATCAATGACAACATCACTTTGTCTATGTACAAAGATTTTAAAGTTACAAGGAGTTATCCGTCACATGAAATAGTAAACTACACATACATTTCGAATTTGTTTATTTTTAACGTGGTACATTTTAACACTTTGCTTAGATACTTCTTACTTGAAAGTGGCAGATCGAGTAAGATATCTTGTTAAATTATATAAAATTTAGATACAATTTTCTTACCTTTTTCATATTCTTGCCAGGAGTAAAAAAAAAAAAATTACTCTAGTGATTACACAGTTACTTCATATCATGCAGAATCTTGAACACAAGATGGGAAATTTTAATTAATACACAGAAATTCAGGACGGCAGTGTTTAAATTCATCATATGCTAAATTATATTATACTTTGATTTCTTGTCACAGCAGGAACTTAGTTATAGTGCAGGGATCTAAAAAAAATATCCTTATTATGTTAGGCAGAAGCTCTAAGCTGACGCCATAATACTTGTGGTCTCCACAAGATTTGGGGCTACACCTGTTTGCGAGCGTGCTACTAGCACCCCTCTTTGATAGTCCTGTGCCTTGTACACAAATTTTTTTTTTCATATATGATTCACCTTTAGTGTAATACAGTACATTTTAACTTTTATTTTATAAATATACATACAATATTTTTCTTAGTTTCATTTTTTTAAAAAAGTTCTCATTTGTGTGTTTTGTTTTATTTGCTTGCATTTTATGAAATTATGATCTCTGTAAGATCACATTGTGATAAGTTAATTGTATTTAATGTAAATACTTCTCTTTTAAATCATGACAAAAAAAAAAAAAAAAGCTGGTACCAGCTCCACATACAACAAACCATAGGATCCTAACACTTCATCAAATGTGGTACATTTTTCTTGTGGAATATTGAATTGGTAAATAAGATGTTTTAAATAAGGAGCGCTTAGTCATGAAGATAATTATTCTGAATTATTTGAAAGCAAGCAAATATGTTTATATACTATCTTGTACATTCTGTATGTGCAAAGGTGAACAAAGGATTTTAAGTAGATATAAAGCTGCAACGTACACGTTTCAGCTTTCTTCTGTTATTGGGGTGAGTTATGTGACAGAGTTTCTATCACATATCTCTCTTTTTATTCAAAATTAATTTAAAACATAACTTTATTACTTTTATAACATGCTATCCTCCCCTCCCCCTTTTCTATACTGAAATACGTAATTAAATTCATTTCTCAAAACCATCCAGATTTTTTATTGAAGTGGTTTTTTTTTTTCTTTCTAAAACATCTTTAATTCAGTGCGCTCAAAGATTCAATTACTTTTCCCTTTCTCATTTAAATCAGTCATCTGTCGGTTACCGCTCCCAGTGCAAAAAATAAATAAAAATTAAAAAGCACAGCTGCTGGTAGCAATGTCTTCATTTAATTTTATTGGATTGTTCGCCCGCCGCAGTGAGAAGCAATTCTCTATCTCTACTAATACTTGAACGTTGAAAATGTATTAACAACAAAAATAAAAAGAACGGATCTAATGGGAAGCATGTACATTATCGTGAATTGTGGTCGAGTTAAAAGCCAGATGCCTGTGATTTTTGGCATTTTTCTCATGCTGCGGTCTGCTTTGTACAATTTTATGTAACAGTTAGTTGGGCAAAGGCCTATCTGTAATATAAACAATTTTCGGTTTTTCTGATGCCTTTCTCATCGTAATTAGAAGTGGTTACTTGCAACTTAGGCGTCACCCATCCGGTAGGGACACCAGATTATTTGCTGTAATGTTTTTCGCCAAAACCTTTGTTCACTTTCATGCAGTCACCAAAAGTTTGTAAATTGGCGATTCTGTGCAACGCCAAGATTTCTAGACTTCAAGCGAAAACATTCACTTCTGTTCTAGCCTTCAATGTGTGAAGGTTCTAAAAATAAAGGTGCTCTGGGGCCCCATTTTCTATCGGGGTCTCTCTCTCATTTTGTCTAGCTGAACCACCTCTAAAATGGTTTAAATAAATAGTTTTTCCAGTAAATTAACAGGGAGTTTTTTTTAATCAATTTTTTCGTGCATTTTAGAACCCGGTCTTCAATCGATATTATAGGGGGCACATGTGGAAGTTCACTGACAAGGGTCATGAAACGTTTTGAGTCTATCTAACCATTTATGCTATTAATTTTAATCTATCTTTATTATTTTATGAGTTATTAAACATCAAAATGGGTCCAGAACTTTATAAACACCCTGTATGGAAAAAATTACGTAAAAAAGGAACTCGGAAAGAAAAACAAACTTTTGTTAAGACTGCAAAAATTAGAAATTCAATGTGGTCATAAAATGTATTGTTGAGCCCTAGTATGAATATATACAATTTAGACTCAGGTAATTCAACCCCTATTCATGCCTTAGGTAATTCATGCCTTAGTTGGCAAAAGTTTAATAAACAGCTTAAACAAATGGTAGCTTGTAAACAAAGTTATAGATAAAAAAATTCCTGATAATTGTAATAAAACAACAAAACAATATATTTGCCGCAAGTGATGTTTTCCAATTGCAATAGTTGTAAGCATTCATGTGATGAAAGATTTTTAAAAATGCAATCCAGTTGCAATAGTTCTAAGCATTCATGTGATGAGAGGTTAAAAAATATGTAAAGTTGCTACGTAAAACCAGAAATATAAAGGCTCGTAAATCAAGCTTTATGTGTCCTATAAAGTAGCCCAAATATGAAAAAAATTACATAGAAAAGGAACTCAGAAAGAAAAACAAAATTTTGTTAAGACTGCAAAAATTAGCAATTCAATAGATGAAGTCATAAAATGTATAGTTGAGCCCTCAGTACAAATAAATACAGCTTTAGATCCAGGTAATTCAACCCTTGGTGTAGATCTAAATTTAACCGTACCTCATGAGAACCAAAAATTAGTAATAAAAGCAGCAGAGAAATTTTCTTTTTGAAAATAAAGCACTGATCCCTCCAAGAACTGACTATGAAAACAGATTACCATCACAAGGATTATCAATAATGGTGATAAAATTACTCAAGCAAATTTTTCGATTTCAAGTAAATCTTCAAACTAATTAAATATCCGTATCTTAAGAAAGACTTATTACAGAGTTCCAAAGTAACTTTTTTTTAATTACTTGTTACAATTTATATATTTTTTTTAATGACAGTTTAAGTGAAGATGAGCTTATTTCAACAAAAACATTAGTTTTATATAAATTACATTTTTAAGACAGTGTGATACTTTTCACTTCTATAATATGGACAGATAGATGATATATTTGCCAAGAATGAGAAACAGAATTTTTTTTTCTGTTACTTTGCAGCAGTATCTTACAAGAAATATTAGTATGAATGCATAAGTACTGATGTAACTTTTTTCAAACTATTTTAAGTATTATTATCTCAAGCCGTATTCTGTTTTTCCAGCTTAATTTAAATTCAGAGAAAAATACTTTTCATTCTTTTATTAGGCAATATTATATGTCAGACTTTATTTTTTTTTTCCCCTTGAAAATACAATCAATTATGTTCAGTAGCAATTATGAGCTATTGAAACTTGAAGATACAGTAGACTCCCTCAAATCTGTATAGCTTGGGACCAGAGATTATGCAGATTTAGGAATATAGCAGATTTCTTGTCACTGATTTGTTTACATATTTTAAACAGCAATTTGGATGTAATAATGCATTTAAAATTATGATGAATGTGTAAAATATTAAAATTAAGAAAATTTTAAAAGTAAAATAATATATTTGGCGAAAGCGTTGTTTTTAAGGTTGTAATAACACTGATATGAATTCATGTGATAAAGACTAAGAGACATGCAAAGTTGCTTTATAAAACTTGAAATATAAAGACTCCTAATTTGAGCTTTATGTGTCTTACAAAAGTGGCCCTAATATGTAAACAATTGCATAAAAAATTAATTCGAAAGAAAAACAAAATTTTGTTAAGACTGCAAAAATTTGCAATTCAGTAGATGAGATCGTGAAACGTATTGTTGAACCCTTAGCATGAATAAATGCAACTTTAGACCCAGGTAATTCAACACCGGATACAGATCTAAATTTAACTATACCTTATGAGAATCAGAAAATGTTAATAAAAGCTGAAGAGAAATTTTTTTTAGAAAATAAAGTATTGATCCCCTACAAGAACAGAGACAATGAAAAATTAAGACTTCCATCACAAGGAACCTAACTTTGTTATTAATTGTGATAAAATTAAAATTACTTAAGCAAATTCCTCAATTTCCAATAAATCTTGTTGAGGCCAATTAGATATCCCAAAAACACATATTTAAATTACTTTATCTAGAAATAAAAATGCCTATACAAATGTGCCTCTATTCGAATCAACAATTCAATTGATGCAACAATAAATGGAGTACTCCAGACATAGAGGGCACAGATTGGATTATGTCACTAGATGAATATGGAGTTGGTTGGTTGGTTGTATTGCGTTTTATGGCGCAAATTCCCCAAAGGGACATGCTGTGCCAAACAAAGACTAAAATATAAAAAAAGTCAGTAAGGAAATGACACCAAGAAAAAAATGAGAGTTGAAATAGAAAAGCCATCTGGATGGGGTACCCATTCAGATGTAGTCGTCAAACAAGGGTAGAAATCAATGTAAAAAAGAAATTAAAGTAAAACAAATTAAACATGTTATCTGGATGGGCTTTCCATCCAGATGTCAATAAGAAAGTCCTACATATGAAGCTTACAAAAAAACTATTATCTCAAAATAATATCCAGTGTGTTTTAAAAAAAGAAAGAGTGCCCCATGAGGTGTTTCCCCCAATGAGGTTTGTCAAGATTGATGATGATGTGTTAAAATACATTCTATATAAGTGCCGGAGGCCCGGACAGTCAGTTAAAACATGATGAATGGTCAGGTAATCAAAATGACAATGTGGACACATGGGTGCATCCTCCCGAAGTAAAAGATGTTTATGAGTGATTCTTGAATGTCCAATTCTCAGACGAGTCAGAATAACATCAGTTTTTCTTGGATAAATCGGAAGCCAGGTTATGATTGTTGGTTTAATATGATGCAGTTTATTATTGTTTTCTAAATCCCAACTCTCTTGCCAATTATTCTGAATAAAATTATTTATGAGTAGTATAACGTCTGAGAACGGAACGTTATGGTGTAATGGATTAAGAGCATGTTTAACCGCCTGATCTGTTTTCTCATTACCAGGAATATTCATGTGTCCAGGTACACAGCAGAATAAAATATTATAGCCACGCCTTGTCAATTTATTATAAAAATCTAGTATGGATGAGACAAAGGATGCTTTTTAAAAGATTTTATTGCGTCAATAGAACTATTTGAGTCAGTATAAATGATGAAGGATATGTTATGGTGATGAGAAATGTGCAACATGGCTCTCTCTATCGCGATCAGTTCAGCTGTAAACACAGAAGTAGACGAATGCAGCCGGTAGCTGAGAGAAGTGTTTTCACAAAAAACACCGCAACCAACAATATCTCCCATTTTGGAACCGTCTTTATAAATGTCAGTGTAACTATTGAAATTTGATCTATGTGCAGCAAATAATTGGAACCAAGTTATTTTTATCATATCCTTTAAAAGGGTGGAGAGAAGTAATATTAGGAGGTTTCCAAGGAGGTAGCACATGTGGGTGACATGAGCTGCTCAGAGGGCTATTGTCAATAAAGTTTCTTATTCTTAAACCAAAAGATGGGATGCAAGATGGGCGATGCTGATAAAGCACGTCATTGTCAGTATTTAAAATGTAGGAATGAAGTGGATGACCATGATGCGAAAGGAGACTGTTATACAGAATCAATGAGAGTTTTTCCCGAATATGATAGAGTGACGGTTCATTACAATCAACATACAAGCTTAAACTGTGGATGTACGAAATGCACTAGAGCAAACACGAAGTGCGCTATGGTGCACAGTGTCAAGTTTATTAAGAACAGAATTACGTGCTGAACCGTAGACAAAGCAGGAATAGTCAATTTTTGAACGGATTACAGAATGATAAATTTTGAGGAGGGATGTACGGTCTGCTCCCCATGAAGTATTTGAAAGCACTTTAACCCTAGATAGATAACCTACGTCGAATCGACATAATCGATTTATAACTCATTTGTTTTTCGCGTCCCTAAACTCGCCATCCCGCCAACTCACTTGGCGTGGGAGCTTGCAGGACGCACCCGTATCGCTCCGGTAAGTGCAATACTTTCCTAGATATTTACCTACTGTACGTCGATGTGACATATGGTTATCTTTAGTGTCAGTTTTTTTACTTTTGGGAATATGTATTATTACGACTTTTTTGCGAATATTGTACATATTTTTCATAAGTAATTTTTATTGTTATAGGCCACGACCAAAAGAATACAATGACGTGACAATTGATATAGGCGATGCAGAAATCAGTCGGTTGTTGCATGAAACGAGCGATGAAGAAATTCAGGGGTCGGACAATGAAACTGAAGATAATTTATTAGAAGACGAAGTACAGAGTGATGCCGAAGACTGTGAGGTGAGTGCTCCACCAGCAGTTTCTGAAGATGCGTCTGAAAATAACACTGAAACTCCTGAAAGTGCTTCGCCAAGTATGCCGAGTTCTATTATTATGCCACAGCGTCAGATTCTCAAAGGCAAAAACGATCATCGTTGGAAGGCTACTAAAGGGAGAACAAGTGGCAGAGTGTCATCTGCTAAAATTATACGGACATCTAGGGGCCCCACTCGAATGAATAAAGGCCTTTATGAGCCGTTAGAATGTTTCAATATATTTATTACTGATGGCATTGTCGAGGAGATAACAAAATGGACCAATGCTGAAATCTAGCTGAAGATTCAAAGGCCTGATGTAAAGGCCACTTTTAAAACCACAACTTGTGAAAAAATTCGTGCTCTTTTTGGCATATTGACACTAACAGCTGCTATGAAAGACAATCACTTGACCACGGATGAGCTATTTGATTGTTCGTATTCAGGAAACAGATATGTTACTACCATGAGCAGAGATCGGTTTGATTTTTTGATAAGGTGTTTACGAATGGACAACAAATCTTTACGCCCAGAATTAAGGGCTACTGATACATTTGTACCAATAGAAAAATATGGGAGATCTTCATAAACCACTGCCGATCCAATTATAATCCCGGACCTTATGTAACTATCGACGAACAGCTATTGGGTTTCAGGTACGTCCCCTTTTAGGATGTACATTCCTAACAAACCCAATAAATACGGTTTAAAAATTGTAATGACATGTGACAGTACTACACGATACATGATTGATGCTATGCCATATCTAGGCAAATGTACTCAAACCAATGGCCTACCACTCGGAGAATTTTATGTAAAAGAACTTACAAAAGCATTTCATGGTAGTAATAGAAATGTCACATGTGACAATTGGTTCACATCAGTTCCATTAGTAAAAAGCTTGCTAAGGCAGCCATACAACTTGACTTTGGTAGGTACTATTAGATCGAATAAACGTGAAATACCTGAAGAGCTGAAAAATAGTCGATCCAGGCGAATAGGAACATCCATGTTTTGTTATGATGGGCCATTGATGTTGGTGTCGTGCAAACCAAAATCGGACAAAATGGTGTTTGTTCTATCATCATGTGATGAAGAGGGCCACTGTTCATCCTACGACCGGCAAGCCAAATATTATTCATTTTTATAATGAAACAAAGGGGGGAGTCGACACTTTCGACCAAATGTGCTCGTCAATGTCCTGTAGCCGCAAGACAAACAGGTGGCCTATGGCCATGTTTTATGGGATCTTGAATATGGCATTTATAAATTCATACATTATTTACTGTGATAATGTCATGTCCAAGAAAGAAAAACCGCTGGGACGTAGAGATTTCATGAAAAAGCTCAGCAATAGCTTGATGATCCCATGGAGGCAGCAAATGATTACCTTGCCTACCAATATAAAAGAAAAAATTAGTAGTATATTACCAAAAAGACGAGCTGAACCTCCCACACAAGATGAAGGTATACCTGAGCCAAAGAAAAGAAAATATTGTGCTATTGTCCATCAAAACTTAGAAGGATGACAAAGACTATTTGCGATAGGTGCAAAAATCCCATCTGTGGAGAGCACAAGTTCAGCGCCTGCCCTAAGTGCCTATGAGGCCAAAATTACTAAAGATTTATATTTACTTAGGTTTTTTATATTATAGAGAGTACAAAATGTTGATTTTGAAAAGTTTTAATGGTAAATTATAAGACTGACGAAGAGATTCCTTATCTTTAAGTTTCGTAAAATAAGAAGTTCCTTGATTTGTTCTTAATTGTTTTTTCGTAATAAAATTTAAATAAATACTTATGTTGTTTTATGTACGCAGCACTCAATTACATACATTAACACATATTATTACATTTATAAACCTAGTATACACTTAATCGAAAATATGCTCACTCAACATTCGCACATCGAGTCGACGTATGGTTATCTTTAGTGTATAGTGAAATATGGTTATCTATCTAGGGTTAAGTAAATTAAGCGATTTTTCACATTTTGTCCTTAGTTGTAAAACATGTGGTAAAAAAGTCAGTTTATTATCAAAATAAAGGCCTAGATAACGAACATTGTCTACAACGGGGATATGAATAGAGCCAATAAAGATTTCGGGATCTGGATGCAGACCCCTACATCTACAGAAGTGCACACAGGAAGTTTTGTCATGAGAAATAATAAACCCATTTTTATTTGTCCAGTTAAGAATATTTTTGATTGAAGTTTGCAGTTGTCTCTCGTAAAACGCATATCCTGTCCCATACACATAATCCTGAAGTCAGATGAATATGGCGATCATGGTTGTATCTTTGAGGTGGATCTCAAATATCCAGCTCATTTCCATGTTCCCACACCTGCCATCTATATGCAACTGAAAAAACTGAAGATAAAGAAAGAAATGCTTTCTCCTTATACTCGAAATCTGATGAAACAAATCTACAATGTGGTCAGTGAAAACTTAGTACCCAATCTTTGCAATAAAATAAGCTGTCTTCTACAGAAATCTGAAATATTACCTGAGCTTGGGGATGACATTACAAAAAAATGCACAAAATATACAATTCAAGCATATGCTTAAACCATACATAAATTTTAATACAGAGCACGGGAAACTGGCTACTGGAAGCATTAAATGAAAGCATTCCATTAATAGGTGAATCACCAATAAAAAGGAACGATTGCAGGAGAAGAATTATCCCCCAAAAAATTTTTTAAAAGTGTCAGCTGCCATACAAAGAAATTTATCTCTTGAAGCTTCAAACAAGTCAAGAATGTGAGAAAGATCCTACTGAAAGTGAGATTATAAGCCAATTAAAAGAAAAATTTAATCAAACCACTTCTAGAAGTGAGAAAATGTTAATCTTGACCGTCCTACCACAAAGTTGGACTATAAGAAAAATTCAAGCAGAATTTGGAGTTTCAAATTATATGGCCCGCAGTGCCAAAAAGCTTGTGAAACAGAAAGGTATACTATCTACACCAAATCCTAGACCAACAAGAGCAGTCGACGACAGAGTGCTTAAATGTGTAATAGAATATTACTGTAGCGATGAAATAAGCAGATGTATGCCTGGGAAGAAAGACTTCATTTTGATAAGAGAAAATGGGGTGAAAGTTCAAAAACAATTAATTCTGAGCAATTTGAAAGAAGTTTACAATTCGTTCAAAGAACAGAACCAAGACTTCAAAATTGGATTTTCTAAATTCTGCGAACTTAGGCCAAAGAACTGTGTTCTAGCAGGATCAAATGGTACACACACGGTATGTGTTTGTATCATTCATCAGAATGTTAAACTAATGTTTGAGGGCTGCAATATTAAACAACTTTCTGTAAATGAAAATCATCCTCTAAAGTCTTATGAACGCTGTCTTGCATCTCTGATATGTAACCCTCCTATGCCAAACTGTTATTTTGGGAAATGTGATTACTGTCCTGGTGCATCTAATTTGCGAAGGCAAATAGAAAACTTGTTTGACAAGAACGGTATTGATGAAATTACTTGCAATATGTGGATTTCAACTGACAGAGCAGAGCTCATTAGTATCACCCATTCAAGTGATGACTTTCTAGATGCTTTCATTGAAAAAATAGAAAAGTTATTACCTCATGCATTTGTAGCTTTGCAACAAAATAAATTTATGCATGAGTTAAAATGTGCATTGAAAGCAGATGAATGCATAGTGCAGTGTGATTTTGTAGAAAATTATTCTTTTATCTTGCAAGATGAAGTACAGGGATTCCATTGGAATAATAGCCAGGCAACGATTCATCCTTTTGTAATTTATTTTAGAAATTCGGAAACTTCATCAATTGATCATATTACTTTTATTGTAATCTCTGATTGTCTTCAGCATGATACCACCAGTGTTCACCATTTCCAACATCATTTGATAAACTTTTTGAGAAAAACAATGGTTAAATTTCCAAATTACGTATACTACTTCTCTGATGGTGCAGCTGCGCATTATAAAAATAGAAAAAACTTCATTAATCTATGTCATCATAAACAAGATTTTGGTGTTCCAGCTGAATGGCACTTTTTTGCCACGGCGCATGGCAAAGGACCCTGTGATGGCATTGCTGGAACAATAAAAAGGCTTGCATGTCGAGCAAGTTTACAGACACCATATTGTGAAGAAATTATGACAGCTAGAAAACTTTTTGAATGGGCACAGGAAAATACAGTAGACTCTCGTTTTTACGAACCTCTTTTTCACGAACACTTGCGATTTTACGAACTATAGAGTGGTCCCGAATACGCTCCCATAGAAGCAATGTAATTTTTCGCTCCCATTTACGAAGAACAGATTATGAAAATCTCTTTTTTGCGAACTCAGTTTTCATACCTCTGAATTTTTTTTTTTTTTTTTTTTTAAGTATTGGAATGCAGCTCCAATGTCAGTTAAACTCTATACAGATACAATGAGACATCAAGTGCATTCCAAGAATGTGCCGTTTTCCCCAATCTATTTCCGAGGGAGGGGGTATAATAACAATTTCCAGTAGTGGTTGTCAGGACTAAGGAACTTTTCTGAAGGGAACAATAACTGTGAAAGGTAAACGTAGTAAAGGTTTCCATTGATAAATTGGAAACACATATTTTTCAAAATGTCATTTAAAAAAAAAAAAGATACGTGATTATTTCCATTCCTAATTTTTTATCTAGTTTTTCATTTATGTATTTTCATCTACTAAGTGCTAATACAGTTTGTGTTTTCATATATAATATTTTTAGATCATAGTAACGTATATGTACTAAAATTATTTTTAGTGCATAAATTTGCATTTATTTCTTATATATTTAAAAATACTGGTATAAATTTATTAAATAATAAATAATCTTGAAATACTGCTTCATCTATGAAGAGGGATCAGTTTGATAAAAATAGGCATAAATAATATACGTATTCATATCATTTTTGGTGTTTTTCTATTTTACGAACTTTCTATTTTACGAACTATTTGGGTGTTCCCTACGAGTTCGTAAAAACGAGCGTTGACTGTATAACAAAATGTCATTTTGTCTATGTAACAGAGAAGGATCATGATGGAGAAGAAGTACTTTTAAAGGAACGTTTCAATCATGCAAGACAATTTCTGGAACACATAGAAAACATGTTTTCATTCCCATGAGTGTAAATGAAATCAAAACAAAGTTATATTCGAATTCTGATACTTCTTTTACAGAAACCATCACAGTTGCTGCTGGTGACAAAGATATAAAAGATGTTAAAGGTTTTGTTACTTGCTTGTAGGATGGAAAATGGTGGGTTGGTTGTGTACCATATGCATATGATGACAATGAATTTAAAATTACATTCTTTCATCCACATGGACCATCACCTTCATTTACATATCCTTTGCATCCCGATATTCTCACAGTTTCTAAAGCAGATATTTTAGCACAAGTGGACTTGAGAACAGCAACAGGTCGAACATAAAATTAAACAATGATGACATTAAAAAAACTGAAGAAATTTACAATTTGTGTTTTAAGAAATAGCCGATGTGTGTACTATGTTAATTGATGTCGGAGAACTAAGTATTTATTTTGCTGCCCTAGCCTAAGTAAAATTTTTTTATTAAATTCATTTATAGCTAAAATTCAGTGTTTAGTTTGTAAGTAAGTTAAATGAGTTATTTTTTTGTTTTCTTAACTGATATTATTCTGTAATGTACTGCTATAATCTATGCCAGCTTTGTGGTCTTCACTTCTGTAATTGTAACTTGCTAACAAAATTTTTAATAATATTTTGTAAAATGAATTACGTGAAAGATATCGTTGTTTGTAAAAAATAAAAGTTGGAATAATATTGATCATAAGATAAACTAACATTAAGATTAAAAGATATAATTTCAATAAAAATTTGGCAATCAAATGGCAGAGAAAAATATTGTATCTAGACGCTAAATTACAGTAGCAGTAGAATATAAACATAAAATTTCATATCTTCTGATAAAGTTATATTTCCAACATAAAAGTTGAAGAGGTGATGTATTATTAAATGATTGAGAACACAAAAAAATAACAAATTAAAAAAAAGGGGACTTTCTGAGATATTCAAGGTCAAAGGACAAAATACTTGACTTTGGACCTTAAGAATTTTTTTATCTAGACATGTGACATCTTATTAGAAAGGTCTTTTCATTATCTTTAAAATGAGACCAAACGTTTCTGGAAATAAGTTAACGGTCGTCGTTACTTAAGAGAATCTCTAAAAAGGTACCGACTCCTCCCTTTTTTGCGTCACGCGCGGGCTAGGCAAATTAGATTGCGCCGTTGTTGGATGAAAGGGGGAATGAAGACTCGCTTAGCAAATAAGGTTTTTAGGATTGTTTGAGTGACATGAAAGAAGTGAGGGAAATTCAAATACATTGTACACTGTTTTGAATATATATTTTAATCTAAAGTCTCACTCTCGCTTTAGATTTTGACCTGAAAAGTCTTCACTTGAGTTTAATATTTTGATTACGGATACGATGGAATTCCCCAGCGATGTTCCCAGAAAACCCTTGATGCCTGCCACGGTTTTGGCCGCTGATGCGGCCGACTCTACCGTCGGCTCAGCGGCATTGGCCGCACTTGATGCCGGTGCCTCCGGGGATTCATGTGCCGGTGCATCTTTAGATATTGCCGGTGCATCATTAGATATTGCCGGTGCATCCGTAGATATTGAACCCCTGCCATCTACTTCTAATCTTTCTGTTGACTCTGGATTTATTGCTGCCTCTCTCGATACCTCTCTCGCCTCGGAAATACCTAATAGTCAGGTTAGTGTAAGTTTATTGCATTCCCCGGCTAAGAAAGTGTTGAATAAACCTCATTTTATTTCTCATTTCGAAAGACCGGCGCTAAATACCGCGCCGGTAAATATTTCTTTTTGGCCTTTTTATTATGTAAACTCGAATTGATCAAAACTTTTTTTGCAATGAAAATGACAAAGCGCGAACATTACGGGACATATCGCAGCAGAGGTGAGGAAGTGGGTTTTTGTGTCTCAGGAGGTTTCTCTATTTCTGCCACTATATCCCAAACATTTCTTTCCATTAATAAATATTTCATGTCAGATTGCCAATTGGCATAATTACTAGCATTTAATTTCTGAATCTGATTCTGCATCATCATTTTGAAAATTTTATACTTAAACCAAAAAAAATTTCACAAATTTAAAAACTTTATGGACCAGCCAAAAAAAATTTATAGTTAAACCATTTTGTATTAAAAAAAAAATTCTTAAAAACTCTAATTCTAACCTATTTCCTTTCTCTTTTCAAATTATTACTTCAAAAACGAAATTATTAAAAAAAAATTTCTAATTATCGGTCATCGTACGAAAACTAACGGCCCCCCCTAATAAAACTATCTCTTAATCCTCCTTGGGCCGTAGTTAAACACTTTACTGCACTAATATAAAGCATAGCTAAACAGAAACTATCTCTGCGTGGGTATTAAATGCCCATAACCAAAAAATGTTATATGAGACTACTCACATAACTAGTGCTTAAAAATGATCTATTACTTTTATAAAGCACTTCAATAATACATCCTAAAACTAAGCAGATATAAAATTTGCAGTAAGAAGCATCCGCTGAAAAAATAAAACCCTAAATATGCAGAGAGAGAGATATGGTTGTTTTATGCAGTAAGTGTAAGAAGAAATGATGACCAGATAAATAAAAGAAAAACTTAACTTTATTAAAATTCTTTCATGATAAAATACGATAGTATAAAAATAAATGCTTTGAAATTAAACAAACAAATATTGATTAACTTTATATCTTGCAGAAAATAAACGTAATAAAACAATACTTTAAGATAATCCCTCCAGAGCTCATGTCATAATATATTCACTTTAAATCAAATTGCAAATGAAAAATGTCACCTGTAGTAAATGAATTCATCACTTTATTTCATCTTTAAACTTGAAGAAAAGCATCGTAGAACTAGCGAAGATTCAAAGATTAAAAACATCCTCTCAGCAACTCCATCGTACGTAAAAATTCAATAACACAAACTTCATATCCGTTAAATAAACATCAGAGCGGCAGACATCAAAACACCGAAAGCGAGACGACCAGCATGCATCAAAACAAACGTTCCTCCAACAGCTATCACGCCGTTCCTTTTATCTATATTGGCAAGCACCGAGAGCTGCTCCGCAGAGAAGCTGCAATCGGAAACGCCCTCCTTCCATCGCACGTGGGAAAAACTGATTTGCATAGGCACGTGCCGCGCCAAAGGCGAAAAAGCACTCGTGGACAGGCAACGCCACCTACCGGCCAACGGAGTTACCGCTCAGTTCGAAAACGATATACGATCGAGCTCGGCTGGAAAAACATCGCAATGTGAAAGTCCGATGATACGATGCAAGTTCTCTTTAAAACAAATAAATAGCTGCACAAATGGACAAAAATAAATTAGCTGTAAGGATGAAAGGTAAGTCATAACTAAAGAAGTTTCAAGATAAAAATATATTTAGTTGAATAAAATAAAGATAATGCAATTGATAAGAAAAGCGGGAATATGGCTAACAAAAATGACAAAGCGCGAACATTACGGGACATATCGCAGCAGAGGTGAGGAAGTGGGTTTTTGTGTCGTCGAATTAATGCTTGCAACTAAAAAAGAAGCTCTTCGCGATGAACTAATGAAAAATAATATTATAGTTAACACGCCTCTAATTCTAACATACCTAACAGAAGCTAATGAACTTTTTAAATTTCTACGTAATCTTACCGACCAACTAACTGATTACTCCCCATTCATAAAAGTAGAAAAACAGCCATTCAATTTTGAAATCTTCAATGATTATGCTGTTAACAAACGCCTTACTAACCCTTTAGCTATAACATTTGAATATTCTGAAATATATAAAAACCCTACTAGCGAAAATTCACAAAAATATGCTGATGACCATTATGAAAATGCAAAATTGTTTGTAAAGATGCCCGATAGACATCGTCATTCCGTTGCGGCTTCTAAAGTCGTCCACGCTTACATCACCGAAATAATTGCTCGGACTCCAAATATCATGTATGTAAAACAACAAATTAGAGAAATATATGAGTGGTGGGAGCGTGAGGACGATGACAACCGTGACTACATGATAGCACTGGCTGAAATGACAAGAAAAATGCACGGGGAATTTAAATTAAAACATCTATTAACAGAGGTATTTCAATCTTATCAGATCGCTCGACCGAAAAACCGGTGGTTGGGATTAGAGGGGGAAATAAATTCGGGAAAAAGTACATTAGCGCGCGCTATTATGGAACTATTCGGAGGGATTAATATTGGCATAAATCCACGCAATGAGAGTCGCTTGACATTTCAGCTGTCAATGGCTATCGGGCATCGGTACGTTTTATTCGATGATGTAACTACACCTGGCTTTAAAAACATCGACGAGAAACTTCCGGATTACCTTGATGGGGGTCATAAGGTAAATCTCGAAAAGAAAGGCAAAGACCCACTTCCTTTCACTTTTCCGCCGGGGATACTTACAACTAACCACGCGAACCTCCCTTCCACCCTAACGTGCAGGATAAAATTTTTTAAGTTATTTCCTAATCCAGGATTTCTAGCTGCACACCGAGAATTTTTTCAGGAGGTATTTGACAAGAGGGTCCTAGTAATTTGTAAGTATACATTTAACTTTTTTTGTAAGACACTATTACTCACTTGAACGGTATGTATAAATTGTTAAAATTTTTGTTTTAGTATGTGAATTATTAGGACTCCAATTTCACATCGGAGCCGACGGTGAGCTTTTAAAAGACAATTTTCAGAAAGAGGTACAACAGAAAGTAAGAAGTAAGTAAAATACAGTTTAATTTTTTAAATAAATTTGTGTATACAATATCTAATTTTTTTTTTTTTTTTAAAGGATTCAGAGAAATGCATAAGAATTGCAGAGCCTGCCTCAACAACGTACTCGGATGAAGATTCATTACCATGCTCGATGGATGTGTTGTGTCCAAGCACACCCCCTACACCACCCAGCAGTCCTTCTACTCCATCACCACCACCACCCAGAAGTCCTTCTACTCCCTCACCTTCACTCCTGATATTATCACCTTCTCCAGAAAAACACAACTTTAGAAGGAAGAGAAGAACTGCCAGAATGTCTTTCTGGGGTCCATCTGGACGTCCTGCAATTTCACCCTCAACTCCATCCCGAAAGACCAGTGCACGGAGAAACCTCGACACACTGCCAAACCACATAAAAAAAATTTCAGCTTGCCAGAACTGTGACGATTGTTTTAAACTGGACTATACTAAGTGTATGTATAAATTTGAAGTGTAAAAATTGTAAATAAAAGGCAAAAGCCTGGAGAATTTCTAGAGCGGGTAGCGCCTAACAACAAGTCCGGCCGCTCACTTTTGAAGTTCCCCCTGGTCTTGCTTTATTTACAATAATAGATAATCACCATGGCAACCTAGAATCATTACCTACTACGGGATTTCTTCACTAGATCACCATGGCAACCTAGAATCATTACCTACTACGATTTCTTCACTAGATTACCATGGCAACCTAGAATCATTACCTACCACGGGATATCTTTACTATCTATTATCATGGAATATCTTTTCTATGAAAATAAAGACAAATAGAATTGAAAACAGGTAAGTTTAAGCACACAAAAAATATTTATTTAATTAATGAAGCAAAAAAATTATACATCTTCATCAACATTATCGTCTTCGAAAATTTCAAAAGGCATAGTGTCTCTGCCTCGGTTTGCGCTACTTTTAAGTTTTCTGTTTCTACATCTGGTATTTGATCGGGAAGCATCAGTTTTTAGCTCAACATCAGCGTTAGGGGGGACAAGATCTGAAATGCATAAAATTTTCACAGGTAACCTAATCCACGTAGAGTTTGTAACATTGTCAACTTTACAAGTAATTTCATCTAAACCTGCATGTATAGAGAACTGTTGTATAAAATATACTAAAGAAGAAATGCCAGCTTTAAAGGCTTCGAGAGTTAGGTTAGGTAATTTGTGTTCATTTTTGCGGTCTTGTACAATTTTAACATATTCAGCATCTAGTTCCTGTTTACACTTTAAGGGGTCGTCAGCCTCCCAACACATTTGTTTGCGTGCCTCGTAAGCCTTCATTTCGTCCTCAGTTAGAAACAGAGATATAATAGCGTCACATGAACTGTCTTTTATTTTAGCATACTCCTTAGCAAAGTCTATTCCCCCGTCGAGTACTATCGGCGAAGTACTATCTCCGGCAGTACCATCGATTTGGTCAGCTTTGCATTCGCAGTTGCAGTTCTTAATGTACTTCTGCAGGACCTTTAACACTATCTCCACCGTCATATCAATATATTTCTCTATTTTATTGCGCCTAAAAAAAAAAAGTGCAGGGTACTCGGTTATTTTTACATTTATGATTACATTGTTTCATTTTCATAATATTTTAAACCCATTAAATTAACACTATAATTTATCAAAAATTAATCTCTGCCAATAGTAGTAAATGTGTTTTTTACCGTAGGGTTTACCATAGGGTTAACCGGAGGGTTTGGTATAACAGGAAACTGGTCATTTTTAAGTTTGTCCTGAGGTTCCGTTCCTCCCAATGTGGTCCCCTGGGTTGTTGTAGTGGTCGTTGTTGTTGTCGTTGGAGTGGTCGTGGTCGTTGTACCAGTATTTGGACGTTTGTTTGTACCCTCATTGTCTGGAGTTTCGTGTGGTCGTTTTATTCCATGTGGGTTGTCTGAATCCCTTAAGAAAGTGTTGTCCCATATATTCGGAAGAGTATCTGATTCGCTGTTAATAGAATCACCTGTATCGGCCGACTGACCAGCCGATTGGTGCATACGGGATAGGGTGGGCCAAAAATGCACTTTTGCACAAACTTTCGAAATCGATGAGGCTTGGGGGCGGAAAAGTTGTGTATTGGGTTGCTCAGTAAACATGTAAAATTTTTTTTAAATCTAACAATATCTTCAGGTGGCGCCGGCGCCTTAAAAATTTGAAATTTTGACTAAAACAGACCTTTTCCTTCTAAAAACACGATTTTTTGCATTTTCGAAATAGATTACGCTCTAGTGCGGAAAAGTTGTGTATTGGGTTGCTCAGTAAACATGTAAATTTTTTTAAAAATCAAACAATATCTTCAGGTGTCGCCGGCGCCTTAAAATCGGAGATTTTATTCAAAACAGACATATATTTTCATGAAAAGAGAATTCCTTATCGGTTTTCTATTTCACCCCCCTTCTTCTACTAAATGAAATGCTCTCGCACCTGCAGTCCACGTGACCCTCAGTGGTACAGGATTGTCTCTTACATTCCTTATCAGTTTTCTATTCCACCCCCCCTTCTTCTACTAAATGAAATGCTTTCGCACCTGCAGTCCACGTGACAGTGTGATAATATGCAATACACAGTTATCGTTTAGTTCAGTCTAGTACAGAAGCAATCAATAAGCTTACTTTATGTCGTTAGTTCATCGAAGAGCAGTCTCTTCAGATATTTAAATGTCATTAACTAGTTAGTTATAGTTATACTTTTGTCACAATGGCCGGTTGTCATTCAACTAGAAAAGTTACAGATTGTTTTGTTTTTGGTTTGCCAGAAGAGCTGAAACCTAACGTCTTACCAACTTACAGTCAAGTTATGAAATTTTACTTCCTTATAAGAGAACAAGTGAAATCTTCAAATCACGGCAAAGATCCAGCTTTTACTGACATTGCCAATGTTGTTGCTGAGAGGGTAGCTGATTTGTGGAAGAAGTCCTCGATTCCTACTATTTCTCATTGCAGAATTGTGCGCATCCTTAAATCATATCATGCTAAGTATAAAAATATCCTGAAAAGTAAAAACAAGTCTACGGAATCCTATAGGAACAAAGTAAAGGAATTTTTGGAAGACGCCGAGAAAACTCTCTTTGACATTGCCACCAAATGTCATTCCTTTAAAGCATGCTGCTGTGAAAAGGATAGAAAAGTGCCACATTTAGAACAACCATTTTTGATTGATCAACGAACCGTCAGAAAAATGATTATCGGGGGCATTGATTTAAAAGTAACTGAGAAGCTGCTCCGAAAGCAAAATAGGCAATCCAAGACAGTGTTGAAAGCTGCTACAAGTGAACAGCAGTTCCAAACACCAAAGTCTATGTTCGAGTCGCCTGAGTTCGAGGATTGTGAGAACGAAGAATTTGAATATGAAACGCGTAATGATGAAGAATACACTCCTCCTAGATCCAGAGAGAACCATTCCAGAAAAACGAAAAGAGAGACCAAGGTAATCAGCCAGATGAGGATAAAACTGCCAACCACAGCACTCGCCTGCGATAGTGCAGGGATTGGAGACAGGCCTGCAGCGAAAATTATTTCTGCAGTTCTTGAAGATGTCGGAATGATTTCTGATAATAATCGTTCCAAAGTTACAGATAAAAATAAAATAAGAAGAGAGAGAAAGAGAAAACGAAGGGAACTACAATGTAAAGGAAAACCAGAAGAGCTTCAAGCCCTCTTTTTTGACGGACGAAAAGATAAAACTTTAGCAGATCAAATCAAGGGAAACAAAAAGCACAGGACAACGGTTATTGAAGAACATGTAGTTTTAATACAAGAACCTGGATCTGAATATATCGGCCATGTTTCTCCAGCTAGTGGTTCTGCAAAATCTATTAAGAGCAGCATCGCTGAATATCTTTTACAGAATGATATCAACACTGAAAATCTTTTGGCAGTTGGCTGCGATGGGACACCCGTTAACACAGGTTGCAAGACTGGAGTTATACGTCTCATAGAAGATGTTGGTAGACCTCTTCAATGGCTCATATGCATGTTACACGCAAATGAGTTACCGTTGCGGCATCTTCTAAAAAAGCTAGACAGTCAAACAAGTGGTCCTGAAACCTTTTCTGGTCCAATAGGAAAAGATCTCGAAACCTGTGAGCTGAAACCGGTAGTCAATTTCAAAAAGGTTGATGTCGTAGAGTTAGTAGCAATATCAGAAGAGCTTCGAAAAGATCTGAGTATAGATCAACGATACATGCTGCAAATTTATGAAGCTGTAACATCAGGTTACTGCTCTGTTGCCCTAGCAGAGAAAAAACCAGGAAAGCTAGCGCACTCCCGTTGGCTAACGGCAGCATGTCGAGTTTTGCGCCTGTACATTTCAGTTACAAATGTTTCAGCAGAACTGAAAACCTTAGTAGAGTTCATAATTAAAGTGTATGTGCCGATGTGGTTTGATATAAAATCCAAACCGCATTGCAAAGATGGTGCTAGACACTTATGGAAGATGATTAGCTTGTCACGTTATCTCCCAGATGACTTGAAGACTGTCGTGGATGGCGTAATAAGCCGAAATGCTTTTTTTGCGCATCCTGAAAATATTCTTCTTTCGATGCTTACGGATGAACGAAATTACATCCGACTGCTTGCAATATGAAGAAATTTAAAAGTCAGGGAAAATAAACAAGAAGGTACCCGGCGGTTCACTGTTCCTGTAATAAAATTCGAAGCAAAAGATTATACGGACCTAATTGATTGGCACCAATCAGTTGTTACGGAGCCACCAATGCTTTGTGCAGTCAGTCAGCAATGAAGATTTCCGAAATATTCTAAAGGAGAAAATATCTTTACTAGAAATAAAAGAGTTTCCATGCCACAGCCAAGCAGTGGAGAGGGCAATAAAAATAGTGACAGATGCTTCAGCTTCTGTGGTGGGACAAATCGAAAGGGATGGCCTTATAAGGGCGAAATTAGAATCACAAAGAATAATTCTTTCATTTGAAAGCAAGACGAAATACAAAAAAGGCCAAGTAGATCAGGCAACAGAAAAGTGAAATATTTAATAAAATCTCAGTGTCCATTATATGGTTGGGTGGTTGGGAGGGCACGGGTGGAACTCGATATGCAGCCACCTCCTCGTGGTGAGTTCTGGGTTATCTCAGTGAATTTCCTCTGAGATAAGCAAAGAGCTGCATTGCTTCATGTTTGTTTGCTTACTTGGCACACATGACAGCAGTAAAAGATGAATTCAATTATTATTTATGTGTTTATTGACGTTTCCTTTTTTCTGCTGAACAAACCGAATTTTAAAGGCTCAGGCTCCACCTGAAGATATTGTTTGATTTTAAAAAAAAAACTTACACGGCTACTTAGCAACTCAATACTAAACATTTCTGCACTAGAGCGTTATCTATTTCGAAAATGCAAAAAATCGTGTTTTTAGAAAAAACGGTCTGTTTTAGTCAAAATTTCAAATTTTTAAGGCGCCGGCACCACCTGAAGATATTGTTCGATTTCAAAAAAATTTTACATGTTTACTGAGCAACCCAATACACAACTTTTCCGCCCCCAAGCCTCATCGATTTCGAAAGTTTGTGCAAAAGTGCATTTTCGGCCCACCCTAATACGGGACCAATATGCATCTCCCGTCTACCTGAAGCAAAGACCAAAGCAGTGTGTTTGTTTCCCTTAACTGCCAGGATCCCTCTTTCCAGGGACACGGGTTGCCACGCACGGCAAACACGTGGGTGGTTTACAATTCCCCATGTGTCGATATAGACAGGATGATATCGGCTCATACAGAATTGCCTCACCTCCGAAGAGGAAACCACAATGAGAGTGAAACAAAGAGGAAAGGAAGACAGGAGATGTAAGAGGAAAAAGAAAAGAGAAAGATCGCTCAGGTGCCCGGGGTTGCGAAGCCCGTAAATACCTAAAGAAGGTATCCCCCTTGGGGGGGGGGGGGGGGTCCTAGTTTAAAAATTTAATTTAATATTACAAAGATTTGTCCAATTCATATAAACTAATTTTTTTTCTAATTATTTAATTACTCTGATATTACAATTTTGATATATCTGATATTACCATTACAATAATGGTTGTGGTAAATTCAAATACTACCAACAATATTGATATATCTATAAATCCATTTAAAATTTAAATGTGTAAATAATTGCTATATATTTAAATTTCTTCTATTAAATTTTGATTTTAGTTCACAAACAATGTATGTTAACATCAAATTTTAAAATTTTTACATATTCGTCCCATGCTCAGAGTGTTGTGTAGTAAGGATTGTTTTATTTCCAATTTACAGTGCTAAGTTTCATATTAATGATGATGCCAGTAGTAGCCTCGTCCAGGCAGAGACACAGGCACGGACTTTTGTGCAATTTCCATAACGATTTCAACTGCACAAGACCATCTAAGCAACTTTGGAGCAAATTAGATGTACAGTCAAGGATCTATAATCCGCGCTCCCATAATCCGCAATTTTCTATAATTTGCATTGCTTAATGAATGTAAACAATTAAACAAATTTACAAATTCTTGATCCAAAAATGATTTTTTAAAAGAAATATCTGAAAAATTTAAATATAAAAGTGAATACAATCAATTTTTTAATACAAGAATTTGAAAAATGCATTTTTTGAGATAGCATATTAAATTAATTATTATATATCATATTTAAAATAGTGTCCAGAAATAAGAAAATGACCCATAATACTCCATAATCCGCAATATTCCATAATCTGCACAACCTTTGGTCCCAACTTGTGCGGATTAAAGAACTTTGCCTGTACTCCCGAATGCATGTTATTTACATGATTGCACCAATGCATCATCATCAATCAGACTCTCATCTTGGATAAAACTTTCCAACTGATCGAGCCAACACTATTTTGAGTAACGCGCGAGATACAATGGACATGCCATCAACTGCTTATAATGTTTTTACGCCAAAAGGAGAGGCATGTGACTGTGCCGATACTACCTGTCAAGGTACTGCAGAATTCTACAAATTTAGGAACTGTTTCGAAGGTATTAACTGTTTCTGCGACTTAACATTTGAAAAACTGGAACTCATAGCAGTCATGCCTCACGATATCATCACAAATCCTGACATACTAATAATCGATATGTGTTACTTTAACAAAAAGAAGTTACATTCTTCTGATAAGACTCGACGTCGATTACTAGAAGGTGAAAAAGCAACCTTTGCACAACGAAATTTAACTTTCACCTTTGAGGATCCACTGTTACACCTTCCAGACAATTGGTTGGTTGATTGGAGTTTTATGGCACAAAGTCCTCATAGGGACATGCTGCGCCAAGAAAAAGTTAAGGAGTAAAACATAGTTAAAAATTAAAAGTTACATTAAAAGATTGTCAGAGATATAAAAGTGAAAAAACAAAGCAAAATGAAGAAAGCAATGTGATGATACAAGTAATAAAAAATAATGCACAATGAAAGTGACAATACACAATGTTTTAAAAGACAAAAAACAGTTAAAAGACAAGAATATTTAAATTAAAAAATTCTAAAATCTCTAAAGTTATGAAAATTATAATTAGTCAAAAAAACATATAATGTTATATAATACTGCTTTAAAAACAAAGTTAGAATTCAATATTTAAAAATGATATAAAGTCACGTAGGATTAATAACTTCAAAAACAGTATTATTGTCATCATTATCAGTCATAGCTACAAGAGTCCATAGCCTCTTCTGCACAGTTGAGGAGCTGTTTGTGATCTTTTATATTACTGATTGCTGGGCTAAGACATGATTTATTGCCTTTTCTCTTCACAGTTTATCACTGTGAAGAGATTTGAGTTGGAGATTTCTTTCTTTCTTTTTGCACACAAGTTTTTTAATTTGCTTTCTGAGTTGGACAAACAATAGGTTTCACCATTTTGCTTTTATTTGGAGCTGGCATTTGTTTAGTCTTATGTTCGGTTGATATTTTTGATTTAACTGATGATGTTCTGGGAGAATTAGGTTCCTGTAATGGTAGAACTGGAGATGAAGCAGCCTTAGTTTCAGTCTGATGATTAGATGACTTTTTGGATCCAACTGGAGATTTCTGTGACTCAGTAAGTCTATATTCTATTGTAACTGGTTCCGAGGATGGTAGCCAACGTTCTAATAATGGGAGTAGCATAGCATTTACTATCACAACAGACATCACGAGTTTCTCTATTTGAAGTGCTGATTGATTGTGTAGTAGAGGAGTTAATTGGCGGAAAAGGAGAGTCTGTCTGGGTGCTTATGTGCCTTATGGATTTCGATTGTTGTCTTAATAAACTAGAGTAAGAAACCCCGACAGACGGGGTTCTAGACTACACAAGTTTACGAGCTTCAGGATAGGAAATTTTTTGGGTTATTTTAATAGCAAGTATTTCTTTTTCACGGATCCAGTTTGGACAAGAACGGGAGTATGCTGGATGATCAGGATCACCCTTGCAATTTATGCAGCGTTCAGATTTTTCACAAGATTAACCGTCGTGTCCGACTTCTGCACAACGAGGGCAGGTAGCAGAACCATGAGAAGTAGTATTGGTATGTCCATATCGTTGACATTTGTAACAGCGGAGAGGATTTGGGATATAATGCCGGACAAGACAGCTCAGGTAAGCTGCTTTAATTCTAGTAGGTAGAGTAGAACTATTGAAAGTCAGAATGATGTGCTTTGTGGGAAGCACTTTCTCATTCTGACGAATTGTTATACGACGTACATCGATGACATTTTGATCTTTTAAATTTTCTAAAAGTTCTTCTTTTGTAGACAGTAAAAGGTCAGGTTCCGATATTACACTACGGCAGGTATTCAGAGTTTGATGTGCTTTAACAGAAACATAGAAAGATCCTATTGTTTTAGAGCTTGAAAGAAGTTGGGATTGGCTGGCTGAAGAGACCTCAACAAGCAAATCTCCAGAATGCAGTTTTTTAAGTGAACAATTGTCACCAAATACAGAATGAAATGTTTTTGCAATAAGAAAAGGTGAAGTTCTCTTAAAAGAACTATCAGAGAGGCTGTCAGTACGCTTAATAATAAAAAATCGATTGAATGAAATATTCTGTACATTTTAATGCTCTCCACATGGGAGAGAGTTAGAAGGAAATGAAATTTTTCCATCCATATATAAAATATAAAAATTCCGACCCCGGCCGCACCACCCACTACCGAGCCCAACAAGGGGATGCACAATTGTGCAGTAGTGCTAACCAAGGCCCATACGGTCACAAGACAACCTATGCCAGTCTCCACCCTTAACAAGATGGCTAGTAAATGCTCGCTCGCTTGATCCCCAGCCAGTGACAAGTCAGCTGAAAAGCCGATTGATGCATACGGGACCAATATGCACCTCCCGTCTACCTGAAGCAGAGGCCAAAGCAGCGTGTTGGTTTCCTTCAACTGCCAGGATCCCCCTTTCCAGGGACACGGGTCGCCACGCTAGGCAAACACATGGGTGGTTTACAAATCTCCATGAGTCGATATACAGGATGATATCGGCTCATACAGAATTGCCCTCACCTCCGAAGAGGAAACCACAACGAGAGTGAAACAAAGAGGAAAGAAAGAGAAGAGAAATAAGAGGAAGAAGGAAAAGAGAAAGATCGCTCAGGTGCCCGGCGTTGCGAAGCCCGTGAATACCTAAAGAAGGTATCCCCCTGCGGGGCCTTCCAGACGAAGGGAGGGTCATTCTACGGAGTGAAGACTGAGCACATTATGACCATACCAGCTGATAAGTTATTCACATACCGTTCGAATATCTCGCCTACAAAGCCGATATACAAGTCATATATCTCCATCCTAATGGTAAAATAGTAGTTGGTCAGATACACGTCAATGGGAAAACTGTTTGCCAATTACGTCAATGTTTTTTATGTTATTACATATTTCAAATGCTATCCACCATTTATACAATATTCAGTTTTCATTCTCTGTGGCTTCATCGTTGTATTTCTATTATACTGTGTTAAATTAGTCCTTAACAGTTTGAAATTCACCTTCTACATGGTTCTAATACTGAGCACCAGACTGATTAGAGCATTCAAAGTTCTTGCTAGATGTTCCTTGCTATTAGGAACATTTGTTGGCAACACTATTCGTGAACAAGTAAATAACTGTTATGCAGCATTAGAGAGTTCGCTGCCCACAATGCCCACGTCTATACTATGCCACTAATATTATTAGTCTGCACATGTACTTTCACAACTGTTTTCGTGGACTGCAGCACCCACACGATTATCAAATCCGACCTTAAATCTTGCGAAATCTTGCATGATGGGTCTAAACACTGCCAAATTTTCACCACTGCCGAAATCTCTCTTAGATCCATCATGGCGGATTATTGTGTATGGTTTTCTGATGAATTGGACAATCATTTATTCATGTTAAAAATCAAACTTGACTCAATTCTGTGCTCATTTACAAAGGAACGACTGTACTTTACCTTTCCAATCACAGCAAAAATGATAAGTCAAATATCATGCATATTCAACAAATACTGTGGTAGAGGACAGCATTGTTTAAAGCGGGTTTTAGTCAAAGGCGGTATACATTTCGAAGCGTAAACCATCGAAAGCAGACAATTCCCAGGATTTTCAGCATGCCTTGCGGAAGAAAAAGGTAATGGATGTTTGATTCTCACCAGACCAAGCTACAATTTTCACAGGGTGTGGTACGAACCCGATCTCTTAAATAGTTTTGAAATTTCTAAACAGACAGGTCATTCGTACAAGCACCAAATTTCAGTAACACACGTTGAGAACAATACAGTTTCCCGTCTGCTAATTTCAGATTCTGCTTATACACCCAATGGTATAAAAATTTCCGTACTTGGGACGTATGATCAACCACAGTTACATTTGACGGAAAAACTGATACAACGAGTTGGCCGACCTGAAGAAGCGTACCTAGCACCTGCTTGCGAACGTAATATTCCTACACCAAATATGATCGGTGCTATTCAGGCAAATATGTCATATACGACAGATTTCCTTTTCACCCCCGATCTCACCACGTGAGGCTACTTTGAGGATAGCCAGCGGTGCATTACAGCTCCTGACACCATAGAACGACTTCGTGCTTCACAGGAATATGCACTATCTTTGCAAAAACACATACACCTATTCAACATCGCAGACGGTAAACTACAATCTACACAGTTGCTCTCCTCTGCTGTACGAGTACAGCTTCATTTCAGCAATTACAAAGTTGCACTCCAAACCTCTACAATATGCCCTCAAATAAATGAGGAAAGCATCTCGACGAAAGGTTATTACAATTGTGCAATTTTAGCTCGCCTGGTCTTCAAAGCACACAGCTCATTTCAACCAGGTCTCGTCATGGTGCAGTTGCAACAAATTTCAATTCACACAAAAACAACGTTTCTTCAAATTGAACCTAGTGAACATACAATCAAATTTCATGCAGAATTGAAATGTGCCACGGAAAAGCTTTGTTTAACACGTTCACGCCGGCGCGGTGGGTCACACTCGACTGTCTCGGAGCTTTCAAATCTCCGACTTCTTGCACACCAATGTTACTCTAATTAAATAAAACAACATTTTCTGTATTAAAATAATGGTATCCAAAAGGCCGGAGACTTTCCAGCTCTGAGACAGTCGAGTGTGACCCACCGCGCCGGCGTGAACGTGTTAAAGTCACCAACAACCACGCAATGTCACACATTTAAGTATTGTTTGGAGTATTGTTTGGATGAACTGTCTGCAGAACTTTTAGAACATGACACAAACTATACACGCACAACTAGTTCTATGACGTCCACTAATATATGGGACTGGTTCACAATGCCAAATTTGAACTCATCAGTATTTTTTCTGAAACTTATAGGCTCAGCATCGTTTATACTCTGTTTGCTAATAACAACATTTGCAACTCTTATCACATGCTGCTGCGAGTCTCGTTAAATAATCTCAACTAATTTGGAGGTATTGAGATTGCTGTATAAAACTAAATGATGAAACAAAATACTTAAAAAAAAAAAAAACTTATAGTGGAATTTTACAGGAAAATATTTACTTTTTTTTTTTTTTTTTTTTTTTTTTTGTACTTAGTGTGGAAATTTCAATTGTGTTTTAATTACAGTTCAAAATTTTACATTTTATTATCACTAGTTTGCAATTCCAATTTCCGTTTCCTGATTAGTAATGTCTTTTATTTTGTTATTGTTTATTTCAGTTTGTATGTGTTGCATATTATTTGCAAATTTGGGATACCTTATACTTCTACCTTTTGCTTTAACCTATATTCTTAAGGCAAATTGAAATGTTAGTTCAATTTTACGTTATTCCATTTAATCTTATATTAGTACAATTTTTTTCCCCTATTCATAAATGGCATGTCACTGTGACCGAAATTATTTTCTTTTTTTTTGTTGTTTTTTTTTCTTTACTGCCTTTTTGCATATTGCTGGAATATTGCTAGCAGGAATTCATAACACTTGTATGTGTAGTCTTCTTTCGGTCGCAGAAAAAGATGCTAGGGAAAATTTAAGTGTACAATGAATGGTCAAGAATCTCAATGGGGCACGTTTACAAAAGCATCCAGCATAAATGACCGCGGGAAAGGCTATATATTGTAGCCATGAATACAAGCTGGACACAAAAGAAAGTTGTAAAGTTAGCATCTGAGAAAAAAGCGCATTCTGCAATATTCCTACAGCTGCAAAAAAAATCACGGGGTCTTTACACAAGTTAAAGAAAGCAGTGTAGTCGACACAAATACATGAATAGTTCGGTTGCGTTGCTAAAAGGAAACCAGGTGTAGTCCTGTTGATCGCCCGCGCAAAATAATGATAGGGCGTAACTTTTGTAATGCTTATAGAAGCGGTCTGGGGATAGGACTTTGCGAAAATGCAGGACATTTGAAATGCACAAGGCATATAGAATCTGGACAAAGCATAGGTATTCTTTATAACACCTGGCTGGAAATAAACGTAATAATACAGGAATTCCTCTTAACACTTGGCTTTTGGCCAGAAAAAGGGAATAGCAAAAGAGGAGAAATAAAAGTAAGAAAAAAAAAGAGGAGAGGATTGGGGTGGACCGAAGCATTTATGAAAAGTGTGAAATATAAGAATAGAAAAAGGGTTTCGTCCAGTTAGGAAACGGGTAAATGGATTATTTGAATGTGAACAAGAAAGGGGCGATTTCCTGATGCAGGGATTGGTTGTAAAGAAAAAAAGGGTGAATTAAGATTAGGGACAAAATAAAATTCAAAAAAAGAAAAGGGCAGGACTTAATGCTGAATGGATAGAGATTGCGAATATGAAAAAAAAAGGGGTGTCCTCGTGAATAATGCAGGGGCGAACAAAATGTGAGAGCGCGAGGAAAAAAGAGTTGTTCTGAAATTTTAGAGTCTTCAAAGATTTAGAGAATAATATTGCGCGAGTTTTTGTGCAGTTCTTTTAAGACTTAGAATTTACTTAAAGATGGCATGAGTGTGATGTGAATTTTCCCATGGATTATAAATTTTTAAGAGGGTCATCAGCCATGCAAACGAAACGAAATTCGCTTTGTATATTTATATGAAATATGTTACATCAGTGATGGGGGGACACGGTGCCCCCCCCCAGAAATTAGAAAAAAATCCTTTTTCTGTCAAATTTTAGTTTAAAATTAATTTATATTACGATTCGTTTTTTAAAAAAATCGTCAGATATTTCATACTCTCCCTCTCACTTCGACAAAATATTATGGCTACACAATTGTGTTACAAGAATCAGAGGTGATTCTGAGTAAAAAAATAAAAAAAAAAATCTGAAATTCACAGTAAATTTTTTGAAAGTTTACAGAAGAGGGGGGGAGGGGGACCCTATCGGCACTAATTATGAGTTTTTTCTGCAATACTTTAACGAAATTCGCGTTTTTACGAGATCTTTTGACGAAATTAAGGGTTCTTTTGCAATCCTTTGAATCCTTTTTTTTTGCGCTATATATATTTTGACGAAATTTGTGTTTTTTTTTCACGAGATTTTGACAATTTTGCTTTTTTTTTTCCCCCTGCAATCCTTTGACTAAATTTGCGTGTTTTTCGGGATTTCTTTTACGAAGTTTCGTTTTTTCACGATATTTTGACGAAATTTGTGGGGTTTTTTTTGCGATCTTTTGACGAAATTTCGGGGATCTTTTGACTTTTTTTTTTTTTGCTATATTTTGACGCAATTTGCGTTTTTTTGCGATCTTGGAAAAAAATTGTGTTTTTTCGCGAGTCTTTGACGAAATTTGCATTTTTTTCCCACGATCCTTTGACTAAATATGCTTGTTTTTCGCTATCCTTTTACGAAATTTCGTTATTTTGCGATCTTCTGGCGAAATTTGCGTTTTTTCGACGAAATTTGCGTTTTTCCCGCGAATTTTTTGACGGAATTCAGGAGGTGCAAAATCCGGAAAATTCCAAAATCCAGAAAACCTTCGGTCCCGAGGATTCCGGATAATAGGTCCTACACTGTAATTCTAAAAATATTTCTCTGATTTTAAGAACAAATTTATTTAACAAGAGGCTATGGTTTTTATACTTGTTATGATGTGTTTGAAGGGGTTTGGGAATATTAGAAAATTTACACTGGGAAAGGATTGTAAACACAGCTGCAATATATGTTATTTTCCCTTTTGAGGGTCCATGTTTAGATAAATAGAGGGGTCTCAGTTTTCTTTTTTTCTCATTACAGAGAAAGAGCGGTGGTTAGATATGTGTTTACAGTTGGGTATAGGACGGATGAAATATTGAATTTCAACGGATGAGAAAGATATTTCCGCACTTTTTGGCTGGGCTTTTGACCCTAGCAGCAATAAACTCAAGAGGGGAAATCTAGGTTTGACGTTCGTTAGTCCTTCAAAAACTATAAATTTGGCGGCAAATGTCTGGGATATTTGTGCAGCTTAGTGGGGTTAAAAGAGGTTAGCGTTACTTAAAAATTCAAGCGTTCTCATGGCGTCAGAGGGGGCGTAGAGAATTTTAGCCAATTAAAGCTGGATTGGGTCTGGGTACCTCCCGTCTTTAATAATAAATATATATATATAAAAAAAAATAGGACATAGGAGATTTTCAGGGGGCAGAGGCACGCGGTGGTTGGAAGAAAGCGGTCTTGTCCGGTTAAAAATGAGGATCGTTCACGAAGTCCGAAGAAGGAGGAATTGTCGTCTGACTCCCGCAGTTGACGCTCGAAGCTGAAAGATTCACCTGTAAATAGGAGGGAGCCCTGCTAGTGAAATGTCGAGAATGTTTATTTAATTTCTGAGGGTCCTTAGTTAGTACTTTTGTCTATGCTGTTGGAGCGGAAGTTTAGGATGACGGATCTAATGTAATTGTCTGGAATACGGTACAGACTGTTTTCTCCGCGGCGGCCGAGAGGTTCGATGCTGATCTTATAGCATTGATTGAAGAATGCCCGATGCCGATCAAGAGGTATTTTACCAGATGTTACTGGAGAGTTATGAATATCCATTAGAGACTGTTTCTCCGCGGCGGCCGAGTGGTTCGACCATGGTTTTTGGGTAACCAGTATAAATAAGGAGGAATAACAGTTTTTGTGATATGAGCAAAGTGTTTTAAAAAGGACCTATGCTGTGACTTATATTTTTACATTAATATAAGGAGGAATAACAGTTTTGTGGTATGAGCAAAGTGTTTTAAAAAGGACCTATGTGAGACTTTATATTTTCATTAATTTTGGATAACTGTAACAGCCAGTTGCTCACTTAGGGTAAGTGTTGCATTTTTTTTGTTTGAACATTGAGTTTTGATAATTTTATAGGGTTTATGTAATCCTTTGGTTTTGAACTTATCGCACGAGTTACATCATTGTTAATATTGTCATTCTGAATTATATTAACTGTGTTGCTATAATGTTATGTTTAGGGATTTGAAAACTTTATAAGATAAAGTGACAATCTATAAATTTTAAATGTAAATTTAGTAAAATAAAGTGTAAATTTAGTAAAATAAAGTGTTAATTTAGTAAAATAAAGTGTAGATGTAAAACTCTATTACCAGTCTTGACACTGCTCGGGAAATATCTCCTCTATATTTCACTTTCACTCTGCTATACGCTTTACATTCTATCTTTATTAAGTAATACATTCATTCTGCATTTCTTTATTTATCTATATAAAATATCTTTTATTAATACAATAGTTATTCTTTATTGCACATACCGTTCATTTATTCCTGCCATCTTATCTTTAAATCCTTTTTAAGTTGTTTATTTATCGCATGTATTTTCTGACTTGCGATTTTCAGCCATCCACATTCCAGGCAATCAGGAGCATTGAATTCCTTTCGAATGGCGATTGTTTCACGGCTGCCACCAGATGGCGTCGCTTGTTTGAAACCACTGCACATCGTTCGTACAACGTTTCGTCACGATCCTTCGAGAATCATCTTCTACTGCTCCGTGATTGGTTTTTCCATTCACCTGGTTCATATAAGTAAAGATGTAATTTCTTTCCCTTCACCTTTCCTTGCTTTGCTTCTGCATTTTAACAGTGAGTTTCGTTGGAGGTATTTCAAAGCGTGTTATTATGGCGTTTGATGTTGACATCAAATTCAGTTTATATTTCTTCATATAAAAGCTGTTTTTCTATCTTTCTCCATTCAACGTTTTGCCGCTGATCACGTATTTATTTAAGTGAGTCATATTGTTTTATCTTGGGCTCTGGAATTGCTGATAAACTTTAAGTGTTTTCCGAAACAAAGGACTGTGATTCATCGTGTAACGTTCGGCAGATGGTGTGAAAATAAATCATTATCTTCAGTTACCTAATTGTTTTTCCATGCTGCTCTTCAATCAGATGTCATTTGGATAGAAGCTGGTAGTGCTTAGTGTATTGACAGGAATGCATATTTTCATGAAAGCTTCCAGATCGTATGGCCACTCGATGATCCTGTTCTTCACATGTCATGAGGGTTTGTTTTATTTTATTTTTGTTAAATCTGTTTTAATAGTTTAATACGTTTATATATAAACTTAAGATTTATTGTTGTATTATATTATAGTTAATCTATATTTCTGCTTTTTGGTTACATAAACTTTAGTTTGTTTTTAAACTTTCTTGTAATTATTTCACCACCATTTGACTTCATAAACTTTTACATTTAAGGATTAACAGCTTATGTTTCCATTGTGTATTTTTGATCTGCTAATTTAATCTATAACTTAAATTTAATCGATATCACTGAAAACCTCCATGAATACCGTGAGGCAGTAAGGGATTCCCGAAGATTAATGTGTGGTGTGGACTAATGCACGACCGAGTCATTGGGCCTTTCTTTTTTACAGAAGAGATGGTCTCATCAGTCGTATACTTAAGACATGTTAGAAAACTTCGTATTTCCACAACTAGAAGAGCTTCAGCCACTTCTTTGAATGACCATTTTCCAGGAAGATGGATTGGGCGAGGAGGTCCAATTCCTTGGCCACCCAGATCACCTAATATAACGCCGCTGGACTTTTTCCTTTGGGGAATTGTAAAGGACAATGTTTACAGGAGGAGAGTGTCGAACATTGATGACTTAAAAGCCAGAATTACAACCACAATAGCCTCTGTGGATGCCGATATGCTTGCCGCTACCTGGCGTGAAATTGACTATCGACTTGATATTCTCTGTGCGACGAAGGGGGTGTGACAGAGCTTCTGTCGCATATCTCTCTTTTTATTCAAAATTAATTAAAAACTTAACTTTATTACTTTTATAACATGCTATCCTCCACCCCCTCCCTTTTCTATACTCAAATACGTAAATTCATTTCACAAAACCATCCAGATTTTTTATTAAAGTGTTTTTTTCTCTTTCTAAAACATCTTTAATTCAGTGCCCTCAAAGATTCAATTACTTTTTCCTTTTCTCATTTAAATCAGTCATCTGTCGGTTACCGCTCCCAGTGCAAAAAATAAATAAAAATTAAAAAGCGCAGCTGCTGGTAGCAATGTCTTCCTTTAATTTCATCGGATTGTTCGCCCGCCGCAGTGAGAAGCAATTCTTTATCTCTGCTAAAACTTGAACGTTGAAAATGTATTAACAACAAAAATAAAAAGAACGGATCTTATGGGAAGCATGTACATTATCATGAATTGTAGTAGAGTTAAAAGCCAGATGCCTGCGATTTTTGGCATTTTTCTCATGCTGCGGTCTGCTTTGTACAATTTTATGTAACAGTTAGTTGGGCAAAGGCCTATCTGTAATATAAACAATTTTCGGTTTTTCTGATGCCTTTCTCATCGTAATTAGAAGCGGTTACTTGCAACTTAGGCGTCACCCATCCGATAGGGACACCAGATTATTTGCTGTAATGTTTTTCGCCAAAACCTTTGTTCACTTTCATGCAGTCACCAAAAGTTTGTAAATTGGCCATTCTGTGCAACGCCAAGATTTCTAGACTTCTAGCGAAAACTTTCACTTCTGTTCTAGCCTTCAATATGTGAATGTTCTAAAAGTAAAGGCGCTTTGGCGCCCCATTTTGTATTGGGGTCTCTCTCTCATTTTGTCCAGCTGAACTACCTCTAAAATGGTTTAAATAAATAGTTGTTCCAGTAAATTAATAGTTGGAGTTTTTTTTAATCAATTTTTTCGTGCATTTTAGAACCCGGTCTTCAATCGATATTATACAACTTGGTTCATCGCCTATATTTTTCTCCAACTTAGTTTAAAAAAAAAAAAAAAAATGCACGTTAGAGAGAGAAATCCCCCCCCCCCCCACACTCTCTTAATATCAGACTAGATATGGACTTCAAAATTCCTGGGCTGTTTGTTCTCATCTATGTGATGTGTTTCTCCTGATTCTGTGACGGGTGTTTATCAACGCTGCTGTGTACCTGGATGCCCCCCTTTCCCAATCGGATATCGCTCCGGTTCGTTCTTCACTCCTGCTGGGGCTAGCATCATCACCACCCCCAGATGATCAGAATCATTCGGCGCCTCTCTGATGTGATCGTGTATCATCACTTATCGTAATAAAACGTGAGTGCGGCGATAGAAACATCAGCGACTTCAAGGGATTAAAACGCATGTGTGTCATTTTTCCCTTTCACCAGTATTTTGTGATTCGTGAGCGTGTGCCTTCCCTGGTGTGCTGTAATAATCTGCACTCATAACGCCCTGTGCTCGATGGATGTATGCGATTTCTCCAACGGACATGTAAGATCTCAGCTCGGTTCATCATAGGTCATAGACATGTGTTTGCGGCTTTGACTTCGGCGGTGTGCTGAAAATTTTGTTACCCAGTGTTGTGACCTGTGTTTCAATGTTTACGCATCTGCTTTTGTGTGAAGTGCACGTTGCGACAGAGTGAAATAGAAGCTGTGCATATCTGAAATCTCCAAAAAGTTTGTGAATATGCAGTGTCAGAGTATCTGTGTATGTGTCTACACAAAATTCTCAGTTTACTTGCATTCAAAGAAGTGCTGTCAGTGAAAATATTTTTATTCATACACCAGAAATTGGTGAAAATAATAATAATAATAATTTAAAAAAAAAAAAAAAACGACAAATTTCTTGTTTTAGAAAATATTTAAAATTTATGTGAACAATTTATTAATCAGCCAATAACACAATTTTCCTGTTTGTGAATATGCTTATTATCTTCACTAAAAAAAAAAAAAAAAAAACAGTGAATCTTCTAACATACCATATAAAGGTGATGGTGTAGATTGTGTGCGCAGATCGGACATGATTGATAAAAATTCAAGAAGTGTGCACGACCATTTTTCAGTTTTATGATAGAACACCTATTTTTTTTTTAAATCTACAGAAATTTAAAAAAATAATGCAGTAAGAAAAAAAAAGAGAAACATACAATGGAAAAAATTTTTTAGAGTGTTTGTAAACTTTAATTTCTTGGTTACTCTTTCATTTTTCTTGTTTTTTTTCTCACAGTATATGATTTATAAATATCCCCCGTTTCATTTTATGGTTAAAAAAAAGAAAATGAATACTTATTCTTACTATTCATTATATTTGTTAGCATGAACAGAGAAGCTTACGAAATTGAAGCATTATATTTTAATGTTTTTATTTGGACTTACAATTTTTGTCTTCTCTTTTCTTGCTTTATTTTGAAAGGTAAGTTTTTTAATTTCAGTATTTCTGTGCATAGTTATTTTATATTGATATTTAGATGATTCCATACAGAAAATAAAATTTTATTTAGTTAATATGTGTTTGTGATAGGCTAGGCATATTGACATTCCTTGTCCCCGTTTCCAAAAGTGCCTTATAAAATTTTTCTTGGCAATTATTTGATAGTTATTTATATATTTTTGCTTTTACTCAGCATTGCCAATTGGGTATTATTTTTACATGCATATTATTGGAAGATTTTGCACTGATTTTTTTGCTAATTTCCGTATAATATCTGAGGGTTTAAAATTTTTCTTACTGTATGAATATTTCATATACAGTCAGACTTCGATATCTCGAACCTCTTTATCTCGAAACCCTTGATATCTCGAAAAAAGAAATTTCCCCTGCATCTCCATCAAAATTCTTATGTATTTTCCATACTTATCTCGAAATATATTTTCCAAAACCCTTGATATGTCGAAATATTTTCCACAGAAATTAGTTTGACTTTTTACTAACGGCTATTGTCAGCTGTAGAACTAGTTTCTGAAATTGAGTCCCTTTTTCTGAAATTGATACTTTTTGGGGCTCGTAATTCAGGTTCACAAATACGGGTCTAAAATAACTAATACTCTTAAAATATCAATTTAAATATCAATGCCTAAATTTACGCAGTAACAAATTGAAGGCCTTTAATTAATTGAATAATCTACAAATCCTCAAAAGTTTTTATTGTAAGGCGTTTAAGCTATTTAATTATGAAAATTTCTCACTTTTATGACATACTATCTGGAATGCATTTTGGAAATAAAGATGAAAATAACATTTATTTTGTGAGGAAATAAGCATCAATGCTGCCATTGTTTGGATTTGTCCCAAAGCCAAAAACATTCAGTTACTTAAAAGTAAAGTCAAAATGTAACAAAATCAAACAGTTTAGTTTTTATGAGGAAAAGAATAGAGGTGCCCATTTGTGTACCTCGGGTCTCAAGAGGTTAATGACGAATTAGATATTATTTAATGAAAACAAGTTTGTGTATAACGCAATTTTGAAATTATTAAAACTTTGGGAAGTGTAATTTGTTAATTATTAGTAGATTATGTGTAGTTTTTGACGAATCTTATTTTTTACAGAAAAAAGCAGTTAAGAGATTAGATTTTTAAATTTTATCAAAACCTCGATAACTCGAAACCTCTATATCTCGAATCTCTCCCCCACAGATTTGAGATATCGAGGTTGTACTGTAGTACATACTTTTAAAATAGACAGAAATAATTTTTTTTTAGAACTCTCCCATTTTTTTTTTCTCTTTTAATCTGCTCATTCAGTAAAAAAAGAGAGAGAGAGAAAATATTTGGTTAGAATTTTTTTTCTTTTTTTTTCCATTTTGCTCAAATACAGTAAATTTTAAATTATTGTGTTTTATACTTTTTAATTCTTCTTCGGTTAAAATGTCACAGACTGATAGCAATCCAGAGTTGGAAGTGTCTATGGCTGAATTAAAATGTTCTCTTCCGTACATGTTTGAGGAAGCACTTAAGACATTTGGCGAAAAGGTAAACACAGAATTCCCTCTACTGCAGGAACAAATTGGAAATAAAAACAATGACACTTTGGTTGAAAATATTTCTTCTATTCATAAGAAATTTTTATGGGAATTTCAAATTTTGAGTAACTTTTTTCAGGTTATAAAAGATGATTATGTTAGGTTGCAGAATAAGAACAAAAATTTACAAATTGTTAACACAAAAATAATGGAAAGATTGCACACACTCACAGTAAAAGATAAACATAAAGTTGAAATTAATGAGACTTCTTCTCAAAATCAAAGCACATCCGAGGCATACAGCGAAATATTATCACCTAAGCTGAATAAAGAAACACAAAAAGATATTTGTGAAAACACCAGTCTGACTGAAAAATTTTTGCAGCATAAGTCAAATATTGTTTCTGATTTGAAATGCCCAATCAGAATAAAGGTACTACAGAAGTTACCACTTCTCCTAAAAATAGTAACGTCTCTTCCCCTTTTAAACAGGATTTGAAACCAAATTCAGTTATAATTGTCAGTTGCCAGAAAATTTTAATATTCCTGATATTCTTTTGGCAATTTCTGACTTAACTGGTATATCCACACCTTCTATTCAATTTCAACAAAAATATAAGATGAAATATGTTGAGTTATTTAATTGGATATTTTTAATGCCCCCAAAGATAGCTAAAATGTTAATTATTCATGGCGAAATCAAAATTCAGTCTACGGGTTACCCTGTAAAAATATACGTTTCAGTAAAAAGATGTTTCACATGTCAAAATCTTCTTCATCAGGCAAAATCATGCACAGATAAAATTAGGTGTCCTGTATGTTCCTTATCACATAAAGATCCTCATTGTTCAAACAGCCCAAAATGCATTAATTGTGTTAGATGTAATGCGGTAAACAACACAAATTTTAACGTTTTCCATACAGCTTTTTCACATACATGTCCTACCGTAAAGAAATACATACAAGAGCAACGAGAAACCTTAGACAACTGCAATTCATTTCATTGAACACACTTATATTTTTTTCTGAAGATAAAAAAAAAAAAAAAAAAAAAAAACCTCTTTACAAGATATATTATTTTTTTCTTGCTGCATTTTGTATTGTGAAGGATTCTTTAAAAAAAAAATTTCATTTAAAGAAAAAAACCCATTTCACTGTGTTAGACATTTATGTACATCTTAATGCTTCACCATATGGCATTGGTGATAATTTATTTCACATTTTACACTTAGCAGTAAATTTAAATATTTTTTTTAGAAATTATGTGTGTACTGTTAGGTATACTTTTTTTCTCATTCGATTATCACTGCAGGAATGGTCGGATGATTAAAAGATAGTATGGTAGAGAAAAATACACTGATGCTGGTCATCAGAATTTTTTTCATTCTCACTTGTAAAGGTTTTGGTAGTACAGGTGTACACACAAACACTGTATAGATGTGTCTTTTTTTTTTTTTTTTTTTTTTTTTTTTGCACCAGTTACACTTAAACGATCTTTGGTAACTTGGTAGATACAAGTAATGGAAACATCACATTTCACTCTTTACAGTCAGTTTTGGTTTTGGAATTTACATTTTCACAATATAATTTAATAAAATTTCCTTTTTCTTACTTATCATTTAATTTTAAAATTGACGGTACTTTTTTTTTTACTTTTTGACAACATTAGTTCATGTGCTACACTTAAGTTTTGGATATTTGCACAATTTTGTTCATGTGAAATCACACGTTAGTTCATGAGATTAGTTACACAATTTAGTTCATGTGAAAACACACATTAGTTCGTGAGAATATTTACACAATTTCGTTCATGTGAGATTACAATTAGTTCATGTGAGTTTTTACACGTTAGATCATGGGTATACTTACACAATTTTGGTTCAAAGAGAATACACTGTTCAGTAAGATATTAGCATACATTGTTCATGAGTTTGTCACATTTTGTTCATTGAGGTAATTTAAAACTTTCACACTTCGTTCATGTTTACCCTTAGTTCATGGTGTCAAGCAAAACTCTGTATCATAACATAATCTAATAATATTAATTCATTAATTATGTAATTGAAATCACATTCACAAGAATGATTTTGGAGTTTTGTGTTTGTACACACGTACTGTTTTTTTTTTTTTTTACATCTACATTTTATGTCAGGTTTTCGTTTTACACTATAGATTTTTTTTTCCTCTTACCCTCTAAATACTAATATTTTTGTTCAGTTTGTGTAATGTCATAGGTAACTAATGTACATTAACGGTAACTAATTACAAAGATTTTTAGAATTACATGAAATTATACTTCAGATGACATTTTTACTTGACACATTCATTTTGCAGCAATTAACCTTTAACAGTTCATTTTTTTTACACTTTTGTTATAGACTCCTTGCTTGTAAGTGGCATATCAAGTAAGGTCTCTTTTTACACTACACAAAGTAAAATACAGTTTATAAATACTTTTTTAAATATACTTGGTAGGATGTTTTTGGTTGGTGTGTTTAAAAGTTTTGCAGACATTATGACATAATTTAACTCTTGTACATTGTTTGCACATACATCTTAAATTTTTATGCAAAAGATAATTAATTGATTGTACATTTTTACACATACAGTTAAGCTACTGTTTAATTTCATTGTTTACGGACGGCTGATGACTCGTTGCTATATTATTTATAACTGGCATGATATTTGATATCGTTAGGAGGAGTTGTTTTTTTTTTTTTTTTTTTGTAAAATTTATTCAAATGCATAATGTGAGCTGTTATGTACACTTCCTTTTTTTTTAACGCTATTCACATAGAGTCATTAAACTAAATCTTTGGCATTTTCTTACATTTAAAATTTTTTTTTAATTAGTGAGTAATAAGTCTCACGTTGTTTTGTGACGGATACATACACTCATATGACATGAAGAATATAGCTCGTTATTTTTCTATTCATTTTTTTTCTCTTTCATTTTTTTTTTACTTTGAACATGTTTGGCTTGGCATAACTTCTACATTTTTAGCGTAGATTTATGCAATCTGCTGAGCACTTGTGCATTTTATGCACACTTTTATTACCTTAATACAGTAATAACTTTGGCAGATACAACTTTATTTTAATTTAAACCCTTTGTCAATCATTTATTCAACTTTTTTTCACAAGTAATTCATGTTGCATATTTGTTTGTGTTACACAACATTTGCCTATTTAGAATACATTTTTTGTGCATCCATATACATACATTACACTAGTTCATGATGTGATTTACATATTTTGTTCATTTGCTTTTACACATTGTATTTTGCTAACGATCTATTCGACAGTGTTTCGTTTTTTTTTTGTTTTGTTTTTTTCCCTTACAAGTAGTTCATTGAGTAGTACACACTGCCTGGTTTAGAGTTTAACCAGAGTTTACACACACATTACACGTAGTTCATTGGCTTTATTAACCCTTATTCATTACATTTTGATGATTAACTCATTAATTATGTAATTGAAACTTACTCGTATGTAAGTGTTTTGGGTTATTACACACATACTGTCCGTTTATTTGGTTGGCAAATACATAACAATTTTAGTTCATTATGACATTATTACATGTAGTTCATGTGGAATTATACAATTTGTTCATGTGTTTACTTACACGTTGTGTATGCTTGCGTACACACTTGTTCATGTGTTTTATTTCAGGTAGTTCATGAGTTTGGGGTTTCTTTTTCCCCTCCATTCACACACATAGTTTTTTTTTTCCTGTTACTTTTCTATCTTTTAAATGTTACACCATATTTCAATATTAAAGTATTCTATCACCCTATTCATTTTTTTTATGTATTTGCATAATGTCATAACATATCAATGACAACATCACTTTGTCTATGTACAAAGATTTTAAAGTTACAAGGAGTTATCCGTCACATGAAATAGTAAACTACACATACATTTCGAATTTGTTTATTTTTAACGTGGTACATTTTAACACTTTGCTTAGATACTTCTTACTTGAAAGTGGCAGATCGAGTAAGATATCTTGTTAAATTATATAAAATTTAGATACAATTTTCTTACCTTTTTAATATTCTTGCCAGGAGTAAAAAAAAAAAATTACTCTAGTGATTACACAGTTACTTCATATCATGCAGAATCTTGAACATAAGATGGGAAATTTTAATTAATACACAGAAATTCAGGAAGGCAGTGTTTAAATTCATCATATGCTAAATTATATTATACTTTGATTTCTTGTCACAGCAGGAACTTAGTTATAGTGCAGGGATCTAAAAAAAATATCCTTATTATGTTAGGCAGAAGCTCTAAGCTGACGCCATAATACTTGTGGTCTCCACAAGATTTGGGGCTACACCTGTTTGCGAGCGTGCTACTAGCACCCCTCTTTGATAGTCCTGTGCCTTGTACACAAATTTTTTTTTCATATATGATTCACCTTTAGTGTAATACAGTACATTTTAACTTTTATTTTATAAATATACATACAATATTTTTCTTAGTTTCATTTTTTAAAAAAAGTTCTCATTTGTGTGTTTTGTTTTATTTGCTTGCATTTTATGAAATTATGATCTCTGTAAGATCACATTGTGATAAGTTAATTGTATTTAATGTAAATACTTCTCTTTTAAATCATGACAAAAAAAAAAAAAAAAAAAAAAAAAAAAAAAAAGCTGGTACCAGCTCCACATACAACAAACCATAGGATCCTAACACTTCATCAAATGTGGTACATTTTTCTTGTGGAATATTGAATTGGTAAATAAGATGTTTTAAATAAGGAGCGCTTAGTCATGAAGATAATTATTCTGAATTATTTGAAAGCAAGCAAATATGTTTATATACTATCTTGTACATTCTGTATGTGCAAAGGTGAACAAAGGATTTTAAGTAGATACAAAGCTGCAACGTACACGTTTCAGCTTTCTTCTGTTATTGGGGTGAGTTATGTGACAGAGTTTCTGTCACATATCTCTCTTTTTATTCAAAATTAATTTAAAACATAACTTTATTACTTTTATAACATGCTATCCTCCCCTCCCCCTTTTCTATACTGAAATACGTAATTAAATTCATTTCTCAAAACCATCCAGATTTTTTATTGAAGTGTTTTTTTTTTTTCTTTCTAAAACATCTTTAATCAGTGCACTCAAAGATTCAATTACTTTTCCCTTTCTCATTTAAATCAGTCATCTGTCGGTTACCGCTCCCAGTGCAAAAAATAAATAAAAATTAAAAAGCTCAGCTGCTGGTAGCAATGTCTTCATTTAATTTTATTGGATTGTTCGCCCGCCGCAGTGAGAAGCAATTCTCTATCTCTACTAATACTTGAACGTTGAAAATGTATTAACAACAAAAATAAAAAGAACGGATCTTATGGGAAGCATGTACATTATCGTGAATTGTGGTCGAGTTAAAAGCCAGATGCCTGTGATTTTTGGCATTTTTCTCATGCTGCGGTCTGCTTTGTACAATTTTATGTAACAGTTAGTTGGGCAAAGGCCTATCTGTAATATAAACAATTTTCGGTTTTTCTGATGCCTTTCTCATCGTAATTAGAAGTGGTTACTTGCAACTTAGGCGTCACCCATCCGGTAGGGACACCAGATTATTTGCTGTAATGTTTTTCGCCAAAACCTTTGTTCACTTTCATGCAGTCACCAAAAGTTTGTAAATTGGCGATTCTGTGCAACGCCAAGATTTCTAGACTTCAAGCGAAAACATTCACTTCTGTTCTAGCCTTCAATGTGTGAAGGTTCTAAAAATAAAGGTGCTCTGGGGCCCCATTTTCTATCGGGGTCTCTCTCTCATTTTGTCTAGCTGAACCACCTCTAAAATGGTTTAAATAAATAGTTTTTCCAGTAAATTAACAGGGAGTTTTTTTTAATCAATTTTTTCGTGCATTTTAGAACCCGGTCTTCAATCGATATTATAGGGGGCACATGTGGAAGTTCATTGACAAGGGTCATGAAACGTTTTGAGTCTATCTAACCATTTATGCTATTAATTTTAATCTATCTTTATTATTTTATGAGTTATTAAACATCAAAATGGGTCCAGAACTTTATAAACACCCTGTATGGAAAAAATTACATAAAAAAGGAACTCGGAAAGAAAAACAAACTTTTGTTAAGACTGCAAAAATTAGAAATTCGATGTGGTCATAAAATGTATTGTTGAGACCTAGTATGAATATATACAATTTAGACTCAGGTAATTCAACCCCTATTCATGCCTTAGGTAATTCATGCCTTAGTTGGCAAAAGTTTAATAAACAGCTTAAACAAATGGTAGCTTGTAAACAAAGTTATAGATAAAAAAATTCCTGATAATTGTAATAAAACAACAAAACAATATATTTGCCGCAAGTGATGTTTTCCAATTGCAATAGTTGTAAGCATTCATGTGATGAAAGATTTTTAAAAATGCAATCCAGTTGCAATAGTTCTAAGCATTCATGTGATGAGAGGTTAAAAAATATGTAAAGTTGCTACGTAAAACCAGAAATATAAAGCCTCGTAAATCAAGCTTTATGTGTCCTATAAAGTAGCCCAAATATGAAAAAAATTACATAGAAAAGGAACTCAGAAAGAAAAACAAAATTTTGTTAAGACTGCAAAAATTAGCAATTCAATAGATGAAGTCATAAAATGTATAGTTGAGCCCTCAGTACAAATAAATACAGCTTTAGATCCAGGTAATTCAACCCTTGGTGTAGATCTAAATTTAACCGTACCTCATGAGAACCAAAAATTAGTAATAAAAGCAGCAGAGAAATTTTCTTTTTGAAAATAAAGCACTGATCCCTCCAAGAACTGACTATGAAAACAGATTACCATCACAAGGATTATCAATAATGGTGATAAAATTACTCAAGCAAATTTTTCGATTTCAAGTAAATCTTCAAACTAATTAAATATCCGTATCTTAAGAAAGACTTATTACAGAGTTCCAAAGTAACTTTTTTTTAATTACTTGTTACAATTTATATATTTTTTTAATGACAGTTTAAGTGAAGATGAGCTTATTTCAACAAAAACATTAGTTTTATATAAATTACATTTTTAAGACAGTGTGATACTTTTCACTTCTATAATATGGACAGATAGATGATATATTTGCCAAGAATGAGAAACAGAATTTTTTTTTCTGTTACTTTGCAGCAGTATCTTACAAGAAATATTAGTATGAATGCATAAGTACTGATGTAACTTTTTTCAAACTATTTTAAGTATTATTATCTCAAGCCGTATTCTGTTTTTCCAGCTTAATTTAAATTCAGAGAAAAATACTTTTCATTCTTTTATTAGGCAATATTATATGTCAGACTTTATTTTTTTTTTCCCCTTGAAAATACAATCAATTATGTTCAGTAGCAATTATGAGCTATTGAAACTTGAAGATACAGTAGACTCCCTCAAATCTGTATAGCTTGGGACCAGAGATTATGCAGATTTAGGAATATAGCAGATTTCTTGTCACTGATTTGTTTACATATTTTAAACAGCAATTTGGATGTAATAATGCATTTAAAATTATGATGAATGTGTAAAATATTAAAATTAAGAAAATTTTAAAAGTAAAATAATATATTTGGCGAAAGCGTTGTTTTTAAGGTTGTAATAACACTGATATGAATTCATGTGATAAAGACTAAGAGACATGCAAAGTTGCTTTATAAAACTTGAAATATAAAGACTCCTAATTTGAGCTTTATGTGTCTTACAAAAGTGGCCCTAATATGTAAACAATTACATAAAAAATTAATTCGAAAGAAAAACAAAATTTTGTTAAGACTGCAAAAATTTGCAATTCAGTAGATGAGATCGTGAAATGTATTGTTGAACCCTTAGCATGAATAAATGCAACTTTAGACCCAGGTAATTCAACACCGGATACAGATCTAAATTTAACCATACCTTATGAGAATCAGAAAATGTTAATAAAAGCTGAAGAGAAATTTTTTTTAGAAAATAAAGTATTGATCCCCTACAAGAACAGAGACAATGAAAAATTAAGACTTCCATCACAAGGAACCTAACTTTGTTATTAATTGTGATAAAATTAAAATTACTTAAGCAAATTCCTCAATTTCCAATAAATCTTGTTGAGGCCAATTAGATATCCCAAAAACACATATTTAAATTACTTTATCTAGAAATAAAAATGCCTATACAAATGTGCCTCTATTCGAATCAACAATTCAATTGATGCAACAATAAATGGAGTACTCCAGACATAGAGGGCACAGATTGGATTATGTCACTAGATGAATATGGAGTTGGTTGGTTGGTTGTATTGCGTTTTATGGCGCAAATTCCCCAAAGGGACATGCTGTGCCAAACAAAGACTAAAATATAAAAAAAGTCAGTAAGGAAATGACACCAAGAAAAAAATGAGAGTTGAAATAGAAAAGCCATCTGGATGGGGTACCCATTCAGATGTAGTCGTCAAACAAGGGTAGAAATCAATATAAAAAAGAAATTACAGTAAAACAAAGTAAACATGTTATCTGGATGGGCTTTCCATCCAGATGTCAATAAGAAAGTCCCACATATGAAGCTTACAAAAAAACTATTATCTCAAAATAATATCCAGTGTGTTTTAAAAAAAGAAAGAGTGCCCCATGAGGTGTTTCCCCAATGAGGTTTGTCAAGATTGGTGATGATGTGTTAAAATACATTCTATATAAGTGCCGGAGGCCCGGACAGTCAGATAAAACATGATGAATGGTCAGGTAATCAAAATGACAATGTGGACACATGGGTGCATCCTCCCGAAGTAAAAGATGTTTATGAGCGATTCTTGAATGTCCAATTCTCAGACGAGTCAGAATAACATCAGTTTTTCTTGGATAAATCGGAAGCCCGGTTATGATTGTTGGTTTATATTGTTTTCTAAATCCCAACTCTCTTGCCAATTATTCTGAATAAAATTATTTATGAGTAGTATAACGTCTGAGAATGGAACGTTATGGTGTAATGGATTAAGAGCACGTTTAACCGCCTCATCTGCTTTCTCATTACCAGGAATACCCATGTGTCCAGGTACACAGCAGAATAAAATATTATAGCCACGCCTTGTCAATTTATTATAAAAATCTAGTATGGATGAGACAAAGGATGCTTTTTAAAAGATTTTATTGCGTCAATAGAACTATTTGAGTCAGTATAAATGATGAAGGATATGTTATGGTGATGAGAAATGTGCAACATGGCTCTCTCTATCGCGATCAGTTCAGCTGTAAACACAGAAGTAGACGAATGCAGCCGGTAGCTGAGAGAAGTGTTTTCACAAAAAACACCGCAACCAACAATATCTCCAATTTTGGAACCGTCTGTATAAATGTCAGTGTAACTATTGAAATTTGATCAATGTGCAGCAAATAATTGGAACCAAGTTATTTTTATCATATCCTTTAAAAGGGTGGAGAGAAGTAATATTAGGAGGTTTCCAAGGAGGTAGCACATGTGGTTGACATGAGCTCACCTCGATATTACTCAGAGGGCTATTGTCAATAAAGTTTCTTATTCTTAAACCAAAAGATGGGATGCAAGATGGGCGATGCTGATAAAGCACGTCATTGTCAGTATTTAAAATGTAGGAATGAAGTGGATGACCATGATGCGAAAGGAGACGGTAATACAGAATCAATGAGAGTTTTTCTCGAATATGATAGAGTGACGGTTCATTACAATCAACATACAAGCTTAAACTGTGGATGTACGAAATGCACTAGAGCAAACACGAAGTGCGCTATGGTGCACAGTGTCAAGTTTATTAAGAACAGAATTACGTGCTGAACCGTAGACAAAGCAGGAATAGTCAATTTTTGAACGGATTACAGAACGATAAATTTTGAGGAGGGATGTACGGTCTGCTCCCCATGAAGTATTTGAAAGCACTTTAAGTATTGGGAGTACAAATTAATTCGGTCTGTTTTCAATAGATGGCTCTGGCTGATTTGTTTACTGAATAATGATAGATGTTTTTGGCATTGTTAGAAAGGTTTGACCTTTGTCAACCATATTCAGTCAACGAAGCTTCGAGTTTTATACAACAAAATTGGTTTTCTGAGCATTCAATATGTCGAGTTTTGTGCTAAATAAACAACATTTGCGGGAAGTTTTGATTTTCTTTTTTAATTGGAAGAAAACTGCCGCTGAAGCGCATCGATCGCTTGTGGAAGTATATAGTGAATCTGCGCCATCTGATAAATCATGTAGAGAGTGGTTTTGACGCTTCAAAAATGGTGATTTTAGTGTCGAAGACAAGGAGCGCGGGCCAGCCGAAAAAGTTCGAAGACGCCGAATTGGAGGAATTGCTCGATCAAGATCCGTGCCAAACGCAACAAGAGCTTGCAGGATCGTTGGGAGTCACTCAGCAAGCAATTTCCGTGCGCTTAAAAAACATGGGAATGGTTCAAAAGCAAGGAAATTCGGTCCCATACGAGTTGAATCCGCGCGACGTTGAAAAGCATGTGGCAATTGTCGTTAAAAATTACTTGGAAACGTTGAAATGGGAGGTCCTACCCCACCCGCCGTATTCGTCAGACATTGCTCCTTCTGATTATTGGTTGTTCCGACAGATGCATCACGATTTGGCTGGACACCGCTTCACTTCTTCCGAAGAAATTCAAGAATGGCTCGATTCATGGTTTGCGTCCAGAGAGGACTCCGAAAATTGCCAGAAAGGTGGACAAAGGTTGTGGCTGCCGATGGACAATACTTTGAATAACATGTTTTTTCATTTTGATAATAAATAAAATGTTTTTTTAACGAAAAAAAAACAGACCGAATTAATTTGTACTCTCAATAAATTAAGCGATTTTTCACATTTTGTCCTTAGTTGTAAAACATGTGGTAAAAAAGTCAGTTTATTATCAAAATAAAGGCCTAGATAACGAACATTGTCTACAACGGGGATTTGAATAGAGCCAATGAAGATTTCGGGATCTGGATGCAGACCCCTACATCTACAGAAGTGCACACAGGAAGTTTTGTCATGAGAAATAATAAACCCATTTTTATTTGTCCAGTTAAGAATATTTTTGATTGAAGTTTGCAGTTGTCTCTCGTAAAACGCATATCCTGTCCCATACACATAATCCTGAAGTCAGATGAATATTGCGATCATGGTTGTATCTTTGAGGTGGATCTCAAATATCCAGCTCATTTCCATGTTCCCACACCTGCCATCTATATGCAACTCAAAAAACTGAAGATAAAGAAAGAAATGCTTTCTCCTTATACTCGAAATCTGATCAAACAAATCTACAATGTGGTCAGTGAAAACTTAGTACCCAATCTTTGCAATAAAATAAGCCGTCTTCTACAGAAATCTGAAATATTCCCTGAGCTTGGGGATGACATTACAAAAAAATGCACAAAATATACAATTCAAGCATATGCTTAAACCATACATAAATTTTAATACAGAGCACGGGAAAATGGCTACTACCTCTTCATTCCAGAAGGATTTTTTTCAAGCTCATGAACAACTAACTCTGTGTACTGCAAAAACGATGGAATCTATACAAAAGTGAGTAAATATCCAACTGGTGAATACAGAAGAGACAGAAAAGAATATTGTGGCATTGCCGACCCTTAAATATTTTGAAATTTTTAATGACGAATTAGTAGGGGTTCAGAGACTCAAGTCGTCCGTCACCCTCGACAAGCACCTATATGCCAGCTTTGTGATTCTCGAATTGTAGCTATATACGCACAAGTTTCATTACACGTACCTATATAAAGCTTATCTTTTTATGGACAGCGATTCTCTTTGTTATCAAATTGAACCCTTAACATATACAAAGAACATGCCAAAAGATTGGACTTATTTGATACATCAGATTATCCACTTTCTCACGAATTATTATATGGAATTGAGATCAAGTTAAAAATAGGCTGTTTCAAAGATGCGTTGAATTTGAAGCTGATATATGTATCCATGGGGCTCAGAACGAAAGTATATTTGATCCTCTCCTCAGAGGGTGAGAAGAAAACAGCCAAGAAGGCTCTCACGAAGTATCAGCAAACTGAACATTTAGCACGGCAACTACAAGGAAGAACTCTTCAATCCAAGCTTTCAAGAGTAATCCACTCAATATTGCATCCAAAGTGAGCGTCAATATATACAATTCAGCAAAAGAAAGTGGTACTGTTTCCAATCGATGACGAAAAGTATGTCTTAGAGGACGGGGTGTACAACTTGCCATACGAGCAATTATTGAAAACATTATGAGGGAGGGGGGGGGGAAAGGATTAAGCATGCGGAGAGTGTGACGTCAGATAATGATATTCTCTTATATCCATCTGGAAATCATAACTATGTTTGTTAAAGTAAAAATTATCAAAAAGTATACCAGAGTCCTCCCATTTTTCATCATCTGTGCACTAGACAAATTAGAATGCTTGCATTGTATGAATGATGGGAAAGGAGGGAATTTTAAATATTAAACAGGATTTGCAAAGAAGAATTTGTGTGTTAAAAATGACATTTTAAGTATCCAACTCTCACTTAAAGTTGAAAGGTTCACTTAAAGTTGAAAGGTTATTCAATTTTTGCTTCTGATTTCTCTGTCAATTTTTGTGTGAGATGGCCTAAAACGAATATACCCTTTTTCTTGCTTGATTCTGCTGCCGCTGGATTTTCCGGACAATCCCCATCACTTAAATCCAGATAAGCATCTGCCCCTGCCAACGAAGATATTACACGATCATCTCAGGTTAGTGTATCTTTATTGTTTTCTCCTGCGAAAAAAAGTGATTCAAAAGCTAAAGTATATATCGCCTTTTGAGTTTTTTGGCCTTTCAGTTATTGAGTCTGGAACTGATATATACATTTACAAAACAAATCTTATACAAAATATACATTTATGATCATTTCTGCAGTTACTTTTCTGAATACCGTATATTTATGTTTTCTTCATCTCTTCCTGTATTCTCTAAATCTTGAGAATGAGTGCCTGTAATTTTTATTGGTTTCTTTCGATTTCTCAAACTTGTCAGTTCATGTCTTGTTTGCGAGTTTGATTCTGAAACACTTGAGCCAAGATATTTTACATTATCGTTGGTTTCCGTTTCAATCATAGTTTCAGTAATTTCACAGTTATTTTGCTTTATCATACTTTTATGATCATATGTCAAGTTCTTTGAAGCCATGACTTCAGAATTGATGACTCAATGTTAAATTAATGAGTTTCTTGGGCATTCATATTTTACGCTGGGCAGGTAAAGGAGAAAAAATAATATATTTAAAAAAAAAAAAAACATGGTATTTAAATTTTAAAATGCCATGAAATATTTTCTATACATTCAATATCTTACGAAAAACTTATATTGAAATCCTTAATTGAAAAAACATTATAGAGTAAGACAATTTTTAGACACTTTGACTTACGAGTATTTTTCAAAAACATCAAAATTTGGAAATGAATTCAAAGTTCAATTTTTGCATAAATATGTTTAAAGCAACAGAATGCAATGAAATCAATCCAAAGTCAAATTCCACTGCTGAGATGCAGATAAGTTTTGGTATTTATGGATCGGTGTTTTCGTGATAAGCATAAAAGAGCAATATTGGCAAACATGTGAAAATCGGGAATCTCCTGCCAAAATCAGGAGACTTGGCAAGTCTGAATCTGTCATTTCAAACACTAAATCAGTCCAGTTTTTTATCTAAATGCACTTTTCAATGTAAACATGTCCTTGACGGCAAGTTCACATGATATGGTTTATTTACCTTCTGCCACTTGAAAGGCATGAAAAAATTGTCATTTATAACAAAAACAAATTTCGACAATGAAAGCACCAAAATATATTCCAATAATGAACTTCTTTTATAAGCCATTTGAGAGTCATAGTTATAAAATACACATTTCTAATCATTTCTGCAGTTACTTATTCTGATAACCATATATTTTTGTTTTCTTTATCTTTTCCTGTATTCTCTAAATCTTGAGAATGATTGCCTGTAATTTTGATGGGTTTCTTAGAAATGTCAGTGCAGGTTTGTATGTGAGTTAATTTCTGAAATGCCAAAATATTTTACGTCATCGCCGCTTTTTTCTGTTGATACTAAATCAATAGTTTCAGTAATTTCACAGTTATTTTGCTTTATCGAACCTTTTTTTTAATTATTTGTCAAGTTCTTTAAAGGCATGACTTTTGAATTGATGACTCAACGTTAAACTAATGTGTTTCTTTTTTTTTTCCCTACAAAATCATTTATTTTTAAGGGCTATATATTTTAAGCTTGGCAGATAAAGGAGAAAAAAAAATAATTACAATATCATTTTAAAAATAACATGGAATTTAAATTTAAAAATGACAAATATTTTCTATATATTATGTATGTTAAGAAAAACTTATACAATAAAATTATACTGAATTTATTAATTCAAAAAAGATTATAGAGTAGGATTATTTTTAGACACATTTGATTTACGAGTATTTTTCAAAAATATCAAAATTTGAAATGGGTTTGAAATTCAATTTCTACATTAATATGTTAAAAGCAACAGAATGCAAAATTTCATAAACTACACTGTTGAGTTTATGATTCGTACAGCTGAAGACAAGCTTTGGTATTTATGGGTCGGTATTTTCTCAAATTATCAAATAAGGAAAAAGAGCAAATTTGGCAAATTAATTGAATTCATTTCAAACACTAAATAAGCAGTTTTTTTTTTCTAAATGCACTTTTTAATGCCCTTAATGGTAAAGCTCACATTACATAGGTTTATTTACCTTCTGCCAATTAAAAGGCACCGAAAAATTATCATTTATAGTAAGAACAACTTTTGACGTTTACTTCAAACCTCCAAATTTTCATCATCGGGTGGTGCTTCGTTTTTAGGTTTTGTAGAAGCTGTCGCTTGAAATGGAGTATGTTGACTGAACTCCCCCACAATTACATCTTGACACTCCGAATCTTCGTCCGAAATAGTAACTACTGGAATCCATTTTTTTACTTCAGTGACTGTCAAAACCACTATTTCATCTTCTTCTTTGATGTCTTGAATATTTTTGTCATTATCGTCACGTTCAATGCTTACTTTCTTTGTTGTAGCTTTGTATAGCTCTGTTTCTGCCTTCCTCTTCTTCAACAGGCATTTTCATCTTTACATTCCCCAGCTACGGGTGATTTCTTTGGCAGGAGTACTTGGTACATGGCAATTGCCTGGCGCCATCATGGGAGCATGCCAAATTTACTTTTTAAAATAGTTCCTTTTTTCTTTGATGTGTTGTTGATTCAAATCAAACATCAAAATTTAGATTGTGTTATATAGTTTGTTTTTAAACAAAATATCATCTTTCACAATTTTCCTTGTCAGATACGAACACCAAGGCTGTTTGGCAGTCGTCTTGACGGATTTCACCTAACAAATTAAAGTACTGTAGAAGATCTTTATAACGCGAACCTAAAAACGCAGAGTTGTACATTATATAGAAGTTTGTGTTATATGGATCATATTTCACACATCATTAAATTTACCTTATAAATACCACCAAAATATGTCTGAAACATATAAAAATGCATTAGAGTATCTTTATACTACATTCCTTGTCCACAAGAGTTATTCAGATTATAAATTTTTGCATTACATACACCATTCCACATATTGTTAAATGTACTTTATAAACATAGTCCAAATATACCTGGACCCAAATCATGCGTTATTACTCGTTTTCAAAAATGTTAATTGTAATAATAGCAATATTTTTCATTAAAAAGTTCTAAATTAAGAAGATAAAGTTGCACTAATGCATCAAATATAGTTTTCGAGAAAGTATCAATTTTTTACAAGGTGGGAATTCAGGTTTTCTTAACTTCAAAATTCATTGTTTACGTCTGAGAAGTTGTGCGTTATAAAGATCTTCTACTGTATTAAAATATATTACAATAATGGACATCTCACATATGCGGTTTTAGAGTCAGTCATAATATATACATTTATGATCATTTCTGCAGTTACTTTTCCTGCCATATTTATGTTTTCTTCATCTCTACTCGTATTCTCTAAAACTTGAGAGTGATTGCCTGTAATTTTTAATGTTTTCTTTTATCTCTTAGACTTGTCGGTGCAGCTCTTGTTTGCGAGATGGAATCTGAAACGCTTGAGCTAAGATATTTTACATTATCGTCACACCTTTCTGTTTAAAATAAATCTTAGTTTCAGTAATTTCACAGATATTTTGATTTATCGTGTGCCTTCTTTATGATCATTTGCCACGTTCTTTGAAGCTTTGACTTCTGAATTCATGACCCAAAGTTAAATTAACTTTGACTTCCGAATTCATGACTCAATGTTAAAGTAATGTGTTTCGTTTTCTTTTCTTCAAAATCATGTAGCTTAAAGGGCTTTCATAGCCTGGACAGATAAATAAGAAAAAAATAATTAGAATATTTTTAAAATAACATGGTATTTAAATTTAAAAATGACTTTAAATATTTTCTATACATGCAATATCTTAAACTTTTACAATAAAATTATGCTGAATTCATTACCCTAATGTTCCCCAACGGGAACATAAAGTTCAAAATTTGTTTCAAAAAAAGTTTCACTTCTATGGATTTACAAAAATTGTTATTTATTAACAAAAGTAGACTTAATTTTTTAGGGGAAAAAAAAACTAGTTTTTTGTTTAATTATTCATAACATAACAAACAACGATTTTACCAATATCTGTACAAAATCGTACCATTTTTCTACACAGCTCTTTACATGTGATTTCAGTCCAATGCTTCTTTAGAGAATATTTTGTTATATGACGGCAAAACATGGCATTGAAAACATGGCAAAGAATCTATGCAATCTACACTAATTCTAATCCAAACCCACCACTTTTAAGCCATATAAGTGGAAAGAAAGTATTATAATAATCTTCACAGTATTCGTCAGAATGGAGAACTTTCCGTAGAACAAGAGCTGTTGATGGGGGATCCTGATTTTCTTGAAAATCTGTGAGCTAGCTGGCATTCCATTCAAATGTTTTAAGTACATTTGGACTAAACTTGATATTTTCTGAAAAATTTTAGATGAATAAGCTGAAGAAACTGCTGCTGGTACAGACGATTGAGTAGAAATGTTCAGATGATATTTTTTGTAAGGCACATTAGTTGTTTAATTTTGTAATAAAGTTTGTGATGAAAGACTATTTACGAATGAAATGCTACCAGGTACTGGAAAGCTACTTAGAATACCGAATTGCAACTTTAATATGATACTACTAGAAAACAGGACATTAGTTAATTTAGTATAATCTAAATCCACAAAATTTGAAAGGACATAATCTTCCATTTCAGATGCTGAAGTGTGACACTCAGAATTTCTTTTTTTTTTTCTAGATCCACAGACATCTAAATGATAAAAAGAAAGGTGGGTTGATTTGGAATAGAATGCAAATTGGTTAGAAACATTCTCACTGTTAATCCTAGAACCTTTCATTTGGAATAGTATGCTAAATGTTAATACAGGAGTCGCTTGATTTAGTAAAATATTACAAATAAAGAATTATTTCAGGCATGCAATGTCCTAACGGTTGGTTAGTTGGTTGTACATGGTTTTATGGCACAAAGTCCCGTTAGGAACATGTTGCACCCAAAAAAAAGATATAGACTAACAAAAGTTGAAACTAAATAAAGTAGCTAAAATATATGTAAATATGAGATAAATAAAACTTAGAAAGTTATCTGGATGGGGTATCGCATCCAGATGACATAAACATACAAAGAAAATTTTCAGTCATTAAACCAATGAAATAAATAAAAAATTGGATATCAAAATAAAATCCTACATGTTTTAAAAATGTAAAGAGTGCCCAATGAGGTGTTTCCCTGATGAGGTTTGTCAAGATTGGCGATGATGAATTAAAATAAATTCTATATAAGTGCTGAAGGCCTGGACAGCCAGTTAAAATCTGATGAATGGTCAGATACTCAAAATGACAATGTGGACACATGGGTGCACCCTCCCGAAGTAAAGGATGTTTATGAGTGAACCTAGAAAGACAAATTCTCAGACGAGTTAGAAGGACATCTGTTTTCCTTGGATAATTAGGAGGCCAGGCCATTATTGTTGGTTTGATATGGTGCAGTTTATTATTGTATTCCCCAACTTTCTTGCCATTTATTATGAATAAAGTGTTTTATAAGTAGTTTAACGTCTGAGATGGACACTGCAGATATTGCTGCAGATGGACACTGAAAATTCTGCTACTGGAATACCCATATACGGTTTATATACCCATATAGTTTGCGATGAAAGACTATTTACAAATTAAATGCTACCAAGTACTGGAAAGCTACTTAGAATACCGGATTGCAACTTTAACGCAGTATTACTAGAAAACGGGATATTTGTTGATTTAGTATAATCTAAATCCACAAAATTTGAAAGGACATAATATTCCATATCAGATGCTGAAGTATTATAGTCATATTGAATCATCACCAACAAGGCTTGAAATAGTTCACAAACAATGTTCCTATTTAACTTAATATTTTATTTAAACAGTTTTTTTTTTCCTTGTAACTCAATTATATTAATAATATCTGATAATATAAGAGACAAGATATTTTATTTAATATTATAAATATTAAATATTTAGTACATATAGGAATTAAAAGTAAAAATTCCACATGCGCCATTTAGAAATTCGGAAATATCAGTATGAATTAGCAAAAAGAAATAATTATATACACCAAAAACTATGCTTGAAATTTAAAATAAATAATTCTATTAATTTTTAAGTACATATTTTGTCGGTAAACACATAAAAATATAATTTTATTTTCATTGGAGTGCTTATGGTTTTATTGATGATAGACGGCCATTACTTAGGGCCACTTCGCGTGACCTTGTATATCATTTTATCTACAAGGTGAGACCGAAAAGTAAGGTGACTGATGTCATAATAATAACTATTATATATTTGCAGATAAATACCTCACTGTTGTTCAAAGTAGTTCCCGCCGTCTATAATACACTTTTGACAACGTTCATACAAGTTCTGGAAACTTTTGAAAAGTCCTCCTTTGAGACTGTTTTAAGTTTCTTGGTAACAGCAGCTTGAATGTCGTTTGTGGATCATACGGCAAAACACCATGTTTCATCTCCTGTGACGACGGACTGTAACAATGCGTCATCTTTATCTGCTGCATTGATGAAGTTGCCGCATGAGTCCATTCGCTGCTGTTTTTGTTCATCGCTTAAATAATGAAGGACAAACGTCATACAACGTTTCCATTTACCCAAATCCTTCATCAATATTGTTTGGACAATTTCATGAGGAAGATTCAATTCGTTCGCCATTATTCGGATGGACAAACGGCAATCTTGCAGCAATAACTTCCTAACTCTTTCAAAATTTGCCGTGGTTCTGCTCGTCACCGGTCTTCCACTGCTATGCTCATCCTCCACACTTTCACGACCTTCAAGAAAACGCTTGAACCACTGAAATATTGTCTTGAGAGATAAAGTTTCTTCGCCATACACATTTCGAAGCACTTCCAAGATTTCTGTAGCAGTTTTACCCATTTTAAAACAGAATTTCATATTTGCTTTCTGCTCCATTACGCAATGCACTACCACCTCAAATGTTTAAGCAACTGCACGAACAAACACTAACCAAGAAACTTTGCAAATGACCCTGAACTTTAATGTTACATACCGAAGATCGTAATGTGCATGTGTCCGGTTGTCGGGCTGTTCTCACCTTGTATATTCTACAAACCTTTCTTAGAAAACTAAACGCAGTTCATCATAAAAAGCGTAATTTATTTAAAAAACACTTTAAGCAATTTGCGCTCATACAAATTCTTTTGTGTAGCCCTGTATATGAATTATAGAATTTATACACACCCTATACTATGTATAATTGCTCATACGAATTCTTTTGTCTAGCCTTGTATATGAATTATAGCATTTATACATAGTATATGGTGTCGGGGCCTTACGATGTTCTACTACTGTTATTCCTCATAGACCGGAACTACCGGAACTATTGCTACATAGTTACCGAAGATTTGATATTGAAAGTTATGTCATGAACTGGCGTGGTCTTGATGATGATATACCGGGTCCTGCTTATGGTGGTGAAGACAGACTCAGGCTAGATATGACTATGTATAATAATAAACTTGCTCTATATATGGGTTGGTGGTCACTGAATGATTTATCAGTTCAGAGAGGTGTCAGTTTAGTTGGACAGCCTGAAGTCACCACACCATGGATTGCTCCTATAGCATGTCTGCCGTATAGGGCATTGTTAAACCAGTCACTTATACCGAACGATAACTGTGGTGGTTTTGCTACACCTGGTTTTCTTTTTCAAAGTCCTGATCTTAAACAAATTTCAACTGGTACTATAATATTTCATATCTCTTGGGCTACTACGGATAAAAGTGCCGCTAAAATTTAGATTCCAACTCAATGGCATGGCAGAGAATTGATGTTCACAATTGCACTGGCCATTATGTGCTTAGCCTCATACCCTATTGCTAACATGGGTATTTTCATGCAAGCTGTTGATTCTATAAGTAATACTCAAAGCGTTTCATTCCACAACTGGGCTGGCGGCCTCGTGTACATGTCGGGTGATTTCATATCAATGTTATGTGGCCTTGAAAGAGTGGTGCCATGATTAGATAAAATGATGGGCCTCCTATATATCAAGATTTCACTATGTTCCCGCCGTTTCCTGGCCCTTATGGTTGGGGTGGAACTCAGCCCGATCATAAATATCAAGTTGGTGGTGCATTTTGATCATCAAATGCCCGTTGCTGGTAATTTGATTGAATTTCTATTGTCGTGGCTGCCAGCTATAGAACAGAAAGACTTTGAAAATGTGATTAGTTTTTTTAGTAAGAAAGGCGTTTTTGCCGGATCTTGGCATGTTCTATTTGATGCTTTAGATGTTTCGGCCACTCATAATTCTATATTGACCATATCTGCTGATGTAGCTATGGGTGCTTCACTGCAGAAGACTAATAGGTTTTCAACTAATCAGGAAGATTTCGTTCGACACATTCATCTGTGGGTAAATACAATCCCAAACTTGACCCTGAAATAGTCTGGACTGAATACTATCCAACTCATTACGACGGTATGATGGGCATAACCTTATCTGATGCCATCGGTCCTCCAGGGGAATACCTTCTGTAGGTATTTACAGGTTTCACGACCCCGGATTCCCGAGCGATCTTTCTCCTTTCCTGTCTTCTTCTCTTTTTGGTTGTCTATCCTTTTTTCTTTGTTTCACACTTTTTAATCTTCTCTTTTTAGTTTGTTATCCCTCTTTGTTCCAGTTCATGCTCTAGTTTTTTACTAACTTATTTGTTCAAATTGTTCTTTGTTCTACTAACATTGTTCTCGTTCTGTTAGTTAAAAAAAAAAAAAAAAAAAAAATAGAAAAAAAAAGTTTTAAAAAAGACACCTTTTTTCTAAGTTCTCTCTCACATTACTTTTTCTTTTTTACAATAGTGGATTTTTTTATTTTCACGTGAGACACTCTGGTTGTTGAGGTTTTTTAATCTCATCGCCTCGTTTCTACCTTTTTAGGCTGATCTAGAATCCCAGAGTGCAGGGCATCTCCGAATTCCGGTTCCATGATCGGTGGACGCCATACTTGTATGGTGGCAGTTAGGAATTCACTTGGCGACTGGTGTCCTTTCGGTGTAAGGGTTGGACAGAGCTATAAAGGCTCACCTAACACAACAGAGTTCCACTGTGAAAGAACTAGAATTTGGAGATGCTATCGAGTTTAATCCAACGTTTGAGAAACGTGGAAGTTTGTTGATAGTTATCACCCTTTTGAGACCTGCGCCTAAAGTAACGGTAAGAAGAAGGGTCGGTGACCAGGCCCGATGCCTGGTGTTTTTCTATATCTTAAACCATGGTTACAACTGAAAGAAATAAGACAAGTGATGTGGAAGCCCCAACCCAAAACTCAGTCAACAATCAGTCTGAGACTGTAAAGTCTCAAGTAATATTGAAGGATAAATTCACTGCATCGGGCTCAAGCCTGCAAGCAGATATCAATGAGAATCAAAATAAATTGTGGGGTGATAGAGATGATGATATTGCTTCCAATACCAATTCATGTGCTGTAGAAGTCTTTGTTATCAAAAGACAATAAGGCAGTTTCGACAAGACCTCTCCCTTTCTGAATCACAAATCTATCCAAGGATTGATTGGTCAACCAAAGACCATCAAGAAAATTCGATCTGGTGAACTTCTTATTGAAGTAAACAATAGCAAACAAGCCATAAGTTTAAAGAAATGTACACATTTTGCAAATATCCCAATTTCCGTAAGTCCACATAGAACCCTCAACACTTCTCGTAGGGTGATCTCTGAATCTGACCTCTTGCATGTTACAGAATGTGAAATACTTGATAATCTATCTAATAGAACAAAATGTCATCTAAGCTAGATGAATCAGAATCTACCGTAAAGACGAGCAAATCCCAGCGAATCAAATTCAGATACCTACCAAGCATATAATACTTACATTTAACTCACCAAACCTACCCAAATATATAAAAGCCAGATATCTTTCATGTTCTGTTAGACCTTATATTCCAAACCCACTGCGTTGTTTTAATTGTCAACGCTTTGGGCACTCAAGAACCTCATGCCGAGGTAAAACCACATTTGATCGGTGGTGTGATGTGCAGCTGGCCACGAAAGTGTACAATGCAATGCACCACCTTCTTGTGTAAACTGCAAAAAAGAGCACCCATCTTATTCAAAATCCTGCAAATCAAAAAAGAGATACAAACAATAAGAACAAAAGTTGGTTGGTTGGTTGTATTGGGTTTTATGGCGCAAAATCCCCAAAGGGACATGCTGCGCCAAACAAAGACTAAAATACAAAAAAGAAGTAAGGAAATGACACCAAGAAAAAAAAAATATGAGCTGAAATAGAAAAGTCATCTGAATAGAATACCCATCCAGATGTAGTCGTCAAACAAGGGTAAAAATCAATGTAAAAAAAGAAATCCAGTAAAACAAAGTAAACATGTTATCTGGTTGGGCTTTCCACCCAGATGTCAATAAGAAAGTCCCAAATATGAAGCTTATAAAAAACTAAATCTCGAAATAAAATCCAGTGTGTTTTAAAAAAGTAAAGAGTGCCCCATGAGGTGTGTCAAGATTGGTGAAGATGTATTAAAATAAAACCTATATAAGTGCCGGAGGCCCGGACAGTCAGTTAAAACATGATGAATGGTCAGGTAATCAAAATGACAATGTGGACACATGGGTGCATCCTCCCGAAGTAAAAGATGTTTATGAGTGATTCTTGAATGTCCAATTCTCAGACGAGTCAGAATAACATCAGTTTTTCTTGGATGAATCGGAAGCCAGGTAATGATTGTTGGTTTAATATGATGCAGTTTATTATTGTTTTCTAAATCCCAACTCTCTTGCCAATTATTCTGAATAAAGTTATTAATAAGTAGTTTAACATCTGAGAAAGGAACATTATGATGTAACGGATTAAGCACGTAGTGCCGCCTCATCTGCTTTCTCATTGCCAGGAATACCCATGTGTCCAGGTACCCAGCAGAATAAAATATTATAACCACGTCTTGTCAAGTTGTTATAAAAATCTAGTATGGATGAGACAAAAGGATGCTTTTTAAAAGATTTAATTGCGTCAATAGAACTATTTGAGTCAGTATAAATGATGAAGGATGTGTTATGGTGATGAGAAATGTGCAGCATGGCTCTCTCTATCGCGATCAGTTCAGCTGTAAACACAGAAGTAGACGAATGAAGCCAGTAGCTGAGAGAAGTATTTTCACAAAAAACACCGCAACCAACAATATCTCCAATTTTGGAACCGTCTGTATAAATGTCAGTGTAACTATTGAAATTTGATCTATGTGCAGCAAATAATTGTTGGAAAATAATTGGAGCCAAGTTATTTTTATCATATCCTTTAAAAGGGTGGAGAGCAGTAATATTAGGAGGTTTCCAAGGAGGTAGCACATGTGGGTGACATGAGCTCACCTCGATATTACTCAGAGGGCTATTGTCAATAAAGTTTCTTATTCTTAAACCAAAAGATGGGATGTAAGATGGGCGATGCTGATAAAGCATGTCATTGTCAGTATTTAAAATGTAGGAATGAAGTGGATGACCATGATGCGAAAGGAGACGGTAATACAGAATCAATGAGAGTTTTTCTCGAATATGATAGAGTGACGGTTCACTACAATCAACATACAAGCTTAAAACTGGGGATGTACGAAATGCACCAGAGCAAACACGAAGTGCGCTATGGTGCACAGTGTCAAGTTTATTAAGAACAGAATTACGTGCTGAACCGTAGACCTGGCAGGCATAGTCAATTTTTGAACGGATTACAGAACGGTAAATTTTGAGGAGAGATGTACGGTCTGCTCCCCATGAAGTATTTGAAAGCACTTTAAGTAAATTAAGCGATTTTTCACATTTTGTCGTTAGTTGTAAAACATGTGGTAAAAAAGTCAGTTTATTATCAAAATAAAGGCCTAGATAACGAACATTGTCTACAACGGGGATTTGAGAAGAGCCAATAAAGATTTCGGGATCTGGATGCAGACCCCTACATCTACAGAAGTGCACACAGGAAGTTTTGTCATGAGAAATAATAAACCCATTTTTATTTGTCCAGTTAAGAATATTTTTGATTGAAATTTGCAGTTGTCTCTCAATAAAACGCATATCTTGTCCCATACACATAATCCTGAAATCATCAACGTATAAATCTCCCTTCACAGAAGGGGATAGTTGATTCAGGATGTTATTTATTTTGATTGCAAAGAGGGTGACACTCAGGACACTGCCCTGAGGTACACCCTCTTCTTGTTCATGAAAACTAGATAAAATTCCACCAATTCGAAATGAAAAAGTCGAATTGTGAGGAAGTTTTTGATAAAAATTGGAAGGTTCCCACGAAAGAGCAAGTTAAAAAGTCACGAAGGATCCCATAACGCCAGGTTCTGTCATAAGCTTTCGCCATATCAAAAAATACTGACACCAAATGGTTGCGTTTTAAAAAGCCTGTCCGGATGTGATGTTCCAAATGAATCAGGTTATCGATAGTAGACCTACCACGTCGAAATCCACTTTGAAAAGCGGCAAGGCAATTGTTGGTCTCTAAAACACGAACAAGGCAGCAGTCGACCATTTTTTCAAGCAATTTGCAAAGGCTGCTAGTAAGTGCGATCGGCCTATAATTATTTGGATTGGTAGCATCTTTTCCTGGCTTAGGAAAAGGAATAACGATAGCCCTGCACCAACCATTGGGAAAAAGCTGTTCTGTCCAAATCCTGTTATAAAAAGAAAGCAGATTGTTAAGTGAAATATGTGAGAGATGCTTGAGCATGATGTAAGTGATGCCATCGTGACCTGGAGCAGATAAGTGACTGTCTTGTAAACAATTTAAAAGCTCTGAGATAATAAATGGTTGATTGTATGAAAATGAGTTATGAGTATTAAAATTAATTCTGGTCATTTCCGTCTGTCTTTTGTAAGATAAAAAAGGCTCCGGATATGCGTCTGATTTTGAAATAGATGCTAGGGTACTACCTATTGTCTCAGCAATGTTCTTAGGAGAAGTGATGGTGTGACCGTTATGCTTTAAAATAGAGATATGATTTTCAGAGTAAAGGCCCAAACATTTTTTTACTTTTACCCAGAGTTCTTTGCTTGAAGTATTGGAGTTTATGCTTGATACATAGTTAATCCAGGACTCCCGTTGGTGATAACAATATATACCTGTTCTTGTCACCGTACGTGCCTATCTCCATTGACAAATCTATTTATCTTTATTTCACTATTCCCTTTATTAAAGTACTTTTTATTTACAGTAAGATAGAATGCATTATAATAAATTAACTTACTTTATTTCCTTTCACTTTCTCTTCTTAAATAACGTTGTTTTATTTCTTAACTTGCGTATCGTTACTTCGTTGTTTACTTCTGTCATGTTTCAATAATTCCACGAAGTACTTGATGACGTAATCCTGACAGCTATCACGTTACGATGTACAAATCATGTCGTCATCCTTGCACGTGTTTGAAGCTGTCAGTTGCATTGCGTAATGACCTAGTTTTCGTTTCTCCGGATCGTATAAAGTGCCGGCCAGTAGATTCTTATCTCGCTTTTTCGTACCTTGACCTACTAACCTCTGGTGTTTAACGAGCGACAGGAAGGTGGCGGCGTGAGTGATGGAGTTTTGTAATGTCTTGTTTCTTTAAGTGGATTCACGGATGAAGTGTTTGGAATATGACGGCTTTGAATAGTTGTGATCCATTTATCTATTGTGTAGATTGTTTGTGAATCAACACCATTGCTTTTACTACAGTTCATTTTTACTGACGTCCGGATCAACTTGTTGACTTATGAAATTGGAGTCTTTGATTACGTGCTGTTCATCTTGAGTTGTTTCGATGATAGAATGTTAGCTTGCTCTGGAGCGTCGATTACATATGCTCCTTTTTATATTGAAAGTATTCTTCCATATTTCTTGTTATGAAGCTCCCTGATATAATCAACGAAGTAAAGCAATATATTTTTCTGTTAAAGTTTATTTCTGTTAAAGCTAGTTTACTTAAATGATTAATCTGTTTTTATATATATCTTTTTGTTTTTAATAAACATTTCGTGTATTTTAAACTTCTTTGGTATTTATTTAATTACACAGTCTTGCCTTTATTTTTAGTAGATATACTTAACATGTTTGACTTTTCAGAATTTGATTTAATCTTACAAATAGGTTTTGGGGTTGTTCAGCTAATAAACGTTTCTTCTGCCTTTTTAACTTAAACTCTGCTTAAACTTATATAGTTATATAATTTAATTACATCAGTTGGCTTTTGCGTCGCACTCGTCTAGCTTCTGCCTTTGCTTTTTTAAATGCTATATAGTTATTATTATTTGGGTATCTCCAAAAGAGACCCCAAGCCCTCTGTTGTTTTTTCTTTGCACTTTGGCAATCGCTATTCCACCAAGGTTTTCTGTTCTTGTAGTTAGATGATGTTTTTGGAATGCTGGAATCAGCAGCATTGATAATACATTGAGTTATATTATCAAGTGCATTGTCAATATTCCCCGCAATCATGTTAGCGGTGATGTTTGCAAATGATGTAAAAGATGGCCAATTGGCTCTGCCATATATGTAATGTTTTGAATAGTTATTACAATCCATAACAGGAGTAGTCAGTGTAATAAAAGTGGGAAAGTGGTCACTGCCATATAGGTCACTTGAGACCCAGAAGTTCCAGAAAGGATAGAGATATGGGGAGCAAATTGCAAGATCTATTGCATGGAAAGTACGAGTCGGCTCGTGAAACAAGTGTGATCACCATTATTGAGCAGGCATAAGCCGTTGTCAGATATAAGTTTTACAATAGTATCACCACGTAGATTAGAATCACGGTTGCCCTAGAGTTGGCTGTGTGCATTAAAATCTCCAACAATGATATATGGAGCAGGGAGTTGGAGAAGGAGATTATCAAGATGTGATGACTGAATAGTTTGGTTAGGAGGTAAGTAAATGGTACATATTGTTATGAGTTGTTTTATATGTACACGGACTGCAACAGCTTGTAAGTTTGTGTTTAAATTAATATGAGTATGGGGTAAATTGCGAAGGATGAAAAGAGCCACTCCGCCAGTGGTCCTTTCATTTCCAGTAAAATCTTTACGGTAGCTAGCATAATTATGTAATTTTGCAGTGTCATTGGGTTTTAAATGGGTTTCCTGTAAGGCTAAACATAATGGATGATGGTCAGAGAGAATATTACGGATCTCGTCATGCTTATTATGATATCCACGGCAGTTCCACGAAATAATATTAGTCATTTTTTTTTCCTTAGATAAATTTATCTGCATTATTTTACTCGGAGACAGTGGACATACTATCCACATCATTAAAGTCTTCATCCGGTTCTGGGTGAAGAGCTAAAGCATCATCCTTCCATTTTATCATGTTGTTTTGTATGGGTTTGATTTTGAGAAGTTTTAGTTTTTTTCTTTTGGTAGTATTATCAGATGAGACACTGGATTTAACTATTGGTAGTTTATGTTTTTCTGCATCAGTTCTATGGCCCGGTTTTAAGGGTGTTGTTTTAGTGGTATTTTGAGAGCCTCTTTTATGGAGTGGAATTTTTGTAAAATTAGGTTGTGCAGACTTAGAAGAGACAGTTTCTGGTTGCGGTGATTTAGGAAGAACAATATTCGATGGCTTAGAAGAAACTGATTTCGGTGGCTTAGGAAGAACAGATTGCGTTGAACTATTTACCTTACCAGAATTATTAGACGGGTTGATTCCCTTTTGTTTTGGTTGGCAATTATTTTCAGTAGGGAAATCGGTTTGGGTTCCAATACTTTGATAAGCTTTATGGGCAGTTTTAGTTAAGGCAGCAGCATATGAAACACCAACATTAGGCGTCCTGGATTCAACTATTTTCCTCGCTTCAGGGTACGATATATTTTCTTTTGTGCGTATTGTCTGTATTTCTTTTTCCATTTTCCATTGTTCACAGGATTTAGAATAAGATGGATGTTCTTTTTTACAATATACGCAGTGAGGCGGGGCCTTACAGTCAGCACTTTCGTGGCCAACTGTACTGCACCGGCCACATGTGATTTTACCATGGCAATTTGTTTTGGAATGCCCAAAACGTTGACATTGAAAGCAGCGTAGAGGATTTGGGATGTACAGTCTGACGGAACATGATAAATATCCTGCTTTTATTGATTTAGGTAAGGTGGGTGAGTTAAACGTGAGTATAATGTGCTTGGTGGGTATTTGTACTTGATTTGCTGGTATTTGTTCATCTCGGCGGAAGAAATTTATTCGTCTGGCTGCAATAACATTTTGTTCTTTTAAATTATCTACTATTTCTGATTCTGTAACATGCAAGAGGTCGGGTTCAGAAATAACTCCACGAGATGTATTGAGTGTTCTATGCGGGCTTACAGAGATGGGAATATTTGCAAAATGTGTACATTTCATTAAGTTTGTGGCTTGTTTGCTATTAATTACTTCAATAAGAAGTTCACCAGATCGTATTTTTTTTTTATAGTCTTAGGCTCACCCATCAATCCTTGGATAGATTTGTGAATCAAAAAGGGAGATGTCTTGTCAAAGTTGCCTTCTTGTCTTTTGACGACAAAGAATCTTTCAGAACATGAATCAGCATTGGAGGAAATATCTTTTCTATCAGCCCAAGATTTGGGTTGGCTCTTATTTATATCTGCTTGCTGGCCGGAGCCTGATGCAGCGAGTTTCTCCGACAGATTCTGAGACATTTCAGTCTCAGGCTGAGTGTTGAGTGTCGCATGGGATTGTGGGTTCTCCACATCACTTGTCTTATTCTCATGAGTTGTAGCCATATTAGAAAGAAAGATTTTGAAACGCCAGACATCGGGCTGGTCACCGACCCTTCTTCTTACCGTTACTTTAGGCGCAGGTCTCAAAAGGATGAAAACTATTCACAACAAACTTCTACGTTTTTCGAACGTTGGATTAAACTCGATAGCATTCCAAACTCTAGTTCTTTCACAGTGGAACTCGGTCGTCGTAGGTAAGCCTTTACAGCTCTGTCCAACCTACAACTTCCTTACGCCGAAAGGAAACCAGTCGCCCAGAGACTTCCCAACCGCCGCCATACAAGTATGGCGTCCACCGATCACGGAACCGGAATTTGGAAATGCCCTGCACTCTGGGACTCGAGATCAGCCTAAAAAGGTAGAAACGAGGCGATGAGATTAAAAAACCTCAACACCCAGAGTGTCTCACGTGAAAATAAAAGAAACCACTATTGTAAAAAAGAGAAAGTTATGTGAGAGAGAACTTAGAAAAAAGGTGTATTTTTTGGTTTTTTTTTAAACTTTTAAAACTTTTTTCCTTTTTTTTTTTTTAAAAAAAAAAAGGAACAAGAACAATGTTAGTAGAACAAATAACTATTTGAACAAAATGGTCAGAAAAAACATGAACAAGAACAAAGAGGGATAAGAAACTGAAAAAAGAAGATTAAAAAGTGTGAAACAAAGAAAAAAGGATAGACAACTAAAAGGAGAAAGATCGCTCGGGAACCCGGGGTCGCAAAACCTGTAAATACCCTAAGAAGGTATTCCCCTGGGGGTGCAAAGTCCTCTGGAAGAAAGTTAAAGATTGTATCGGCCTATATTCCGAAAACCATATATCAATCCTAAATCACAACGGTCAAACAATAGCTTCACCCAAAAATACTGAAACAATAGCAAATACACTTGCATCTAACTCTAGCACTGATTCATACCCGGAACCATTCTTATCATATAAAAGACAAATGGAAACTACCCGCATTAATTTTCATTCGCGCCATCTTTTAACTATAATAACCCCTTTACAATTTCAGAGCTCTTAAGTTGTTTGCAAAAAAGCCACCTCTCTGCTCTAGGTTACGATGGCATCACCTATACCATGCTAAAACAGCTCCCCACCGCCTCACGTAATAACTTACTTTCCTTCTATAATAGAATTTGGGTTGAACAAATCTTTCCTCATGCCTGGCGTAAAGCTGTTATTATTCCCTTTCCTAAACCAGGAAAAGATTCCAGTGACCCCAATAATTACAGACCTATTGCACTCACTAGCAGCCTTTGCAAACTTCTAGAAAAAATGGTAAATATCCGCCTTGTGCATATTTTAGAATCTAACAATCTGCTTGCCACATTTCAAAGTGGATTCTACTATCGATAACCTGATCCATCTTGAAAATCATATTCGGACTGCTTTTCTCAAACGCAGCCATTTGGTGTGTCAGTCTTTTTTGACATGGCGAAGGCCTATGACAAAAAAATGGCGATACGGGATCCTTTGTGATCTGTTTAATCTTGACTTTCGTGGGAATCTCCCAATTTTTATTGACAACTTCCTCGCCATTCGACTTTTTCAAATCAGAATTGGGGGAACTCTATCAAGTTTTTATGTACAAGAAGAGGGCGTACCCCAGGGTAGTGTCCTGAGTGTCACCCTCTTTGCTATCAAAATAAATGATATCCTTGGTCAATTACCCCCTTCGGTGAAGGGAGAAGGGGTTGACGACTTTCGCATTATGTGTATAGGACAAGATATTCGTTTTATTGAGAGACAATTGCAAACTGCCATCACTCATATTCTTAATTGGACAAATAAAAATGGTTTTATCATTTCTAAAGACAAAACTTCTTGCGAGCACTTTTGTAGACGTAGGGATCTACATACAGATCCTTAAATTTTTATCGACTCAACTCAGATTCCTGTTGTGGACAGTGTCCGTTTTCTGGGCCTTCACTTTGATAAAAAATTAACCTTTTTACCACATATCTTACAGTTACGCACAAAATGTGAAAAATCTCTTAATCTTTTAAAGGTGCTTTCAAATACTTCTTGGGGAGCAGATCGTACTTCTCTCCTTAAAATCTATCGTGCCATGATCCGTTCTAAAATTGACTATGCCTGCCAGGTCTATGGTTCAGCCAGTAAATCTGCTTTAAAAAAACTTGGCACTGTGCACCATAGCACACCCCGGGTTTGCTCTGATGCATTTTGTACGTCTCCAAGCCTTTATGTTGACTGTAACGAACCAGCATTACACCATATTCGTGATAAACTCTGATTAGAGTTGTATTATCGTATCCTTTCATATCCTAGCCATCCCCTTCATACCCACATTTTAAATACAATGATATTCTTTATCAGCATAGACCATCTTGCATATCATCTTTTGGAGCCAGAATACGAAGAATTATTGATGATAGTGCTCTAATCAATATTGAAGTGAACCCATGTCCAATATACCAGTTCCCTCCCTGGAAACCTCCTGATATTACCACCCTCCATCCTTTTAAAGGTTACAATAAAAATAATCTAACTCCTCTTGTATTTCAATAACTTTTTGCTGCACATCGTGCAAACTTTAATAATTACACAGATATTTATACGGATGGTTCTAAGAGTGGGGGTACTGTTGGCTGCGGGATTTTTTGTAATGACAAAACCTTGAGTTATCGTCTGCACCCTTCAATTTCTGTCTTTACATCCGAATTGATTGCAATAGAGAGAGCCATGTCGCACATCTCTCATCATCATATCTCACCCTTCATCATTTATACTGACTCAAATAGTTCTATTGACGCTATAAAATCACTTAAAAAGCATACTTTTGTGTCATCCATCTTAAGAGTTTTATAATAAATTGACAAGACGTGGTTATCATATTTTACTTTGCTAGGTACCTGGACACATGGGTATCCCTGGAAATGAAAAAGCAGATGAGGTGGCAAAGCTGGCTCTTAATCCCTTACACCATAGAATAACATTCTCAGACGTTAAACTATATATAAAACACTTTATTCATAATAAATGGCAAGAAAGTTGGGATTTAGAATACAATAATAAATTGCACCATATCAAACCAACATTCATAACCTGGCCTCAAAATTATCCAAGGAAAACAGATGTCCTTCTGACTCATCTGAGAATTGGTCATTCTAGGATCACTCATAAACATCTTTTACTTTGGGAGGATGCACCCATGTGTCCACATTGTCATTTTGATTATCTGACCATTCATCATGTTTTAACTGACTGTCCGGGCCTCCGGCACTTATATAGAATTTATTTTAACTCTTCATTACCAATAATGACAAACCTCATCGGGGAAACACCTCATGGGGCACTCTTTACGTTTTTAAAACACGCAGGATTTTATTTTGATATCTAATCTTTTATTTATTGTGCTGGTTTTATGACTGAGTACTTACTCTCTTTGCATTTTGTATCATCTGGATGGGATACCCCATCCAGATAACTTTTCTACGTTTTTTATTTTCTCTCGTATTTACCTATATATTAGCTACTTTATTTTCACCTTTTTTTAGTCTATATTTCTTTTAAGGCGCAGCATGTCCCTCATGGGACTTTGTGCCATAAAACCATATACAACCAACCAACCTGATGCCATCAGTGCTGTTATGGGAGAATTCATCGTAGGTGAGAAATCAATCAAAGAACATAGAAGTACTCTTCTCGGCAAGTATTCTTCAACTTGGTTGCCAATGAACTTACTGGCCTATCATGCTATTAGTGTCAGTTATGATGTTATGTTGTCTTATATTAAATTAACTCCCGAAAACTACGCTAATCGTAATGTTGTTGGCATTGTGTATGATGCCGTACACAATTTCATTGTTGAACTGTTTCCTACATCTCAGATGCGTGAACCCAAGAACTTGAATTATGTTGACCGGAATCTAAATCATATAACCAATGGTTGTGCAATAATGGTGACTACTGATACAGGAAAAATCATCTTATGTACTGTTACAAGGCTTTGTGACTCTTCTGGTTGTATATATTCTCGAAATTTAGTCACCAGTTATCCCAAAATTGTTAATGTCAAATATCCAGTTGGTTATTTCCAAAATGTATGTGATCAGATTTTACTGGAATGGGCCTCTTTTTGCTCTATAGGCATTGGAAGAGCTTCTATCAGCATGAAAGGATCTGTGGGTCGTATGGAAGAATACTCAACTACTGATACTGCTGGACCATCTACAAACGCTGATATTTTACCTCAACTTTTCAGCCATCGCAATTATCCTATACTTGATGGTGTATCAATGTGGAATTCACGAATTACACTGATCAGCGAGAATGCCACTATGGTTCAGTATAAAAGTGGTGTTGCCACCGACGGTATGTTGCCAGCTGGACATCTTGTCTGTTTGTTTCTTCGGGCTCAAGATGCATCCACTCCTCTTGTACCAAATATATCTGCTTGGTTTTGGTCAAACAATACATTCTTTCCATCATTCCTATGGAACTTACGTGACATAGTTGTCATTACAGTTGCTGGTGGACAACAATCTCGTAATGCTCATACGATTCAAGTCGGTAACAACTCACAGGTATTTTACACCTGATTGATGGAGAATATTATGCCTTTACGTCTGAAAGCTAACCCTGTGGAAAGAGCAGCTGCTCACACTATTGCTATTATGAATAGATTCAAACGTGAAGAAGTAAAGTCTTCTGGCTCCCATCCTACAACTGGGTTGTTTTGGGAAATGCCAAGGAGAGGTTGTTATGGTTACTTCGTCAGAGGTAACTTCCTCTCCAGCTTAATTTCAACTCTGACGCACAACAAACCTATGTTTTTACGTCCTATATCTATCTGTGATATGAAAAACTTTTTCTCTACTGTTTGTGATACCGATGAGCTCATACATTCAAGTTATTATTACTGTAATGTATATGATATGCTCGATGGATTACTTTCTGTGATATGCTCTCTCCTTTACAGAGGCTATTTGATACATCAGGATGTCATTGTCTATTTGACAGTATGTGCTAGTCTTGGTCTGGAAGTTGACCATCTCCCAGTTCCTGACTTTGTGTATAGTGTTGGACATTAAACCTATACGCAAGAAGCCACTTCTAGTAAGTGTTTTCACATATGTAGAGGACTTTTGCAATGAATATTATAAGAAGAATTATGTTGACCATTTTGCTGAATGGCCTAATGTTGCCACCAATAGAGGCATTTTCGAATGCTTTCCTGAATGTGATTGGGATGATTTGTTTTTGCATCTGTTTCCACCAAGAAATAAAAGTGATATTGGTATTAGAAATATCAGTCTTACCGAAGCCCTGGAAATTAGTGAAGAGCTGGGCAAAAGTGCATTATTTTGGACCATTGTTGAAAATTATATTGGTAAAAGTTATATATTTGTTTTGAACATTGCCTTGTACACGATGTTGGTTTCAGAACAGTGATTTGCCACATTATTCAAAGCTGGTATATTTGAATCGGATGAATATGCAATGCGTGATTGCCTTATGTTAATGTCTGACCGATGTAAAAAATTGGACTTTCTAAAGAATCGTAGGACTATTTCAATCTTTATAGAGTGTCATAATCTTTTCGGTGCTCTCATAATTCCTGTGCAAGGTTGGGACCCTGTTACTCAGAAAGAAAAATTAGCCTCTTGCAAAGTAGAAGAGCACAATCTCTTGGGGACTGGTTTAGTTGGTAAGAAATATTTTGACGCTGTTGCTGACCACTGGCTCATTAAACGAGCTAAACCTTGGTGAGATACTGACAAGCCTTTCATTAGCCTTGATCAATTCATCCAGGATGGTGACTGGGAATCTTCTGATGCAAGTAGTATTGTTATAGTCAACTGGACTTATGTGAATCAAGAAGATAACAATTATAACAAGTCTGTGTCCTTCAAGGCATGGAAAAATTTCGTGTTGGACTTGATGACAGCTAAAGAGCTAGCCGATAAATGTTTTTCTCAACCATACTTCAAGGAAAATGTTGCCATTGTTAAAAGTGAGCTAGCCAAGATACGGATAGCAGTTTCAATTCCGCTGCCAATGTATTTGCTAGAAAGTTGGCTGTTACATTGGGCAAACAGTTATCTGCAATGGCAGAGCTCTTATTGGGAGAAACACCAGTGGAAGAATACAGAAGGAATTACAATCAAAGGTATGCTATGTGTGACGGAAACTTTGTACTTCCGTACTCCAGTTGTCTGGTGTTATAAAAGGAGTCTACTGTAGCTCTCCATATGTGGCAACTTTTCCACTTTATTGGCAATTAAAACCAACTGAACACGTAAAGACGTATGAATGTTGTTGGCGGACCTGTTTTGTAAATGTTGAATTTGATAAAATGATATACATGTCACTAGAAATTAAAATCTAGTTTTGTGATGCATAAAGTAAAAAATGTTTTTATAAAAAACTGTTTTTAACTGATTTAACAGAGTTTTAACGCACTTCTTCCCAGGAAAGATTATATGTAGGTCACACCATGAAAAAGGAATCGGATTTTGTGTTAGAAAGTCTTGACGTAGAATTAATAGAAAGAAATGAAGTATGGTGATTTGTCCTCTTTCTCAACCAGTGAGATGCAAAGGACTTGACTATATACGGAAGGCTCATTCCTACCGAACGCATTCGTTCGCTAGCTTCTGAACCAGAGACTCGCTTGCCTCACTTGCGGATCCAGACTTTTATCCTCCAGAGCTTGCCTCATCTACTTGTAAATCACTTCCCTCCTTAGCTTTACGAAATGTCGGACAAACGAAAAAAAATGTTCAAAAAGCCAATTTTCCAGACCGGCAAGCGACACCAATGAAGTAATTGACGACGAAAAATTGGTTGGTTGGTTGAATGGAGTTTTATGGCACAAGGTCCCTTCAGGGACATGCTGCGCCAAGAAAAAAGTAAGGTGTAAAACATGGTTAAAATTTAAAAGTTACATTAAAAGACTGTATGAGATATGTAAGTTATAAACAAAGTAAACTGAAGAAAGAAATGTGATGATACATGTAATTAAAATAATGTACAATGAAAGTGGCAATACACAACGTTTAAAAATCCAAAATGCAATTAAAAGACAAAGCAAATATTTAAATTAAAAATCTCTAAAAGCTCTAAGGTTATGAAAAGTTAAAATTAATCCAAAAAACAAAGCATAACACCTTATAGTAATACTGCCTAAAAACAAAGTTATAATTCAAAATTTAAAAAAGTCAATAAAAAATCATGTAGGATTAAATTTTTCGAAAACAACATTTTCATCGTCATCAGAGTCATAACTGTAAGAGTCCATAGCCTCTTCTGCATAGTTCAGTAACTGTTTGGTATCCTTTACATTTGTCATTACTGGGCTCAGGCATGATTTCTTGTCTTTTCTCTTCACAGTTTTCCACTGTGAAGAGACTTCACTTGGAGGTTTCTTCCTTTCTTTTTGCACACAAGTTTTTTCATTTGCTTTCTGAGTTGGGCGAATTGGTTTCACCAATTTGTTTTTATCTGGAGCTGGCGTTTGTTTAGTCTTATGTTCGGTTGAACTGGTGATGTTCGGAGAGAATTAGGTTTCTGTAATGGTATTGGAGATGAAGCAGCCTTAGTTTCAGCCTGATGATTAGATGACTTTTTGGTTGGTTGGTTGGTTGGTTGTATAGGGTTTTATGGCGCAAAATCCCTTAAGGGACATGCTGCGCCAAACCAGTAGACGAAAACATCAGAAAGGTAAAAAAGAAACAGTGTCAAAATAAAAGAGCAATGAGAGAAACAATCTGGATGGGGTACCCATCCAGATGTAGCCAAACAATGTAGAAATACAAAATTTAAAATCCTGAAAACGAGAGTTAAAACATAAGAGTAATTCAATGAAAAGTGCATTCTGGATGGGATCCCATCCAGATGTCACCAAAGTTTAAAGAATAAAACTGAGCCATTAGAACAGAGAAAAACGAAAAATTATATTTCAAAATAAAATCCTGCATGTTTTAAAAAAGTAAAGAGAGCCCCATGAGGTATTTCCCCAATGAGGTTTGTCAAGACTGGTGATGATGAATTAAAGTAAATCCTATACAGATGTCGGAGACCTGGACAGTCAGTTAAAACATGATGAATGGTGAGGTAATCAAAATGACAATGTGGACACATGGGTACATCCTCCCGAAGCAAGAGATGTTTATGAGTGATTCTTGAATGTCCGATTCTCAGACGAGTCAGAAGAACATCTGTTTTCCTTGGATAACTTGCAGGCCAGGTCATGATGGTAGGTTTGATTTGGTGTAGTTTATTATTGCATTCTAAATTCCAACCTTCTTGCCATTTATTATAAATAAAGTGTTTGATAAATAGTTTAACGTCTGAGAATGGAATTCTATGGTAAAAAAGATTAAGAGCCAGTTTTGCCGCCTCATCCGCTTTCTCATTTCCATGAATACCCATGTGTCCAGGTACCCAGCAAAATAAAATTTGGTAACCGCGTCTTGTCAATTTATTGTAAAAATCCAGGATGGCTGAAACATAAGGATGCTTTTTAAAAGATTTTATTGCGTCAATAGAACTATTTGAGTCGGTATAAATGATGAAGGATGTATTATGGTGATGAGAGATGTGCAACATGGCTCTCTCTATCGCAATCAACTCAGCTGTAAATATAGATATTGATGCGTGAAGCCGATAACTAAAACTAGTGTTATTTATAAAAACCCCACAGCCAACACTATTCCCACTCTTAGAACCATCCGTATAAATTTCAGTATATGTATTATAAGTTGCACGGTGTGCAGCAAATAGCTGTTGGAAAACTGCAGGAGCCAAGGTGTTTTTATCGTATCCTTTAAATGGATGGAGTGAGGTAATATTAAGAGATTTCCAAGGAGGGAGATAATGCAATGGACATGGACTCACCTCAATATTGCTCAGAGGGCTATTGTCTATAATATTCCTGATTCTGACACCAAAAGATGGTATGCAAGATGGTCGATGCTGATAAAGAATATCATTGTCTGTATTTAGAATGTGTGTATGAAGAGGATGTCTAGGATATGAAAGGATACGGTAATAAAATTCCAAAGAGAGTTTTTCACGAATGTGTTGTAGTGCTTGTTCATTGCAGTCAACATACAGACTTAAAACTGGAGAGGTACGAAATGCACCAGAGCACACACGAAGTGCACTATGGTGCACAGTGTCAAGTTTTTTAAGAGCAGAATTACGCGCTGAACCATAGACTTGGCAGGCATAGTCAATTATAGAACGGATCACAGCTCGATATATTTTAAGGAGAGAAGTACGATCTGCTCCCCAGGAAGTATTTGAAAGCACCTTAAGTAAGTTAAGTGATTTTTCACATTTTGTCCTTAGTTGTAAAATATGAGGTAAAAAGGTTAACTTGCTATCAAATTGAAGGCCAAGAAAACGGACGCTGTCCACAACAGGAATTTGAGTCGATCCAATAAAAATTTCAGGATCTGGATGCAGATCCCTACGTCTGCAAAAATGCACACAAGATGTTTTGTCTCGGGAAATTATAAAACCATTTTTATTAGTCCAATTAAGAATATGGGTAATTGCAATTTGCAACTGTCTTTCAATAAAACGGATATCCTGTCCCATACACATAATTCGAAAGTCGTCAACATATAGATCTCCTTTAACTGAAGGGGGTAGTTGGCTAAGAATGTTGTTTATTTTGATTGCAAAGAGGGTGACACTCAGGACACTGCCCTGAGGTACACCCTCTTCTTGTACATAAAAACCAGATAAAATTCCTCCAATCCGTACTTGGAAAAGTCTAATATTGAGAAAGTTTTTGATAAAAATAGGGAGATTCCCACGGAAGTTGAGGTTAAAAAGATCGCGAAGTATCCCATATCGCCATGTTTTGTCATAGGCTTTCGCCATGTCAAAAAATACTGACACCAAATGGCTGCGTTTAAGAAAGGCTGTCCGAATGTAATGTTCTAGATGGATCAGGTTATCGATAGTAGACCTACCCTGTCGGAATCCACTTTGAAATGCGGCAAGGCAATTGTTAGATTCTAACACATGTACAAGGCGGAAATTAATCATCTTTTCAAGGAGTTTGCAAAGGCTGCTAGAGAGTGCGATAGGCCTGTAGTTATTTGGGTCACTGGAATCCTTTCCTGGTTTAGGGAAAGGGATAATGACAGCCTTGCACCAGGCTTGAGGAAAAAGTTGTTCCATCCAAACTCTGTTAAAGAAAGCAAGTAAATTACTGAGAGAGGCACTGGACAGATGATTAAGCATGGTATATGTGATGCCATCGTGACCTGGAGCAGATAAACGGCTTTTTTGCAAACATCTTGAGAGTTCCTGAATTGTAAAAGGTAAATTATAATCATAAGAGTGGCGAGAGTTAAAATTTATGCTGGTAGTTTCCATATGTCTTTTGTATGATAAAAACGGTTCCGGGTATGAGTCGGAGCTAGAATTAGATGCAAGTGTATTTGCTATTGTTTCAGCAATATTTTTGGGTGAGGCTATTGTTTGTCCATTGTGATTGAGGATTGAGATATGGTTTTCTGAGTAAAGTCCCATACAATTTTTCACTTTTTTCCAGAGATCTTTACTTGATGTATTGGAGTTTATGTTGGAAATGTACTGCATCCAGGATTCACGTTGGCTTTTACGTCGCACTCTTCTAGCATCAGCCCTTGCTTTTTTGTAAGCAATATAATTAGTATTAGTCGGGTAGCGTCGGAAAATGCCCCAAGCCTTCTGTTGAATTTTTTTTGTCCTTTTGCATTCATCATTCCACCAAGGTTTCCTGTGTCGCGGTGTAGAAAATGATTTAGGAATGCTAAGATCTGCAGCATTGATAATACACTGTGTGATATTATCAAGCGCATCGTCAATATCACCTTCTATCATATCGCTTGTAATTTTAGCCAGATCTGTAAAAGTTGGCCAATTGGCTCTGTCGTAGATATAGCGTTTAAAATATTTATTAGAATCCCCGTCAGGAGTTGTCTGTGAAATAAATGTGGGAAAATGGTCACTGCCGTGCAGGTTATTGGAGACCCAAAAGTTCCAATACGGATAGATAGATGGAGAGCAGATAGTGAGATCTATGGCATGAAAGGTGCGTGTTGGTTCATGAAAATACGTATGATCACCGTTATTAAGTAGGCATAAGCCATTGTCAGAAATTAGTTTCTCTATTGTATCACCACGTTGATTAGAGTCAGAATTACCCCACAGTTGGCTATGAGCGTTAAAATCCCCAACAATGACTAAAGGAGTGGGGAGTTGGAGAAGGAGATCATCAAGTAGTGCTGACTGAATAATTTGGTGGGGTGGTAAATAAATAGTACATATTGTAATGAGACGTTTTGCATGTACACGGACGGCAACAGCTTGCAAGCTTGTGTTTAATAAAATATGAGAATGAGGTGAACTGCGAGAAATGAAAAGAGCCACTCCACCAGTAGCTCTTTCATTGCCTGTAAAATCTTTTCTATAGGTAGCATAGTTGCGTAATTTCGCTTTGTCAGTGGGTTTTAGATGGGTTTCCTGCAGAGCTAAGCATAAAGGCTGATGGTCTGCTAGAATATTACGGATTTCATCAAGTTTATTGTGATAACCACGGCAGTTCCATGAGATAATATTAGACATGAATGATTTTTTTTTTGTAATTTATCAGCATTATGTTATCCGGAGATAGTGGACATACTATCTTCCTCGTTAAATTCTTCTCCGGTTCTGGGTGAAGAGCTAAAGCATCATCTTCTTCCATTTTATCGTTCTGTATTGATTGGGTTTTATTTTTGGATGTTTTACTCTTTTTCCTTTTGGCTGTATTTTCAGATGACACAGAGGCTTTAACTGTTGGCAAGTTAAATTTTTCTACATCGGATTTATGGTTTGGTTTCACAGAGGTTGTTTTAGTTGTATTTTGAGAACCTCTACTATGGAATGGAAGTTTAGAAATAAAAGATTGTGATGATTTTGAAGAAGCATTTGTAGATGATTTAGGAAGAACAGATTTTTGTGAATTAGGAGGAACAGATTTAGGTGACTTAGGAGGAGCAAACTGCGTCGATCTATTTGTTTTACCAGAATTAATAGACAGGTCATTTTCTTTTTGATTAGGTTGGCAATTAGGTCTAGTTGGGAATTCAGTTTGAGTTGCGATAGTTTTATAAGTTTTATGAACGGTTTTTGATAAGGCAGCAGCATATGATACACCAACTTTGGGCGTTCTGGATTCGACTATTTTTCTGGCTTCAGGGTATGATATATTTTGTCTTGTGCGTATTGTCTGTATTTCTTTTTCTATTTTCCACATTTCACACGATTTGGCATAGGATGGATGATCTTTTTTGCAGTTGACGCAACAAGGTTGAGCATTGCATTGCCCACTTTCGTGGCCAAATGCACTGCACCGACCACAGGTTTCTTTACCTCGGCATGATGTTTTTGAGTGCCCAAAGCGCTGACAGTTAAAGCAACGCAGTGGGTTTGGGATGTACGGTCTGACAGAGCATGATAGATATCCAGCTTTTATATATTTGGGTAAGTTGGGAGTATTAAACGTCAGAATAATATGCTTGGTAGGTATTTGTACTTGGTTAGCTGGAATTTGTTCATCTTTGCGGTTTATTTTTATACGTCTAGCTGCTATGACATTTTGTTCCCTTAAGTTTTCCACTATTTCATCTTCGGTTACATGCAAGAGGTCAGATTCTGAGATCACTCCGCGAGATGAGTTTAAGGTTCTATGTGGCGATATGGTGACAGCAATGTTTGCAAAGTGAGTACATTTTTTTAAGTTCAGTGCTTGTTGGTTATTGATTACTTCAATTAGCAGTTCACCTGTACGGAGTTTTTTTATTGTTTTAGGTTCGCCAACCAGTCCTTGGATAGATTTATTAATCAGAAAGGGGGATGTTTTATCAAAACTCCCTTCTTGACGTTTGACGACGAAAAATCTTTCTTCAGTTTTACTTTCATCAGATTTGGGATTTTTAGGTTCTGTATTGGAAACAGAATCCTCTACTCTCTCACCCCATGATTCTTTTTTGCCGTGATTAACAGTAGCGTTTGAGGCAGAGCTCAAAGCATTATTATTGTCATTATTAGCTTGTGGGGCTTCCACATCGCATATTTGATTTCCTGATATTGTAGCCATATTAAAGATAGAATTGAAAAAACGCCAGGCATCGGGCCTGGTCACCGACCCTTCTTCTTACCGTTACTTTAGGCGCAGGTCTCAAAAGGGTGAAAACTATCAACAAACTTCCACGTTTTTCGAACGTTGGATTAAACTCGATAGCATCTCCAAACTCTAGTTCTTTCACAGTGGAACTCGGTTGTCGTAGGTAAGCCTTTACAGCTCTGTCCAACCTACATCGCCCTTACGTCGAAAGGACACCAGTCGCCCAGTGCATTCCTAACCACCGCCATACAAGTACGGCGCCCACCGATCACGGAACCGGAATTCGGAGATGCCCTGCACTCTGGGACTCGAGATCAGCCTAAAAAGGTAGAAACGAGGCGATGAGATTAAAAAACCTCAACACCCAGAGTGTCTCACGTGAAAATAAAAAAATCCACTATTGTAAAAAAGAAAAAGTGATGTGGGTGAGAACTTAGAAACAAGGTGTATTTTTTGTCTTTTTTCAATTTTTTAAAACTTTTTTCCTTTTTTTTTTTTTTTTTTTAAACAAAAGAACAAGAACAATGTTAGTAGAACAAATAACAAGTTGAACAAAATGGTCAGTAAAAAACATGAACAAGAACAAAGAGGGATAAGAAACTGAAAAAAGAAGATTAAAAAGTGTGAAACAAAGAAAAAAGGATAGACAACTAAAAAGAGAAGAAAACAGGAAAGGAGAAAGATCGCTCGGGAACCCGGGGTCGCGAAACCCGTAAATACCTAAAGAAGGTATTCCCCTGGGGGAGATGACTTTTTGGATCCAACAGGAGATTTCTGTGACTGAGTAAGTTGATATTCTATTGTAACTGGTTCTGAGGATGGTAGCCAACATTCCAATAATGGGGTACCATAGCATTTACTACCAAGAAACACGTCGCAGGTTTCTTTAGTTGAAGTGCTAGTTGATTGTATAATACTTGAATTATTTGGTGGAAAAGAGCAGTCGGTCTGGGTACTTATGTGCCTTACGGATTTTGATTGTTGTTTGAGTATACTGGAGTATGATGCCCCAACAGATGGGGTCCTGATTTCAACAAGTTTACGAGCTTCAGGGTAGGAGATTTTTTGGGTTATTTTAACAGCAAGAATTACCTTTTCACGGATCCGATTAGGACAAGAGCGAGAACATGACGTGTAATCACCCTTACAGTTTGCACAGCGTTCGGGTTTTTCACAAGTTTTACTATCATGTCCGACCTCTGCACAACCTGCACAGGCAACATTGCTACGACAGGTTGTATTAGTATGGCCATAACGTTGGCATTTAAAACAGCGGAGAGGATTAGGTATATAAGGCCTGACTGGACAGTTTAGATAGCCGGCTTTAATTCTAGTAGGTAAAATATGGCTATTGAATGTGAGAATAATGTGTTTTGTAGGAAAAATTAGCCCATTTCTACGGATAGTGATACGACGAACATCTATTATATTTTGATCGCTTAAATTAGATAGAAGTTCTTCTGTTGTGGAAAATAAAAGATCTGGTTCAGATATTATACCACGGCAAGCATTCAGAGTATGATGTGCTTTAACAGAAACAGAAAAAGTACTTATATTATTGGGATTTGACAAAAGTTCAGACTGCCTGGCTGAAGAAACCTCAACCAGTAAATCCCCAGATTGTAATTTTTTTAGAGAACGACCATCCCCCAAGACAGACTGGAAAGTTTTTGCTATAAGAAATGGTGAAGTTTTTTTTAAGAACTATCAGAGAGACTATCAGTGCGTTTAATAACAAAAAAACGAGTAAATAAAGACTGTACACTTTGTTGCTCGCCACTTGGGAGAGAAATAGAAGGAATGTTAGTATTTCCATTCATAATTGAAAAAAAGAAATAGAATTTAGACCCCAGCCGCACCACCCACTACCGAGCCCAACAAGGGGATGCACATTCGTGCACCAGTGCTAGCCAGGGCCCATACGGTCACAAGACACTCCTATGCCAGTCTCCACCCTTAACGAGATGGCTAGTAAGTACTCGCTCACTTGATCCCCAGCCAGTAACAAGTCAGCTGATCAGCCGATTGATGCATACGGGACCAATATGCAACTCCCGTCTACCTGAAGCAGAGGCCAAAGCAATGTGTTGGTTACCCTCAACTGCCAGGATCCCCCTTTCCAGGGACACGGGTCGCCACGCACGGCAAACACGTGGGTGGTTTACAATTTTCCATGAGTCGATATACAGGATGACATCGGCTCATGCAGAATTGCCCTCACCTCCTAAGAGGAAACCACAATGAGAGTGAAACAAAGAGGAAAGAAAGGCAAGAGAAATAAGAGAAAAAGAAAAGAGAAAGATCGCTCAGGAACCCAGGGTTGCGAAGCCCGTGAAACCTAAAGAAGGTATCCCCCTGGGGAGCGAAGAAAAATTGGAAAAGTTAAAAAGGGAAGTATTTCCCAACACTGTGCTGGACTCATTTCAAAACCATGAAATTTTACACAAGCCGGAAAAATTTCCAACAGTTTTTCCAACAACACAAATTTCCATACCCATAACTGTGGCATCTGGGCGTTGTGTAATCCACATGAGTACACCCAGAAACCATTCCATTTTCCTAAAGTGTCTGTGTGGTGTGAATTCACAAGTTCGTTCATCATTGGGACCTTTCTTCTTTGAAATGCACTGCCCAGTAAATAGGTGGAAAATGGCTAGCGTTATTTAATGCTTCTGCATGAGAAGGTTGGTTGGTTGTATGGGGTTTTAATGGTGCAAAATCCCTTAAGGGACATGCTGTGCCAAAAAAAAAAAAAGCACTAAATGTGAGACAGAAAAAAATTAAGTAAATTAAAAAGAACAAATCAGAAAAGCAATTTGGATGGGGTATCCCATCCAGAAACAGTCAAACAAGCATAGAAAAATAAAAACTTTAAATCCTAAAAGTGGTAGAGTAAAACAGTAAAATAGTTTTCGAAAAAATGCAGTCTGGATGGGGTATCCCATGCAGAAACAGTCAAACAAGTGTAGAAAAATAAAAACTTTAAATCTTAAAAGCAGTAGAGTAAAACAGTAAAATATTTTTCTAAAAAATGCAGTCTGGATGGGGCTCCCATCCAAATGTCACAAAAGTGTAAAGCAAATTTTGAGATGTCAAACCAATGATACATATAAATTAAAGTTCAAAATAAAATCCTGCTTATTTTTAAAAAGTAAAGAGTGCCCCAATGAGGTTTGTCAAGAGTTGTGATGATGTATTAAAATAAATTCTATATAAGTGCCGGAGGCCCGCATAATCAGTTAAAACATGATGAATGGTGAAAAAATGATCACAATGAGAATGTGGACACATTGGTGCATCTTCCTGGAGTAAAAGGTGTTTGAGTGATTGTACAATGTCCAATTCTCAGACGAGTCAGAATAACATCTGTTTAACTTGGATAAATAGGAGGCCAGGTCATGTCACAAAAAAAAAAAAAAAAACACAACCAACAATATCTTCACTTTTTGAACCATCTGTATATATATCAGTGTAACTATTGAAAATTGATCATGTGCAGCAAATAATTGTTGGAAAATAGCAGGAGCCAAGTTATTTTTATCATATCCTTTAAAAGGATGGAGAGAAGTAACATTAAGAGCTTTCCTAGGAGGTAGAACATGCGAGGGACATGGACTCACCTAGATATTGTTGGATATAACTTAACGTTATATCCGAATTATTAAAGATTTGCAGTGCTGCTTATACAGCAGAAGCGCTCATGCTGATTCCCAAATTCACAATTACAGTAAAAGGAGTTAAAAAGTTATAAGTTTAATATAAATTAATCTGCAAAAGAAAAATATATATTACATATATGTGTGGTGATCATGGAAGACGGTAGTATTCCAGTGACGCAGCCTTAAAAAATCGTAAGAATGGCAGAACTCATATATACACCTAACTCGAGATCAAAGGAAACGCGAAAAGCCGCCACTTCATAACTCAGCAAATAAGGGCATATTGTTCTGATTTTTAAAAACAGTCTTATATCTGCAGTCTTATGCTATTCTGAAATTTTTACATTTCTCAAGAACGAAGGCCAAGCAATATATAACAGATATTACTCAGAGAGCTATTGTCTATAAAGTTTGATTCTTAAACCAAAAGATGGGATGCAAGATGGGTGATGCTGATAAAAGGTGTCATTGTCTGTATTTAAAATGTAGGAATGTAGTGGATGACCATGATGGGAAATGAGATGGTAATACAGAAGCAAGGAGAGTTTTTCTCGAGTATGGTATAGTGACGATTCATTACATTCAACATACAAGCTTAAAACTGGAGATGTACGAAATGCACCAGAGCAGTGATGGTTCATTACAGTCAATATATACAAAGGGTGATCAAATGAAAAGGTACGAAACGACGTAAAAACGTAACAGTTAAATATTTGCATATTCCACCATGGGAGAACGTAGCGAGACATCTCGAGATGCGATTGGAGTCTCTGACTGGGATCGGAGCAAGCGCGCATTCCTGCATGCGCAGTAGAGAGTAGAGGCTCTTATCAAAAGCAGTGTCCAAATGATGTGGCAGTCCGTATGAGGACAGGATGGCGTTCACATTGCAAAATTCGAAGATTGATGAGCAGCGAGGTGTTATCCAATTTCTGACAGCGGAAGGTGAAAAACCGGCAGCTATTCATTGCCGGATGGTGACAGTTTGCGGGGAGAAATGTGTCTCTGACAAGTCTGTCAGAAAATGGAGTGCCCGTTTTCGTGCAGGCCATGAGAGTGGGTGATGACCCGAGACCAGGCCCCACAAACAATGTCATCACGAGCGATCTCATCCACAAAGTGGACAACCTAATGAGAAGTGATCGGCGTGTCACATTGCAAATGTTGCTGGTGAAGGTGGATGTAAGCTATGGAACAGTGTGGACGATGTGTTCGGTTCGTGACAGGTTGCGATATCAGAAGAAATGTGCCGCTTGGGTTCCGAAGCAGCTCATCAACCAGCAAAAGGAACTGCGTATGGGGTACTGCACTGCAACATCTGTTTCGGTATCAGGAAGAACCTGCTTTCATGGAGCGGATGAGACCTGGTGCCATCACTACGAGCCAGAACAAAGCAGGGCAGCATGCCGTGGAAGCATGCGTCGTCACCGCCCTAAAAAGTTCAAAGCCGTGCCGTCAGCAGGCAAGGTGTTGCTCACCATCATTTTCGACGTTCAAGGTCCACTACTTGTGGAATTCCTCGAGCACAGAAAAACCATTAACTCCGATGTGTACTGTGAGTTGGTTGGTTGCATTAGGTTTTATGGCGCAAAATCCCTTTAGGGACATGCTGCACCAAACATAGAGTATAATACAAAAAAAGTGAGTTATGCAAATAACATCAAGAAAAAAATAATGAAATGAGTTAAATAGCAAAGCCATCTGGATGGGTACCCATCCAGATATAGTCGTCAAACAAGGGTACAAAACAATGTAAAATAGAAATCAGTAAAACAAATAAAAATGACACCTGGATGGAGTTTCCATCCAGATGTCATAGGGAGTCAAACTTATGAAGCATATAAAAAACTATCTCAAAATAAAAACCAGCGTGTTTAAAAAAGTAAAGAGTGCGTCATGAGATGTTTCCCCAATGAGGTTTGTCAAGATTGGTGAAGATTTGTTAAAAAAAATTCTATACAAGTGCCGGAGGCTCGGACAGTCAGTTAAAACATGATGAATGGTCAGGTAATCAAAATGACAGTGTGGACAAACGGGTGCATCCTCTCGAAGTAAAAGGTGAGTGATTCTAGAATGTCAGTATAGTCGTTAAAAATTGATCTGTGTGCAGCAAATAACTGTTCAAAAACAACAGGAGCCATGTTGTTCCTATCGTATCCTTTAAAATTATGGAGCGATGTAATATTAGGTTTCCAAGGAGGTTGTACATTAGGGTGGTCCAAAATTTGGAAAGTGAAAATTTGTTGGGTCCTACTCTTCTGTTTTGTTGCAATGTACTAAAAAATACAGCAGATCAAATTTGAGAGCATTTCAGTAAAATTTAGAGGTAGCTCAATGTAATTTAAGTTTGCAACATTGTACTACAGTGGCACCCAGTGAGTAAATATCATTTGAACTGTAACTTTTATCAGATTGTTTCTAAACCTTAACTTTTTATCAGATTGTTTCTAAACCTTAACTTTTTATCAGATTGTTTCTAAACCTTAACTTTTTATCAGATTGTTTCTAAACCTTAACTTTTTATCAGATTGTTTCTAAACCTTAACTTTTTATCAGATTGTTTCTAAACCTTAACTTTTTTTAAACCGTAGCTTTTAGCTTATTCTAAACCATAACTTTTGTGAGATAGTTCCTTGGCTTTAAACAGCTTTACAACATTTTCACAGTGTGTCTATAGCATGTTTGATTTCCAAAGTTCCATATGTTTAGCAAGCATCAGTAATCACGATTTCCCCCTTTTTTTTTTTTTTTTTTTTTTAATAAGAAGATTAAATAAATATTTTTCTGTAAAGTATAATACTTAATTTTAAGTATTATTATGGCAACATCATCTACTTCAACAAGATCAAAAACAAACATTTATCTCCTTGGTTCTACTATAACTGAGCTTACGGGCAATAAACTACCTACAATACGCATGGCAGTGGTTCTTTTTTTACATCACCATGTTGAAATGAACAATACTATAAGGGAGACTTCAGCAACTACAATAAGAGAAATTACAAAATTTTGGCAGAAAGCTAGAATCCCAATGCAAGAGCTCAGAAATAGTCAGTTAAAGCTGGAAAAATTGTTTGAGAAGTGGGGGCTATTAAAGAAAAATAAAAATAGAATTACAGTTACCCAAAAGAGCAAAGAAGATGAATTTATTTCGAAATTTGATTATCTGTTTGATATTGCACATGCTAATGCTCTTAACATAATAAAAATTTCTGAGGATAAAGACTTCCTGTTAGCACAGCGTGAGAAAGGGAGAAAGGGTTCTATGCTAGGTGTGGATAAGTGTTTGGAGAAGAAGGAAAAAATGGCAAATTTAAGAAGGAAAGCAATCTCTGAAAGAAATCAAAGAATGAAAGCAGTTTGTGAAGAAGCAGAAGCATCTGTTCATTTATTATCGTCAGAAGAATCTGACGAAGTTGAAAATGAAGTCGAACATGCATCATTCCAGTAACAGAGAAAGGAACGAACAGCTCATCCAAACAGAGAGGAATAGAATGGGAATTATAAGTCCAAATCTGGCTGCAGCTTTAGACAGAACCAAAGTTTCAGACCGAAAAGCTGTGTTTGTCGTTGCTGAAACAGTACAGAGCTTCGGTTGTGAAGTAGATGAAGTAACTCTTAGTAGAAGTTCCGTTCGTCGAGAAAGAATTAAACACCGGTCTAAAATGTATGAGCAGCTCACAGCCGAATTTGGAGAACATGTTAACTTAACAGTTCACTAGGATGGTAAACTCTTACAAGACCTAACTTTGAAAAGAGAAAGTTGATAGACTTCCAGTAATTGTGTCTGGAAAAGGAGTCTCAGTTGCTTTCAGTGCACAAGCTTCCATCAGAAGACGGAGAAGGTCAAGCTGCCGCAGTATATGCAACCTTACAGGATTGGGGTATAGATGATAAAGTAAGTGCCATGTGCTTTGACACAACAAGCGTCGCACTTGTAAGTTACTTGAACAAAAAATGAATAAAGAGCTACTTTCTTTGGCATGTCGCCACCACATTATGGAATTGATTATTACGGCAGTTTTTGAAAAAAGCTTAGGATTTTCTTCATCACCAGAGGTACCACTATTTAAACGATTCCAAGCCAACTGGAATTTTATTGACAAAGAGAAGTATGATATGGGAGTTGGTAATACAGAAATTTTGAATCATATAATAGATATAAAAGATGACAATTAATTTTCCTAAAATACTATTGGACAAAAATAAACAACCAAGAGATGACTATCGAGAATTTCTTGAACTTATCTTAATCTTTTTAGGCGAAACCCCTTCTTGAGGAGTCAGATTTATGGCACATGGAGCCATGCACCATGCTCGCTGGATGTCCGAAGTGCTGTATAGTCTAAAAATAAAATATAGATGTTTAGTAGCCAGTTCACCATTATTTCAAGAGAAAAAGAAGAACTGCATAAAATATGTGTATTTGCGGTACGAGTATATCTAAAAGCTTGGATGACAGCACCATTGCCACAAAGTGCACCTTTCAATGATTTCAATTTAATGAAATCTCTGTTACAGTATAAGAATATTGATGATGAAATATCTAAAGCAGCATCAGAAAAGCTAGCCAAACACCTTTGGTATTTATCTGAGGATCTTGTCGCCTTAGCTCTTTTCGACAATCAAGTGCCTCATTGCCTTAAAAGGCTCATAGTAAAGGCCATGAAAGACATTAATTGTAAAAAAGAATCCACAAGGAGTAACATTACACTTGAAACTTTTGTCGACATGAAATTTGAAGACTTTGTAACGAAGCGATTAGCTTTATTATTCCAACAAATGTGCCTACCAGATGCGTTCCTCCAAGTAGACCCAGAAATATGGGAAGATCAGGAGACTTTCTGTAAAGCATTAGAAATTGTCAAATCAATAAAAGTTGTTAATGATCATGCTGAAAGGGGCATAGCCCTAATTCAAGAGTTTTGTGGAAAAATAACGTACAGTGAGACACAACTACAATACTTATTGCAGGTGGTTGAAAAACATCTACGAACATATCTTGACTGCAAAAAACAGAGTTTGGCAGGTACTGACAAATACATGATTATTTAAATATTAATGGTGTATATTTACTTGTTAATTATTTATAACATATATTGAATATATAAGTGTACTTTAATTACTTAGAATTCTCAGATTCTTACCCCCATATGGCAAATAAATCTTTTTTAGATATTAATAGCAGTTGAATTCTTTAAATTGTAAATTTACAAAAAAAGAAATTTTTAAGAGTGTTGAGCTACCTCTAAATATTAAAATTTTAAGCTCAAACTTCATAATATTTATTAACTAAAATGAACAAATTAAGAGGATAGCACCAGTAAAAAACTTAAATATATAATAATCGACCTTTTTTGGACCACCCTAGTGTACATGCAATGGACATGGACTCACCTCGATATTACTCAGTGGGCTATTATCAGTAATGTTCTGTATTCTGACACCAAAAGATGGGATGCAAGATGGTCGATGCTGATAAGGTATATCATTGTCTGTGTTTAGAATGTATGTCTGAAGAGTATGGCCAGGATGAGAAAGGATACGGTAATAAAGTTCTAAAGAAAGCTTGTCACGAATGTGGTGTAATGCTGGTTCATTGCAGTCAACATAAAGACTTAAAACTGGAGAGGTACGAAATGCACCAGGGCAAACACAAGAGTGCGCTATGATGCACAGAATTACGTGCGGAACCATAGATCTGACAGGCATAGTCAATTTTGGAACGGATCACGGCTTGATAAGATTTTAAGGAGAGAAGTACGGTCTGCTCGCCAGGAAGTATTTGAAAGCACCTTTAGTAAGTTAAGTGATTTTTCACATTTTGTCCGTAAATGTAAAATATGTGGTAAAAAGATTAGCTTATTATCAAATGAGGCCGAGAAAACGGACACTCATTTCCTTACACTCAAATTCCACAACAGGAATTTGAGTAGGTCCAATAAAAATTTCAGGATCTAGATGCAGATCCCTACGTCTAGAAAGTGAACACAAGAAGTTTTGTCATGAGAAATTATAAATCCATTTTTATTAGTCCAATTAAGAATACAGGTGATTGCAATTTGCAACTGTCTCTCAATAAAGCAGATATCCTGTCCCATGCAGATAATTCTAAAGTCGTCAACGTATAGATCCCCTTTGACTGAAGGGGGTAGTTGGCTAAGAATGTTATCTATTTTGATTGCAAAGAGGGTGACACTCAGGACAACACCCTGGGGTGCCCTCTAGTACTTAAAAACTAGAGAGGACTCCCCCGATTAGGACTTGAAAAAGTCTAATGACGAGGAAGTTTTTAACAAAAATAGGGAGATTCCCACGAAAGTTAAGGTTAAAAAAGATCCCGAAGGATCCTATATCGCCATGTCAAAAAATACAGACACCAAATGGTTGCGTTTTTAGAAAGGCTGTCTGTATGTGATTTTCAAGATTGATCAGGTTATCGATAGTTGACCTACCTCGTCGAAATCTACTTTGAAATGCAGCAAGGCATTTGTTATTTTCTAAAATATGAACAAGACGACAATTGACCATTTTTTCAAGTAATTTGCAAAGACTGCTAGAGAATGCGATTGGCCTGTAATTATTGGGATTGCCAGCATCCTTCCCTGGTTTAGGGAAAGGAATGATAATAACTTTGCACCAGGCATTGGGAAAAAGGTGTTCCATCCAAATTCTGTTATACAATGCAAGTAAATTATTGAGAGAAGGTGTGCAGAGATGTGTAAGCATGGTTTATAGGTGATGCCGTTGTGACCTGGAGCTGAGATATGGCTCTTTTGCAAACATTTTAAGAGCTCTGAGAGAGTAAAAGGGAGATTATATTCATAGGAGTAACGGGAGTTAAAATTGAGACAGGTAGTTAGTTTCCATTTGTTGTTTATAAGATATAAAAGGTATGAGTCAGATGCAAATGTATTAGCTATTGTTTTAGCAATATTCTTAGGAGAAGCTATTGTTTGTCCGTTGTGATTTAAGATTGAGATGTGGTTTTCAGAATATAAACCCATACAATTTTCCACTTTTTTCCAGAGGACTTTACTAGAGGTATCAGAGTTAATGTTAGATACGTATTGAATCCAGGATTCACGTTGGCTTTTACGACGCACTCTTCTAGCTTCAGCCTTTGCATTTTTGTAAGCAATATAGTTAGTATTATTGGGATAACATCGAAAGGTTCCCCATGCCTTATGTTGATTCTTTTTTTGCAGCTTAAGAGTCACTGTTCCACCATAGCTTCCTGTGTCTCATTGTAGATGATGATTTAGGTATGCTAATATCAGCAGCATTGATAATGCACTGGGTGATATTATCAACTGCATCGTCCATGTCACATTCTACCATATGATTTGTGATTTTAGAGCATGATTTGTGAAAGTTGGCCAGTTGGCTCTGTCATAGTTATAGCGTTTAGAATAATTATTAGAATCTCGTTGAGAAGCAGCCTGCGAGATAAAAGTTGGAAAATGGTCACTGCCGTGCAGGTCATTAGAGACCCAAAAGTTCCAATATGGATGGATAGATAGATGGGGAGCAGAATATGAGATCTATTGCATGAAAGGTGCGTGTTGGTTCATGAAAACAAGTATGATCACCATTATTGAGTAGTCATAAGCCATTGTCAGAAATTAATTTTTCTATTGTAAATTACCCCACAGTTGACTATGAGCATTGAAATCTCCAATAATGATGTACGGAGTGGGGAGTTGGAGAAGGAGATTATCAAGAGTAGCGGACTGAATAGACTGATTTGGCAGTAAGTATATGGTACAGATTGTAATTAGTCGGTTTATATGGACACAGACTGCAACAGCTTGCAAGTTTGTGTTTAGATTAATATGAGTATGATAATATGAGTATGGGGTAAATTGCGGGAGATGAAAAGAGCCACTCCACCCAGGGCCCTATCACTACCTGTAAAATCTTTTCTGTATGTAGCATAGGTGCGTAATTTTGCTTTGTCATTGGGTTTAAGATGGGTTTCTTGTAAAGCTAAACAAAGTGGTTGATGGTCATGAAGTAAATTTCAGATTTCGCCATACTTATTATGATAGCCACGGCAGTTCCATGAAATAATATTAGTCATTTTTTTCCTCAGATAAATTTAACTGCGTTATTTTAATCGGAGACAGTGGACTTACTATCCCCATCCGGTTCTGGGTGAAGAGCTATGGCATCATCCTCTTCCACTTTATCATGTTGTTTTAGAGGGGTTTGATTTTGGGAAGTTTTCTTTTTTTTCTTTTTGGTAGTATCAGATGAGACACTGGATTTAACTATTGGTAGTTTATGTTTTTTTGCATCAGATCTATGGCCCGGTTTTAAAGGTGTTGTTTTAGTGGTGTTTTGAGAGCCTCTTTTATGGAATGGAATTTTTGAAAAATTAGGTTGTCCTGATTTAGAAGAGACAGTTTCTGGTTGTGGTGATTTAGGAGGAACAACAGTATTCGATGGCTTAGAAGAAACTGATTTCGGTGGCTTAGGAAGAACAGATTGCGTTGAACTATTTATCTTACCAGAATTATTAGATGGGTTGATTCCCTTTTGTTTTGGTTGGCAATTATTTTCAGTGGGGAAATCGGTTTGGGTTGCAATACTTTTATAAGTTTTATGAGCAGTTTTAGTTAAGGCAGCAGCATATGAAACACCAACTTTAGGTGTCCTGGATTCAACTATTTTTCTGGCTTCAGGGTACGATATATTTTCTTTAGTGCGTATTGTCGGTATTTCTTTTTCCATTTTCCATTGTTCACAAGATTTTGAATAGGATGGGTGTTCTTTTTTACAGTTTACACAGTGAGGTGGGGCTTTACAGTCAGCACTTTCGTGGCAAACTGTACTGCACCGGCTACACGTGATTTTACCACGGCAATTTATTTTGGAATGCTCAAAACGTTGGCATTGAAAGCAGCGTAGAGGATTTGGATTGTACGGTCTAACAAACATGATAAATATCCTGCTTTTATTGATTTGGGTAAGTGGTGTGAGTTAAACGTGAGTATAATGTGCTTGTTGGGTGTTTGTACTTGATTTGCTGGTATTTGTTCATCTTGGTGGAAGAATTTTATTCGTCTGTCTTCAATAACATTTTGTTCTTTTAAATTATCTACTATTTCTGATTCTGTAACATGCAAGAGGTCGGGTTCAGAAATAACTCCACGAGATGTATTGAGTGTTGAAACAAAGAAAAAAGGATAGACAACCAAAAGAAAAGAAAATAGGAAAGGAGAAAAATCGCTCAGGAATCCAGGGTAGCAAAACCCATAAATACCTAAAGAAGGTATTCCCGGGGGGGAGTTGACACCTGAGCAAATGCAGCATCGAGTGGATGTGTACACAGAATGGAAAGAAAGACTGGAAAGAGAAGGCGACTATTTCTTAAAACGTATCATCACAGCAGACGTGCTTCGTTGTACGTATCACTATGACCAAACCATGAAACAACAAAGCAGTGAAAGGAAGCATCCGTCTTCGCCTACTCCCAAGAAAGCAAAAATTGAGATATTGGCTGGTAAAGTTAGGACCATAATTTTTTTTTTTAATGAAGGTATTGTGTATCAACATGTTGTCGAACCCAGTAATACCTTAACTGCTCGTAGTACACGAATGTCCTACGAACAATGGTACAGCACGTTCAAAGGAAATATCCTATTGCACCATGACAATGCACGACCACATATTGCTCGTTGTGTACAGGATGTTTTGCAGCAGAACAACGTAGAGATTTTACCACACCCTCCATACAATCCTGATCTCACTCCATGTGGTTTCTTGCTGTTTCCTCAACTTAAGAAACCATTACTAAGCAAACATTTTGCAAGCAACAGAGCATGTGTTAAGGTTGCAGAGGTGGTTTTGAAAAAGCTCTCAAAAAATGAACTTTTATGTGCTTTTAAGAAGTGGACAGACAGGCTGTCTACAGAAATTGCAAAAAAAAGTTCCCTGATTTTTCCATGATTTCCCTGACTATCTTTATCAGACTTCCCTGATTTCTAATATTAACTATAATAAATATACAGTATTTTTTCATGTATGCTTCTTCCTCGTATAACACACATATCTAATCCAGCTTGCTAATATCTTATTTGGAAGAAAAAACAAGAGAAAACATAAAAATTTCCTAATATTCATAAAGTATTGGTTGACAGTTTTATAAATCCAAAAACAAAATTTAGTCCACCAACTTTATATAGTGACCAATGGATATTATAATCATGCCAAGAAAATTCCTGGTACTTTTCGGTTAGCCGGGCGCCAGTGTTATATATACATTATACATATATGTATATATATATATACAGGGTGTTCCGAAAAAACGTGGACAAAATGACATGGCAGATCCGTAAAACAACAAGGATCAAAAATTTAAACTATGCAACTGTTGTCCTCATCTTGCTTATTTCAATGTATTAAAAGTGCTAAATAATTAATAATTGATGTTTTCTGAAGTTATTATGACAACTAAATGTGATTTGACATCACATTCACTCTTGCTGAATCTGCACTCTGATCAGTCATTTACCATTACACTTGAATTGGTTCTTTTTCTTTTTTCTTTGCTTGCAGTTTGCTTTTTGTGCACTTCCTTTTTATTGAGTTCTCAGATTTTAAAGAACTTTCTTTGAAAATATGTATGTATAATATATTTCTGTATTTTTGAGAAATGTCTGAAACTGAACAGCCTCTTGAAAAGTGTAGTGTAGGGAAAAAGACTGGAAATGAGTGCCATAAGACCAGCTACACAAAACTGGTGAAACTGAATTTATTTGAAACATTAAGAATTTGAGAAAAAGAACTTTCGCCCCACAGGAGTGGAATAAATTCTATGTTGTTATTAAATATTTGTGAGCATCACAAAATATATTATCTGAAAAACTATAATACATATCTGACTACTTGTATTGATCCATTTCAAGTTCACAAGAAAAAAACAAGAAATGCACTTCGAATTGTAGACTTTGAATTCTCAGAAAAGGTAAAGTCCCAGCTCTTGTTAATAAGTCGATCCCTGGACAGAAAATATGTGATGTATGCAGAGAAAAGGTACACAAACATCCAGAATTTCGAAATCTGGAACATGACACTGAAAAAGTAAACAGTGACACTGACCAAAGTATATCCTCTTTACAAACACCACTTTCAAAAGATGATACGTTCCTATGTGCAATATCATTTCCTGTGTTAGCCCTCCTATCACGACAGGTACTGGAAGGGTATATTACTTTACTGAAAAAGAAGTTGATTATGTACAGTTGTGGAAAAAAAAAAAGTAAACACCCCCTACTAACTTCTCAATAAATTATTGTAAACGAAAGTTACTGGTACCGAACGATTGGAAATAACTTTTAAATAACGTATATAAAATTTGCTTAGGGGGCCATCTACATATTAAAAAAACGAATCCAAACTTCATTTTTTTCAATGGCAATGCCCAATTTTAACGAGATATTTCAAATCTTCGGTTCAAACTATGCCTAGACACCAAATTTCAAATCATTTGAATGATAAGTTTTTAATTATAAATATTCAAAATTTAGTGCTTTTAATGTTAAATTACATTTTCATATTTTTATTTATAACTTCTGAAATTATGATCCTAATGTTTTAATTTTTTGTGTAGCAATAATACTAATATACCAGACATAAATACGTTGAATTTGCAATTTTTATAATTTTCTGATATGAGCTATGAATTATGAAATTAATATTAAAAAAAATTATGAATTGCAACCTACAATTTTTTTTTTATGGATTCAGATTTATTAAATCCTGCTTTATGGAAATCCAAAATTTCACATTTTTCTTCCAAGTAGTTTTCAAATTATGCTTAAAAAACGTCAAAATGATGGTTTAAGGGGCCGTCTATGATAGAAGTGACTAAATATTTTGAAATTTCTTAAGCTATCCTGTAATCTAACAGGCTTAATTGACTACTTAAGGTGCCTTGATCAAGAAGGGAGCTCTCTCAGTTAACAATCGAGTACCGAACTTCAATTTGGATACAACCCTTAAAATATGCTCGTTTTAAAATAATTAATATCTCAGAAACTAATGGTATGAATTGCATAAAAATTTGTTTTTAGACTAATTGAAGGGTGTAGAGTTCATTTATGCTGTCAGAATTGTGTACTGCTATTGAAAAAAAACAAAGTAATGGTTCGTTTTAATATGTAGATGGCCCCCTAAGCAAATTTTATATACATCATTTAAAAGTAGACTTTATTTCCAATCGTTCGGTACCAGTAACTTTCTTCTACAGTAATTTGTTGAGGAGTTAGTAGGGGGTGTTTACTTTTTTTTTCCACGACTGTACAACAACAGCAATACAGTCTAAACTTTAGTTAGACATCAGGCATCTCCGATAAAAAAGTAAGTTTAAATAAGCTGATGTATTTCAAACTGGAAATAGTTTATGAAACAGGCCTTTTATATTAGCCTAAATCATTGTACAGTAACACTGGGAGTAAGTAATATTGCTTTAGTATAAGTTATAATAAATTTACTGTCCATTAAAAATCAATTTCATATTGAAAATAGCATTTTTGTGATTACCCATCGATTTATCAAAATTCCAGTTTTTGGCTGCTTATGCTTTAATAAAAATTAATTCCTGAAAGTTTGTTTAGTATGTATTTGCCCAGATCATGTGTAATAAGGTATCTGCACATATATAGAACTATAAAAATTCTAATACTCCCCTGGGGGGCAAAATTATAACCAATATGATAATTGGGTACTTTTTGGTTAGCCGGGCGCCGGTGTTATATATACATATTTATATACATACATATATGTAAATATACATATATATACATATACACATATTGTATATATACACACACATATATATATGTAAATATATATGTATATATACATACATGTATGTATATAAATATGTATATATAACACTGGCGCCCGGCTAACTGAAAAGTACCGATAATTGTTTTTAAAGTGAGAATTTTAATAAAAGAATAAAATGCTACTACAGGCAATCAAAATCACATTATTTTTCTTTCATAGCCCTTTAAAGTTCAAATTAAAAAAAAAAAAAAAAAAAAAAATGGGCATGGCAACTACTCTGCCTTAGGTAGATAATGCTTATTGAACACAGAACCATATTTGCACAAAAACATTAATTTTGAACTAAAATTTTAATTACTCTCAGAGTCAAGCAAGATTTATAAAACATTTTTTCCTGGAACCTCCATACTTTGATTGACAAAGGATAAAAATTTCAGAGTGATATCTGGATTAGGCACTGAGATGTGAATTTTTTCACGATACACGCCATGCTAAAAACGGAGCATCATTAATGTAATTTTCGAGCAATTCTTCAAAATTTTGATCTCCTAAATCTTAAAAACTATAATGCCTAGAAGAAAAATTTTATGTGGGTATGTAGCTACGTGGTACTATCAAGTGTATACAATTTCCCGAAAATCTGAGACGGTGTGTGTCACAATGAAATTTTTCTGGGTGATTTAACATGGATGACTCTTTCATTAAAATTTTTCATCTCTAAACTGAATCTTTCACAAATTAAGTCATTTAAAAGTAAAATCTGACTTGTCACTTTTACATATATAAAGAAAATATATGTATATGTATTTTATTTTACATACACAGGGTGTCTACAGAAATTGAAAAATAAAGTTCCCTGATTTTTCCATGATTTCCCTTACTATATTTATCAGACTTCCCTGATTTCTATTATTAACAATACACATACGGTATTTTTTCATGTATGCCAATTCCTCGTATAACACACTTATCCAGCTTGATAATATCTCATTTGGGAGAAAAAACAAGAGAAAAACATAAAAATTGCCCCAAATATTCATTAAGTAATGGTTGACAGTTTTATAGATCCAAACTCAAAATGTAGTCCAACAACTGCATAGAGTGGTTGCCAGATATAGGGTGACCAGAAAATTTTCTCATTTTCTGAAAAATATTCAATTCTAAGACTTATCTAAATCTGGCCGGATAGCTACTAGGATTAAACTGGCCACCTGGTCAGGTTTATGTTAATGTATCATTTAAAAATGGGTAAACTGACCAATATAAGCAGTATCTATAGAAAATTAGGACATCTGATTACCTTAATTTGCATTAAATAATCAAAAACTCATACTATGTGCATATTTTTTTAAATATTAGGAAAGAGTAATCAGCATGTGAAAAAAATATAGTACATAAAATAGACGAACCAGTCTCATTGGCAAGGTGAAAATGCAAATATTTTCGCATATAGACAAATTTCCCTGATTTTCGAGTATTTTTACAAAGTTCCCTGACTTTTCCAGATTGATAAACCTCCCTGATTTCCAGATTCTGTAGACACCCTGCAGTACGTTCGGATAAATGCATTATGTGCCACGGTAGTTATTTTGAAAAAGACCAAAAGTTTTAACCATGCTTGGTTTCTTTTTTCTGTGTTGCTTTAAAGATGACAAAGCAAGTTCATGCATCAAAATTTCTCCTATTAATGAGAAATTGTAAGTGAAGTATTACCATAATGTTGACTGTAGAACAAATGGGCAGACAGGAAAGAATTTAAAGGGGAAATGGGGAGGGGGGGGGAGCACTCGTGTTCTGCTCAAAACACTTTTTTAACTGATTTGTTAGAGTTCCTTTTTATTAGTAGAATTTTATGATATTTATCCCCGAACGTGTGAAAAAGTTTATTACATGTCCACGCAACCAATTAACTATTTTTTCTTTTTTCTTGCAACTGCTAGACGAGTTTTGAAAAATTTTCACATGGCTGATTGACAAATTTTGCACTTTTCCCTCACTTGTAAACAGATTATCAAATTCCAAATTGTTTTTTCAGGGTTCATACTCTATTTGAATAACAAAATTCCCTGACTTTTCTAGGTTTTCCAGGCCATATTTCCTACAATTCCCTGACCAAAATTCACGACATTTTTAGAAATACGAATTACAATTCAGGATGTTAATGATTAAACTTAGATCTAAAAATTAAAATAAAGTATAAAATTGAAACTAAAAATCTATATCATTTGACATTTATAATATATATATATATAAACAAAAAACAAGCAAAATTAAAATACAGCTCAGATGGATTCACAGTAACTTTTTATTTACATAACTGAATTTACACATATTAAACATTTAACTTTTTTTAGACTTCTACTATCATGTCATTTATTTGTGTTTTGTTTTCAGAAGCAGTTAGTTGCGTAAAAGTTTCAATTTTTTGTCTTTTAACATTTTAACTTCAGCTACAGCTTTCTTTTATCTTCTTTTTTTTGGTCTTGCTTCATATTTTTTATTCTTTTTCTTATATAATTATTCATGATATCTCATCCTAGTCATCTTAACTTGGCTCAACATTTCTTTCGCATAAGTACCTATTTGGCGACAAATTTGTATAGCTAAAACATCTTTATGTTAAAAATGTGAATATAGCAAAAATTCTCCTTTTAAGGGAGAAATCAGAACTTTTTTGCGGACGCACTGTGAACTCGGGAGAATGTTGATACATGATAGTGCATTAAAATAAAAAATCCCTGACTTTTCCAGGTTTTAGAATTTTTTTTTAATTTTCTCTGACTTTTTGAGCACTTGTCATTTTCCCTGACAATTCCCTGTTTTCCAGTCACGTAGGAACCCTGTTTTTGTACCAATTGGCAGTGTTTCATCTTGAGGCAAATTGACAAAATTGGAAATTTTTTTCTTTCATGAGCAATCGCTAAATTTTTTTCTCCCCGGCTGATTAACAAAGTTAAAAATGAACCCAAAGACTGGTACACACACAAACACCATAGAGGCGATCTGTTTGGCCATCAAACGAATGATGCAGAATACACCACTTAAAACTGGTATGTTTGATTCCTGCCTAACTGAATAATTTCTTGAGAATGTGATAAAGGTGTATAAAGCATGTAGAATAATTACAAAAGTACATTTAACAACAAAAAGGGTCAAATTTAATATTTTTGAAATCTTTGAACTTTTTTAGGCTGATGCTTGGAGAACTGAAAGAGCTGCTCTCCTTTCTCTGGTGGAAAATTTAAAAGCTGAAATCACCGAACCTAGTATGTAATATTGAATTACTGTAATGATAAATGCACATATATTTTAGTATTTTGTTAGTCTTTATGTATATAAAGCAAACACATGTCAGTAACTCTGTCAATGTTAAGTAATACATTTTAAGTTTTGCAAATTTATTAATTTACAGCTTATAATTATCACCCTTCAGATAGAGGGAAAAAAAAAATGAAATCTTTGGAAATTTCTTTGTCTATTAACCCATGACAAGCGACTAATACAAAAGTATTACTTTTAAAAACTTTCCAACTTTTTAAATTAATATTTTTCTTATGAAATTGCTTTTGTTTTTATTAGTCAATCTAAAAAATATATACAGGGTGGTTATAAATAAACTTCAACGTTGACAAACTTTGCCCTTTTTCTGCGATCCTTTGACAATATTTGTGTTTCTTCTGCGATCTTTTGACGCAAATCGGGTTTCTTTCGCGATCTATTGGCAAAATTCCTGTTGTTTAATCGATCATTTTTGAGAATAGGCGATTATTCCAAAATCTTTTGACGAAACTCGCGTTTTTTTTTTTTTTTTTTGCGGTCTTTTGACAGAATTTACGATCGCTTGAATGATTTTGCATTTTTTTCCGCGATCCTTTGACGAAATTTGCACTTTTTCGATGATCGTTTGATAAAATTCTCGTTTTTTACGTGATTCTTTCACATAGAAATCACGTTTTTTTTCGATCTTTTGACGAAATTAGTGTTTTTTTCTGCGATCCTTTGACAGAATTTGCGTGGTGTCTTCATTCTTTGACGGAATTCGTTATTTTTACGCGATCTTTAGGCAAAACTCCAAGTTTTTTCGTGATCTTTAGACGAAATCCACGTTTTTTTGCGATCTTTTGGCACAATTCGTGTGTTTCCGCGACATTTCGACGAAATTCGTGTTTTTTGCGCGATCCTTTGGATGAAAGTTGCCATTTTCCCACAGCCCTTTGACGAAATCAGCGGGTTTTTTTTTTCGTGATTCTATGACGAAATTTGCGGGGTTTTCCGTGATCCTTTGACAAAATTGCGTTTTTTCCGCGATATTTTGCGAAATTGGCTATTTTTTTCTGCGAACGATTGACGGAATTTTTTTTTCGGCGATCACGTCGAAATTTCTGATATTTTATGTCCGAATTTTTGGACTGACGAGCGATTTCGGAACAAATCATCAATACAAAAAACGGCAAAAAAATCAGAAAATCGTGGATCCGAAGAAGAATCTCATGCCTGTATAACTCCGGAATTTCCGGGGCACATTTTATCAAATCCCTAGAATGCCGAGGATTCCCCGGAACACAAACAGGCATGTACTCATGCTTCTGTATTCTGTTTTGGTCGTTTATTGTGTTACATTTAATGTTTTTCCGGAAAAGCTCATTTCAGAACTAAAAAATATTTTTCGAAATTCCGTGAGTTCATCTCATGTATAGTCTATATACCAAATTTCATTGCATTCCGTTCACCCATTAGTGCTGTGTGATGCTGTTTATAGGGGAAGTTTAATTATAAATACCCTGTATATTAATTTTCCATTAAATATGGGTTTTCATTTGTGTGTTACCCGGAAAGCCTGGGTTAGATCCCCTAGTTATATTAATGTAAAAAATCAGTTAGAAATTCAAAAACATTTTAGTTGTAATTGGTATTTCCCACCCCCCCTTTTGGGCAGTTTTTTTAGCGGTCCCCTTAGCAGTTTTCTCGCGATAGGAACAGAGGTTCGATCACGTACATCTCGACTTTGTCGGTCCTCTTCCTCCTTCGCAGGGAAACTATTATTGTCTGACAATGATAGATAGGTGCACACGGTGGCCAGAAGCTGTCCGATCCCAGACATAACGGCACAGACAGTAGCACAAAAATTTTTTTAGCCAGTGGATTGCCCGATTTGGCTGTCCGGCTCGTATCACTACTGACCAAGGGAGACAGTTTGAAAGTGCCCTGTTTAAAGCCCTTGCACAGCAGATGGGCATCAAACGTAGTAGAGCTACCCCATACCACCCACAGGCGAACGGATTGATCGAGCAATTCCACCGTCCTTTGAAGGCAGCTCTGAAGGCTTATGACACCGACCAATGGTCTGCAGCCTTGCCCACATTGCTACTAGGTTTCCTGTCAGTCCTCAAAGAAGATGTTGAATCAATAACTGCTGAGCTTGTGTATGGAAAGCCTCTTCAACTGCCAGGAGAATTTTTCGATCCAACACCTACAGATGCCTCGCCCAGTCAACTTGTGGAGAATTTAAAAACTCATTTTGCTGCAGTGCGACCTGTTCCAACTTCCTGTCATGGCCGGAAAGCAATTTTTGTACATCCACATTTAAACGTGTGTTCCCATGTGCTTGTCAGACATGACGCTATACGAAGACCACTACAACCTCCATATGATGGACCATTCAGGGTCATACGCAAAGCAGATAAAACCTTCGACCTGGACATTAGAGGGGATAGACAGACTCAAGCCGGCTTTCACAGCCATGGATACTCCGCTTATCCCCGGTAGCAGAAAGTTCGAGACGGGAGACGGACGTCGCAGACTTTCTTTTCTAGTTTGCAGATTATTTTTCTAATGAACCTTTATTTCACTTTATATTATGTTTAACTCTATTGCTTAACACAAAAACTTAAAATTATTATCAGTAAAATTAATAAAATGCACAATAACGTCAAAGGTAAGTGATCGTTTGATTAACGCTTCAATTGTAAAATATTTTACCTGCAGATTATTTTCTGCCCCTGGAGTATCTGTTGCAGACACATGGAGAATTTTCTGCTACTGGGCGCTTATCCCATCCCAATTTCCCAAAACACCATCACATTTAGAGAAACCTTGCACAGAGCAATCTGTGCAAATTTCAAAAAGCTCTTGCAAGGAACAGTCTGTGCCAATTGCACAAAGCTCTGGTAATAAACAATCTGTGCCAACAACCCGGACTGGATGACTTGTGCGGCCACCCCGACATTATGTCCATTTTGAATGAAACTGCGGAGGGAGTGTGCAGCGGACTGCTATGCCAAGATAGCGCTAAGTAGCCGCATCGAATAAACTTTCATCGCTGCTCGGCGAGATAGACTTTTGTGGCAACCTCCACTGTGGATGAACATTCTCCATTGATCGCAGTCAGTCTGCGCTTGTGTTCAGCAATGGCCGCTGCTGTTCTTTTATTATTTAACATTTTATCTTAATCTAATATGTAACCTTATTTTCTTTTTGTTTTATTAAACTTGTTAGTGTTTTACTTTCAGGCTGCCATTATTTAATATTTCTTACATATTATTTCTTAACGTAATTTAACTAATTTCTTGGAATACCTGAGATTTAAAGCCTTGCTGAAACATTCTGGATTCATCTGATCTAACAGACTTATACAGTGATAAAGCTCATTCAATGAAGAGATCAGAAATGGGACAACATATTAGAGACAATCCAAATAAACAAAAAAAAATGTCCATCCAATATTAAACTTTGTAAAAATTGTAGATAGTATTAAGTGTCCATATGAGAACAAAAGCAGAAATGTCACTACAGGCAGCTTCTCTAAAACATATGACACTGAAATCCATTAACATCAGCCTATTGGAAACTATAAAATGCTAAAGAGAAATACCAGTCTTTGTAAAACAGAAAATCAAAATTACATGCGACTACTGTATTAACCCATAAAGGCATTGGTCCGTTTACCAGGGGGAGAAGAAAAAAGAATGTTATGTTGTTCAGCAGTCTTCAACTGATGAAATTTTATAAAATCCTTAACCACTACTACCTGATAAAATGACTAACTACAACACAAATTTGGTGTAGATATGACTCACAGAATGACAAGAACAAGTCTGTTTCACGTAGATGGATAATGCAGATTTGTTTATAATATTTTGGGTCTGGGGGAATCTATCAGTGTTTGATTTTAAACAAAGTCATAACTAGAACATCTATTAGTGCACAATTTATTTACGATTTAGTTTAAGAATTGAAAGAAAAGTTTGTTCTTTTCCAACAACAGAAGGTAGAATTGGCGTGAAGCAACCGCTGAAAACACTAAAAAGCAGAAACAAGTCCAATGTCACTTCAAAATGAAATAAAACTAAAGACATTTGTTAAAATCTAAAGCAGCCATTTGCGGCAAATGTAGAAAACTTAGCATCAAGTTTTGCATACAATACGTACAACAAATAAGATTAAATCTGCAAAACTAGCAACTCAAAAAAGTTCTAATACTTCTTTAAATTTTTCTTAGAAATCATATCTTAACAGAATAACATTTGAACGAACTAGAACAATGGAAAAAAAACACATTTTAATAGATAAAGAACTCAAAATGAAGAAGCCATTAACACTTATTAATTTTGAACACAAAATCTTAACAAATATTTAGATATATTTCGGTATAATCTTAATGAGAAATTAGCCATATAAAGACAAAGAAATTACTAAATCAAAACAATATGAAAATTGGGCCGTTATGTTCGTTACGCAACAACGCAACACACATGGCCGCCGATTCCAATTGGGGTCTGTTCAAATGGCAAACTAGGCCGCACGTGTTCTAATGAGCTTTTGTCATGGAGTAGGTCTCCTCGAAGAAAGGAATTTTTAAAAAGTCCTGATTAGGGCAACATTCCACCATAGATTAACATACAAGACGGGACTATAGCGCCAAGAATATATGTGTGGACATCGGCTATCCCTGTAATACTTTAAAAACACACTAAAATATTGTATCCCTTAAATGTGCAACGATGCTGCTGAAATATGAAGATCGCAGCGGCATCTGCAGGATGTTTTCTACAACTGCAACCAAATTGGGATTTGGTGAAGAAAAGATGTAACTTCTCGCTTCAGGATAGTGTGGTGCAAGCACATTGTATTACATGTATTTTTAATTTGTTCAGAATGATTATTCTTTTGCACAATTTCAAATTTCCCGTGACATTTGTGTTCTGTCTTATCTGACAAAGTAAAAATTATCCGAATTTGAATATCTAAAACTTTCAAATGCATTTACAATAAAGAATTATTTCAATGGCACTTTACCATTAGTTAAAGGGAAATTAAAGGGACAATTATCCTGTACCGAAAGCTGCGAGCAGCGCCTCTATAGGCCGTTTTAATTCCCAATTTCCACACTAGACGCTGTAACGGCACATTGACGGCAAAATCGCTAATGGCAACAGTACACAGTACTAGCGTCACTACCATAGACTTCTAATATAACTGACCGCAGAAATGGCAACCTTTTCTTGAGGCACATATCATGCTCCCCACCATCACGTGATGGTGGAAAGAATGCGCGCCAAACCGGTTTTTCCCACATCCCACCAAGTCTCGGATTACGGTGCCTCACTTAAGATCAACTTAGAGACTTACGATATAAACAAAACGTAAACGGCATTACAGTGCCTCGCGATCTTACGACAGCTTGGAAGCAGCCGTAAGATTAGACGCAAGTGGATGCGCGAGCAACCACAACAAATGTAACTGCGGCCTCTGATTGGCTGACTGCAGGAGGACTTACGCTGTAATGTACCGTAATACCAAGTTACAATCGATTGTAGGAACGCCCGTCCTACGATCGAGCGTAAGATTTTAGATAGCGAGGCACCGTAATCCCAGCGCAAGACCTATTTCGTCTGCGTTCGTTTCGGAGCGCTTCTTTTATCATGAGAATGAAAACGTAAAATTGCCAAGAAAGGGATCACCGCCAAAAAATGACACCCTTTTGGCGATGAAATCTCCGACATGAGTGCATCAGGGTTCGACGGATGAGAACAATGGGAGTCACTACCGACAAGAAGGAAGAATTAACCATAGATTAACATCCAAGATTGGACATTCCCATAGAGCGTAATGGTAATGCGATTGCGATCGTAGCGCCCTTAGTGACAATGGGGAAGAAACTACCCCTCCTTGTAGTATGCTTATTATTGAGTATCTACCTTATTGTGATCTTTCTTTTTTTAATGTTGCATGTTTACGTTTTCGATAGAATCACGATAGATCTATCTTTCGATAGATCGCCAATACATGAACTAGATATATATCTAGTTCGATTCGTAATTCATGTTTTATATATCTAATTATATATATATAATTAGATATATAAAACATGAATTAGATATATAAAATAGACACTCTATTTTATATATCTAATATCTATTCTATGTTCATGCATGGATATATGTTTTTTTTTTGTTTTTTTTACATGATTAGTGAACGGTTTTAAGTGCAACGAATACTAGGTAAAAATTTCGTCTTGAATGCTATATATCAAAAGCAATGGTGTAATATAAAAATATACGAAATGCTGAACTCTACAAGTCCCAGAAAATTTCATTATTATTCCCCTTTGGCAGGAAATTTTTATAGCCCGTGTTTTATGAATTTATGAAGTTTAACGTATTAAACAATTGTTACAATAATCTTTTAAAATTTACGCATTTTCATTTCCTTACAGATACAATAAAAATATTGTTTTTAATGTAAATAACGTACAATCAATTCAATAATGTTTATAATATTAACATATAAGAAATAATAATAATATTATTACAGACAGGGAAAAATTCCTTTCGACAAATTTTTAGAATTGTATAAATCTAAAAGTTAAAAATAAATAGAGGTACTGACATTACACTTAATAAAATTTTATTCTATATGAATAAATTGGCACAATGCCTGAATTTGATTTTTTACAATTTAATCTTATAAACTTACATATTTGCATTCTTAACAGAATTTTCTGGCGGCTTTCTTTTATATTATTAGTCTAATTATCATTTTGTAAGTTAAAAATGAACAATACAAGTACGGTAAAAAAAAAAAAAGCAGCTAAATAAATAGAGCAAGCATGAATAGAATATCGTCTGACATCTGCTTCGTTTTAGGAACGAATAGATATTCAAAACATAGAGGATAAACATATTTCTTCAACATAGGTAAATTTCGGTGGTTTGTTAGTTCTTCCCATGAACGTAGAATCTCTTCTATGTCCATGGTTCTTCCCCCTTGCCGATAGTGACGCTAGTACTGTTGCCATTACAGATTTTGCTGTAAATGTCCCATCTTGGTCTTTAATCTATGGAATTCTTTCGGGAAAGTTTTGACTCCAACATATTTTGCTTTCATCACCAGAAGGGTGCCGTATTTTGGCGGTAATTCCTTTATTGGAAAGCAAAAGTGCTGTCAACTCAAGACAAACGTTGACAGACGATGTTTCGGCGGGAATCTGGAGAGAGATTCCGAGGAGAAAAACCGGTTTGGCGCGCTAAATCTGCCTTCCATCACGTGATGGAGGGCAGAGATGTAGGAGACAAGAAAAGGTTGCCGATTTGGACGAAATTTACCTATGTTGATGAAATATGTTTACGCTTTGTGTTTTGAAGATCCATTCTTTCGTATACGAAGAAGAGGCAGACGATTTATGTTTGATTTTAGCTGTTTTTTTTTTTGTTTTTTTTCGTACTTATTGGCAATTTAAGCGCTCGAATACGCCATCTGGTGGAAAAAGATGTAACTTCTCGCTTCAGGATAGTGCCGTGGAAGCGCATTGTATTACATGTATTTTATTTTTGTTCAGAATGATTATTCTTTTGCACAGTTTCAGATTTTCTGTGACATTTGTGTTCTGTCTTATAGGACAAAGTAAAAATTATCCGAATTTGAATAATTAAAACTTTCAAATGCATTTACAATAACGAATTATTTCAATGGCACTTTAGCTTTAGAAAGGGAAATGGACTATATTCCAAATCTGGGTTTGAGGCTGAAAAAAGTCCTTCCATACTGGTAATGAAGGATATTTCAAATATGGGTTCGAGGCTGAAAAAAGCCACGTGATGCCGGTAATGGAGGATATTCCATCTCCGTTTTGATAACGTGGTTACAGTGTCTAGAAGTATATAGTGTGGAGATCGCTAATACCGGTATAGAGCTGTGCAAGGTGACGTCACGAACAGGTTTTTGCTGCTGCTGTAGGACAGACATCGCTACCTTTATCAATGCTTTTTAGCTCACAGGCTATCAAAGCTTGAGAGCTTGCTGCGTTTACACTATGTGGCCTGTCAGGTCTGTTGGGTCTTTCAGGTCCAAGAATCGAAAAAATTGCGTCCACACTACGGCATAAGAACTTGGCTTGCGCATGCGTATATTTGCAGGTTGGGGGAAGGGAGGGACAGTCGTGTTTGTTTGTTTACGTTCGTATTCGTATCGAAATGAAACGTGTCAGAATTGTTTGCGCCGTAATTTCTTTTGCACAGACATTAATTACGTGTAAATTAATAAAAATTACGCGTTTTTCTAAGCTCATTGCCCACAAGGGAAGCAAGAAAATGCAATTGTCCCCTAATTTTCTCTTTCTCTGACTCTGAAAAAAATAAAATTTATTCTTTTCAAACAGTTTAAAATAATGAAACACAGAGAGAAAATGAATCTTTTTTTTTGTTGTTGTCTGGGAAAGGGGTACGATCCCTCCTTTCCACAAAATAAAATTTACATTTATTTTTCCCTTTGATTTAAGGGGGCAGTTTACCTTAAAATTGGTCAAAAAATTGATTTTTCTTTTTTAATATTAAATGAAAGCCTGTTTAATTGTGAATATTTTCATACCTCATTTTTATCCATACCGTAAATATATCGCGAGGTATTGTAAATTTTGTTAAAACACTCAGCGCAATTACCACACAAATTAAAACTTTAAATGCTTTTTCTCCATTTTCATATTTTCTTCACTTTCATGTTTTAAGGCTTTTTCTGTATTTGAGATAGAGATTTTTAAGCTTTTTTTTTGGTGCATGTTCTTTATTACATATGTGATAAATCTGCGCATGGAATTAGCATTTAGGTTTTTTGTTATTTAAAAAAAAAGTATATGAAGATATGTTAGATTTCATCGTTTTGCACTATATATATATCAGTAAAAAAAATCATAATAAATGTAATATTAGATATGTCTAAAAATCCATGTGCAAGTTTGTGTAGTACACATTTGAAAATCTAAAAAAAAAAGGGCAAAAATATCAATTTTTTTAAAAAGTAGTAGAGATTTAAAAAAAATTCAAATTTTTATAAAATCTTTTCAAAATGTACTTTTAGTTGAACATTGAAATTCAGTGAGTTCACCATTTGAATCATATTTAAAATAAAGAAAATTGTTGAAAAGGGAAACTGTCCCTTAAGTGTTCAGAAATTACCTTAAACAGGGGTCCAGGAGGGCAGGGACGACCCCCTGACAAAAGAGATAACTGCTTCAATTCTTCATTTAAAAAATGACAGTAGGAGCTTACTTTTGTTTTCTTAATTGTTATATGTATGGTTTGGCTTTAATGTTGACATTATGTTGCTACAATGTGAAATGAATACCAGCACTGATGGAAAACCTAATCGAAGACATCACCAGTAATCAGGTTACCACTCATTTCACATTGCAGCAGAGCGTATGATGTTGCTATGGCAACACCACTCTCTGGTACAACAGTTAACTGCCTGTCTCATTATTTATATTATTATCATCTGTGACACTACCTTCTGAGCAATAAATCTTTAAAACGACAATGAGGAAAAAATTAATTACTTTGACACAATATTAGTAAATTCCCGCTGTTTTATAAGGGAGAATACAGAATTTCTTTGGCACATGTAACTGGAAAAAAAAGGAACTAAATGTAACATTTCGTGAAATTTTACTTTTGGACAGTTTGAAAATAAAGCTTTTACTTTATAGATAATGGACGTTAATTTCAGAAGAGAAATTATTGTCCTCACCTGATGATAAAACAATATTTTTAAATGGAAACTTACATTATCGCTTGTGAAAATTAAATCTACAATGATTACATGAAAATGACGCCATTTTCTATATACTTTTAGTCGTGATGTTACATTTAAATAAAGGTACTATGGTAACACTTATAGTAAAGGCTTAAAAATTTATATATGAAAAATATGCATTATCTGTTCAAAATGATGCCATTTTTGCATGTGAAAATACAGTGAGTCTGATTTTTTAATTGATTTATAAAAATAATGCTCATACCCATTTTCTTTTTGTGGCAATATAAAAGAAAAAGTTGCATTAGAAAATTAAATAACATTTTTTTTAAAAATTATAAACTATAGCAGATGGTTGAAAATAGGGCTGAGAAATCTGATAATTATTTTAAATTTGCAATAATTTTACTCCCGTTCTAAAACTATTGTATGGTGTTGTACATATATAATGTTATCAACATTTAGGTAATTTTAGTCCCCACCCCATCACTTACAATATCATACGTTATCATTCCTCGACACCCCCCCCCCCCCATACACACACACACACACCTTAATGAAATCATCATCAATGTTTAAAAATCCTTTTTATTTTTATATGTTTGCGTTTGCATAAAGATATGATTTTACATTTAAACAAATGTATATCAATTAACATCTAACTACACTTACTATTTAAAAAGGTATAAGACTATTTTGATGTAAAGAAAAAATTAAAGCACTAAAACAAAAAATATCATTTGGATTTAAAAAAAAAAAAACTTTCCCCAAAAATATCTTATGACAATCAAACGTCAGGTCCCCCCCCCCCTCCCACACACATTAAAATGATAATTTTATATATGCACAGCCCTTAATTTGTATAAACACTGCAGCAGCAAAAGGTGACATTTCAAAATTCCTCCCACAGTATTTAAAAAACTAATAAGTTGTATTGAAAATACCTTATATTATAAAGAAGCTTTTCTATGAAACCTTTAAACACATAAATGCTAAACGTATTATGTTTGCTTTTCATTACATTGGTTTTTATTTGTCACATATTGTATCCCACAAGGAGTAATAATTCTCCAAAACCCCTTACAAATAAGGATACTGGCTGCACCACTGGTATAAGGAATATACACAAATTATGAAAAATTAGGCATAGATTATGAAATACTCTCCTACAGTAGCTTATTAAGAAATTTAATATTTTCATACAATGAAATGAAATATCTAAATGTGCCATTTAAAAACACGTAACTCAGTAAAAATGCATTTTCAGCACTTGTTGTCCCCATAACACTTTTTGATGCATTATATTTATTGAATTTCACATTTAAATAGCACCCTCTATAGCGAACATCATTAGCATTTAATAATTACAATGCAATCGCAGTATATTTACAAGTGTGACAAGCTGAATTCATAAATACTTTTCAACCATGTTGAAAGTGTTTTTCTCATTTTATATCTTAGCCATTTTTTTTTTTTTATAAAAAATAAATAGATAATTAAAAACAATTCTTAAATCAAGGTTTACATGATAGACAAAACAAGCAAATACCTGAAATACCATTTATAATAAAAATATATAGTCAAATAAAAGACAACAAATCTTTAATAAATTTCTTTTATTTGAAAGTACAAGTTACAGAAACAAAATATAAATATTATTGAATATAATGATTACTACGTATAATAAATGAAACAATATTAATATGTATCTTAATGGTCTATGATGATGACAATGTTTTGCAGAAAACTTTATTGATCTGAAGAAAAAGGTATTTATATTTCAATCTGAAAGGAAGATAATGCATTAGTAAAAATTGAGTAAAAATAAACTGTGTAACTAGCTAAATTGTGAACTATTAAGACAGTTTTTTGGAAAGAAGCGAGATAATCATTTAATAACTTTCAGTTGGTATAATAATTAAGAAGTAATAAATAGTGCATCAAAACCAAAAAGCATGTTCTTGACATACCTAAAAAAAAGGAGGTAATATGGAAATAATAGGATTCCATCTTAAATATGACGTAATCAACACGGCAACCTAGAATCATTACATGTCATGGGATATCACTGAATTAATTATGTACGATAGGATTTAATAGAATGAAGAAAACTTTTATTAATATCTTTTTAAGTTTCGATTTGATTTTCTTAAAATTTGAAATGACTTGACAAAATTCTGCAACGATTATATATATATATTAAATTAAATTTCAAACCATTTGGTTGGGTATTTTTTGCGCTGTTATATGCGGACAGATGGACAAACCAGATGAAGACTATAGGTGCTTCGTATTTATATAGTTACAAACACATCTAAAAAGAGCTTAAAAAACACTATTTCTGTTTCCCTTTCATTCTGATAAAAATAACATTAAAATGACTTGAAATGGAATAAGTAATTTTTTTTAAGGGAAAAAAGTTGTTTTATTTTTTTCTGTATGAGAATAAATAAAATTGTTAATTTCAGAATGAATGAGTTCGGGCCCACCCGAGCTCGAAGAATGGTACAAAAATCGAGCCCAAGGCCATATCTCTCATCTCTAGTAGTAACACAAGAACACTGAAACTAAATGTTAAACCAACGGCAATGTTCTTTTCAAAATTCTTATTTGCATTTCAATACTTTGGTTTTTTTTTTTTTTTTTGGCCTGGGCAACCTGAACCTGATGTCTAACCAAATATGTTTACTTTTTATTTCTTTGGTTGCAGTTTTTTTTTCTTCTGAGGGCACTTTTAATTTTGAAACAAGTTCTGAAACTGAAATTTTCCTCTGAAAAACTGCACCTGAAATCAAGGGCAAAAAGATACCCAATTAGACATGTCCCACGCAAAACAGAAAAAATTATTTAAAGATATTCAAAAGCAAATGATAAATTTGTAAAGTTACCATTGGTTTAATATTAGTTTGCAAGCATCTTTCCATGAGAGTTAACATAGTATAATTAATAAATAAACTTAAAATTTCAAACCCAGAATCAAAATAACATTAATTATTAATAACATTAAAACTCTTCATTTCACGATTTGCATAGTAATATAAAAAATAATTTAAAAATATGGTACTTTTCTGTTAGTCGGCACAGGCGATAAATCAACAAATATTTTTCCTTTGTCATCATTTGCATTGCATTCACTTAATTTTAAATATAAACCATTCACTCATTTCATTCTAATACATATGTCGCATTTAAATACATGCCTTTCACTCATTTTGATTCAATTGCAGAAAAAAAATATATCATCAAAATATTGTTTCTAATTTTCATGTGCGTAAAAAAAAAAAAAGTGTTATTGGAAAGATTTTTACATGAGTAACATAAAAGTACCAAAAATACTCAGAAGTATCAAATAGCTTAACCAGCATGAGTAATAGTCAGTGTAGAATAATTTAAATAGAAAAAATAAGAGAATATGCTTTCCACACGTAGAAGAATTCAATAAAACACACTTATTTATATTACGCACTATACATAAAGGTTATTTTTCCAAAAAAAGCAGGGGGGGGGGGGGGTGACAACCAAACGCAGCTAATGCGCAATATGTTTTACTAATAAACATCATTACTTTCCATATGTTATATTTATAAACTGCATTAATTACAACTAAATAAAATAACCAAACCATACAAGTGATAAATTTTATACCTATGGTCATTTAAATTTCTCAAAACGCTTTTGAACTAAATTCTGATTTAGCAGCTATGAATATTATCATTAACATCTCAAAACTAATCTTTTGAGCTAAAAAAAAAAAAAACTTTTACTTGCTATGCTCACAATTTCTTAGTTAATTCATATTTAAAATAAAGTATGAAGCTGCAGCTTACTTACAAAATATATTATAGGAAAAATGTAAATTTTGTGAGCGAAATCTAAAAGCGTAAAAATCATAAAAGCATGGCTTCATATATTTTTTTTTATTTTGTTTAATGAATTTTGACCCAAAAATTTAGAAGACTTATTTCAAATTATAGCATTTTATGACACCGGATACGTATTAATTCCAATTTTGATTGTCGTTGAATACTAAGGTCATTCCATGGTAACTTATGTTATAATTTAAAACATTTTACAGCAGTAATTTCAGTAATATAACACCAAAAAATTTTCAAATGTTAAGTTGACATGATTTGTTAATTAAACCTATCCAAAGGCCAATTTGGATAAAAATTACCTAGAAAATGAAAATTAGATTTTTTATGGCAACTTACGTTACTTTTTCAGTAATGTCAGTTACCATAATAAATATAACTGGCAGAGTTCAAGAAAAAACACTAAAATTAGGCCATTATCATCTAAATTTATTTTTGAATAGGTTTAATTAACAAATCATGTCAACTTTGCATTGTTATTTTTTTTTCTTTTGTCTTTTATTACTAAAATTACTGAAGTAAACTGTTCTAAATGTAACGTAAGTTACCATCGAATGACCCAGTGAATTATAAACATTGATTGAGCGAAACAAACAATATCACTTATTTTATTTTGAAGCTCAGAGCTTTATAAAAATTAAGGTACCTTTCGGTTAGCCGGGCGCCACTGTTATATATACATATATATGTAATATAAATGTATGTATATATACATATACATTTACATATATATAAGTGTGTATATATGGAATATATGTATATGTATACATGTGTATATTTACATATATGTATGTATACAAATATGTATAGATAACAGTGGCGCCCGGCTAACCGAAAAGTACCAAAATGAATTACAATGTTGACACATTTTAATTAAATTCTAAAATACACCATATGCTCCTGATAATTTCAATAACTTATACTAATGAAATAAATAATTCATATCACTTCAAAGAATTGTAAATAAACAACCCAAATCACAACAACAACAAAAAAAAAACAAAAAAACAAACAACAACATTAATAATAATACATTTTAGATTAGTTCAACATTAACAAATATTAAATCAAATACATTAGATTATTACATATGCAGCTTAATAATTATTAAACAAATAAAAACCATGATACTATCACAGATAATACATTTTATATTATTTCAATATTAAATAAAATATATTAATAATTAATAATTATTAAGCTGATATTAAATTAAAATTATCCAGGTGTACCAAATGGAAGAAAAAGGCATTAGAAATGGAAGAGATATCATTTGATCATAGTTCACAGCTACGAAGCAATATACATAACCATATTCTCAAATATATACATTATTACTAATTAATTACTGTGCTTAAATTGCTTATTTAACACTGTGATCTTATTTTAGACAAATCTGATAAGTTATTCTAGCTTTCGTGTAATTTCAGAATTTTTTTAAGTCTGAGCGACACATTTTTTGCAATATCAAATCCTTGAAAAGTGTGTATAGGGAGGGAGGTAGAGGTTAACTGCTTCCCACTAACAGAATACTCATATACTCTATGTTTATATAAAACATAGTTTACATATTTACATAAACTACATTTTTTTAATTGATCATTTAACGCCATTTTATAAATTAAAAAAACTAATGCGAAGAAAACATTGATTAAAGAATAAAAGGAATTAAATAATAAATATTGTATTGAGAATAAAGTTTTCTTAGATACAGATTGATTTTGTGAGAAAAATGACGTTATATATAAAAGATAAAAGAACGATAAATAAAATACAGAACATGTACTTTTGAGAAAAATGACTTACTTACAATCATCATACACGAATATTATTGAAGATTCACATCTTCAAAAAAAGCATGCAAATCTCATGTAAAAATCGCGTCAACAGGCAATCGACAAACATTCACATAACTGTTGAAAATGTCCCATTGAAAACATCCTGCAATGTAAATGAATAGAAAAAAAAGAGTATAATAAACTAATAAAAACAACAAAAACAATGTAGAATGCATTTCAAACTCTCTCGTTCTAAGCAACAGAAAATAAATATATAAAAAAACTACATACTTACAGTCAGTCATACAAGTTAGTAATACTTTATTTATACGAGAGTTCCTGATTGATGAATTTTAAGTAGAAAACAACAAAACAGCATATAGTCCAAGAGCATCAGACAATTCACTTTCTTGCAGAAGATCACAAATGGTAGTCACTTATTATAGAAGACTACACACCTGCGATATCCTGAGAGCAAACTTGGTAAAATATGTATTTATCTTGGCACCAGCAGATTCTAATCTCTACTTCAAGTATAACTTTTATAGGTTTGAAAGTTTTTCAAACTCTTTCTGAAAAAAAAATTAATTTACGAACTTTTCAATCGTAAATCATCTCTTGTGGGGAAGTGGAGAGAAAAAATTCATGTTCTAGATTTTACAGTTTTAATATACTACTACTGATTAATTATTAAAGAAAACTACAGAAAGATAAACATATAAGATAAAATTTTAAAAAGAATAAGGGATGGTTTATAAATTATTAATAATAATTACAAGTAAAAACTTTATTTAAAAACAAGTTTGTTCAATTTAAAAAAAGTTAAATTTTATATGTCATTAGAATTTTTTTAGGGGGAGGATAAGAAGCTAAATCCAATTCAAAGTCTTCATATTACTTTTTAGATAGTACCGTATCATTGTAAAAATTAACACATTTAAAACTGATTAATAATAATGTAAATCATGTATGCAGAGTTTGCTATGATCAGTCAATTATATAAAAATAATAGAGCAAACTTTGGAGTTAATTCAAAATTAATTCTATGGTTAAAAATTTGTTGCTAGTTTTAGGATAAATTAAAAAATTGTCAGTACTAAAAATGCATTGAAATAGAATATCAAATAAATTTCTGAAGGAAATGAAACTATTTATTCACAAAAAAGGGATTACCGTACATTATAATAGAATGACGACCGTATTATATTAATTTGTATTCATATACTATCAAATTTGTTTTAAATTCATGCATATGAAACCAGGTTAATTTTAAAGAATTTGGAGATGAGGAACATAATTATCTATTAACAAATGCATAGGCAGCGTTGTATGTAAATACAGGAAGATGCACATTAAAGAATTTACGAATACATCGTTTTATAGAGTTTGGTAATATTAAAAAATAACATAGTTAACAAATTAATTTTAGTAGCGTAGTATGTAAATACATGAAAATAGTAACTTACGATTGTATAGCTTTATAAAAGAAACTTCTACAGTTATGAAACAGTGTAAAGAAATGTTAAAAAACATCTGAAAAACCATTGCGTACCTTTAATTTGTAAATCCCTTATTAATTTCAAATAATCTTCAAAATCATAAGCTGTCGTCTGCTTCTTCAATCTTTTAAAATGGCGGAATACAGAAAAATGAAGCACGCTGATTGGTTGGGTCTAGTATTTTAAAGCCAAGGCCTAGACCACAGAGACCAAGCCTCGCAGACCACGCAGACCCTCCTAAACCAGGCTAAACCCACGCCTGGCAGACCTCGCAGACCTTGTAGACCTGATAAGCCATAGTGTAAACGCAGCATTATAATGTGCCCGCCCGCTCTGTATGTATGTATGTACGTACGTATGTACGTAACGCGATAACTCTTGATAGAAACATCCGATTTGCTTCAAAATTTTTTCCTAGGTTCATTGTGATAAGGCGCTTCCCTGATTAGTTTTGGGAGTTCATTGGTTAAGGATAAAGGGGGAAAAACGGGGTTAGTCCAACCCCTTAATTCAGATAAATGGATTTTTCATGCAGAATGATTCGATTTTCTCCGAATTTGGTATACCGGTTTATTATGTTAAGGAACTTCCCTGATTAGTTTTGGGAGTTCATTGGTTAAGGATAAAGGGGGAAAAACGGGGTTAGTCCACCCCCCCCCCCCCCTTAGTTCAGATAAATGGGTTTTTCATGCAGAATCATTCGATTTGCTCCGTATTTGGTATACCGGTTTATTATGTTAAGGAACTTCCCTGATTAGTTTTGGGGGTTCATTGGTTAAGGATAAAGGGGGTTAGTCCACCCCTTATTATTCAGATAAATGGGTTTTTCATGCAGAATGATTCGATTTGCTCCGAATTTGGTATACCAGTTTATTAGGTTAAGGCACTTCCCTGATTAGTTTTGGAGGTTCATTGGTTAAGGATAAAGGGGGGTTAGTCCACCCCCTTAATTCAGATAATTGGGTTTTTCATGCAGAATCATTCGATTTGCACCGAATTTGGTATACCGGTTTATTATGTTAAGGAACTTCCCTGATTAGTTTTGGGAGTTCATTGGTTAATGATAAAGGGGGGAAAACGGGGTTAGTCCAACCCCCTTAATTCAGATAAATGGGTTTTTCATGCAGAATCATTCGATTTGCTCCGTATTTGGTATACCGGTTTATTATGTTAAGGAACTTCCCTGATTAGTTTTGAGGGTTCATTGGTTAATGATAAAGGGGGAAAACGGGGTTAGTCCAACCCCCTTAATTCAGATAAATGGGTTTTTCATGCAGAATCATTCGATTTGCTCCGTATTTGGTATACCGGTTTATTATGTTAAGGAACTTCCCTGATTAGTTTTGAGGGTTCATTGGTTAAGGATAAAGGGGGGTTAGTCCACCCCTTTTTATTCAGATAAATGGGTTTTTCATGCAGAATGATTCGATTTGCACCGAATTTGGTATACCAGTTTATTAGGTTAAGGCACTTCCCTGATTAGTTTTGGGAGTTCATTGGTTAAGGATAAAGGGGCAAAAATGGGGTTAGTCCAACCCCTTAATTCAGATAAATGGGTTTTTCATGCAGAATGATTCGATTTGCTCCGTATTTGGTATACCGGTTTATTATGTTAAGGAACTTCCCTGATTAGTTTTGGGAGTTCATTGGTTAAGGATAAAGGGGGAAAAACGGGGTTAGTCCACCCCCCTTAATTCAGATAAATGGGTTTTTCATGCAGAATCATTCGATTTGCTCCGTATTTGGTATACCGGTTTATTATGTTAAGGAACTTCCCTGATTAGTTTTGAGGTTTCATTGGTTAAGGAAGAAGGGAGAAAAGGAGGGTTAGTCCACCCCTTTTTATTCAGATAAATGGGTTTTTCATGCAGAATGATTCGATTTGCTCCGAATTTGGTATACCGGTTAATTAGGTTAAGGAACTTTCCTGATTAGTTTTGGGGGTTCATTGGTTAAGAATAAAGGGGGCTAGTCCACCCCCTTAATTCAGATAAATGGGTTTTTCATGCAGAATGATTCGATTTGCTCCGAAGTTGGTATACCGGTTTATTATGTTAAGGAACTTCCCTGATTAGATTTGGAGGTTCACTGGTTAAGTATAAAGGGTGAAACAGGGGCTAATTCCCCTTCACTTATTTTTTGAGGGGCATTATCTTTAAAATAAGAGTATGATATACAATTAGTGTGAATAGCCTGTGAGCTCAATGCCATCAGTTTAGCTGGACATTTTTCTTTTTTATTCTATTTGTGTGTCCTACAGCTATTTTCATTGTTCTCCGGTAAAAGTCACGTGATGTGAACTGCTCTATAGCTTTTGAACGCATCCAAAAAATTACATTTTCTTAGGTGGCACTGCCGTCTAATTTATTGCGTGAATGCGTAGGTTTCGTTTTGGCTTTCTTTTTGTTGTAAACATTTTTAGCGCTATATACAGCGTCTACAATTATTAGAAATTTATGTGAAAACATGTAAATGTATCGAAAATGATGTAAAAACGAGATTCTCATAGTTTTGTTCCCGATTGTGTTACATAATACAAGAACAGCAAACTTGTTTAATTTCGGTGTACCTAAAAATCAGTAGGTATTGTTTTGGTTGTCTTTTTGTTATAAACACTTTTAGAGTTATCTATAGCGTCTACAAATATTGCAAATTTATGTCAAAATATGTAAAATTTATCGAAAATGATGAAAAAACGAGATTATCATTGTTTTGTTCCCGGCTGTGTTACGCAATACAAGAACAGCAAGCTGTCTATTTTCGGTGTACATAAAAATCAAAATCTTTTTGAAAATTGAAAAATAAATAACTAATATAATTAACTAATAACTAGTATGCTGTGGCCATCACAAAACTTTCTTCTATATAAATCACGTCAATTAAATCATTTAAATAGTACAAGAAATTACATCAATTTAGCACCCATTCATATCAAAGTATATCTGAATTTGAAGTTTGATGAAAATTCGTGCATTAGTTCTTGAGATAGAACTATAGCGGAAAATCTGAAAAATGTAGCATAGCAGCGCCACCTGTTGAGTGATTTACACCAATACATAAACAACAATAATTGATATCCAGGTGTACATGGATCTGAAGTTCGTTGAAAATCCAAACATTAGTTCTTGAGATAGAGCTATTGCGGAAATTACAAAAAAGCATAGCAGCGCCGCCTATTGAGCGATTTACACCAAACTGTATAAAATGTTAATTCATGTCAAGAACTAACTGATTCTAAAGTTTGATGAAAATTCGTGCATTAGTTCTTAAGATACACCTATGGTGAAAATTCTGAAAAATACAGCATAGCAGCACCACCTGTTGAGCGATTTACACCAAAATGTCAATTCATTTCAAGGATTAACTGATTCTGAAGTTTGGTGAAAATTATTGCATAAGTTCTTGAGATACAGCTATAATGGAAATTCTGAAAAGTGCAGCATAGCAGCGTCACCTGTTGAGCGATTTGCACCAAAACACAAACAGCACTAATTCATATCAAAGTATACTTGAATCTGAAGTTTGATGAAAATCTAAGCATTAGTTGTTGAGATAGAGCTATTGTGGAAATCGTAAAAAATGCAGTATAGCAGCGCCACCTATTGAGCGATTTACACCAAAATGTACAAAACTTCAATTCATGTCAAGGACTAACCGAATCTGAAGTTTGAGGAAAATCCGTGCATTAGTTCTGGAGATTGAGCTATTGTGGAAATCGTGAAAAGGCTTCACAGCAGCGCCACCTGTTGAGCGATTTACACCAAAACCTAATCAGCACCAATTTATAACAAGTACTAACTGAATATAAATTTATATTAAATTCTGTGCATTATTTCTTGAGATAGAGCGCCCGCAAAATTTGTGTCACATACAGACAGACAGACTCACACACAGACATTTTGTAAAAACATGTTTTTTGGAAACTCTGACTCCTAAAACGTGTAAATCCGTCGAAAACCGAAAGTCGAAAATTTTTACGAATCCAATACTTTCTTCTTATAAAGATAGAATAATGTAAAAAGTTACTAATCGAAACAAAGATATATTTAATACAAAAAAAAGCTTATTCAAAATGCAAACGATAAAATTACTTCATATCATTTACATACATAAGCATAAATTATTTTTTATAATTTCAACACATATATAATAAAATACGTGTACTATAATAAATCTATAGGCTACAAAAAAAAAAAAAAAAAAAAGTATGCACGGCGATCACAGAAAATATTAAATCGGTTTATAACAGAGCAATCTGAAAGTAAAGTGTTCTGCAGTTCGTACAAATGTGAAATGCATATAAAATATATGCCTGAATTTTCGTTCATTCTTAATATATCGCGTATTACAAGCTAATTTTTTCTTTTTCTCTGTTTTTCAAAAAAATTATCTTTCAAAAAATAAGTTTTCCGCATCAAAAATATCAAATACACATAGGATTTCTACACATTCGTTGCAATGAACTTGATCTTAGCGCCCTCTGGCGAAATTGTAATTTTTTGGATATGGTTTCGCTTGTTGATTTCCACACTATATACTTCTAGACACTGTAACGTGGTGAAGGTAAAAACTTCTAGCGTAAAAAAGGGAAGGCTCCGTAGACGTGTAATATAAATCCCCGCTAGCCAATGAAACAGTTCATGAGGCAAATCAGTAGTATCTTCCCTTCTTATCAGTTAGAAGTTCCTTGGGTAAATTACCGGTATCATGTGACTTCTTTCAGCCTCGAACCCATATTTGGAATATCCTCCATTTATCCAAGGAACTTCTAAAGGAAGATACTACTGCTTTGCCTCATGAACTGTTTCATTGGCTAGCGGGGATTTACATTACACGTCTACGGAGCCTTCCCTTCTTTACGCTAGAAGTTTGTGCCTTCACCACGTGATCAAAACGGAAATGGAGAGTGTGTTCAAGTTGCACGCGCGCGAGCTCAGGAGACAGGAACATGGAGTGGGTCAATATCATGGATGCAATAACACATAGTGTGTTCAGGAACAGATCATGGATTTGATTAATTATGGTGCTAATTAAAAAGCGAAATTTGACTTTCTATAAGACTTTTAGCATTAGGGTGAAATCCTGCAATTTCATTGGCTACCGCTTCGCCGATAGCCAATAAAATTGAACGGAACTTTTTTCCCTGAAAGGACAAGTACAAGAGTAAAATTCAGCGTAAAGTCGGTACATGGTATTTTGGTATCTCAAAGCGTATGAATGATCTAGCCCAGTGGTCAAGACTAGGGCTGGTTAAGATTTTGCATTTGTAATCCTAAACTTGCGTGTTCTGTCCTTTCGCTGGCGTTTTCACTTTTTTAGAGTTTTGTTTTGATTAAGTCAGTTAAAATCAGTCGATCTTTATAACCAGCTCTTTTGTAATTTTTTTTATCAATTAGATTTTTTTTAAATAAATAATTAAATAAAAAAATCAGTTAATCTATTTTTTAATAATTAAAGTAAACATTTATTAAAATGCAATAATAAATTTCCTAGGCTTACATGAAAAGTATTTTCATGTTAGAACTTTATAAAGTTCTGATCATTTTAAATTTGTCTGTTACTATAGTAAAAGATAAACGCAAAATTATCAGAATTAATACATTAAAGGTTTTTTATTTTAAAATTATCCTTGAGACATAAAAATCTTTATTAATTTATGATAGGTTACTTTATAATTTTTTATTTTAAATATTACACAAATATTTAAATTAAATTTTAAAATTCATAGGACTTATAGGGTATTTTTCTAATAAAAAAATTCTTTAATAATTAAAGTGTAAAAATAATATTTTCTTAAGTCAGTTAGTTAAAATCAGTTGATCTTTATTACGAGTTCCGTTGTAATTTTTTTTTTTTTTTTTGTCAATTAGATTTTTTTAAATAAATTTAAATAATTAAATTAAAAAAATCAGTTAATCTATTTTTTTAATAATTAAAGTAAACATTTATTAAAATGCAATAATAAATCTCCTAGGCTTACATTAAAAGTATTTTTATGTTAGAACTTAATAAAGTTCTGATCATTTTAAATTTATCTGTTACTTAGGTTGCTTTGAAATTTTTTTTATCGTAAATATTATACAGATGATTGAATTAAATTTTAAAATTCATATGAGTTATAGGGTATTTTTCTAATAAATAAATTTCTTTAATAATTAAAGAGTAATAATAATATTTTCCTAAGTCAGTTAGTTAAAATCAGTTGATCTTTATTACGAGTTCGGTTGTAATTTTTTTTTGTCAATTAGATTTTTTAAAATAAATTTAAATAATTAAATTATAAAATTCATTTAATCTCTTTTTTAATAATTAAAGTAAACATTTATTAAAATGCAATAATAAATCTCCTAGGCTTACATTGAAAGTATTTTCATGTTAGATTTTTATAAAGTTCTGATCATTTTAAATTTATATGTTATTTAGATTACCATTTATTTTAATTGTAAATGTTATACAGATGATTGAATTAAATTTTAAAATTCATATGACTTATAGGGTATTTTTCTAATAAATAAATTTCTTTAATAATTAAAGAGTAATAATAATATTTTCTTAAGTCAGTTAGTTAAAGTCAGTTGATCTTTATTACGAGTTTGGTTGTAATTTTTTTTGTCAATTAGATTTTTTTTAAATAAATTTAAATAATTAAATTATAAAATTCATTTAATCTCTTTTTTAATAATTAAAGTAAACATTTATTAAAATGCAATAATAAATCTCGTAGGCTTACATTAAAAGTATTTTCATGTTAGATTTTTATAAAGTTGTGATCATTTTAAATTTATATGTTATTTAGATTACCATTTTTTTTTTATTGTAAATGTTATACAGATGATTGAATTAAATTTTAAAATTCATATGACTTATACGGTATTTTTCTAATAAATAAATTTCTTTAATAATTAAAAAGTAATAATAATATTTTCTTAAGGCTGTTCTTAACTGCTCTGCTCAACAAGGGCAAAACGTTTTGACACATTTACAAATTCATTTTTTAACGAAAAGGTATAAAATTGGAAAGCCTGGCCATGGAAGCGATTTGGAATTGAACTGTTTTTTCCATTTTTTGATCAATCCATTACCTATTCAGTTATGAGCGATTTTAATCACGTGACAAATACGTTTTTCGCCCGCTCTTCAGTGCTCTTTCTTCCTTCGAGCGTAAATTCGGTTCAAAACGCCCACTTTGACACTATTTTCTGAAAGATCTATTGCGTTTGCAAAAAAAAAAAAAAAAAAAATAAATAAAAAAAAAATTTAAAAAAAAAAAGGAAAAAACACCACAATTACATAGTTTCTGAACAACAACACCAGCTACTTGCATGCATTTTCGAAAAAAAAAAAAAAATTAAAACTTATGTCAGAAAGTTGCCTTTATGGCTTTGAGAACACCCTTAAGTCAGTTAAAATCAGTTGATCTTTATCACAAGTACCTTTGAAAAAAAAATTGTCAATTAGATTTTTTTAAATAAATTTAAATAATTAAATTAAAAAATTCATTTAATCTATTTTTAATAATAATGTAATAATATATTCTTACCTTACATTAAAAATATTTTTTGTTGGAACTTTAGTAAGTTATATATATATATAAGTGTTCATTTCTCAAAATTAAGTATTATCTTTCATATATAAAAATATTTATCAATTTATCAGTTGCTTTCTAATTTTTTTATTGTATATTCAATACTACTAAATTCTTATCATATATAAACTGTATGTTTAAAATGAACATTTATTAAAATTTAATTTTAATATCTTCTAAACTTTCATGAAAAGTACTTTTATGCTAGAACTCCAGTAACATATAAATAGTAATTAACAGAATTAAATTATTAAATTATTCATCTTTAAAAATTAATTATTTATCTTTTATATATGAATTACATTAATAATATATATTTCAATGATAATTTAACCATTGAAGACAGTAAATTACTATACTTTAAATAATTGAATGTATGGTAAAAATGCAACAAAAACAAATATATATATATATATATATATGTGTGATTTAATAATTATTCGCAAAAAGTTTTATTATATGTATATATATGTTGCAATAAAAATGTAAATACATCAAACATGAACAATGAAAAATATTTTGCTATTAGTTGCAATATATATATATATTTAAAATAACGATTATTATTATTATTATGGAGATTTTTGTTTTTATCTTTATTTATTAACTTATTATCAGTAGCTTTACAATTTTTATTCGAAATATAATACTGTGATTAAATTTTACTATATAATACCCCTTAGGAGCTAATGTTATATAATTAAAATAAAATATCTATTTAAATGCAATAATAGTATATTTTAAACTGACATAGAAAAATATTTTTATATATCTAGATGGAACTTCAATTACTTATGTTTAGTTAAGCTGCTAGAACTTTAATACTGATTGCAAACCTCTGAGTAAAAAAAAAAAAAAAAAAAAAAAAGTTCTAAGCAGCTTATTATAACAATCTTATTATTTTATCATAATTTAACTAAGTGAATGTTTTTTTAGAATTGTAGATAATTTTTTTACTAGAAAATTAAATCACATTTAATAATTAATTATTTATATTATGTTATTAAATGTATAACAATTCATTCCGTGCTCAGTATGAGAAATACATAAGCTTTTTTTTAGTACATCAAGTTATTATTATCAAGAAATACAATAGATTAAATTAGTAGCAGCGCTGTTACTCGTAAAATGGATTTTTTCCTTTCAGGGAAAGAAGTTCGGTTCACCGATAGCCAATGAAATTGTCGGATTTCGAACTAATGCTAAAAGTCTTATGGAAAGTCAAATTTCGCAATTAAAAAGATATTTTGTTGCAAAAGGAACGTGTGCTAGATGGCTGAATGGATAAGGCAGTGAACTCGAGACTAGGGATTCTGCGTTCGAATCCTTCCAGTCCCACATTGCATCATAATTTTTTTTTTTGTTTGTTTATTGGTTGTTTTATATTTTTCATAATGAATAAGATATTTTTGATGAAGATATATTTTTTATTTTTATTATACAGATGCACGTGTATTTTTATTATAATAATAAAATACTTATTTAAATGTGAGAAAATGAGGTATTTCGAGATGAAAGTTTTACATCTGAACGCCTTTTAAATATTCAAAGCTTCGTTTCTAAGTGATTATAAGCAAATCCAAATGAAAAAATAATATATATTGTGCGAAAATATCCTTTTGCGCGTAGGATAATTCCTTGATTTTCTTTTTTTTTTTTTTTTTTTTTCAGTACTTTAGTAGTGAATTTTTATCGAGACTAGGCTGGAAATCATATTTTACTTTGAACATTATAAAAATAAAATGTAATAGTCGTAGATTATTTTAACTAAAAATATCTGTACATATATTTTTTCAAGAGATAATATATAAAGGTTTGTTGCCTAGTTTTCTAGTGAATAAAGCATGATTAGAATGTTTATAAATTTTCTACTGAAAGTATAAGTAAGTATTTTGCTTAGAATTTTGAATGCCATTTATTTCTCATGTTTTATGATGTATTTTGGTCTCTTATCCACACGGTATTAAAATATGCAATCATAAAATAAGAAATATATATATTAAAACCTTCTCTGAAAAATTGTCTAACCAACAGTGCAAATTCCATTGAAATCCATCCAGTATAGTAGATTACAAACAAATCTCATATGTTGATATCACAATCTTGGTTTACTAACAGCATTCTATTTATTACGGAAGATATAAATCAACTGATAAATTATTTTTAAATAAATAAAAAGAAAATTGTTAAAAAGTTAAAATTTTTAGATCACCAGTTGAATTTTTAAATTGTATCAATCAACCTACCAAACAACGCACAATCACGTGATCAAATCGCCCACACAATTTTTTTGGAAGTGGCTATTCGTCCGACCAATCGGACTTTTAGTAATTTTGGCAAAACGCATGGGCGTAATCTGGCAGGGGCAAGGGGGGGGGGGGGGGCATATGCCCCCGCAGTTTTCTAGGAGCAGGGGCAAGACTTAACTTTTGCCCCTCCAGTTTTTGTATTGTTTAATGGCTAAAGCTCAATTTTGCATTTTAATTTTATCTTCATTTTTATTTAACTATTAACTGCGAACTAGAATAAATACTGGGTAATTCAAAATAACCCAGAATTAACGTCTTACGTTCATAGCAGTAATTTCTGTCTTATGTCAATTTCAAGTAAAAATATTTTCCCTGCTCTTTATTTTCAGAAAAGCGGAGCCTATTTTTCTCTTTCACATTATTAGATCTGTTTATCTGCACTTGTGAAATAGATCGCTTGAATTTCACCATTGTAATTTTCATTAGGATAAAGTCATTTTGGAATAATATGAATACGACTCCCTAATCCTTCCGGCTATATTGCCCCTTATTTCATGGTACGAGTCAAACATTACTAATTCACGGTGCCCATAAAACAATAAACGTGTTTAACTGGAGAATTTATCGAAAACAGAAATGTACAGAAAAATCCTTGTTTAATGAGAAGGTGCGTTTGTATGCTTTTTTCAAAAATCTCCGATGATAGTCATAAATCACTGCCCCGTCCTTTCTTTTCCAAACGTTATGTGATCATCAACAAAAGAAAGGGGAATCTCAACAACAGACATAGTCAGGTATAAACATGTCAACAGCATCCACCGCCGACATCTAACCTCTAGACTCCTGACAGAAGTCATAAAACATGAAAGAGAGCACCTTACCATATCAAACGTTGCGACGTACTCTGTTCGATGCTTTAGTTTTTTTATATATTGAGCAAGAAAATTGCAATCAGGTAACCATAGTTCGTTTCAAGGGAATATAAAAATCTGCCATCATATTCAGTTTTTCAATATTCGCTTGTGTTTGTGAAATTTCAAATTTTGTAAAGGTAAAAACATTTTTATAACTATATTTCCCATTTTAACTTAAGTACAATTGTAAAATATGGGAAAAGGGAAATATGCTTTACAGAAATCTAGCGAGAAGCACCGGAAACTTTTTTCTTTATTCTTTCAGCAAAATACTATAAATTCTATATAAAAAAAATTGTATTTAATTTTTTTAAAGTAAAAACAACATCAAATAAAACTGAATATATATATGTTTTTTTTTTTCGGGGGGGGGGGGGGGAGGAGGTCTTTAAGGGAAGTCTACTTCAAAAAGGTGTAAAATTAAAATTATTTCTATAAAAAGAAACAAGCACGAAAAATCATGCATGTGGCATATATTATGAAATACTTTCCAACACATTCTGAATACTATAACAAAACTTCACAGTTTACTAATATGAAAGATGTCTAAAAGAACAATATGGAAAACACATAATGCATTTGAAAACCCAATTTCTGCTATTATCATGAATGGTCTGGAAAATATACAATCTTTTTGTGCAGCCCTGTATATGATCTATTGATATGTAGGTATACTATATAATATGCTAAAAGTTAGTTCATTTAACCATTAACTGATGTCACAGGAATTGTCACATAACTAGTGTGAAGCGGTCTGTGAGACCGCTCCATCGAAAGATGAATAAAACACACGATTAACTCATAGGATGGTGTTTTGGTACTAAACTTTTTGTACAGGACTGTTCCCTAGTAGCATCGACAGATCGTATTTTTCTCGGCCTTTCATCAATTCCTCGAAATGTGCTCGAGTAATAACACAGGTATATCCTTGCGAGCAGTACCTGAGAACCGGTTTTCGATGGGCACTATTTCCTCGGGTAAAAGGTATCTTTATGTGCATAATTACCGAGGAAAATGTGCTAATCGCATAGTCATGTGCAACAGGTAACGGAGCGATATCAAATCACGGTGAAATATACCAGAAAAAGCAGTTTTTCTGGAAACGTGAATCTGATTGGTTGAAACACGAGAGCTACGAAGATCCCGGATGAAGACGATGTTGTTGTTGATGGCTGTTCGCGAGGAAGAAGGAAGCGGTCGCCATTGACACACCGCATTATCCGTGGAATAAATACATTTTTTCCGGAAATATGTAAGTACCTATTTCATTCTTTCTGATGTTATTACCTTTTTCATTTGACAATGCTTCTGATTTACACACGTTTTCCCGTGCTCTTGATTGTAATGCACCTTTTTTAATAGTCTGTGTAATTGTTTATATTTAATCTTATATGACAACAAAGCGCAATTTAAAACTGAAAAAAAAATTGATTTCATTTCTGATTTTTGGATTTCGGAGCTTGGCAAGTCTGTATGTAGTAGGGTGTCAACGATTTAAATCAGTTGATTTAGAGTGTGTTCAGGCTGCACGCGCGCTACGCGCGCGAGCTCAGGAGACAGGAACATGGAGTGGGTAAATATCATGGATGGAATAACACGTAGTGTGTTCAGGAACAGATCATGGATTTGATTAATTATGGTGCTAATTATAAAGATATTTTGTTGCAAAAGGAACGTGTGCTAGATGGCTGAATGGATAAGGCAGTGAACTCGACACTAGGGGTTCTGGGTTCGAATCCTTCCAGTCCCACATCGTAATCATAATTTTTTTTTGTTTTGTTTATTGGTTGTTTTATATTTTTCATAATGAATAAGATATTTTTGATGAAGATATATTTTTTATTTTTATTATACAGAGGCACGTGTATTTTTATTATAATAATAAAATATCTATTTAAATGTGAGGAAATGAGGTATTTCGAGATGAAAGTTTTACATCTGAACGCCTTTTAAATATTTAAAGTTTCGTTTCTAAGTGATTATATATGTATATGTATAATGATATAAACATTAAGCAAATCCAAATGAAAAAATAATATACTATATTGTGCAAAAATATCCTTTTGCACGTAGGATAATTCATTGATTTTCTTTTTTAATACTTTACGAGTGAATTTTTATCGAGACTAGGCTGGAAATCATATTTTACTTTGAATATTATAAAAATAAAATGCAATAGTTGTAGATTATTTTAACTAAAAATATCTGTAGATATATTTTTTAAAGAGATAAAATATATAGGTCTGCTGTCTAGTTTTGTAGTGAATAAAGTATGATTAGTGTTGTGTATTGATTCATACTTTTATGCTACCGGTGTGGCAACAGGGCGCACGCAGGATATGTAAATATACTCGATTGTCACTCCTTGATAGCTATGTTTCTGGCTTGTATACTAATACAATAAATAGGTTTAAGTTGCATTAGTATTGACTATTTATGTCTCGGTTAATACTTAATAATTGGCGACGAGGTAAAAGTATTCAACTACGCTAATAGTATTCAGGGAACTGCCAAAATTGCTGAAGATTGGAGCTACGCTTATGTTTTAGGCCTAACTGAGGAAACGCTTACCGACGCTTTACGACGCTGTGAGTAATATATACATTTTGCTAATTTCTAATAAAGAGCTTTTGTTTGCCTCAACATTATTTTGTGAAGAGATGACTACTTTCGGCAGCTTGGAACCATTCGACGTATCGGAACCGTCAGCGTGGGACGCTTACCATGAACGCTTGGAATGCTTTTTAGAGGCAAACAATATCACTGAACCAACAAAAAAACGGGCCATATTTTTGAGTATGTGCGGGGCAAAGACATACGCAACGATCCGTTCTCTCGTGTCCCCAGCAAACCCTACCACTAAGCCTTATGACGAGCTAATAAACCTTGTTAAGGCACATTTCTCGCCGAAACCTTCCGAGATCTTCCAGCGATTTTTATTTTATCGACGGAATCAACAGTCGGAAGAAAGTGTAAGTGCATTCATTGCAGAATTACGGAAGCTATCCGAGCACTGTAATTTCGGCGCGTCATTAGATGTCATGCTCCGAGATAGGTTGGTGTGCGGTATGAGAGATGAAGTTCTCCAACGACGTTTACTTGCCGAAACATCGTTGACGTTTACTCAAGCACTAGATAAGGTTTTGGCAGCAGAAATGGCTAATTCTCATGTAAAAGAGATTAGACGATCTGGAACTGTTTCAATTATGCCTCTTGACAAGAGACAAAATCGAAATCAAAGGCATTGTCAGAAAGGAAATTGTGCTGGTTGTGGAGGCAACCATTCAAGAGCACAGTGCAAATTTAAGGATGTTGAATGTCGTGCCTGCAAAAAGAAGGGCCACATTCAAAGAGTCTGTCGACGCAAATCAAATTTTTCTCGGGAAACTGTACATGAACAGAATTTACAAGACAGTGACTCTGATTCCTTTGACGCAGAGAGTTTAGACATCGTCCATTTGAAAGTTGTGTGCCTCAACAGTGTGGAAACACTAAACATGAAAACAACCGTCCTGATCAACGGTAGACCATGTGTTATGGAAGTAGATTCAGGAGCTAAAATATCAATCATTGACAAAGGTACTTTTGACCAGTTATATCCTCACAATGTTCCACCGTTGAAAAAGTCTCCTTTCGTTGTCAAAGACTATAATAAACAACCAGTAGAAATCTTAGGTCAGTGCCAAGTTAGAGTTAAATATGCTTCATACGAGCGGGAACTTCCACTTCTGATTGCTAAGAAGAAACGCCAAGGAATTCTTGGTCTAAATTGGTTCGAACCATTAGGAATAAAGGTAACAGGCATCCATAAAATACAGAATTCTACTTTGGATGATGTCCTGAGTGAATTCTCTAATGTTTTCAAGGAAGAACTGGGAAAGTTTACAGGTACACCTATCAAGTTACATTTGGATCCCTCAGTTCGTCCAATTCAGCAGAAAGCTAGGAATGTACCATTTGCTCTAAGACCCAAGATTGAGAAAGAATTGCAACGATTACAAGACCAGGGAGTTCTTGAACCAGTTAGTTACTCTGATTGGGCAACTCCTGTTGTTCCTGTCCTGAAATCCAATGGAGAGATTAGGCTATGTGGTGACTATAAATGTACAGTCAACAAGGCTTTGGGCACCCATCCATATCCAGTACCGGCAGTAAATCAAATTCTTGCAGATTTAACAGGAGGCCGACTTTTTATAAAGCTTGATTTGTCCCAAGCATATCTGCAATTAGTCGTGGATGAATCTTCTGCCATGGCACAAACAGTTGTGACACATCGTGGAGCATTCAAGTGTAATCGCCTCCAGTTTGGCATTTCCACAGCTCCTGGAATATTCCAGCGGTTCATTGAGACATTGCTCGCAAACATACCAGGGGTGTTTCCATACTATGATGATGTCTTGATCAAAGGTTCTACAGAAGAAGAACTAGCCAAGCGATTTCGTGAAGTTCTTGATCGATTCTCTAAGGCTGGGTTACGTTTAAACAAAAATAAATGTATTATTGGAACACCAAAAATTGAATTCTTAGGTTATGAAATCAACGAGAAAGGTATTAAACCCACAAAGGACAAAATAAAAGCTATTCAAGAAGCCCCTACTCCAACAAAGAGAGAGGAACTCCAAGCATTTTTGGGCCTACTGAACTTTTATCATGTCTTTCTACAAAATAAAGCAACAGTGGCAGAGCCTCTTCATCGCTTGCTAGACAAGGGAGCAGTGTGGAAATGGAAGAAAAGCCACGAAGAAGCTTTTCATAAGGTTAAAAATCTCTTATCAAGTAATTCCCTCCTGGTACATTTCGATGAAAAGAAACCAATCATCCTGACATGTGATGCTTCCCAGTATGGTGTTGGCGCTGTCCTCAGCCACAAATTGTCAGAGGGAGTTGAAGCTCCAGTGGCATTCTATTCAAGAACGATGAACCCAACAGAGCGTCGGTATGCCCAGATAGACAAAGAAGCCTTGGCCATCATTCAAGGGGTTAAGAAGTTTCACAACTACCTGTATGGGCAGAAATTTGAAATAAGAACTGACCACAAGCCTTTACTAGGCCTTCTGGCCAGCGATAAACCCACACCAACAATGTTGTCCCCAAGAATGCAGCGGTGGTCCCTAGCTTTAAGCTCATATGATTACCATCTTGTATACAAACCTGGTAAACTGATTTCTAATGCAGATGGACTTAGTCGTCTACCTCATCCACAGATGATTCATCATGGGACATCTCCTAATGAAGTATTACTCCTGGAGGCTCTGGACAAGCCTCCCATCTCAGCCAAAGATATTGCACGGATGACTATGCAAGACCCTATCTTAGGTCGAGTGCTCAACTGGGTTTTGAAGGGGTGGCCCGCTGAAAATCCAGAAGCAGAATTCACCCCCTATTTCCAACGGCGACTGGAAATCTCAACCCACAAAGGATGCCTCCTTTGGGGATGCAGGGTCATAATACCCAGGAAGGCACAAGAACACCTATTGGCCACTGTCCACAGTTCACATCAAGGCATCGTACGTACAAAGAGCCTCGCAAGAAGTTACATGTGGTGGCCAAAGATGGATAGTCAAATTGAAGACACAGTAAATAGGTGCAATATTTGTCAACAAACACGACATGCACCTCCTAAGACACTGGGAACATGGGAATGCCTTAGAAAACCATGGTCAAGACTCCACATCGATCATGCTGGGCCTTTTCAGGGATCCCTTTTCCTCATTGTCGTTGATGCATATTCAAAATGGCTAGAGGTTATTAAGGTATCGTCAACAGACTCACCTTGTGCTATTGAAGCTTTGAGGAAGCTTTTTGGCTCACATGGTATTCCTGACACCATAGTCTCAGATAACGGACCTGGCTTCACATCGTCTGAATTTGAACGGTTCCTTATTAGAAACGGAATCCATCATACATTCACAGCTCCTGGACATCCTTCATCAAACGGACAAGCAGAAAGGATGGTGCAGTCAACAAAAGATGCACTTCGAAGAATTGTTTCGGGGAATTGGAATACTAGACTTGCATCATTCTTATTAGCACAACATGCTACGCCCAATTCTGCTACCAATGTTTCTCCAGCAGAGCTGCTTATGAACCGCCGTTTGAAAACCTGCCTTGACAGGATCCATCCAGATTTTTCAGAGCCTAATCCTAAGGATCTGTCTAATTTAAGATTCCGGATGTTTGCACCTCTAGACTTGGTATATGCTCGAGGATTCCACCCTCACGACAAATGGGTACCATCTACAGTAATAGAAGTAATTAGCCCCACAATGTATGAGGTTTTAACGGATAAAGGTCTGGTGTGGAAGAGACACATTGACCAACTAAGACGACGCGTGGGCAGTCCTCGACATATGGCAGACTCTGATAGTTCTTCAACATATCCATCTAATGTCCCAACACCTTCACCGTTGATGTCAGAATCAGTAGGAGACAGCGAGAACTCTGAGCCAGCAGGAGGCAACCAGGATCCAGTTCTGCCGACAAATGACATGGTTTCAGAGCCTAGGAAGATGGACAGTTTAATTGGAACTGCACCTGCAGTGGTTGGAAAGTTGCCTGATGTTGCAAGTCCAGCGGTCCTTCCATCAAGACCAGTCAGAGCTAAACATCCACCAACCTGGCTAAAGGACTATGTTACATAGGGGGGAGGAATGTTGTGTATTGATTCATACTTTTATGCTACCGGTGTGGCAACAGGGCGCACGCAGGATATGTAAATATACTCGATTGTCACTCCTTGATAGCTATGTTTCTGGCTTGTATACTAATACAATAAATAGGTTTAAGTTGCATTAGTATTGACTATTTATGTCTCGGTTAATACTTAATACACAATGTTTATAAATTTTCTACTGAAAGTATAAGTAAGTATTTTGCTTATACTAACAGAATTTTGAATGCCATTTATTTCTCATGTTTTATGATGTATTTTGGTCTGTTATCCACACGGTATTAAAATATGCAATCATAAAATAAGAAATATATATATTAAAACCTTCTCTGAAAAACTGTCTAACTAACAGTGCAAATTCCATTGAAATCCATCCAGTATAGTAGATTACAAACAAATCTCATATGTTGATATCACAATCTTGGTTTACTAACAGCATTTTATTTATCACAGAAGTTATAAATCAACTGATAAATCATTTTTAAATAAATAAAAAGAAAATTGTTAAAAAGTTAAAATTTTTAGATCACCAGTTGAATTCTTAAATTGTATCAATCAACCTACCAAACAAAGCACAACCAATAACACATAAGCAGAAAACGCACAATCACGTGATCAAATCGCCCACACAATTTTTTTGAGCAGCTTGCGCGGAGTTTGCGCGCGGTTGGTTAACTAATTTTAAATGCTAAATGGGCTAAAGTAGATAAAGAAGGTCACGTGATGTTTTTCCCGACTATTTTAGATTTTATCTGAGTGAACATAGGCATGTAGTCCTGTTACGAAAACCATGTTTTGGAAGGATAAAGAAATATAGTCGTTGGTTTTACCTTTTTTGAACCATTAAAAATAATGAAATAATTGAATTATGTTAAAATTCCTTTCTTCGATAAGACCTACTCCATGACATAAACTTCTGAGCGCGCGCGCGGCGCGAAATGCACATCTGAACACACTCTTAAATCAGCGATTTAAATCATGATTTTAATCAAGTGATTTTTTTAAAAAAATCATTGATTAAAATAAAAAAAATTCTAAATGTTTAAAATGACGTAAAAAGTATTCAAATCTAAGATGAACATAATTTGGAAAGTTTCTACAGGTATTGTGACTTATGAATACACAAAACAAAGCTTTAAATAATTGTTTCTAAGCATAATTCCGATTGTGAAATTTTAAGTACAGTAAGTTTGTAAAAAGCATGGTTTTTATCTAACAAACATAAAAAGCATTTAATTTAAAAATGATATTTCAATCTAATATAATTTACAATGCCATAATTTCCTTTTAATAATCAAGTTATTCATTCTTTTATACTATACAATAAACATAGCAATAGAGTGTCAATGATTTTAATCAATTGATTTGAATCAGATGATAAAATCACATATTTTCTGATTTTTTAAAATAGTGTGAAAAAGCATTATAATCAGTAATGAAAACGATCACTAAATCACTTGTAAAAAATGTAATATTTGTTATTGTTAATTATAAAAATATTAAACTGTGTAAAAAGAAGTATTATACATTTAAAAAAAAAATCTAACTAAATGTTAAATAACTTCAAAACATTATAATATTTAGTAGCTATTCAAATATTTTAATGTTATGGGGAAAAAAATCCGATTTAAGTTTCAAAAATACAATTTTTGTAATCTATTTTTAAATTATGTGTGAATTTGCTGTATACATTGCTACAATTTTTGATCGATTTGATATACATACGCTTTAGAACCTGTGTAAAATTACTGGCTGCTTTATGTATTTATCAAACTATTATTTATCACCTTTTTTCAATCACTTTTTCAAAAATGTAGATTGTGTTCTTAAAAAGTTAATTGTTTAATAATTACAAAATTTAATCTGTATCATCAATTTAAAATTAAATGCAATTTATCAATAACTTTAAAATGTAAGCAGTATTTAATATTGGTTTACATAATTATTACAAAATATTAATGCACATAATGTTGTATGTTACTAAAGAAATTTTTAATTTGCAGTTTTTTGTAAATTCTATAATTGCATAATTAAAATTTTATTAATTAAAGCAAAAAAACATAGATTATGTTAGTAACTGAAGGGTTGTTCATTTTTGAAATGCTTAATTCTTGGTAAATGTTTAATATTTTAACACAGGGAAAAAAATAAAAAAAAATCTGATTTAAATTAAAAAAATCTGTACAGATGTCATATTCGCCCCATATTGGCGCGATTTTTTTCGCTTGCCAATTTGGCGAAAACATCAACAGCATAAACAACATAATCCGGGTTACCACATCAAGCACTTTGGCGCAAGTTAAGTACCTGTTGCCTATATGATATTGGCGACAGAAAAAAATCGCGCCAATATGGGGTGAATATGATATCTGTTCCAAAAAATCATGATTTTTTTACACCCTAGTATGTAGTAGTATTTTGTTTCTGAAACCAAGCAGTCTGGCAGCCAAAATCCAAAATGCTTTAGTATCATTCAGTCAAGATTTAAGGATACTAAACAAAAAACATCTTTTAACGCTTTCGTTTATTAACACACAAAACAACCCCTACTGCTGGGATATTTAAAAAGAAAAAAAACAGGCAGAGAGGGGGGGGTGATATTAAAATACAAAAAAGTTCATAAAATACTCTTATTTTTATCGCTTATGATAAAAAATAAATTTTTGCAGGGTCGCAAATATCAAAACAGCGGTAGAAATGATTAAAAAAAAGTCACTGGTCCCAAGGACCAGTAAACATCAGAGTTTACTGGTCCGCAGACATCGTCACTGGCCCTCTACATAAAATTATATTAAGTACTTTTAACCCTTTGAGTGACACCCCCCCCCCTCTCCTCCTCCGAGAATATAAACCAAACTTCCTTTCAGTTACCCAAAATTTTCGGCATAATAAAATGTAAAATTATAATTTGCTAAAAATTAAATAAGTAGTACATTATCAAAAACTGAACTTATTAATTATGTATTTTATTTTCGTTTACTTATTTTAATTAACTAAGTTTTTATGCTTATTGTAATGTTTGGTTGCGGTTTTTGTCAGGGATGGGGTAATTTAAGTTTACCTGTCAGAGAGGGAAAAAAGTTACTTGCTTCATCGGAATGTTAAAAGACATATTGCATAGATTTTTTTTTTTTTTTTTTTTTTTAACCAAAATTTTTCTAATTTACCAATGTTTTTGAAGACAAAATAATATTTTGTATTTATCGCTAATGCTGCGTGGGGACAAGCATTAACAAATGTTATTAAATACAAGAATATTGTTTTGAATTTTTGCTTTATGGGCATGCAGTGTTCATACATGCAGTATTTTTTACTTACTGCACATGCATGCACAAAATTTTTTGTTTATTTTATTACTATTTGCTTTTTACAAATTCCCTTTCCCCTCTCTTTTTCTAGAAATAACGTTTGGAAAATTTTGGTATTTTGTTTTGAAAACATCATTGTTTTTTATTGGGCTTAGATCAATTTTAATATTTATATGAATCTCAGAATCATTATCATTACAAAATTTTATACTATTTGCTTTTTACAAATTTCTCCCCCCCCCCCCCCCCTCTCTCTCTCTCCTTTTTCATAAATAACATTTGGAGAACTTTGATATTTTGTTTGTAAAAGCATGTTAAAAGATAGATTGAATAGATCTTTTTTTTTTTTTTTTTTTTTTTAACCAAAATTTTTCTAATTTACCGATGTTTTTGAAGACAAAATAATATTTTGTATTTATCGCTAATGCTGCTTGGGGACAAGTATTATAACAAATGTTATTAAATACAAGAATGTTGTTTTGAATTTTTAATCTTATCATCTGTTAACCTTATGTTAATTTTTATAATGAAATTGAATGAGTTTTTGTATATCCCTTGCATATTCTCCCTTGATCGTCCGTCATCTTTTTTGTTATGACCGACATTTTTTTAGCGATTTTGCAACCCTGACTATTTTCAGCGGTAGAATTGATTAAAAAAAAATCACTGATCACAAGGAACAGTAAACATCAGAGTTTACTGGTCTGCAGACATCGTCACTGGCCCGCTACATAAAATTATATAAGTACCTTAACCCTTTGAGTGACACCCCCCCCCCCCCTCTCCTCCTCCGAGAATATAAATTAAACTTCCTTTCAGTTACCCAAAATTTTCGGCATAATAAAATGTAAAATTATATTTTGCTAAAAATTAAATAGTACATAAACAAAAACTGAAATTATTATGTTTTTTATTTCCGTCTATTTATTTTAACTAAGTTTTTATGCAAATTTTATGCTTATTGTAATGTTTGGTTGCAGTTTTCTCAGGGATGGGAAAATTTACATTTACCTGTCAGAAAGGGGAAAAAGTTACTGTTAGTTACTGGTCCTTCGGACCACTAAATTTTTTAAATTAGTGGTCCAATTAAATTTTTAGTGGTCTCGGACCAGCGGACCACCAAGGATTTCGAACGCTGCAAAATAGTCAAATACTTATTGCTGATTATAAATATTTTGAGATTTAATATAAATTGGAAACTAAAATATATTGCACCTAAAAAGAACACAATCTTTTTCTTTCTATTTACACCAAAATTGACAGTCAACTAATTGAAAACAGAAACAATTTGCTTTTCACAAAAAACAAACATTCACTATCAAGGGAATTTTTATACACAGAACAAAATATATTTTTTACTGAAGAATTTGAATGCAAATGTTAGCATGCCTGTATTTTTATTGCCTAACCTTTTTAAACTAAATTAAATGAAAACCAGAAAATATTCTTTCTAATGAAACTATAAGTAACTCATTGTCTTCTAAATTAGGCAGTTTATAAATTAATATTGCTCCACATAAATATTCGTTCTACATTTACAAATCAACATTCAGAATCCTTGGTGTTCTGCTGGTCCGCGACCACTGAAAATTCAACCTGACCACTAAGGGACAGTCCATAAATGATGTCACACTTTTTGGCCCCTTCCCCCCCCCCTTTTTTTCACACTTCACCTTACCTCTTGCCCTCCCCTCTTGTCGCATGTCATGCTATATTACATAACATATACTTGCAGTTCAGAAACAAAGCACTGCTTTATAGATCATATTTAAAATTTTAACTTTATAATTAAACTTTCATCAGAGTTTCCCCCAGACAGTTTCAGGAGGGTGCTGCACCCTGCCTGCCCTTAGATTTATAAAATAGCACCCTTCTTGCCCCTCATTTAAAAAATTAGCTCCCTTGTTGCCCCCACCTGAAAAAAGTGCTTTTAAACCTTTGTTTATTAAAAAATTTACTTGCATAGTAAAAACTGACTCATTGCTGTCTTTATAATATTGTTCTGTCTATTAAATATTAAAAAGTAGTTTTAAAAATCAAAAGAATGCCTTTAAAAATTTCCAGAAATGCCCTTAAGAATCCAAAACATGCCCTTTTCCCACAAGCAGCACCCTGCCCTTTTTTAAACCTGGGGGAAACTCTGCTTTCATATTAACTTTAACTATTTGTTTTCACGACATTTGTGAGCATAACTATAAAATATGATTTGTACATTTATTTTGTATGAAATAATATTAAGGTTTACGACAAAAAACATAAATTAATATGCAATAGTCATAAAATATTAATATGAAAGAGCATTTGAAAACAGTAGTATTTTGGAATTTGAAATGGAATTTAATATATTTGGCTTTAAATCTTATCCTTTAGTGTTGACTCTAGAAAAAAAGGGCCGCCGGGCAGTAATTTTTCAAAAAGGGAACACTATTCTAAAAAAAGGGAACACTATCTAAAAAAGGGTACATTTCTTCAAAAAGGAAACATTGTTCTAAAAAAAGGCACATTTTTTTTTTTCAAAAAAGGGACACTTAAACCTTGTTCACAAAAATATTTTGAACTGGTTTGTTTAGAGAGCCTAGAATTTGTGATATTTTTTCGGGATCAATTGGATTGCCACGAGGCACATAGGAAATGTTGAAAAGGGCAGCTGGGCGTATCAGGAGGGTTTAAAAGAGCTGCCGGGCACAAAAAAGAAAAAAAGGGCCACCTAGCGCTGCGCCCTGCTAAAAAGCGGCTTAGAGTCAACTCAATACTATCCTTACTTTATGAGTATAAAATACTTTCAAGGATCGATGCAGGTTTTTATTCTTGGGGCCCATTTTGTGAAAAGTAAGTTATTTTTGTGAATTTTATAATATTTTTGTGAAAAATAGCATTTTGTAACGAAAGTGGAAATCCAGTTACTCATTCGAACCAAGAATTTATAAACAAAAACTTCTTTAAATCCCCTTGCTAAATTTTTTGTTTTTCGTGATCTGGTTTTATTTACAAATTACACATTTTAAAACAGTTTTTATGAAAAAGAATGTTATGAAAGGGGCCTGTTTATTAAAAGGAATTTTGTGAAGGGGTCTATTTTATTAAATAGATTTTTGTGAAAGGGCCCTAAATAGGCCCCAAATTTTGCATGGATCGACCCCTGATTTTAATTTCAAAATAACTTCAAAATTTAATCTGCTGATTTTTAATGCTTTTATTTTAACCAAAATGTGTGATGTCACATTTCTTCTTACCCCCTCCCATCCCCTTGTCACAATTTCACGAACCCTACTCCAAGCATGACATTAGTTGTGGGCAGCCCCTAATTTGAAAAATTTAGTTGTCCGCAGAACCAGTAACTTTTCTGCCCTCCCGATCGCAAATCACAATTTTATTTTATTTTTAACAAATTAAAATTTCACATTTTATTAATGCTGAAAATTTTGGATAACTGAAAAGTGAGTTTGGTTTATATTCTGCGGAGGGTAGAGGGCTCAAAGGGTTAAAGGTGCTTAATCGAATTTTATGTTGTGGACCAGTAAATTCTAATGTTTGAGTCCTTGAGACCAGTGACTTTTTATTAATCAGTTCTGACACAGCAAATTTAGCTCGAAACATAAAGATTGGGGGATATATATATAATAGTAGAAATAAGCAAAAAAAAAAAAAAAAAATGCAATTTTGTACCAATCATTCTGACAGCCATAGTTTGGTTATCTTCACTGCAGTCTTGATTGGTTGTTGCCATACTTTCTTAGCAATCTTCTATAATTAGAATGCACAGACAAGATATTTGACTGTGGTCCAAAAATGATAAACATGTAACAAATGTGACCATATTACACTTATGAATTTTATGGTCTTAAATCACATTGTTTGGCGACTTTTTTTTCTTTTTTTTTAATATAATATATAAGTGAACTATTAAATACAGTCAACTCTGTGAAATCCGCTGATGTATAATCCGCCAATGTCTATTATCCGGACTACATGTTGGAATGTAAACAATGAAAATTCCATTAACAGTTAAACTCTTAGATAAAGTTAAATTTGGTATTTTTTTTTCATAAGTTATCAGTTCTCCAATGAATAAATATTTAAATATAAATTGGGCATAAATGTTTAAATTTCTCAGGGCAACAAAATTTTATCTCAGAGCAAAAAGTAATGATTGTTCATAGACTATAGAAAAAAATTATTGACAACAAAGCAAAACTGAAATTACCATTATGTTGTGTCAACGTTTAAAAAAATTAATACAATTAGTAAAATAATAATGCATTATGTTTTTCTTTTACATTGCAATTATAATTTGTGTGCAGTTGTTTCTAATTTATTGCCAGACTCTAAAAAGTAAAATGTAAACAAATGGATGATCTATAATCTGCAAAAATGTGTAATCCGCAAAACCCTCTGTCCCTAAGTGTGCAGATTTCAGAGTCGACTGTATATAATTTTATTTTTATTTTATGAAAATCAAAAGGGTTTTGTCGTAAAGATGAAAATAAGCACTCGCCACCCGGCGATTAAACTTGAAAGACTGGCAACTAAAAATATGGAAGGAACCGGTCAAATGCAGGATTTTGTAAAAAAAAAAAAAAAATTTCATCAAAAAATCACGGAAAATGCCGCTAATTTTGTCAAGAGATCGCGAAAGAAGCGTAAATTTCGTCAAAGGATCGCTAAAAACTCGAATTTCGTCGAAGGATCGCGAGAACTCAAATTTCTTCGAAGGATCACAAAAACTCAATTTCTTTGAAGGATCGTGAAAACTCAATTTCTTCGTAGGATCACGAAAACTCCAATTTCTTAGAAGGATTGCGAAAACTCAATTTCTTCGAAGGTTCGCGAAAACTCCAATTTCTTCAAAGCATTGTGAAAACTCTCATTTCTTCCAAGGATCGTGAAAACTCTCATTTCTTCGAAGGATCATGAAAACTCTCATTTCTTCGAAGGATCATGAAAACTCTCATTTCTTCGAAGGATCGTGAAAACTCTCATTTCTTCGAAGGATCGTGAAAACTCTCATTTCTTCCAAGGATCGTGAAAACTCTCATTTCTTCGAAGGATCATTAAAACTTGCATTTCTTCGAAGGATCATGAAAACTCTCATTTCTTCGAAGGATCGTGAAAACTCTCATTTCTTCGAAGGATCGTAAAAACTCGCATTTCTTCGAAGGATCGTGAAAACTCGCATTTCTTCGAAGGATCGTGAAAACTCGCATTTCTTCGAAGGATCGTGAAAACTCGCATTTCTTCGAAGGATCGTGAAAACTCGCATTTCTTCGAAGGATCGTGAAAACTCGCATTTCTTCGAAGGATCGTGAAAACTTGCATTTCTTCGAAGGATCGTGAAAACTCGCATTTCTTCGAAGGATCGTGAAAACTCTCATTTCTTCGAAGGATCGTGAAAACTCCAATTTCTTCGAAGGATCGTGAAAACTCGCATTTCTTCGAAGGATCGTGAAAACTCGCATTTCTTCGAAGGATCGTGAAAACTCGCATTTCTTCGAAGGATCGTGAAAACTTGCATTTCTTCGAAGGATCGTGAAAACTCGCATTTCTTCGAAGGATCGTGAAAACTCCAATTTCTTCGAAGGATCGTGAAAACTCCAATTTCTTCGAAGGATCGTGAAAACTCATTTCTTCGAAGGATCGTGAAAACTCTCATTTCTTCGAAGGATCGTGAAAACTCCAATTTGTTCGAAAAATCGTGAAAACTCCAATTTCTTCGAAGGATCGTGAAAAGTCCAATTTCTTCGAAGGATCGTGAAAAGTCCAATTTCTTCGAAGGATCGTGAAAACTCCAATTTCTTCGAAGGATCGTGAAAACTCCAATTTCTTTGAAGGATCGCGAAAACTCAATTTCTTTGAAGGATCGCGAAAACTCAATTTCTTCGTAGGATCACAAAAACTCCAATTTCTTGGAAGGATTGCGAAAACTCAATTTCTTCGAAGGTTCGCGAAAACTCCAATTTTTTCGAAGGATCGCGAAAACTCCAATTTCTTCGAAGGATCGCGAAAACTCCAATTTCTTCGAAGGATCGCGAAAACTCCAATTTCTTCGAAGGATCGCGAAAACTCCAATTTCTTCGAAGGATCGCGAAAACTCCAATTTCTTCGAAGGATCGCGAAAACTCCAATTTCTTCGAAGGATCGCGAAAACTCCAATTTCTTCGAAGGATCGCGAAAACTCCAATTTCTTCGAAGGATCGTGAAAACTCCAATTTCTTTGAAGGATCACGTAAACTCAAATTTCGTCGAATGGCTGCTGAAAAATCGTGAATTTCATCGAAGGATCATGGGGGGGGATGCAAATTTCATCATAGGGCATGGAAAAGTTCAAATTTTGTGAATGGTTCGCAGAAAAGACTAGAACGGGCTCTGTGACAGACTGACAGAGGAGCGAGACGAATAGGGTTTCATCAGATGAACGAAACCCTAAAAATTGAATTTCAAGCCCTGTCTTCAGCGGTTATAAAATTTTTGCGACGATTGATAAATCCTGCCATTTCATTTTACGATTGATTGACAAAATTTACTCTGTTTTTCCTCTGTTGAATTGAAAAATTGCATGTTTTTTTTCTGAGATGAGTAGACAATTTGATATTTTTTCCCATTAATCGATCACAATTAAAAGATTTCGCAGTTTTTTTCTTGTGTGGAGTTGACATATTTCTTGATTTTTTCCCCCCTCTTTACAATCAATTAACAAATTTTGCATTTCCCTTGCCTATTCGATGAATTTAGCTGGGTTTTTTTCTCCTTCGGCCAATTAGTGAAATTCAGATTTTTTTTTTGCACCTGATTGATGTATTTTTCGATTAAATTAAATAAAAGGGTGAATAAAAAAAACAGTAAGGACCCCTGGGTGCATAAAGTAGTTAGTAGTAGGGCCGCCGGGCTTTATGCCCTGACAAATAAGCCCATAGTCAATACTATTTTTACATTACCAAAATTCCTTTTTAGGTGCATTCGTAATTATATAAATATGTAGCTATAGTTGTCATTCAGTCAGTACGTCTGTCTGTCTGTCACTCTGCATATAACTGAGGAAAAACTACCCAACCGAATGTTCTGAAATTTTAAATATTATAATTATTGCAATATTTTGTTGAGTCATTTCAAATTTTATGAAAATCAGATCTATAGTTTAATGACAGGGATAGTCTAAAGTTTTCCATTACATTATGGCCAATGGGGGGGGGGAAAAAAAAGTGCATTTTAATGATGTTACAGCCAACAGAATGAAATGGATATGCACTTATTGAACCGTACTAAAATATACATTCAGTGAGTACAATATGCGGTGCAAAAAATATTTATAAAACTAGCTATAGTACGAACGCACCTCATTAGCTACATTTGACGTGCAATTTCCAACTTGTTTTTGTGTATCAGTACTTTAATGAAATCCAATATTTTTTTTACATTTCAATTACTTTTTTTTTTTTTTTAATCCTTAGGATATACCTAGAATTCCTGAGAGTCCACTCTGAGAATGCAAACAGTGTTCCCCTTGCAGCATGACTTTTTAGAGAAATCTGTTTAACGGTAATTATAATTATGTTTATGCTAAAGAAACTACTTTTTGCAGTAGATGCTGCTTAATGTGATTATGTGTAATATCAGCCTGTTAGTGTTTTCAAAATCATCATGTCTCGACCTAACGCATCATGCTAAAAGCATCGCTTTGTGTGAAAAATATTTTGAATTATATTAAGAATTATATAAAAAAATTCAGTTGTAGTTGGTTCAATATATTCTTAATGCAGCAAACCAGTCCCATGAGATACAAATGTACTTTTTAAATTAACTTAATTTTTTATATATATATTTTGCTAAATCATACTTAATTAATGCAAAATTATACCCAGGTTTCACTGATAAATGTATATGTATTATGTAGAAGTTTAAAGTGTTCTGCAAAAAAACTCAATAAAGTCCCAACCCCCCCCCCCCCCCACACCCTTTTTTTTTTTTTAAGAAAACTCCAAGTTTTAGACCAGTGTGCTGGGTGTTTTAAAACCCTGTATATTGTTATCAAAAACTTGTGGTCCCGAAGTAATCACATTAAGCAGCATCTATACTATACAGTGAAACCCCCGATCTATCGTTCCAGCATCCATCGTTTTCCCACATTGATCGTTTTACTTCTATGGTCCCTGCACAAATTATACTTAAATAATGTTAACGAAACCTGCATTCATCGTTCGTCAAGAAATCTTTTTCCCGCATTCATCGTTGTAAAATTTTTCTCCCCACCGAAATGAAATTGGAGGTCAAGCGGATCCATATGACATACAAACTGGAATTACTTCTTTTATCCTAAAGTAACTCATTTGAGCTGTTTCGGGAGGGGGGGGGGGGGGCAGAGATTATCAAGAGGTCGTACATCTTCTTGATGCCAGAATAATCAATTGTTTTAAGCAATTTTACAGGAGAAAGCTAGTGAAATATCTTTGTTTCATGGAATAAGCAAAAGAACGTACTCCAAAAATAGAGCTTCTGCAGGCTATTCATTTTGTACTTTCAGCTTGGCATGGAGTAACTTCTTCATTCCATCCAGAAGTGTTTCGTGAAATACAGTTTTTTTTGCGAAAAACTCATGAAGAATGCTCAACAGAAGGGAAAAAAAATAATGAATATGCTGACGATAATGCAAATGAAGAGTGGTTGCGTGTAAAAGAGGATGTCTCTGTTACAAAATTTAACGATATATTTCTATTGATCGAGATGTTGCGACATGTGGTGTCCTAAGCATAGAAGAAACGTGTGATGATGCAAAAAATGAAAATAATGGCGAAGAAGCAGAGGATAATGTTCATGCCGATGAAGCTAAGGCTACACCAGCGCAAAGTCTGTCTGATTTAATTACGGCATTTGAAACTATACGAACTTTTTTATATGTACATGAAATTACAGAAAATGACCAGAAATATGTTGTACATCCTGAAAATTTGTTGTTTAATTTAAAAAATGAACGAAAAACTGAATATAAAATTACTCATTTTTAGAATAAATATCCATTTTCTACAACTTTGATTTATTTATTTTACAGTTTGGTCTGTAACAAATTAGTATTTATTAATATACTGTATACATTGCATGTATTAGTAAGTAATGCTTAAACTTTTTTTTTTTTTTTTTCGTGTTTTGACGTTAAACCACATTCATCGTTTTCCTGCATTTATCGTTTTTTCCACACACACACCTTGAAAAACGATGGATCGAGGTTCTACTGTATTTAAATATTAATAAATTTGTATGTGTTCAAACTGTTCAAAGCAAAAAAGACAGTATTTATATGAAACATTTAATTATAGACTTTTTTCCATAATTGTATTAAAATATGTATTACTTTCCTTTCTCTTCAGTTTGTAGAATTTTTTTGTTGTTGGATTCGTATTGATTTTAAGCAGAAAATTCGTGTTTTGGTTGGTATAAACTGATCCATGTTAAACGTTAATGTTTTTGAGTTACCAGACGTAACTTGACGTCTCTTGCTACTTCAAAGAGTATGTTAAGTTATACACTAATGTAACAAATACTTCTTTATTATAGGGGCTATGACATAACTCAGTCATGACCGAGTTAAGATTAAGAAAGTGTGATTTCTTGGCAAATATTATAAACTGTCGTGAAAGTGAAATTGCGACCAATAAAAAATGTCTAACTATATATGGCTTATTTCTTATTATATATATATATATATATATATATATTGTATTAATTGTTATGTTTTATTTATGCATAAATTAAACTAATAGTTTTTTTATGTGTATATTAAATGGTATCAATATAAAACAAATAATTGTTTGTGCGTTTGATACATTGATAACTATTTTATAAAGATATTTCAATCTGTGAATGTTTTTAAAATGTAAATAAAGGTTGCCACAAAGTGATTTTGAAAATGTTGATAAATTGCCAAATAATTTTTGCAGTTGTAATTATTTATGAGTACAAAAACAACGAAGATAATGTGTCAAATGATTTCTGCCAAAATATGCCAACTGACTGTGAATCTGCAGTAACAAAATATTTTAAGCACTAAAAAGTAGAAAATATAAATAAATAAAAAATGTATTTAAAAATATTACTTTTTTATCATTTCAAATTTTCAAATAGTTTAATATTAATATAATTATGATTACACATTGAGTAAACAGTTTAGAAGAAGTGTAGTTATAATTGTTTATGAGTACAAAAACAATGAAGATAATGTGTCAAATCATTTCTTCGAAAATATGCCAACTGACTGTGAATCTGCAACAACAAAATATTTAAACACTAAAAAGTAGAAAAGATAAAAAAAATAATGTATTTAAAAATTTATATGCCTACTCTTTTTATCATTTAAAATTTTCAAATGGTTTAATAAATATAATTATGATTACACATCAAGAAAACCGTGTAGAAGTCTATTTTTAAGGACCATTTCATGTTTTTTATCCAAGTGTCAATCAAAAGGATGAATTTTCAATAATCGGGCCCATGCCAAATTAACGTGTTGTAATGAAAAATTTTTTTAACTACATAAACTTGCAGTTTTGAAAGGTGTGATTTTTAAAGATAAACGTTGAATGCTTATGAGTTGTTTTTTAAATTGTTGTTATTTTTTTTCACCCCTCCCTTTTTTCCCCTCTTCTCCCTCATGTCTGTGGAAACATAAATAATTTCGAAATTGGAAACTCCTCCCCCCCCCCCCCAATTGTGAAAATTTGGCTTTTTTTTTCCTCCTCAGGTTTCAAAGAATAAAAATTATATAAAATTGTATTTTTTTTTTTTTTTTTTTGCTTGGTTTTATGCACCTTGGACCCCAGTAGCAGAAAGTTATGGTTGTGTCTGCGACAGCAATTTGGTGGGATGAAAATTGTCTGCGGGAATAGCGTGTTACATTTTCTTATGTACAAACATTATGAGTGTTAAAATAAACAGCGTTCTTACTGATTAATACCAGGGGGGATTCTTCTGAAAAAAAAAAAAAGAAAAAGAAAAAGAAAAGAAAAAATTCTGAAATTCACAGCAAAATTTCCAAAAGGTTACAACAGAGGGGGGGGGGGGGGTGCAGGGAGCGAAAATCCACTACTGGCACTAATTATGTGTTTTTCTTGCGCACTTTTGACAAAATTTGCCCTTTTTTTCGCGATCTTTTGACGAAATTGCTGGTTTTTTTTTTTTTTTTTGCGATCTTATGAGGAAATTCCTCGTTTTTTTCGCGATCTTTTGACGAAATTTGAAGTTTTTTCGCGATCCTTTGACAAAAATGAGCTTTTTTTCGCGATCCTTTACGAATTCCGTGTTTTTTTTCCTCGATTCTTTGACGACCTTCGTGTTTTTTCTGCGATTCTGTGACAGAAATTTGCGTTTTTCCGGCATCTCTGGGACGAAATTCACGTTTTTCCCAAGATCTTTTGACGAAATTCGCGTTTTTACAGCGATCCTTTGGCAGAAATTTGCACTTTTTGCGATCTTTTGACGAAATTCCGCAAATTTAATTCCGATCTTTTGACATAAATTTTCCTTTTTTCGCGATCCTTTGACAGTAATCTGCGTTTTTCGTGATCCTTTGACAGAAATTTGCGTTTTTTCGCGATCGTTTTACAGAAATTTGCGTTTTTTCGCGATTGTTTTACAAAAATTTGCGTTTTTTTGCGATTGTTTTACAAAAATTTGCGTTTTTTCGCGATTGTTTTACAAAAATTTTCGTTTGTTCGTGATTGCTTTACAAAAATTTGCGTTTTTTCGCGATCGTTTTACAGAAATTTGCATTTTTTCCGCGATTGTCTGACTAAATTGGTGTTTTTTCCTCGATCCTTTGATGAAATTCAAGTTTCTTCCGCGATTTTGTGACAGAAATTTGCGTTTTTCTTGCGCCCCTGGAACGAAATCCACGTTTTTTCGGGATTTTTGGATAAAATTCAAGTTTGTACAGCGATCTTATGGCAGAAATTTACGCTTTTCGAGATCTTCTGACGAAATTCCTCCTTCTTTCCGCAATCCTTTGACATAAATTTGCGTTTTTCGCGATCGTTTGACTAAATTTGCGTTTTTCCCACAATCGTTTGTCTAAATTCACGTTCTCTTACTAAATTAGCATTCTTTCCGCGATCCTTTGACGAAATGCGTTTTTTTTCTGCGATCCTGTAACAGAAATTCACATTTTTTCTACAACCCTGGGACGAGATTCATGTTTTTTTTTTCCGGTCTCTTTTGACGAAATTTTTATAGCGACCCTTTGGCTATAAATTACCGATTTTATGCGAACGATTGCCGAAATTGATATTTTTCGGCGACCATTTGTCGAATTCGCGATATTTTTTGTCAGAATTTTCGTACTTTTTTTTTTTTTTTTTTTTTTTAAGGAAATACTTTTTTTTTTTCAAGTTGGCAAATTTATCTGCAAGGTCCAAAATAAATCTGCGACGCACGTCGCGCGTCTCGAACTTTCTGCTACCGGGCCTTGGACCTGAAATAAAACAGATGTAAAATTATCTGTGTGACTGAAAATAAAGCCAAAATGGTAAATTTTCTCTTCAATTTGCGTGCAGTTTGTCTCAAATCGAAAGGTCTGTGTGACATAAAATAACGATGGTGGTGTAAACTTTTTACAAATTTTACAGCAGTTCATTGAAATTTAATTTTTTTTTTGGGGGGGGGGGGGGCGAAATTGTTTTCAGAAAAAAAGTGTCATCTTTTTTCTGAAAACTTTTATCTCTTAACTTCGGTGTAGCTCAAAGAATATATTATAATTACATATGTAAAAGGCTGATGGGCCCGCAAAATATTCTGCTATTTCCAAAAAGAAAAACATGATTGGGTGATCCATTTAAACTGTATTTTACATGTCATGCTAAAAATGTTGTATATGCAACTGACAATATTGCCATCAGTTTTAATAGTTGTTGTCCCGGTAGCAGAATGTTCGAAACAGGAGACGAGCTTCGCAGATTTTCTTTTCTGTTTTGCAGATTCTTCTTTGTAAGACCTTTATTTTGCTTCATAGTATTATGTTTAGCTCTTTCTTTATTACTTAATACAAAAAGTTAATATTGTTATTAATAAAATATTTTAAAATGTCTAAAAACGTTACATGTAAGTGATTGTTTGATTAATTAACGCTTCAATTGTAAAAATATTTTACCTGCAGATTATTTTTTGTCCCCGAAGTATCTGTCACAGGCACATGGAGAATTTTCTGCTACTGGGGTTGTTGTATAATAAAAAATATCTGTTATACTACAAACTATGAATAATAACTGGTTAAATTCAGTTTTTGTGGTACTTTATTCTTTCTATGGGGGGGAGGATGAAATTGACCTACTTTTTCGGCTCAATGAATGGTATCCTGCCTTTAAAGAAAATTATAGAGGATTCCATGAAATCATAAAACCACCTTTTCTTCATAGCAAAAAGCTGGTTTTTGTTGTTTGAAATAAGATTTTGGGTGAAATCTGTAGGGTATACTTGATAAGTACCAGGTTTCAATCTGAAGAAAATCTCCAAAATTGGCCCTTTGTAAAATGGTTATTTAAACACTGAAACTGTTTATAGAAACAAAGTGTAATTTTGTATATGAAGTCTTAATTTTTTTTTCTTTGCAAATTTGTCGGTTCCTATTTGGAAAGTTTTATGTTTGTTAATTTTAACTTGTATATAGAAAAATTAACTGAAATAACAGTAGACATTAAAGGTCTGCACAGACTAAAATTTTCAGGTTTGGCCTTAACAAATTCTATCTTGGCTTAAAATTTTTACAATTTTGCTGTTATTTCAAATTGTGCAGACCCAAAAAATCCAAGATTTAAAAAAAAAAAATACTAAGCTGGGGCCAAAATCCCAAATTCACCTTCAGTTTCTTTTTTGAATAAGTATTCAATCCTTTTCAAAAGATATTTTTTCTTTCTTAAAAATTTCAAAATGGACTTTTTTGAATGACCCCATATATCTCTCATTGAAATAAAATACAAGGGTACTAAATAAAGCTTACTGAAATAAACCACAGTTTTATATGTATATACACAACACATGATTATGCACAAAAATTTACTATTTTTTTCTCTTTTTGTCTAGCTTTGTGAACTGCATTTTACATCTGATGACATTCATGATATCCCCTCTCTACACTGCAGAAAATGAAATATTGTCAGCAGTTTTGTTAGCTACATTTAAGAAAAGATGGCATTCCGTCCTGATAATTTGGCTAGAACACTTCTAAAACAAGATACTTCATGTAATTACCCAGATGACTGACTTCAAATGGAAAATACAGATCAACCTTCCCTTGCGATTTTTTTTTTCCAAAGTTATTTTAAATGCATTAGTTTTTGTTTGTTCCTGTTGGAACATTAATTATAAACAGTGTAATTGATGCACTTATATATTTAAACTTACCTTGAATTTCTTTTGATGTGTATGTTATATTATGTGTTATTTAAAAATAAATAAATCTTAAATTTATATCAGAGTTAATTAAAGTTTGCTTTTGAAATTATTAGCTATATTTGAGGACATGAGTTTCAAAATTCGCCTTATCCAGAAAATCAAATTTTCAGAAATCGTGAAAAACCTCTGATCACGTCCATTGGTCTTCATTCTAAACCAAGATTTTACAATGCCAGAAATACACAGTAAAGCTAGTGTTTTGCAGATTTTATTGTTTTCTCAATTCATGTCCACCAGTACCAGTAGAATAGAATGACAGAGAAAACTCGATTATTTAACTTTTAGATAAGACAAGTTTTGAAACTGACGTCCTCATTTAATTCTTATGCATGAATATTCAATAAATATTTTATTACTTCTACTTTTTTATGGGATGTACACAGCCATGTTTGAATCATTCTGTGACAATAAATTGCTTCAGAAACTTATTTAACTTAGAAGATTTGTGTTTAGATTTCTATGAAGAGTTACGGGAAGAAGCAACAATTTTTTTTTTCTGCCATTGTTTAACCTTAATAAAACTTTCAAATAGTACATTTATATGAAATGAGCAAGTTAATTGAACAGAATTTAAGTACTTTTTGTGTACTCTAATTTCAGATGTACATAGTTTGCAGCCGATCCAATAAATTTTACATCAAGAAAGTTTCTTTAAATATGTTGCATACTATGTAGAAAATAGAAATAAGATAAATCTTATTTATTAACATTTCTGGATCTAAACATGTTTGTTTGATCAGCAGAGTATGCACTAGAAATTGGGGTATTTTATTAATGTAGTAATTAAAAAATGCAGATAGTATATGTAGATTCTTAAAACAACACTTCAAGTTTAGAAACAATAAGATAAAATAGCTAACATTAATGTGACATAGCTGCCAACTCTTCCGCTTTTTCAGACCACAAAAATTTAATAGAAATCTTTGCCTTATTTAATCGGCAGATTACGGCGATTTAAAAAGGTAAAATTTACTATAAAATTTTTGTGGTCTGAAAAAGCGTAAGATGTTGGCAGCTATGATGTGATGTTTTATGTAGGCATAGAGATATAAAACTGAAAAAAAAAATGAATTAAGATAATGTATTTTTTCAGTCATCTGCCCTAATATCTAAACAGCATAGCTGCCAACTTGTACGGATTTTTCATACCACTAAAATGTAACAGAAAATTTTAGTTAATTTAATCACCGCAATTTAAGCAATTTTAACGTTTAAATAAATAAAAAAATTCTATAAAATTTTAGTGGTAAGAAAAATACGTACAAGTTGGCAGCTATGAAACAGAAACTAACAGGAGATGGATGTTGCTATTAAACAACAAAAAGTACATTCAAACCTCATTAACATGTACAGAATTAACCTGGTATACTTTTAATATGAATTGTTCCTACAATGCCTGTCAAAATTAATACAACGATTTTGTTACTAATAATATAAACTATTGATGATAACATGAGGGAAAAACTTTTAATTTGCCTTGAAATTTATGTTAACGAGGTTTGACTGTATAGCTACTACAGTAGTATTTTAAATTTTGTTTCAGTCATGAAATTTATGGATTAATAAACAAAAACAGTTAAACATTTTAAATAATATCACGAGCATTAAAGCCTTTCCTTATTCCACGTTGTGTGGATTTGTTCGCATTCAACTATTGTGACCTATGCATCTGGATGCGTAAGTTTAGGTGTTGAAAATTTTTTTCCTACACTTCCAGAGAATGTTGATCCTGTGCTAATGAAGCCCAATTCCATAATGAATATAAATTTATGTAAATTTTTTGAATGAAAAAAATCATCGCAGCAGTGTTTTGGGAAAAAAATTATCAGAAAGGCTCAAAAAGTTATTTTCAAATAAATTGGACAATTAGATTGATCAATAATTATTAAAATATTAATTAAAATAGTTTTTCTATCTATTTTTCTTAAATCATATTAAAGATACAAATATTTCAGAGGGGGAAAGACCTACTTTACAGAAGTTTTCACAGACAATACAGTCTTGAAGTATCAGCGTGACATAAGATTTTTCCTTAAACATCTAGGTAGTACCAATAGAAAAGAAATTAACCGTAGACGTGAAAGTTGTGAATATTAACCCCTTGAGAGGCGATGGGATATATTTTATCTCACCTAAGTTTAATCAAGATTTGCACCGGAAACTTTTAAATAAATTTTATTTTTGTAACTTTGATGGAAAAAACTTGTAAAATTGCTTTTCCTTATTTTGAAACAAAAATTTTCAAAGATCCGGTGTGAATTTAACATTACAGGAACACAATCACTTTCTCAAGGGGTTAAATGAATTGGATTTGAATTAAAAATGGGACTTGCAAAGCTGAACCTAATTCATACATTTGTTTTAGAAATATAATCTGTTATTACGGTGTGCTTTATTTTAGAGTTTTATTTTTTATACTTTACAGATATGAATTATGAAATATTTAAGAAAAAAAAAATATAAGCATACTTATTACCACCTTCCCACGTAATGAAAGAAGAAAAAAAACTTTAAACCAGAAATTTTATTTAATGAAATAAAGTATATTTCAAATCTCTACCACATAGAGGCAAGACACATTTAATTAAATAAATTTTCTGGTTCAAAGTATTTATTTTTGGGAAAAACGGCTTATTGGCAAATATGGGTATGTGTTTGGGACAGTTTGTGTGATAAAAAATTATCTTTATTTAAACGAGGAGGGTGTGAGGGCCTTTTTCTTTTGTATGCCTCTTGTCAAGGATCTCCGAACAGACCTAAATTGTACCTAATTAGACACCTGAATCCCACCTTAACCCTCCCCCCCTCCAAAAAATGCTTATTTAAAAATATGCACTCTTGTGAGTTATGAGTGTTTATACAATAGTATAACTTACTGAATTATTCATATGTACCTTGGTAGAAAAAAGGCCCAATGCATTTTTCATCTCTTAAAGTCGAATAAAATGAAAGAAATAACCTTTCACATTTTAAAATGAAAAATTTAAAGGGCAAAAACTTATCAAAGCAGAACAATAATTTAGAATTAACAAAATTCTTTTAAAATATTTCTATCAAACAAAATGATAAACAATAACAGTGGTAATTGTTAGTCCAATATTAATACTTAAAAAATCCCTTTTTTAAGTATTAATATTGGAAAATCCCTTTTTTAGAGCCTTTTTTTTTTTTTTTTAATAAATCAGTTTGAGTTCAGCAAGCAAACTTTATTTAAAATAAAAGGCTCTAGGAAGAGGATAAATAATAGAATTTAATAGGATTATTTAAATGAAGGAGTAGTATTTGTTCAGAAATAAACTAAGAAAATATGGAACTTTAATTCAGCCCCCCTCCCCCCTCAAAAAATAAAACAAAATTTGGATATTTTTGTTTAAATATTTTGTTTCAAATGATTGTAGTAAAGCTAATAGAAATTAAAAGTGAGCATATTTAAATTTCTAACTCCTAAAATTTTAATGTATGTATATTTCGCAAAATCTGAAAATGAATATTCTGAAATCGCTTTCATTTATACACCCAACCAACCAATCTATAATTCATCGCTTTCTCATCAAAATTTGCTTGATAACTCATCTGAAAGTCATCGGACATTCATCGTCATGAAATCGTACTCCTCGGTGATTCATCATATTTTTTTCTAAAATTCATCAGTTTGCGATCATCCATTGATCTAAGGCCAATGAGACATTTCTGAGTAATTGCCGATGAAAATCATCCCTGTCCGATGAGAATACGATAATCGGCCACTTATCGTGTAATCGGATTTCGATGAGAGGCCATTCAAGGGCCAGACACAATTTGCTACTAGGGTTATAATTAAAATTCACTTATTCAAAAGTCTCTGATGATAGTACTAAAGTTCCAAATGGAAAAAAAAATTTGTAGTGTTTGTAGTTAAACTGAAAATTGCAAGTTAAACTATAAAAATTGAAAAAAGCCGCGGTCTGAGAGACCGGTAACATCAGTTAAAGGTTAAAAGCATAGCACAGTTGAAAATTTCCATTCAGCAATTTTCGACAATAAACGGATGTTGTTGAAAACCTTTGTGCAGCCCTGTATATGATCTACAGAATTTGTAGACACCAAGTACCATTTAAGAAATACGTAATTAAATTTGCAAACGCATATCACAACTGAAAAATCACTTCCAACAATTATATTTCATGAGCTTCTATAGTTCATTTATTGTTAATTTTCTTCTGTAAGCCAAATTCTTTTAAAGGGGTGCCTGTAAATGAACGATAAATTTTATGCTCACCACGCTCTATAGTAAGAACCTAGTAGTACATTTCAGTGATAAATATTAATTTCAATATCTTTAAAATAGTTTAATATTATTAAAAAACACCTCAAACAATTTTTCCCTATATACCGTAATGTAACGAAGCCCCTGCAAATGAACCGTAAATGCTACACACTTCATTTTCAATACCGAACATGCCATATAGCCATACCCGATAACATACATCCAGGCAATCGGACTATATTTACTTGAGCACGGACAGACGGAGAGACAAACCGATTTCATAAACACTTTTCAACTATGTTGGAAAGTGTTAAAAAGAAGTTCAAATCAGTGTTTGATTTAAATTTTTGTATTGATAAATTATCTGGATTCATCTTAAAACAGTATGAGTGGTATTTAAATCGGTGCAAATTCTCAATTAACAAATTGAGTGGCCCGGTGACTGACACTGAAGCTGAAAAATTTACAATGTTTTAAGTAATATTTAAGACGGTATAATCCTGTAATAAATAAAAGGTAAGTAAATTTTAAATAAATTTTCCGTAATTACTTAAAACAATATATATATATTTAGTTTTATATGATATTTTAGGCAGTCAGTCATCGGTGAATGAAGCGTTCTAAACGCAGAGCTCAGTGTCAGTCACCGGTGACTGACATGGTGCTTAACGTGTTACACACGTTATTAGTTTTCAAACAGGTCGAAAATCTCATCCTGATTAAAGTGTTTGATACGAATTATTTTTCATTCAAACCCTTTTAAATTTCTCAAGTATGTTAACTTGAAAATAGGTAAATTAATAGGTATCCATATGAAAAATAATGAATAATTATCAAATTTTTCAATATCAGATGCAATATTAAGGGGAAATATCAGGAAAGCTCGCCTAATTTGAGGAAAATATCTATAATTTTAAGTAATAGTTGTTAGTTGATATACAATGAATACTTTTGTACTTTTAGGAGAGTGGATTCTATTAAGGCTCAAATCCAAATTAACTTCTTTGGGTAGCATTTTTTTAATTTATGTTCGTTTACAAACGTATCAAACTGACAGGCGCTTTTATTAAAAAACTAATGTAATTGAACTGTTTTTTTTTGTTTTTTTGGGGGGGGGGGGAGGTAAAGGAAGAGAAGATTTTTCAGAAAATGTTGTGTTGTCAAGGAGGGGTTTTGAAACGATTTTCTGGACGAAACGCACCAGAAAGAAAAAAAACAGCCGTCTTGAGACAATAAGCGTTTATAACTCCACATTTAATTCATTTATCGGAAAATCAAAAAACTGTTTCATTACAAATCAGTTTAATAATCATGCCTGCAAGTATCATGCTTTTATATTAACCTTTAACTGACGTGACAGAAATTGTCACATAACTACTGTGAAGCGGTCTGTCAGACCGCTCCGTCGAAAGATATGCTTTTGTACTAAACATTTTGAACAGGACTGTTATAATTGAAATTCACTTATTAAAAAGTCTCTGATGATAGTACTAACGTTTCATACGAAACAAAATTTTGGTAGTGTTTGTAGTTAAACTGAAAGTTACAAGTTAAACAATAAAAAAATTAAAAAGCAGCGGTCTGTGAGACCGGTAACATCAATTAAAGGTTAAAAAATGAGTCAGAAATTTTCATAGATCATATACAGAGCTGCACGAAAGAAATTCTGAGCATTTCAGCTTATGGTTGTGGATTCCTAAAGAGTGTTTTTAACTATGTTAGGCATTTTCCAGCTGCACTGTATTTTATTATATTAAAACATGCCTGTAGAATATAAATAAATTCATATGGCTGCCCAAAAGAAATGAGATATATTGCCGCCTATGGGTAGTAATTGCTGTAAGTACCTTTTTAGTTGTGTTACGCATTTTTTACTGAATTAAGTCTTAGCACATTATTTTAAGTGTGTTAAGTATATAGATACAGGTTTACTCCCAAAAAATTGCATTAACATTTATGGAAGCTTTTCCTGAAAATGCGCACTTTCAACTGTTTTGCAACTCAACCAAAATGTGGTATGTCTAAAGTTCTATAGATCATAGGCAGGATTACACAAACGACTTCGCATACATTATCTGTTATGAACAGCAACTCTTGAAAATGGATAACTACGTTCTGCATTTTATAAGTTGTTCATCTCCTTATCGCATTTGATTGTATGAAAAAAATGAAATGTTTTTCAAATAATGTTGGAAAATGTTTCATAATCTATAACCGATGCACGTCTTTACGTTCTTGTTTGTCTTCACTTGAAACGTAGTGAAAAGTTAGCGTTCAAAATTTTCGAAATTTAAGAACAATATAAATTTTTAAATTATTAAGATAAAATTATTCCGTGTACCGTAAAAGGCATCACAAAATTTCCGAGTCATTCCAATCAGAACGATAGCTAAGAGTTTTTTTTTTTTTTTAAATAAACTTCTATCATTTGCTGACGCTCTATGGGAAGGCTTTAAACATATTTATCTCAAAACAACCTCCCTAAACATCACAATCATTTAAAAAAAATCTCCGAAAGCCCAAGGTTTTGACGAATTTTTATTCAATTTGTTTGAATTTTTTTCCGACTTCAACTTTAAATACATAAAATGCGCACTTTATGTTCTTTTCCTATGTTTTCTTTTGTGGTTGAACATTAAACAATTTGTTTAAATTTTAAGTGTGTTTAGTGGTTAAGGGGTGTGGAGGGGGGAGAGAGTACACATTTGTACAAAAGGGCCTCGAAACTTTGCCCCCCTAGTTTTAGATCCCAAGTTACGCCTATGGCAAAACGTCCGACCATCGTATGCGCAGGCGCGCCATCAAATGATCGGATGAAATGGCTTTTTCATAACTCTGCCTTTTAAAATATGATTGTTTATTTATTTTCTATATACATTTTTTTTCATTTTTATACATTATTTTCTATATTAAGTGCATTTATGCAAATTAGGTCATTTTCTTTTTAGAAGAAAGTTATTTATATTTATAAATATTAATTTAGTAATATTTGTCTTCAATTATTTATTTTTTTAAACGTTATATTTCGTTAAGCAATTAAATGTACTAAATATTTGTTTCTATATTTATATTATTAATGTTATTTATTAATTATATTGTAATATATTATTATTAATTTAATAATTTATTATATTATTATTAATTTAATAATTTATTATGTTATAATTAATTTAATAATTAATTTATTATTATTAATTTTTTATTGTTAATTTAATAATTATTATTTATTAACTAATATTAAAATATTAAAAATTATAAATAGTTTGTAATTTTTTTTTATATTATACAATTAGTTTATTTTATATAAACGCTTGAATATAAATGCTTGAATATTTAATATGTCTTAATTGTTAAATTTATATATATATATATATTTAATAAATTTAAAAACTGTCTAGCATGAGGAAGTCTGACAAAACAAATTGTAGTTTAGATTATTTCATGTTGATATTTTGCATTTTTAATAAATAGCAGGGGAGGTTGAGTCATAGGCAAACATGTTCCAAAATCGTGCCCCTCCTTTGATTTCTTTCTGTCGATGTCTATATCTCTCAATATTTCAATTTATATCTTATTATTTTCCAAGATTTAAAAAATCGGGTAGAGGGGGGGGGGGAGATGGCTTCATTTCATATTCCATGAAAATGAGCAGTATTACTTAATTTACGTAGTCTTTTTTTGTTTCAGATTGTACAAATTAATTTTACCCAATGAGTAATTATTTTTTGTTTTACTTTTAAAAAAGGTACTTTTCGGTTAGCCAGGCACCAGTGTTATGTATACATATATATGTGTGTATATATATATATATATATAGCGCCCGGCTAACCGAAAAGTACCTTAAAAATAATAAAACTGATGATTAAACACAAATTTACAGAATTTTGGGCTTTTATAATCTTACTGAAATTTAAATTCATATAGTTTCTCATTACTTCTAACATACTATTTTGACCACTGAAATTATTGAATTCATGATTCGTTTATTTTTGTTTCCACATACATCCGACTTGTGTGCTTGACATCTAGGTCCGCTTATAAGTCATCGTCAATATACAGGGACGAGACAGCACAATGAAATTTACAACACAGAGAAATTACATCCGGGAGCTCCACAAAGAGTGTGCAATGGAGCCAGCGAGAGTCGAACTCGCAGACCTCTGCCGCTCTCAATGCTTGGCGGCTGGCAGCGCGGTGTCCTAACCGCTCGGCCACCGAGGCCCCTCATGATTCGTCTGAAACTTTATTATGCACTCAAACACATAGACTCAAATCAAAGAACGTTCCACAGAAAGCATTTTATTTTTTGATAATGAATTCTATTTTCAAAAATAATAAGAATAATAAGTAAATGCTTTTGAAAAAAAAAAAAAAAAAAAAGTAAAATTTTTAATTTAATATTAAACTGATGACCTATGCAGTAAGATAAATCTATAGCTATACTTGTAAAAGAAATGCACCTAAATAACAATTTAAATAAAATTTTATAAATATATATTTCAAGTGGAGAATCTCCTGTTATTTTGGCATAAATAATTTTTCAATAAATGAAAATAATCACTCCGTCGCTAACAAGACATGCAGATTTAACTTAAAATACATTGAATAGATAAAATGAAATAAATGAAAATAAACTTTTGAGATTAAGAAATTTTTTTTATGAAACAATAAATTTTTAATAAAGTAATTTAACAAAATAATAAAGTGATACGTTTTTTCAATGTTCAAAACTTATTTATTATTAAAGTTATTTTTTTTAAACTTAGTTTAAAATTTCAAATAACTGTTTTGTATTAAATTATTCAATAATTTATTCATATGAAAAGGAATAGTAGTTTTTTCATAAACAAAACATTATAAAAGCCAAATGTTGTAACAAAAGACAACTGGGAATGGAAACTTTAAAAGTACAGTAGACTCCATTAAATCGGCATATCATGGGGCCAGAAATTATGCAGATTTTAGAATTTTGAAAATTTCAAGTCACTGTTTTGTTTACTTTTTTAAACACTAATTTGAATGTAATACTGCACTCGAAATTATAATGAATGTAAAGCAAATTAAAGTCATGTAAAGTAAATTATTAAAATATTAAGTAAAAGAATAAAAATTAAGAAATTTTTAAAAATGTATAGAGAAAACGAAGGTCAAATAAATAATGATGCATAACTTATAGACGGGTTGCACATGACGTCACATGTCTGAAATCGCTTCCTTTGGCGCCCAAATATAAGGCGAATATGGTGCTCTCCATTTGATTTTTTAGACTTATTTGCACTATAATAATTAAAATAAGGAAGCTCTAAATTAAAGAGAAAGATAACACGTGCTTTTAAGGGCAAACGGGGAGTTCTGTGCTCCACGTGTGTGCTCCAGAAGCTATAGTATCAATCGTTGCTAATAGCAACGTGACGTCAATGCAAGGGGTCTATACGCATAAAAATAAAGAGAAATTTTTCTTGAACTATTCAAGGAAATTTGCCTCATAAAAATACAATAATAATTTATTTAAAAACCTATTATAAAAAAGGTTTCTTTCATGTTTACTCAGACAAACCAAAAGAGCTGTATTAATACATAAATACAATTGTTAATTAAGCATGCAATTGCTACTATCAGCGCTCCGCTAACTTGAAATATTTCAGCTGGAAAAGCTGTAAACAAACCTGCACGCATGCGCAAACGATGGTCGGACTTTCTGCCTAAATAGCTAAAAGTCCGATTGATCGGGCGAATAGCCACTTCCAATTTTTTTTGAGCAGCTTGGGCCTCGGCTTGGGCGGATTTTGTGTGCGGTTGGTTAACTAATTTTAAATTCTAAATGGGCTAAACAGTTACATGCAAACGAAACACTTCCGGTTGCAAAGCTGTCTGCAACCGAAAAATGCATGCAAACGTAACGCATCGTCTGCAACTCGTCTGGTAACTCTGGCAAAATTTGCAGAAGCTTCAGACCTTCCGCAAAACACAATTGCAATGGTAAGTTGGTGAAAAGATGGCGGATGTATTATTATTTGTAAGAGAAACGACGACGGAAAATCTTCAACAGATAACAAGAACTCCCAAAGACAAGTCAAATTTATTTGATGAAAGAGTATTACAATTTGTGGGAAATTACAGACTATTAAAAAAAGCTACCCAGCTTCATATTGACGAATTAACGCCTCATTTATAGACGGCACCGAATGCCCTCTCAGTTGATATGCAAGTAAGTTAAAAAAATTATTTTATTTTATAAGATTCGACACAAATGTGAAATTTAATCTATATATATATTTCAGCTGCATTGTTACATTTGATTTCTATTTCTAATTTACTGAATATTTGAAAATGAAGCTCACTATGTTATTGTTTTCATTTATGTATTTGGATCAATATACTATTTCAAATTTTTCTTTTTGAGCTTTGAATAAAAACCGTTTCTTAAATTTAGGGTTTTTTTTTTTTTTATATGCAATGAAATCTCTAGCTAAGCTATCGCCTTCATTATTATTAGGCACTTCTGGCATAGAAAAAAATATTACCTTTTGAAATGTATATATTTATATAATATTGTTTCAGCAATATATTGTATTCTAGTACAGGTATTTTATTATTATTATTATTTTGAAATTACTATAATAATTTAAGTTTTTATATAAAGGAAGTAATTTTATGTGTGCATTCTGAATAAAATCTATTAAATATAGTATCATATAAAATCCTATTATCTTTGTTTATGTTAGTAGAAAAAAAATTCCTTTGTATTCATTTTATTTTGCACATTTGAAAATGCAGCAATTTGCAAAATAAAATCTATCATCACTTGTAATAAATCTTTTCTGAAATATGATAAATTGTTTTGAATAAACAGTTTACTCAAATTGAATTAAAAGTTACTTCAATGTGTATCTCAGATTTAAATCAGTAGCATTGAATGAAGATGTCTTTCTGGGAGCTCTCACTGTATGTGTATATGAAACTAAAAGAATATTTATTTATTTTAAAAGCAAAATTAAATACATTCATAATGTTATTCATAACTTTTTTTAATCAATGAAAATATTATACTCATTTTAATCATTTCATTTTAAATTAGTTGTTATTGATAACTCTTATTAGCTTTGGAATACCTAATGAGTTTTTAATATATGAAACTCTTCAGATAGTGGTATAAAATGAAATTATTTACCGAAAAACAAAAAACATTTTAATATGGTTGTTATCTATAAATGTACAATTAATATAACTTTTCTAATCCCAAACGAACTTAATATCAAAATATTAATTTAAAATGTACTGCTGTTATCGCTGAAGATAGGAGTCGACTTCTGTAACTCAAAGGACTGAGTTATGAAGGATGGAAGAAAGATATAGTGTTGAATTTTTATGACAGCTGGCTACACTTGCAGGCAGGAGTTTATTTCGATTTTCTGTCTTCGAGTGTAACTTGCTAGATCTTCAGATACTATGATCTTCACAACCAATAATATACATTGGGCTTGCTGTTGCTGTAAACCTAGATGTCGTCTACACCACACTTGCTGCGGCCCTAGTTTCAGTTTGTGTTGCCAATGAACATGCTTACATTAAGTTAATATTTTGATAATTAAGTTCATTTGGGATTTGGAAAGTTATTTTATGTGCACATTTTTTGAAAAGCTATGTTAAAAATTAGTAATTTTTTTTAGTGTATTTTTATTTTATATCTTTATCTGAAAAGTGTTACACATTAGAATTGCATTAGGAATTCTAAAATTAGTTATTTGCAGCACCTAAATTAAAAGGAAGTAATTCATGTGTGTTTAATATTTTTGTTGTTTAATAAATAAAGTACATGGCGTGAATATTACAAGAAACTATTTTTCAAATTTTATCTTTTCTAATTTGCTGTATCACTAAATAACAAATTTTGTGTATAAAGCTAGTCTTCCTATGTTAAAACCTTAAAGATTTTCTTTGCGTTTAATTCTAGAGACTTTGATTTTTGTATTAAAGCAAGTAAATACTTCAATTTTTACTACTTTTCTTTTTTCTTTGAAGTAAGGTGTTTTCAGTAATTTTTTGCTTCTATTTTTAATTATGTCTGACATAAATACATATTGCCTAGTTATGTATACACATATATTTAAAGTACAGTTGTATTTATCCAGTCTTTCATTATTTTAACATAAATTGAATGCAATTAAAATATATACTTTTCAAAAATAAATTCTGATACAAAAAATAAAGTTGTTTGATAAATTTGAGGGTGTTCTTCAAAGTACCAAAGTAATAGAATTTATAGTGAAGGTATCATTTCCATTTAAATTATTGTTGTTGTTAATCCCACAGTTCAAGCATTCTTTTTTAATAAATATGTTTACACAATAATAATGCTGATATTCTTGCAATATCATCTTATAGCACAGATATTTTTAAATTTTCTTATTTTTTTTTATTACTATAATTTTATGCTTCTATTTACATAATTAATGAATAGCAGAAAGAATTTCCTTTGCTATTCTCTATTTTTCGAGCATTTATAAGTAAGATACTATTGTTATTTAAATTTATTTTCCCTTATAAAGAAATTTAGTTTCATAAACAGTCTATTCAAATTAAGTTTCAGTATGCCTGGAAGGATTAAATCATTTGCAATAATGAAAGGATAAACAAAGAAGTAAGAATACATTATGTTTTTATATGAAACTCAATAATAAAATCCAGAAAATAGACTTTTAAACAAACACACAGTTTAAAAGAAAATGAAAGTGGTTAAACTGTCTTCGGAAATCAAATTATACTTGAAACAAATATTAGACTAAAAAGTAAGGAAAAAAGCACTTATTGTACTTAAAAGTAGAAAACAACTTTTTATCAAAAATCTGGAGGTCAAAATAAAGAGCTTGAGGTGCTACTAAGAATATTTCAAGTAAATTGGAATTTTTATCACATTCGTAATATAATTTAATTTATAATGCATGTTTAAGATTTTTATGATTTTTATTTTCAGATCTTCATGCTCTGGCAGTTTTCTTTTAATCTCTGGATTGGATTGTTCATAAAAAAGTTATTTTGTACTTTTAAATATGTTTGTCAAATAAACATGTTATTTTGTTTTCTACCCTTTAGTATTTGATTAATATTCAAATCAAAAATACTCAGGAGGATGAAAAAGGAGCTCTCACCAAGTTTGGGCAATGAGCTGGCAATTGTGATAAAGCTGTCACTTTCTTCTTAATTTTGCATTTTTATTTATATTACTGCAATTGTTACTTTACATTGTTGTAACAAATAAATGTTTACGGTTGAGTCATGTGGAAATAGATTTTTTTTTTAAATCATGCCTGAAAATTAGTTATATTAAGAAATCATAATTTTTTTTCAATTAAAAATGAAAGTTTAATTAAAATTAATCTATTAAAATTTACTTAAGCTGTGAAACAGAGAGTTAAATCTGATAAAATTAATAGAAAAACAATGAAAAGAAAAGCATTGATAGATAAGAAAATTAACATACGACTACTTCAATGCTTCATGATAGAAGTCTTTTCTTCCATGCAAAATAAATGAATAAAAAGAAAAGTTCCCAGTTAAACTGATGGCATTGAGCCTCACAGGCTATTCATACTAATTGTATATTATACTCTTATTTCAAAGAATAATGCCCCTCAAAAAATAAATGAAGGGGGATTAATCCCATTTCCCCCTTTATACTTAACCAATGAACCTCCAAATCTAATCTGGGAATCTTTTTAACATAATAAACTGGTATACCAAATTTGAAGCAAATCAGATAACTCTGCATGAAAAAACCATTTAGCTAAATTAAGGGGGTATTAGCTCCCAATTTCTCCCTTTATGCTGAACCAATGAACCTTCAAATCTAATCAGAAAAGCTCCTTATCAGAATGAACCTAGAAACAAAAAGTAAACTGGACAATTCTGCATAAAAACCGATTTATCTAAATTAAGGGGAGGGGACTTTTCCCCCATTCCCCCTTTTATACTTAACCAATGAACCTCCAAATCAAATGAAGGAAGCACCATATTGGAATAAACTAGTATATCAAATTTGAAGCAAATCGAATAATTCTTCGTAAAAAAACCATTTATTTAGATTAAGGGGGGGGGGGACTATCTCCCATCCCTCCTTTATACTTAACTAATGATCCTCTAAATCTAATCAGGGAAGCTCCTTAACGTAATAAACCAGTATACCAAATTTGGAGCAAATCAAACAATTCTACATGAAAAACAGATTTATTTAAATTAAGGGGGGGGGGGGGGAACTAGCCCTCCTTTATCCCCTTTATCCTTAAACAATGAACCCCCAAAACTAATCAGGGAAGCGCCTTATCAGAATGAACCTAGAATTTTTTTTAAAGCAAATTGGATATTTCTATCAAGAGTTATCGCGTTATGTACGTACATACAGAACCGGCGATCACATAAGCTCTCAGGCTTTGATAGCCTGTGAGCTAAAAATTGAGAAAAACAGTAGCAAAGTATTATGTTACTGCGGCCGCTTCTAATTCTGCTTTATTTTACTCTGAAGATTAAATAGAGACTCCTTTAATGAAGCATTGAAATATTTAAATGCTAAATTAATTTTGGCTGCTTGTGCTTTTCATTATCACTTTTTACATCAAATGTATTTACAATGAATTATATTATGAGTATGTAAAACAACAAATTTTATTATTTTATAAGTAATAATGTTTCAAATCAAAATGACACTTGGGTAAAGATCCTGTGTGTGCTCCTGTTATTACTCATAAAAGAAGAATTTCATTGCTTTATATGTTTATAAAGTATATTTTATTAAATACATGACTTGTACAAACCAACATAATGAAAAGCACATGCAGCCCAAATAAATTTAGCATTCAGCTGTTTCATAAAAGGAGACCAATCTTCAATCCTCAGGCAAAATAAGAGTGAGAAACAGCAGTAGTAACATTACATATACTTTGCTGTTAAGACGAAATAGCTGTATGCTAATTTTTTTTCTGCTTATGCTTTTCTTTACGTTAGTTTTCAGAGCCAGTTTCTCTCAATAGAATTAGTTTTTATATATCTTATCAGCTTTTTAGATGCTCTGAGAAAAGCTATCCCCCCCCCCCCCTCTCCAACATATCCATCTCTCATTGTTGCTGCAAAGCTAAATATGTTTTAGAAAAAAAAAAAATACTTCATTGGCACATTTTACTCTACAACACAATATCTTAATGAATTATTTTTTTATTAAAAATTACCCAGTTATTTTAATCTAATAAATATTTTTTAAATCACAGTAAATTTTATGTAAATGTAGTATAAAGCATGGCAAATTCATTTAAATGTTGCTATTTTTCTCCTTCTACATATGCACTTTAAACATAGTAACTGAAATACAGCTTTCAATTAATATATTCATCTAAAAAAAATTAAAATGTACTATAATTTTATAAGTTGTTTCAATTCATTAACTAAACAGTCCTCAGTTTAGCATACATTTAGTTTATTTTTATATCCATTACAAAGTTTCATTCATTTTATCTGTAGGTGTATAATACTGTAAAATAACACAAATTTGTTTATGCTTGATCAGGATCCCCCCCCCCCCCCCCCATCTGTCCTGAAAGCACTCCTACAGCAATATGAACAAAATTGACTGATGGCTAATAAAATTCAGCTTCTTATTTTTAATTCATATGTAAATAAATCATACCTGTATTTTTTTTTTCTGTGAAAATAAAATCTAGATTTTTTTATTGTATTTAATTAATAAAAATATTCAAAATCTGCATATGCGATCACAAATTTAAAATAATGTTAATAATTAAAATTTCTTTTTTAAAGAAATTATTCTTGTTAGCAATATTTTTACTATTGACTGAAAGAAACAACATTCTGTCACTACAGGATATTAGTTGAATGACTATGTTTTAACTATTGTGGTTTATTGTACAGTTCTCTCTCTCTCTCTCTCCCCCCCCCCCCCACCTAAAAAAATATATATGCATTTAGAATAGTAAGAAAAATTTTATTCTGTACATATAATTAAATTAGTTAAATATTTTCTAATATTTTTATATTATCAACACCATAATTTAAAAAATGAAAGCTTTATAAGCCATAATGATAAACTGAAAAAAAAAATTATTTATTTTACATAAAATTTATATTAGAACAAAACTTTTCTAGACACAAAAAACAAACAATGTAAGTGTACGTAAGCAGCTAAATGAGAATCAGAAGTAAAATGAATTTTACACAGAAAAAAAAAATACCAAGTTGCATCAATCGTTTAATAAAAGCGCGTACTAACATCATATTAAAAAAAAAAAAAAAAAAAAAAAATTGTATGAAGTTGTGTCTAAAGGAACAACTAAGCAAACGTAAAAATATCAAATTGTTGAGCCGCTGAGTGAAGCAAGATCGTAAATAAAAAACACGTTGGCTGCGATTTAAATGCCTTTAGTATTTGATATAAGCTTTCTTGCTTCCTATTGGCTTATCATTCATCGAAATCGTTTGTAATCGATGCTCTTTTTAGCAATTTTGCAGACAGGAGTAACTTCTTGCAAGCGTTACAAATGCATGAGTATTTGCAGACCCATTGCAAGTATGTCGTCATCCCATTGCAAGTCAGTTCATTTGCAAGCGTTTCGTTTGCATGTAACTAAAAGTAGATAAAGAAGGTCACGTGATGTTTTTCCCGACTATTTTAGATTTTATCTGAGTGTACATAGGCATGTATTTCTGTTACGAAAATCATGTTTTGGAAGGATAAAGAAATATAGTCGTTGGTTTTACCTTTTTTGAACCATTAAAAATAATGAAATAATTGAATTATTTTAAAATTCCTTTCTTCGATAAGACCTACTCTATGGCATAAACTTCTGAGCGCGCGCGCGGCGCGAACTGCACTTCTGAACACACTCGGAATATCCTCCATTTACCCAAAGAATTTCTAACTGATAAGAAGGGAGGCTATTACTACTTTCCGCATGAACTGTTTCACTGGCTGGCGCGGATTTACATTACGTGTACGGAGCCTTTGCTTCTTTACGCTAGAAGTTTTTACCTTGACCACGTGATCATAACGTAGATGGAATATCCTCCATTAAAGGGATAATTTTCCTGTACCGAAGGCTGTGAGCAGCGCCTCTATAGGCCGTTTTAATTCCCAATTCATTCACCTTTAACAAAAGCCCCAGAAAACTCTGTTGAAATCACAAATATGTAAATAGATAAAATTGTAAGAAATAGATCAAATACATTTTTATCAAGTGTAATATCATTAACTCTTTGTTTTGCTTTCTTTTAACTTTTAGATTTATATAATTCTAAAAATTTGTAAAAAGGAATTTTCCCCTATCTGTAAATTTATTATTATTTCTTGTATGTTGATATCATAAATATTATTGAATTGATTGTACGTTATTTAGATTAAAAACAACCTTTTTATTTTATCTGTGAGAAAGTGAAAATGCGTAAATTTTAAAAGATTATTGTAACGATTGTTTAAATACATTAAACTTCATAAATTAATAAAACATCGGCTGTAAAAAATTTTCTACCAAATAGGAATATTTATGAAATTTTCTGGGACTTCTTTCCCCCTTCTTTTCTCCCAAGACATTAAACATAGATAAAACAAAACAAATACCCCTTTTGTCTCGATGTATAAAAACCAACATAAAGAAAAGCACTAGTAAATTTTGTTTACAGCTATTTCAAGTTTTTTATTTTTTATTATATGTAATCATAATACAACTATCTCCCGAATTGGGATGAGGATTATGGTTTTAAAAAGCCATAAAAATTGTATGCTAAATTATTACTAAGCGCTTGATCTTTTCTTTTAGTTGTTTTTTGAAGGGATGCATTAACTGCAAAATATTTTTACACACACAATAAACAACATGTTTTGTCCATTTTTGCACTTTTTACGAATAACATTTATTTAAAGTTTATAACTTCTTCCAGAGAGGGGGGGGGGGGATCTGTGCTACATTTGATGATTATCTGTAAAATGAAAAACAAAAAATCTCAAATTTAATGCTACTGCGAAACTAATTTATTTGCATCAGAAATCTAACATTATATGTTAAAACGTAAAATTTAAACTAAGGTAACATTAAAGCAATGAAAACAAAAATAAATAAATAAAAAATAATCATGAAAAGTATTATTTTTTTAGCCCTGAATATGGAATTTAAAAATATATTTCATTGAGGTATAGGAGCATTCATTTACAAATTCAGAGGACAGTTAGGAGGTATTACTCCCCACCCCCCTCCCCCAAAAAGGTTTCTGATTTTATATTTTTTCATGGTTTAGATATGCAAATTCCCTCTGCAACTGCAGCTTTTTATAAGTGACAATGCATTTTTAATAAAAATTATATATTCCTTATGAAAACATTTTTTCTTTCTACGGGCCGGGCTGAACTTTTAATTTTTTACCGGGCTGGGCCAGGTCAATATTTTTTTTGTGCGGGCCGGAATCGGGCCGAACTTTTAATTTTTGTATCGGGCCGGGCCGAATTTTCTTTTCTAGTTGTCGGACCGGTCCCGAGCCTAGAAATTTCGGCCCGTACAGACCTCTACTCTATGTTATCAGATACAAGAAAAAACTATATTTTATGTATGAATAGAAATAGGGGAATCGAGTGACAAAAGATAGCTAGAAGAGAAGGCAGGTCCGTCCAGGAGGGATATTCTGTCTCAAGGAACGGGGGTGTGGATGGGATGTCATTGGTGCGAGAAGTTCTGCTAGTTTTATTGCTTATTCTACTTAGCTTTCTTGTCAGAGATCTGCACGGTCTTGGCCTAAAGCTCAGCCCTGCCCGCGGGCCGAGCATTATTTTTTTCTGGAGGCTCGGACCGAGACGGCCCTAGTGCATAATCACTACTCTGTCCGGGCCTTACGTTTTTCCAGAAGGATCGGGCCGGGTCGGGCCTAACTCATTTTTTACATACAAAGCCGGGTCTGGTTTCATTCTTCCCCGTCTTCACGGGCCAAAATTTTCAGTCCCGGTTCTGACCCAGCCAGTATGAAAATCGTCGTCTCGGCGTGGCCTGGTTCCTATAATGCATACATTTTTAAGTCGCCTTTATTCCACAATTAAACATTAAAATTTATTGTTTTAAAGATTAATAGATTTCTAGGCTTATTAAAATATAGCTAAATCAAAATACAGTAAAACGTCTGAAAAAGAACCTGCCTATGACGGAATCCTGTCTTAAACTGAAAAATGTATTGATCCATGCAAAATGAATATAATAATACGTGAGAAAAGAATACATAATATATTTATTCCTGCTAAGAAAGGAAACTTGTCTATAACGCATTTTTTGTCTTTCCTATGCAATTCCGTCTTGACAAATTTTACTGTATAGCATTTTTCAGATTTTTATGTCTGCAATACATGGAATATGGATTAACAATATTAATGATAGCTGAAACATTTAAATACAACAAATAGAGATTAATTATAAAAATAACTGTCACAGCCTACGTACTTGTATAAAAATGAAGATTATATACAAGAAAAACAAGAAAGAAAAAATATGCGTGAAGCATAGACTATGAAACACATTCAGAATAATGTAACAAAACTGCACGTTTAATAAGTTAAAACTTTAAGTCTATTTCAACCATATGGAAGAGCATAACACACTTGAAAACCCAATTTCAGCTGTTCCCATCTACAATCGGAAAATTATCCGAATTTTTTCAGCAGACCTGTATATGATATATAGATTTGTATCTATTAACTACATGCATGCCAAAAATTTAGTTCACTTAAGAAACACATATACCTCAGATGAAAATTCCCCTTCAGTAACTTCCTCTAATGAGGAGAATGGTACGTAAATACTTTTGTGCAGCCCTGTATATGAGATTATAGAATTTATGTATAACCAGTAACATGCAAAAAATTAGTTAAATTGAAAAGCGCATACCGAATTTTAAAACGCACACTCCAGCAATTATTGCTCAAAAACAGTACTATAACAGATTTCTTTTGTGTGTCCCTGTAAATGAATAAAAAATGCTATCAATGCCCTGTTCTAACGTAATAGTAGCGAAATTCAGTGTTTTATATCTGTTTCAATACATTTGAAATAGCATAATGTCATAAAATTACTCTGCAAACGGTTTTCCCCCATATACCATAATGTAATGGGATTCTTTTGAGTGTCCCTGTAAATGAACTATTAAGATTACATACTTCATATACAGTACCAAACAAGCTTTGGTGGCCCTAAATGACTTTTACCAATTGCATGAAAATCCGAGTATATTTACGGGAGTTAGAGCGTAGACAGACGGCCAGACAAACCGAATGCATACACACTTTTCAACTTTGTTGGAAAGCCTCCCGAGAAGTAAGAACTCCTCGTACGAGACAATAGTTTTAACCAAATTGACGTAAAAATCAATGCTTTGTAGAAATTCACTCGGGCCGAGCTTTTAACTTTTATACCGGGTCTGGCCGATTTTTTTTTCTGTGGGTTTCCCGTGTCCGGGCCTGGAAATTTCGGCCCTTGCAGACCTCTAGTTCATGTCTAAAATTTCGACTATTTTTTTCGGCTTGAGTTTGGTTTTGACGCTCGCGGGTCGGGTCAAAGTTAACTCTATGTTTAAAAAAAATCCAGTATATTTTTCAGATGAAAAAAAAACTGTTTATTTTACTACTAATTATATATATATACGTGTCCATTTTTCTCCATGGTCCACTCAGTTCGAAACTGAAAGTACCTTTTAAAAAAATCTGCAACCAAAATCGAAAAAGTAAAAAAGAGTCATATTAAATATTGAGCTCAGCAATCCTATGCAAATGTGTCAAAACCATGGTGGGAAGGGAAAAAAATCGTAATAAAGTCTTATCAATGGATAATATATCAAAAAACGTGAAAAATTACGTTTTTTACAAATATGCAAATCGACACAATAGTCCAATCTATGTTTAATCAGTACGATTTTTTTTTAAACAGCTACCGCTCCCGTTCAGAAAATCGAACAAAATGAGTTATCACAGCGCCACCTTCAAGCCGATATTTTCAAAAAAATTTCACAAACCACATAGCGTATGGCATTACATCTAAATATAAAAATTTGTCACAAAATATTCATAAATTCTTCGTTTAAACTGCAAAAAATCAAGAAAATTACACAAAAATCGCTATCGCAGTACCCCCTTCCTGGGGAATATGCCCATATTCAACTGAGACCTGATGTCCATGGTCAAAAACATATGAGGAAATTTGATTCAATTCCAGTGCCGAAACTAAGGGAGCGGGGGCAGAGGGGCATGTGCCACGTGAAGAGGGCGCCAGATAAAGATTTGGTTTGTCGTTCTATACAATACATATATATATATATATATATATATATGTGTGTGTGTGTGTGTATGTGTGAGTGAAAATTTGGGTAAAAAGTATTTTCAAGCCGAAAACGCAAAAAGAAAAGCTGCGTAAATTGCATTAAAATTGACAAATAGATAAAAGATTCGTCTTACGATATAAAAGAACAGCAAATGAATAACCCCATTCTTTTTCTTACAATTACTTTTTTACATCCTTGTCTGTAGAGTTGCAAAAAACCCACAGATTTTGAGGGACGGGAATTTCGGGGAATAAACCAGGAATTTTCGAGAATATTGGAAATTTTGAAGGAGTTTTGAAGAGAAACAAACGCAATTATTTTTCAATAAGAAATTTTTATTTTAAAGGAAATTTCAGGGAAGAATGTTCCAAAAAATACATTTTACATTATGAATTCACAATCTTATGATTTTACAGTCTGTCTTTATAATTTATTAGCTTTACAACAATGGCGTCTACAAATAGGTGAGGATATGAATGTTTCTTAAAAATATATTTTCTTTTAGTTTCTGTTTTCTCGCGTATTTCTTATTCAGGCATACTTTATATTAATTTTCTAATCAGTTGCTTTGTATTTTTGCATAGACTTCATTTAAATTTATTCATTTTCTTTTTTGTTTACATTCGTTGATTCGAAGAACAGAGGTGAAGTTTATATTCATGCCAGGGAAGATGAATCTCTCATCTGCCTCTTTCACTTTTTACTCATCGACGATCACAATACCAAATTTCTTATGATATTTTAATTTCTCTTACTTAATATTTCTGCAGCTTAAGCGTATATTTCGTTAGTTTTCATGTAAACCATGCAATTTTTTAAATATTTTATGTTATTAGTTTTGTTTACATTGACAAAAATTGAAATCATTAAAAATAATTGAAAATAAAAAATAAAAAATTTTTCATTCTTAAAACTTTCTGAAAACTTCCGGAAATTTTCAAAATTTCCTTCCCAAAAAACCGGGTTTATTCCTGGAAATAAACCCGGTTTTTTCCACCCTTTGCAACTCTACTTGTCTGGCCTTAGAGGGGGCGAGGCTTGGTGACTGCCTGGGATAATAAAAACCAAGCCGTGGAAAATTCACAAAATAAAAAGTAAAATTGTTGTTGTTTTGAGTCGCACATAATTTTGAAAATTAGCATTAGGTTCAGGAAAGTACATCAGTCTATAAATAAGATGAGAGGTATAAGTGATAATTCCACAAAAGTGGTGTAGATAGTACAGGAAGATATTTTACGGTACTGGAATTCGTTGTTATGCCTACAGTAAATCTTGGTTTTTAAGTTTCGTTCGATTTCTTTTTTCCAGGTTTTAATGAATAAATATTTGACAAAACTGATTACGTATTTTACTGTTACACATTTTAAAATAAGTTGGCTAGTAGAAACTTCTCTTTGTAAATTTACTTTGTGGAGGAACGGGGGGGTGGGGGGGGGCACCAAAATCCATGTTTGCCAAAAAGAAAAAGCTAGTTACGGCCTGTTCAATTCTGTCCATAACTTTATACACTTTCCGATGATACAAAAGAAAAATTGCTATTACAGCGCCATCTTCAGAGGGAGTATCCCAAATTTCAACCGAGACCTGACAGCCATAGTCAAAAACATACACTATATGATCAGGCCTCGATCATGACTAATTGGGGCTCTGGGCAAAGATAAATTAGGGGGCCCCATTCTAATCATTACAACATTATTCAAATAGAACTGATGGTGAGTCATATGTGTAATGCATAAAAAATATTTTTGCATCTTGGATTTTAACTAGAAGAAAATTCTTAGCTCCGTCAATTCTAAATTAAGTATCTTAATTAATAAAAATACTCTTTTTTTTTCTTAGTACAGAACAAAACTCTTTTATATAAATTTAGCAACTTGTTATATTACTTTAAGTTAAGGGGGTCGGGGATACAAAAATCTTCAAATTTTCAATATTTTTTTTTTAATTATTGGATTAAAAATTTCTCTGCCGTTTTCTGCTTAAAATGATGTTTAAATCATGTTTCTATCTCAATTAGAACAGGAAATATTAATTTTTTCGTTTTGGTTTGTTTTCAAAATCTGCCTTTCAAGCTATGGTTGTCAAGGAAACGAGTTCTTGTAAAATTGCGTTTTTCTTCATGATAGGTTTTTTTCACCATTTCTCATATTTAAATTCTTATAATTCGAGAACCGTTAAAGATACAGGGTTGAAACTCGGAACATATCTTTTTCAATTATTTTACTTTACTTTTGAGCCAGCATATTTGAAAAAAATATTTACTTTTGAAAATATGATTTTTTTTTTAAAAAGTTTCACGACTTTTTTTGTAATTTTTTCGTTAAATATTTTTAATTTTTTTAAAAATTAATATTTTTTTAAATGTTGGCTCTAAATTAAAAAATATATATTTCTGTTTATTTAAATGAAAAACAATTTAAATTCTACAAATAATATTTCGAGTTATAACGATTTTAAGTTATACCACTTTTTTCATAAATTTTAAATTAAAAAAAAATTTAAAAAGCTATGAGAAGTTTTATCATTTGATTTTGTTTACAAATGATATGGTTAACCATCACAAAAAAAAAAAATTCAAAATTTTAACTCAATAAATAAAATTTTTTTGAAAATGTGTCCCGGACCCCCTTAAGATGAATTTAATAACTTCAACTTATGGAAGAGTTGTAAATACTTTAACATATAAATATGAGTTAATCAAGTTACTTTCTTTTCCATCTTTTTAAGTTGTACTACACACAACATAATGTCAAATAAAATACATTCTACTTCACAATTGTGAAGTAGAAAGTGTTTTTCAATAAATCTAAAAAGATGGCAATTGGTTTGTTTTTCACATTTAATTCAAAGTTAGAAGAAAAAATCTTTGAATACGGAAGAAAATTTATCTCATGACAATTAGAACTGATTATTCACAACCACTAAAGTTTAGATATGATTTAAATTCATTGCTAATACAATCTATTGAAATCAAAATATTATTTTTTATTTAATAGTAGTTGAGGTTAGATTTGCGAAAGCATTGAGCTCTGAGAGTTCAAAATGAAATTTGTTTCTCAGGAAGTTTAATAGAATCTTTTAAATGTGAAATTTGAATTCTGTATTTGAAAATTTTCAGAGTTGGAATTGGGAAAAAAAGTAACTTAGGGTAAAGTGTGTAAGAAGTTCGTAGTGTTCCTCTGTGCTGTGTTGTATGCGTTTCCACAACTTAATTGCCAGTATTTACATATTTATGTTAGCTTTTATGGTTCGAACCTGCGTGTTAAGTTGCTAAAATTATTCTATTAAAGTTTTATTACATATTTTAAGCCAAATAAACAGAGATTTCATCCCAAAACCGATTGCAACTGTAGACTAGATTCTCGTAGAATACAGACATGTGCTTGCCTTTCTCTCTCAATGCTCACATGACGCAAAATGGCGGCGCGGCATCTAACTCGTCACTATGGGACAGATGCCGCACCGAGGTTGAGGGACAGACGCCGCAAAATATATTTTTGTTTTTCGGTTCAATAAATGCGATTTAAGTAGAACTTATATTTAAATAAACGTATATTAGCGCATTCTGATACTTATCAAAATTTTCTCAGCAACAATGTTGGTTCACCATGTGTGAATAAGGAAAACGCAGGCCGTTTACAATTCTCACCATCTAAACCGTTAAACAAAATATCTCCTATTCCAATGGTCAAAAGACCTATACAGCCAATAAAGATAAAGCAAATATTACAAGTACAGAGTTTATAAACAAGGAAAAAGAAGAAGGAAATAAAAAGCAAAAGAAACTAGAAATCGTCAAAGAACGACAGCTTGGCAAAAGTGAAATGTGTAAAAAAGGAAGGGAAAGATCAACTTGAAAACGCCTTACTTGAGGAAGAAGCTAAAATATGTCATTTTCCGACAATGAGTAAATTGTTCCACTTATGAATTCTGATGGCAGTATTGGATTGAAATTTGATGAATCAGAATGTGCTGAGTGTCTGGAGTCTTATCAAGAAACGAAGTCTAAAGCGGACAGGATTCAGTGCCTCAATTTCAATCGATAGCTGCATGAAAAAAAGCTCACTTTACTTTTGCAACGGGAAGTGTGGTGTGATTGTAAGCGAATGGAAATACAAAATCAAAGAATGAGAAGAAAAGACAAAAATAAACAGATTAGAGCCTAAATAGAATATAGCTAATGTTCGCCTGGACGTAAACCAGTAATTTATATATATATATATTGTAATTATGATCTCTATTGTTTCCAGTAATTATGCTATCCATTCATGTAAATTCAAATGCTTTTCTTTTCATTTTCACTTTTTGTCTTTTTTGTTTCATTTATAGAGTTTACACTTTTGCATTTTCGTTGAACTTTTCACAATTTAGTGATATATACAATTTTTGTAAGTTTACTGTTATTTATTTTCATTTTAAGTAGTTTGAGAAAATAAAAATGTGATTTGCTTGAAAAAAAAATAAATAGCCTAGCTTTTTTCTCTATGCAGCATCTTACCCAGCCCGATAAAAAATGATGTAAAAAAAAATGACATTTGGGAAAATAATTATGCTTACTTAATTAAAAGGCTTTTAACTTGTTTAATATAGAAATTAGATTCTAAAGGCTTTGATTAATGATTTCTAGTAGTTTTTTTTTTTTTTTACATTTTACAAGAAGAAAAGTGAAAGTACGGCATCTGTCCTCACTTTACCCTATTTTATAAATTAATATATGGATTTGGGAGCCCCTTGAAGTCCGGGGCCCATGGGCAAAGTCCCGATTTGCCCATGCGATAATAAGAACCCGTATATGGTCATTAATGATCAAACACTTTCAATTTTAGACATTTTGTCAAATATTTAAAGATGTATTTGTCGGATTTTTCTGGAACTTCAGGATTATGAAGAATATGTTCGACTCCATATTTATCAACGGCGACGTTTTGATCAAAAGGAAAATTAGGGGGCCAAGAAAAAAATCAAAGAAAAAGAATAATGCTTGGGATCACCCTGTAAAATAAAAGACCCGAAATGATCTATCGTTATAGCTTACAAATATATGGATATTGTACAGTATGTATTCATTTGTGGAAGAATAGAACGTATATTCATGGAGATATATCGATTTTTTTTTAAATTCAAAAAAGTGTTTTGTTTACATCATGCAGGGTTTTTTTTTACCAAATTTAACACCAGTTTCAGAAAATTTGGCAAAATTTGGTAGCAGAAATAATATGGTGTAGTTGGAATGTAAATATATTAAATATTTGATGAAATATGAGCAGTTGAATGAGGTATTTTTTATCTGCGCATGCGCGCACAATAAAAAATATTTTTTTTTTCAAGATTTGATCTATGGAGCAACTCATAAAAAAAGCCAGTGAAATATCGTAAAAATGCAGAAAGATATCGGCAATATAGGGAGCAAATTTTTAATTGCTCTCTAAAAACTGCTGAATAATAAGGGATTTTCCACAAAATGTCATTTTTTATTATCTCGCTTTCAGCAAAAGAGTTTGTACTTATATTAATGAATGTCAACGAGTAGATTTAGAAGAAATGCTTAGATTTTGATTCTTCTTTTTTTCTTAGGATAGGCTCATTCTGGTGATTTTCCAAGAACTAAAACATCAATAAAAAAAGAAAAGTAAAAACAGTAAAAATTAAAAAAAGTAAAAATTGAAAAAGATAATTTATGGAAAACTCCTTATCATTTAGCTGTTTTTAGAGAACAACTAAAAATCAGCTCAGTCTATTGCCGATATCTTTCTGAATTTTCCCGATATTTCACTGACTTTTTTTTTATGAGTTGCTCCATAGAGTTGACTATCTAATCATGAAGAAAAATATTTTTTATCGTGCGTGCATGCGTAGATAAAAAATATTTCATTCAACTGCTCATATTCCATCAGATTTAATATACACTGGTGTCCAAAATTAAGGACCAGTCACAAATGCTAATTTTTAAGTAAGCGAATACTCAAAAGTAAATAATATAATTCAAATAATTACTATCCCTACAGCACAGCTAGTCTATATAGCATCTCATTCTTGTCAAACATGGTCACAGGTGTCACAGTCACTACGGTGAAACAAAAAATAGGAAATTCCACACGTCTCAAATGATCACTATATGTGACTCCACTGAGACGTCAATGTGACTGCTGCTTTGTGACGAGTCACCAGGTGACTTTAAAATGTAGTTACATTGTCACTCTCATGTGACTGTTATTTTTAGACTCAATTTCAAAGTCATCATGAACGTTGCATTATGATAAGTCACCAAATAATATCACATTATAGTCACATGTTGACTTTTCACAAAAGAGCACAATGGTGACTTCACAGTAGTCTATGTCACATGGAGGTCATCATGTGACTTTAATGTGACATTATTTGGTAACTTATCACAATGCAGCGCTCACGATGACTTTGAAATTGAGTCTGCAGATGACAGTCACATGAGAGTCACATGGTGACTCGTTACAAAGCAGCAGTCACAGTGACGTCCCAGTGGAGTCACTTATAGTGATCATTTGAGACTCATAATGAGATGTATGGAATTTCCTATTTTTTTGCTTCACCGTAGTGACTGTGACACTTGTGACCATGTGTGACATGAATGAGATGTTATACATACTGGCTGTGCTGTAGAGATAGTACTTATTCGAATTATATTATTTCGTTTTGAGTATTCGCGTACTTGAAAATAAGCATTTTGTGATTGGTCCTTAATTTTGGACACCAGTGTAGTTACATTCCAATTATACCATATTACTTCAACTACATTTTGTCAAATTTTCTGAAATTGGTGTTAAATTTGGTAAAAAAACGTGCATGATATAAACTAAACACATGCAAAAAATTTTTGAACTTAAAAAAAAAAATCGATATATCTCCATGAATATACGTTCTATTCTTCTACAAATGAATACATATACTGAACAATATCCATGTATTCGTAAGCTATAGCGATAGATTATTTCGTACCTTTTATTTTACAAGGGGATCCCAAACATTATTCTTTTTCTTTGATTTTTTTCTTGACCCCCTAATTGTCCTTCTGATGAAACCGCCGTTGATAAATATGAAGTTGAACATATTCTTCATAATCCTGAAGATCCAGAAAAATCATACGACAAATATATCTTTAAATATTGGACAAAATGTCTAAAATTGAAAGTGTTCGATCATTAATGGTCATATAGTGTATATAAAGTTTAGTCCAATTCCATCCACAATTCATACACTCTTCGGTGATACAATAAGGAAAATGGCACAAAAATCGCTACCACAGCACCCCTATCCGGCGGATATGCCCAATTTCAACTATAACCTGCTGGCCGGCTATAGCCAAAAGCATATGAAGTTTGGTTCAGTTATTATGGATAATTTCATACTCTTTTCAATGATACAAACAAGAAAGAAAAAATCATGCGTCAAGCATAGATTATGAAACACTTTCCAACACATTCAGAATAATAATACAAAACTGCACAGTTTAATAAGTTAAAATGCTATGTCTAATTCAACCATATGGAAACGTATAACACATTTGAAAATCCAATTTCAGCTGTTCCCATCTACAATCGAGAAATTTTCCGAATTCTTTGATCAGCCCTGTATATATTGTATTGCCGTATTGTATAGTAATCCTGTAATGAAATTCGGTGATTTCTATCAATTTCAATAATTTGAAATAGCGTAATGTCATTAAATGACACTGCAAACGATTTTTCTCCCATTGATTATAATGTAACGGAATACTTTTGAGTGCCCCTGTAAATGAACTATTCACCCCACATAGTTCCTATACAATAGCAAACATGCTTTTGTGACCCTAAATAAGGTTTATCAGTTGCATGAAGATCTGAGTACATTTACGGGAGTTAGAGCGTGAACAGACGGTCAGACAAACCGAATGCATAAACACTTTTCAACTTTGTTGGAAAGTGTTAAAAAGACACACAGACAGTCAGACACTTTGCAAAACGTGTATTTCGGTATCTCTGGCCTCTAATACGTGTAAAAACATCATAAACCGGAAGTCAATTTTTTTTTCTTTTAATTATAACGCTTTCAGCTATTATAAATCGAAGAAAGTACAAGTTATACTTATTATAGTTGACATATGCATAAAGTTACTTAAAAGTTCAGTTAGGGCAAGCCTGGGTCGGATTCTCTGTTCTTTATCGTCTCAGTCCTCTGTCTGTCTGTCCGTCTCTCGCAGAGATCGTTCTCAGAAACTGTATAAGTGCCAAACCCAAAACTTTCTTCTACCTCATACATCTTAGTATTTCAAAAAATAGTTACAAATATTAATACTTCAATATTATTAGTTCAATCCTATACCAACTTTGATTTTCATCTTAAATTTCTGCTTCAGTCAATTAAACGGAATAAATGTACAAAAATAATGTAGGGAGGGTAGTACACAGTGAGACGAAAATTATTATTATTACTTAACGAATGGCAACCATTTTTATTCTTTTGAAAATTTTTTTGTTACATCTTTAAGCTACACAAATACGCTACACATTAATGTATGAATGGTTTTAAAAAAGTTATTTATAAAAGCACAGAAGCAGCATGACGGAGTATCGAAAATTGTCTCAATGTGTACCGCAAGTGGTACACTGTGAGACAATGTATTTATTTTCATAAATCATACATTTTTATACTCTATCAATAATTTTCTGCAGTTTATGACTTCTAATTAGTATTTCTAGATTAATTTTTTTTAAAAATATGAGCCTCTGGTGGACAATGGCAGACATTGGGCTACCTTTATGCAAATTTTCAACCTCTTACGTTTAGTCGATTTCACTAGCCATCGCACGCCCCCCCCCCCCTCACACACACACAGATAGAGAGAGAGAAAAAAAAAACCTTTTATTAATAAATAACTTTTTTTTACGTCAGAACCGCATAGGGGATACACAATGAGGCACGTTTCACTGTGTATCACAACTGTGTGTCTCACTGTGTACTTTCGTTACGTTGTAACAAAATGGAGACCATATCTGTTTCATCATCAATTTCATAGCTTTGAATGCCTGTGTCGTTTTGTCGACATAGTCTATCATTAGATATAACTAAGTTTGGTTAAGTAAATATATGCCATAATAAAAGAAATAAACTCTAAAATGGACGTTTACGTAACTTTAACCCCTGTAAAATAAATAATTACTTATTATTTTGTTGGACGAATAAACGAAGTGCCGAAACTGCCTCCACGTGTTGCATAAGATGAGGTGGTTCAGTGCGTGTTCCAGCTAGGAGAAAAAGTTATAGCTATATGTCAAAATGGCTGCTGTCTCGCTGTGTACCATGTGTCACTGTGTACTCCCCTACCTACTGTATAGAACTATGAAAAATCGAGAAAATTAAATATCCTGCCTTAAAATCTCGAAATTAAATAAGGACACGCAAAAAAATCTCCTCTTTCAGAATTTCTAATTTTTTTTTTTCAAAAACTAGGGGGCTCTGCCCCCCCACCCCGTTCTAGACACCGAAAACTCTAAAAGCACGCTAATTTGATCGGCTTTGAAAAAAATTCGGAAGACTGAATTTTAAATCACATCAGTGAAAAATTTGAAAATAAGCTAATAAAAAAATAATTAAGTAAACAGAGTCTTTGTCTCCCGGTGTTTTTTAACAACGCTATAAGAAAGTTCTTTTAAATGAGACATTTTAAATTATAAATGTGATGTAATTTTCACGGAAGTTTTCTTTCTCTTTTTAAGATTAACTTGAAAATCTAGAAGTTGAAGTATCCTTTAAAAATCGATTTAAATAAATCTATTTAATTTTCTTTCAAAGATCGCGCAGATGTTTTTAATCTTTCTCAGCCAGACAGTTGGTCACCGGGGCTAGTGGCAGTATTTCCTGACCTATAATTTTTTTTTTTTTTTTTTTTTTTTTTTTTACAAATATTGCATTTATAGATTTAATATTTGCGCATAATTGCGTAATTTCTTACGCTGATTCCGAATATGTAATTTTCATTAAAATATTCCCCGTAGAACCCGAAAAATCAATTAAAAATCGGATTTAATGAAAGGATTTATTTTGAATTTCCTTTCCTCCCCTGGTTGAGAATAAAAACCACAGGTACTGACACTGGTGAGCATTGGATTTCATTTAACGATTTTTAATGCGATTTTCGATGAGATTTTTTGCGATTTTTCGGATTCCACGACGATTTTTTGACATTTGTAAAATCAATTCCGCTTCAAATTTTTAGCCTGGTATGATTTTTTTAAAACTTTTAGTCTAATATATAAAAAAATTGTCCTCCGTGATTTTTGAATTTTAGTGATTTTTAATGCAATTTTCAATGAGATTTTCAGCTTTTTTTTTTTCTCCTGCGGCGATTTTTTCACATTCGAAAACGGAGTTTGATTTCAAACTTTTAACTTAATAAAGTAATTTTTCTCCTCTTCTATTTTTAAATCTTTAACGATTTTTAATGAGATTTTTAGCGATTTTCCGGGTTCCACGGCGAATTTTCGACATTTGTAAAATTAATTCTGTTTCAAACTTTTAGCTTAATATTACTTTGGTTTCAAACTTTTAGTCTAATATTTTAAAAAATTGTCCTCCGCGATTTTTGAATTTTAGTGATTTTTAATGTAGTTTTAGCGGGTTTTTTAGTTCTGCGACGATTTTTTGACATTTGGAAATGGAGTATGATTTCAAACTTTTAGCCTAATAAAGTAATTTTTCTCCTTCTCGATTTTTGAATCTTTAACGATTTTTAATGCGATTTTTAGTGATTTTTGACATTTGTAAAATGAATTCTGTTTTAAACTGTTAGGTTAATATAAATGTGGTTTCAAACTTTTAGTCTAATATGAATTTGAAACTATTATTTTAACACAATCAAACTGATTGGTAAAGTTATCATACGAATTGAATATTTCCAACTGAGCGAAAAAATGCCCAGGCCGTGAATCGCACCCAGATCCATGACTTACAGGGCCAATGCTCTTTCGTTTAAGCTAACTGGGTCGACAAACCAGTGAACATATTTCGCTCAGATAACCTTATTGGCAATAAGGTCTGGTCTGTCATGTAGACAGCTCAACAGAATAAACCGCAGGTAAAGGAACTCCATATAAACGATGGGTACGTAGATAAACTATTATTTTAACACAATCAAACAGATTGGTAAAGTTATCATACGAATTCAATATTTCCAACTGAATGAACGAATTTGGTTGTAGCCTAAAAAAAAAGAAAATAATAATAATAAAATAAAATCAATGCGATTTTTAGCGTTTTTTTTTTTTTTTTTTTTTTTTTTTTTTAACTATTTGGAAAAATGGGTACTGTCCTCGGTCAAGGTAGGAAATCAAAAACATATCTGAAGTTTTTTATTAGTTGAATCCGCATTTTATTCGTTTTCTGATTGGTCTATATAGTAATCTGTACTTTTCCTTTACGTTCAACAGAGGTGGATACTTCTATTGCCACTATGACAAAAAAGTAATAAAAACTACAAAAAAAATTAATAACTCAGAAACAAATTGAGATACAGCTTTCAAACAAATTGCATTTAAAAGTACATTTTTTCTCTATACGACGGTGTAAAAAGTAATATTGTGGGATGTTTAGAAGTTTAAGAATGAAATTTCATTTAAAATTGGTCCAGGAATATTAATGTTTAATCCATGACGTACGTAATGTATGACCAGCTCCGTAGAAATTAAAAAATTTACAGTACCGAAAAATGTAATCCATGGCGTACGTAATGTATGACCAGCTCCGTAGAAGTTAAAAAATTTACAGTACCGAAAAATGTAATCCATGGCGTACATAATGTATGATCAAATCCGTGCGATTTTATATGTCTTAAATTTTAGTCTTTGAAAAAATCATTTTCCAAATGGTCATTGTAATTTGTTAAATTGCATTTTTTTTTTTAAATAATTGATTTTTTTTTTCAATATCGCAGGTTTTTTTTTTTTTTTGACATTCTGGTTACAATGTTTTAGCTGATTGTAGTAAAATCTGCTCGCTACGATTTTTGAATTTTAGTGATTTTTTCCCTCATTTTTTGCAATTCGTAGCGATTTTTCGACCTTCGTTAAGGAACTCGGTTTTAATCTTTTTACGCAATATTGTAAATTCTGTCCCCTTTTCAATAAAGCTTATTTGAATTTCCTAAAACAGTTTTCGAATTTTTCGCGAAATTTTTTGGAGATTTTTTGACATTCGTAATAAAAGGAATTCCGTTTTAACATTTTAGCCTAACATAGTAAATTCTGTCCTCTGCTAGTTTTTTTTTTTTTTTTTTTTTTTTTTTTTTTTTTTTTTTTTTAATTACGATTAGCTACGATTTTGCCACATTAGTAAAATGAATCCAGTTTCAATCTTCTAGCCTAATACAGTAATTTTTTTTCTATTTTCAATAAAGTTTATTGTGGATTCGTGCAGTGACTCTTTAATTTTTAGCGCTTTTTAATTGTTATTTTTAGAGTTTTTCGCGTTTCTTGCTATTTGTTGACGGGACCGGGCAACGCCAGACGGGTCAGATTGTTTATAATTTTCAAGAAACCGTTTACCGTTAGTAGGTGCAATGAGACTTTAGTATTATTTATTGGATAAAGGTCGCTATTACTTTCATTTGTTAAAAATGGGTTATTATCAATCCCTCGTTTAAGATAATTTTTTAACACACGAACGTAAAAAGAACAAGGAACAGGAACACTGGAACACTCTACTGGGGAGCCAACCAAAAATGGCAAAGGCGGAAAACCCCGGCAGAAAAATCCCCTCTGCCAAATGCAAACTAACAAGGGAGCAGCCCCAGAAAACCAATGGCGTTTAATAACAAAAATAAAATAAAATAAAATAAAATAAAATAAAATAAAATAAAATAATGCAATTTAACAAATTACAACGACCATTTTTAAAAGGATTTTTTCAAAGACTAAAATTTAAGACATAAAAAATCGCACGGAGTTGATCATACATTACGTACGCCATGGATTAACATTAACATTCCTGGACCCATCATGAACAAATTTTAAAAGAAATTTCAGTTTTACAATTTTCGGTGCTGTAAATTTTTAAACTTCTACGGAGCTGGTCATACATTACGTACGCCAACATTAATATTCCTGGACCAATTTTAAAAGAAATTTCATTCTTAAACTTCTAAACATCCCACAATATTACTTTTTACACCGTCGTATAGAGAAAAAAAATGTACTTTTAAATGCGATTTGTTTGAAAGCTGTATCTCAATTTGTTTCTGAGTTATTATTATTTTTTTTTTATAGCTATTACTTTTTTTTCATAGTGGTAACAGAAGTATCCATCTCTGTTGAAAGTAAAGGAAAAATACAGATTACTGTATAGACCAATCAGAAAACGAATAAAATGCGGATTCAACTAATAAAAAGCTTCAGATATGTTTTTGATTTCCTACCCTGACGAGGACAATAACCATTTTTCCAAATGGTTTAAAAAAAAAATAATAATTATAGTCATTTATAGGTTTGACATATTTAAAATGTAAAAAGAACAAGACGGAAATTGTACGTCAAACGTGCCAAATGAGGTGCGTTCGTACTATAACTAGTTTTATAAATATTCAGATCCAGGTGCAATAGCTGTTGCACTCGTATGCAAAAATGCATGGATACAGAATTTATTACGATTATATATATTAAATTCAGTAATACGGAAATAATGACTCCATCTTCAATAGGACGTCATCACCATGGCAACCTAGAATCATTACCTATCATGGGATATCAGTGAATTAAGTACGTATGATAGGATTTAATAGATTGAAGAACACTTTTATTAACATATTTTTGAGTTTGATTCGATTTTCACACAATTTGAAATGACTTGACAAAATTCTGCAACGATTATATATACATTAATTTCAAACATTTGGTTGGGTAGTTTTTGCGCTGTTATATGTGGACAGACAGACGGACGGACCAGACGACGACTATAGGTGCCGTATTTATTTAATTACGAACGCACCTAAAAACGAAACTAAAAAAGTGGATGTGATAATCCCAAAACTTTCTTCTATCTCATACATGTTAATACTGCCTGATAAATGCAGTATAGCAGCGCCACCACTTAGATGATTTACACCAAAATCTAATCAGCAACAACATTTGTCAACTTCTAACTGAATCTGAAGTTTCATGAAAATCCGTGCATTAGTTTTTGAGTAGAGCTATGGCGGAAATCGTAAAAAATTCTTCATAGCAGCGCCACCTGTTGGGTGATATATACCAAAACATAATAAGCAACAAGTTAAGTCAACTTGGTAACTGAATCTGAAGTTTAATTAAAATCCGTACATTACTTCTTGAGATAAAACTATTGCGGGAATCAGGAAAAATACAGCATAACAGCGCCACCTGTTGGGAGATTTACACCAAAATGTAGTTAGCTCCAACTCATATCAAAGACTAACTGAATCTGAAGTTTCATAAAAATCGACGCATTAGTTCTTGAGATAGAGCCATTACGGAAATCGTGAAAAATGCTGTATAGCAGCGCCACCTGTTGGGTGATTTACACCAAAACGCAGTAAACGCCAATTCATTTCAAGGACTTACTGAATCTGCAGTTTCATAAAACTCTGCACATTAGTTCTTGAGATGGAGCCATTGCGGAAATCGTAAAAAATGCACCATAGCAGCACCACCTGTTCAGCGATTTGCACCAAAAAATAATCAGCACCAATTTATATGAGGGACCAATTGAATATAGATTTTTATTAAATTCCGTGCATTAGTTCTTGAGATAGAGCGCCCACCAAATTTGTGTCACATACAGACACACTAACAGACAGACAGACTCACAGACGGACATTTTGAAAAAACATGTTTTTCGGGTAAAACGTGTAAATCCGTCTAAAACCGGAATTAGAAAAATTTCACGAATCCCATACTTTTTTACGATAGCAAAGATAGAAGAAAGTAAAAAAAGTGCATTTCAAGGGGAGGAGGGGGGGAGGGTCAGTGCTCCCCTGACGAAAATTTTTTACTTTCTTCTATCTTTACAAGAAGAAAGTATTGGATTCATGAAAATTTTCGAATTCCGGTTTTCGATGAATTTACGCGTTTTAAGGGTCAGAGATCCCGAAAAACGTTTTTACAAAATGTCTGTCTGTGATACAAATTTTGTGGGCGCTCTATCTTAAGAAATAATGCACGGAATTTAATGAAAATTTATATTCAGTTAGTCCCTGATATAAATTGATGCTGATTAGTTTTTGGTGCAAATCGCTCAACAGGTGGCGCTGCTATGCTGCATTTTTTACGATTTCCGCAATGGCTCTATCTTAAGAACTAATGCACGGAGTTTTATGAAACTTCAGATTCAGTTAGTCCTTGATATGAATTGAGACTAATTGGTGTAAATCGCCCAACAGGAGGCGCTGCTATTCAACATTTTTCACGATTTCTGCAAGGGCTCTATTTCAAGAACTAACGTTGGATTTTCATCAAACTTCAGATTCAGTTAGTCCTTGATATGAGTTGGCGCTAACTACATTTTGGTGTAAATCGCCCAACAGGTGGCGCTGCTATGCTGCATTTTTCCTGATTCCCGAAATAGTTTTATCTCAAAAAGTAATGCACGGATTTTAATCAAACTTCAGATTCAGTTACCAAGTTGACTTAACTTGTTACTTTCTTCTATCTTTACAAGAAGAAAGTATTGGATTCATGAAAATTTTCGAATTCCGGTTTTCGACGGATTTACACGTTTTAGGGGTCAGAGATTCCAAAAAACATGTTTTTACAAAATGTCTGTCTGTGACTCTGTGAGTCTGTCTGTCTGTCTGTCTGTCTGTGTGTATGTGACACAAATTTTGTGGGCGCTCTATCTCAAGAACTAATGCACGGAATTTAATAAAAAATGATATTCAGTGAGTCCCTAATACAAATTGATGCTGATTAGTTTTTGGTGCAAATCGCTCAACAGGTGGCGCTGCTATGCTGCATTTTTCACGATTTTCGCAATAGCTCTATCTCACGAACTAATGCACGGATTTTGATCAAACTTCAGATTTAGTTAGTCCTTGATATGAATTGATGCTGATTACGTTTTGGTGTAAATCGCCCAACAGGTGGCGCTGTTATGATGAATTTTGCAGGATTTACAGGATTTCCCCAATAGCTCTATCTTAAGAACCAACGCACGGATTTTCATCAAACTTCAGATTCAGTTAGTCCTTGATATGACTTGCAACTGATTATGTGTTGGTGTAAATCGCCCAACAGGTGGCGCTTCTGTGCTGCCTTTTTCATGATTGCCTCAATAGCTCTATCTATAAAACTAATGGACGAATTTTCATCTAACTTCAGATTTAGTTGTATGTTGACACAAGTTGTTGTTAATTAGGTTTTGGTGCAAATCGCTCAACAGGTGGCGCTGCTATGCTGCATTTTTCACGATTTTTGCAATAGCTCTATCTCACGAACTAATGCACGGATTTTGATCAAACTTCAGATTTAGTTAGTCCTTGATATGAATTGATGCTGATTACGTTTTGGTGTAAATCGCCCAACAGGTGGCGCTGTTATGATGAATTTTGCAGGATTTACAGGATTTCCCCAATAGCTCTATCTTAAGAACTAACGCACGGATTTTCATCAAACTTCAGATTCAGTTAGTCCTTGATATGACTTGAAACTTATTATGTGTTGGTGTAAATCGCCCAACAGGTGGCGCTTCTGTGCTGCCTTTTTCACGATTGCCTCAATAGCTCTATCTATAAAACTAATGGACGAATTTTCATCTAACTTCAGATTTAGTTGTATGTTGACACAAGTTGTTGTTAATCAGGTTTTGGTGTTAATCACCCAATAGGTGGCGCTGCTTGGCAGGAATTTTCACGATTTTCGCTATAGCTCTATCTCAAAAACTAATGCACGGATTTTCTTCAAACTTCAGATTCAGTCAGCCGTTGACATAAATTGTTGCTGATTAGGATTTGGTATAAATCACCCAATAGATGGCGCTGCTAGGCAGCATTTTGCTGGATTTAGACGATTTCGGCGATAGTCATATCTCAAGAACTAATGCACGGAATTTCATATCTTTAGAATCCTCATGAGATGCATAGATTGCCATTTAATTTTGGCAGTGTGATAGCGAATTTTGAAGTATTAACATGTATGAGATAGAAGAAAGTTTTGGGATTGGTACATCCGACTAGTTGCTTATGAGGTTTTGATATATCGCCCAACAGGTTGCGCTGCTATGAAGAATTTTTTACGATTTCCGCCATAGCTCTACTCAAAAACAAATGCACGAATTTTCACGAAACTTCAGATTCAGTTAGAAGTTGACATAAGTTGTTGCTGATTAGATTTCGGTGTAAATTATCTAACCGGTGGCGCTGCTATGCTGTATTTTTCATGAAGTATTAACATGTATGAGATAGAAGGAAGTTTTGGGATTGCCACATCCGTCTAGTTTTTTTTTTTTTTTTTAGTTTTAATTATTTTAAATCATTTGAATAATACATGTTTACTATTTTTTTCCAAATTCATCAGAGAAATATATTGTTTAACTAATTAAACTTTAAAATTTCGTGAGGGCTTTGATCTCCCATCCCGTTGAGTGTACCGATAGGGGGTTGGAGGATGCAATATTTTCTCCCTTTGAAATACCAACTTTAGTAGAACCTCTTTTATCCGAAACCCTTTTAACCGAAATCCTTTTTTAAACTTTTTTTTTTATATCACATCATTCCTTGCGTGCAAAAGCCATTTTCAAAGCTTTTTTTTTTTTTTTCCCATTAACTATCATATTCCTTGTGTGCAAGCGGTCCATTCCGAACTACAAGCATATAGAAATATTTTCGATCCCCTTTCTTAGAGTTCTTTTGTATTTAACTTGAGCTCCCTTAAGCTGCGGAGTGGAACGAAAAAAAACGAACAAATTAGCAATTCCGAAGCTTTTGAATGTTTTGCAAAAGGTTTGGCATGGCTGGAGCAGCAGAAAGACTGTGATACTCGTGAACTAATAATATTTAAAAACTTCGTGATAGAGTTTCAAAGCAAAGGCGATCGAAACTGCGACAAACAAAACATTGTTTCAAACCCTTGTGAAATATGTAAAAGATACTTAATTTCAAAATTAAAATTCACGCAATTTATTCTTATTTCTATATTGTTATTGCATTATTTTTATTAAGCACTTGTTACCATAATAAGAAATAGCGCATATATATTTCTCCTTAATCGTAAAATTAAAGCATTCTCGATTATCCGAAAATTTCGATTTTCCGAAAGAGGGTCGGTCTCAATTATTTCGGATAATCGAGGTTCTACTGTATCTTTAATTTTAAGAAAAGTCAATTTCCTTAACTGCACTTAGATTTTTCCATTTATGATAAAACAATTTTCAAGAAATCGTTAGCAGGTGCATCTAAGTTTCAGTGTTACAGCATAGAGATGCGCTCTTTCTGCTCCCAGATGCTTGACCGTTGGCAGGTGTATGATATTGATGGTTGAGATCGCACTGACGGTTCTTTTAAATTTAAAACAGAGAATCCGTTTTCATATCATGTTATATAGCATTATTTAAAATTAGAAGCATACGTGTACAATTTAAAAAACTCTCATTGGTCATTTTTCTGGAAGGTATTTTATCGGCCAACGGGAGCTTATGCAAAATCGAGTCTAAAGCATTTACAAAAGAAAATTTCTTTACGGGCATGTTATAGTTTTGTGTTTTCAGCTTGTGCTATTTAGTGTTGAATATTTGTAAAGATATATTTTAAATAAGATTTCAGAATGGAGATGAGTGATAATAGTGCAGGATTTAAGAGGTTCCTACCTCCTGATGGTGATGCTTTATTTAGAGCTGTTTCCTCGGAGGTACGTGTAATTTTCTTTCATGGGGCTGTACATATATAACGTTATCATTTTAGGGGGGGGGGGGGTGACACTTGATATCGTAAGATATCTCTAAGAGGAGGGGGATTTGTCTTTTGATATCGTTATCATTTTTGATCTAACCAAAATTTTTCTTTTTTTAGGTGCGTTCGTAATTATATAAATACGTAGCACCTATAGTCGTCGTTCAGTCCGTTCGTCTGTCTGTCTGTCCGTACGCATATAACAGAGCAAAAACTACCCAACCGAATGGTCTGAAATTTTAAATAGGATTATTTTAAATAGGATTAAATTTTAAATCGGATAGAAAAACCTGGAAAACTAAATTAAGGGGGGTATTAGCCTCCCCCCCTTTAGACTTAAACAATGAACCTTCAATTATAATCAGGGAACCGCCTTATCAGTATTAACCGGTATACCAAATTCGAAGAAAATCTAACAATTCTGCATGAACAACACATTTATCTAAGTTAAGGGGGGGGGGTTAGCCCCCGTTCCCCCCTTTATACTTAACCAATGAATCCTCGAAACTAATCAGGAAAGCGCCTTATCAGTATGAACCTAGAAAAAACATTTGAAGCAAATCGGATATTTCTATATAGCCTGTGAGCTAAAAATTGTAAAAATAAAAAGAATTTTTAAACACTGATAACTATTTATCAGAAGGAAAAGGGGGGGGGGGTCCGAAATTTACAAAAAGTTGATAACATATATGTACTACAGGGCTTAATTTTCGCCGGAGCCCAACTGCGGTACGTCTATTTTTTTAGTATATATTTGAATATTGGTCGGAATTCACCGGAGTTCATAAATACAGGGCTCCGGAGCCCAGTACAATGACCCATGCTAAGGCTCTGCTCTGCACATTTACGAAGTCACATTCATTTGTAAGTAGATATAATTCTGTGTATTGTTATTCTAATAGAAAGTAATCGAGCAGTATTTCCCCTTTTTCTATAAAAGCATCGAATCTTTCCGATTTTTTTAAAGTTTAATCTGGTTTTCAGGGACTCACCAAAAAAAAAAAAAAAAAAAAAAAAAAAAAAATGTTATGTGGATGGAATCGATTATAGTTTAAGATATGCATTTTTTACAGGAAATTGAAAACCGTTGTTCCATTCTTCAGCATATAAATGTTAATTTCTGTAAATTTCATTTACATTTTTTATAAAAATGCATAGCTGCGAACTGTTCCTTTTTTGTGTTAACACTATCTCCGAATCATAATTCTTACCATATTTAAATGCAGAATTCTGCATTAATTAATATTAAAATTAGGCAAAGACTTCTATTCGGAAGGAATGATAACTAAAAAGTAGAATACTTGGCAGCTAAGTATACGCAGATAGATATAGTATTTTTTTTTTCTTTTTTTTTGCTAAAAGAAAAAAAAAATGCTTTATATTTTACAAATATGCAGTTTGGAGTGATGGCGGGGAGACGGGGGGGGGGGGGCACTCTACGGTTGTTAGTACTGCATAATATTAGGACTCCGGTACTTTTTTTGTTATAAATTAAGCCCTGTATGTACGTACATGTACAGCCCTATGTGTATTTAACCAGTTGGGGTCTAGTGTCCTATTAATAGGACATGTCTTTTCACTGAATACTGTATTGTCTTAATTATTTTTTTTAATTATATACGCATCTAGTATTGAAAGTATATGCCTGTACATTGATGATTATGTATGGAGATATAAATGGACAACTTCACAAGAGTTCAAACGGATATACGATTGTATGTAAAAAAAGACAGACAGCTGTTTCGGAGTTTCTAAAGCCCCATCATCGGTGCAATAATTAAAATTACAAGATGTAACAGCATAAAATTCGTAGATAAATGCAAGCAATGCAGCTCTCGGTCAAGGGTGTAAAATGGCGGTTTTATTGCTTGTATTTTCCTATGTTTTTATAGCACTCTTCTTGTAATTTTAACTATTGCATTGATGATGGAGCTTTAGAAGCCCCGAAACACCTGTCTACCCACCCCCCTCTTTTTACATACACATTTTCATTTGTGCTTTAGATTTCTTAATATAACAGCACAAGGTTAATTGTCCCATTTTAAATATGATTATGTGTGTATGACAACCCCCCCCCCCCCCCCCCATGAAAGACAATTTGGAGTTCTCCTTTTCATGTTATGTCCAAGCGTTTAAAAGATTACCTGAAATGGGGGATTGATAATAACACTTATTCAAGAAATTAGTGATTATGATTTAGTGCATTAGTTATGATTACGATTTCATTTATAGTCATACATTTAGTAATAATAATTTGCTTCACTAGCCAACAGTGAAAATGCTTCGTACGCGAAAATAGTTGTTTCTACATAATTCGGGTAAGAGTAAAACGAATAGGACATTTTAATGCTGGGTTAGCTAAGTGTTATGAAATATGTTGAAATTTCAATGAAAACCTATGGATTTTTACATATTTTTATAGGATAATACTATACGATATCATATATTATAATTATAGCTTAATTATAATTAACCTGCATGGTTGATGGATTAAAAGTAACGCAAATTCTGACTGTTTCTTATATTTATACACTATAGTTCTTTGATATATAAATTCCTATACCAATAGTACTATACCTTACAAAATAACGGCTAATAACAAAATTCTATAGGTCATTTTCGATTTTATCGACCCATTTTGTAAAGATTGACTATAGACTACAGACAGGAAAAACTGATTTACAGATATCATAATAACACTGTACAGGTTTTTACTATAGTATAAATTCGTATAGCAGTAACTGTATCTTAACACGCGAGAACTCGCTAGTGAGAATGCCCAATTGCTTTTCTTTTAATTTACCTTCATATAATATCAACTTTTTACTTTCTTCTATCTTTACAAGAAGAAAGTATTGGATTCATGAAAATTTTCGAATTCCGGTTTTCGACGGATTTACACGTTTTAGGGGTCAGAGATTCCAAAAAACATGTTTTTACAAAATGTCTGTCTGTGACTCTGTGAGTCTGCCTGTCTGTCTGTCTGTGTGTATGTGACACAAATTTTGTGGGCGCTCTATCTCAAGAACTAAATGCACGGAATTTAATAAAAATTGATATTCAGTTAGTCCCTAATACAAATTGATGCTGATTAGTTTTTGGTGTAAATCTCTCAACAGGTGGCGCTGCTATGCTGCATTTTTCACGATTTTCGCAATAGCTCTATCTCAAGAACTAATGCACGGATTTCGATCAAACTTCAGATTTAGTTAGTCCTTGATATGAATTGATGATGATAACGTTTTGGTGTAAATCGCCCAACAGGTGGCGCTGTTATGATGAATTTTGCAGGATTTACACGATTTCCCCAATAGCTCTATCTTAAGAACTAACGCACGGATTTTCATCAAACTTCAGATTCAGTTAGTCCTTGATATGACTTGCTAATGATTATGTGTTGGTGCAAATCGCCCAACAGGTGGCGCTTCTGTGCTGCCTTTTTTTTACGATTGCTTCAATAGCTCTATCTATAGAACTAATGGACGAATTTTTATCTAACTTCAGATTTAGTTGTATGTTGACACAAGTTGTTGTTAATTAGGTTTTGGTGTTAATCATCCAATAGGTGGCGCTGCTATGCAGGAATTTTCACGATTTTTGCTATAACTCTATCTCAAAAACTAATGCACGGATTTTCTCCAAACTTCAGATTCAGTCAGACGTTGACATAAATTGTTGCTGATTAGTATTTGGTATAAATCACCCAATAGGTGGCGCTGCTAGGCAGAATTTTGCTGGATTTGGACGATTTCAGCGATAGTCATATCTCAAGAACTAATGCACGGAATTTCATATCTTTAGAATCCTCATGAGATGCATAGATTGCTATTTAATTTTGGCAGTGTGATAGCGAATTTTGAAGTATTAACATGTATGGGATAGAAGAAAGTTTTGGGATTGGTACATCCGACTAGTTTTGGTTGGTTTAGTACTTTTATTCACAAAATAGGTAAAATAATTGAAAAACATTTTGAAATTTTAATTAAAATGAAAAATGATTTAAATAAGAGTCTTAAAAAAGTACGACTGTGAGAGAAAATCTCATGCAGCAAGTTCTCCCGGGTTAAAAAAAAAAAAAGATTATATTCGGATTTCTCGACTTCAAATTAGTGAAGATTGACAGTATATCTAATCTAAATTGTAACTATATTATAAAAGACAAACTTGTCTGCGCGCACTAATGTTGAAGTCTGTCAAAATAGTTCCATTAAACACAGTTAATAGGATTAAAATCTATTCACAGTAATTCAACAATCTTTCTCATGCACATATTTGACAAGCTTGTGGGGCGCAGTGTGCAATCCTTTTTCAAATTTGACAAAAATTTAGTTGTTTTTTTTAACATTTTTATTCAAAGTTTCATTATTTCAATAGAGATTTTTTCATATTTTGAAAAATGCAATTTTTTCAACTGTTGTTGCCAAATTTCCAAAGAGTGCAAATAATATTTTTTATTTCAATTTTTAAAAATGCATATTACACGTAAATATATGCATAAAAAAAACTTAATTAAATAAGTACATGTTAAAAGCATTAAATGGTGGAAAATTATGTTATATTTAAAAAGTCCAAATATTAATCTTGCCAAACAATTTCAATTTATATTAATAAGGAAAGAAGTTTGTGTGTGTGTGTGTGTGTGTATGTGTCTGTCGATTTTGTTCTGAAGAGACTGCAGCACACAGAGCTACAAAATTTGATAGGAATTCTCTTCTATATATGTAGTCATGTACCTCGAAGCCCGATTTGGGATTTTTTATCAGTTTTTTATTTAATTTTTTATGCGATTTTTAGCGGATTTTTTTCACTTTTCGCAGCGATTTTTCCACATTAATAAAAGGAATGCAGTTTAATTCTTTTAAGCACATATATTAAATTTGGTCCTCTTTTCAATGATGTTAATTTTAATTCGTACAGCAATTTCTGAAGTTTTTGCAAAAGTTTTTATGTGATTTTTAGATTTTTTTCGCGCTTGTGTTGATTTTTCGACAGTACCCAAAAAACGCAGAGCTATCGGGAAGCAATCGGTTGGTTGATTTTGACGGCCGATTATCTACACTAGGGATATAGGCCCGAGGGGGGAGTGCCCTTCGTGGGGGTCTTCCTAAGGGAACCTAACCCGTATTTACGCATGGAAATCCATGGCTCGAAGAAAACCACGAAAACTCCGAACGATTAGGCCGACGGGCGCGATTGGGATCGAACCCGTCTACCAGCTTCGAGAGCAGAACCTCTCAGCCGCTGGTGGGGCCGGGAAGCAATCGGACGACTGCTGCTTGCCGATTCTGGCGGTAACGGCACGATATTAGGTTGCCGATATAGGTTCCAATACTTTTGTGCTCCCCTGGGTGATAGTCGGTCCATTGGGCTGCCGCTTAGCCGGACCCGTCACCGGTCGGCAAGACTGCCGGCAGGATACTATGCCGAAAGCACGCCGATAGCTAACCATACGAATGCCGGTCGCAGCCAGATATAAATTGAAAAAAAATTCTATTTCGATGCGCCATCTATGAGCCATCTTGGCGATGTTTGTTAATATTTCAAAGGAACATATTTCGACGCTAGAAGAGGCTAAAAAGAATTCAGTTTCAAACTTTTAGCCTAATATAGTAAATTTAGACCGCCTCAATTTTTAAATTTTTAGTGATTTTTATTGAAATTTTTAGAGATTTTTTTTGTGTTATGTGGCGATTTTTTGACACTCGTAAAAGAATTCCTGCCACAATAGTTTAGTTCACTATAGTAAATTTTGTCCTCTGTTATTTTTGAATTTTTAGAGATTTTTAATGTGATTTTTAGCGTTTATCGCGTTCCGTCGCGATTTTTTGACATGTGTGAAAAAATTCCGGTCACAATGTCTTAGTCCACTATAGTAAATTTTGTCTTCGTTTCAATAAAATTTATTCCGGAATTCGTACTGCGATTTTTCAACGTTAGTAAAATTGAATTCGTTTTCAAACTTTTAGCCTTACATACATTTTATCCTCCTAGAATTTTGAATTTTTCGCAAATTTTATTGTGGGAGGAGGGTTGTTTCAGTTTTAACGTACAGCTGTGATTTTGTGACATTCATGAAAGAAATACGGTTAGAATATTTTAGCCCTCTACAGTACATTTGCTCTCTGCGATGCTTGAAATTTTAGCGATTTTTAATGAGATTTTTCGCCTTCCGTTGTGATTTTCTGGCATTGAACCAAATAATTTGGTTTCAAACTTTTAGCCTAATAATATAGTAAATTTTGTCCTCCACGATTTAACTTTTTGCCCTTTTTGATGAGATTTTCAAAGCGATTTTTTTTCGCTCTGCGGCGAAATTTTGACATTTGTGAAAGAATGCTGTTTCGAACATTAATACATTTTACCTTCTGCGATTTTCAAAGCAATTTTTACCGTTGTTTCTTGTTTAGCGTCGATTTTTGACATTCGTAAAAGAATTCCGGTTACAATGTTTTCAGTCCACTGCAGTAAATTTTGCCTCCTGCGATTTTTGAATTTTTAGATTTTTTTCCCGCGATTTTTCCATATTAGTAAAAAGAATCCTTTTTCTTTTTAACCTTTTAGCACAATATTGTAAATCTTATCTTCTTTCCAACAAAATTTATTCAGAATTCGTTCAGCGATTTTTAAAAATTTCACAAATTTTTTAATGTGATTTTTAGAGTTTTTTCGTGTTTTGCAGTGATTTTTTCTCATTAATAAAAGGAATTAAGTTTCAATTTTTTAGTCAAATATGTTTAGTCTATTATGTATTCCGCAATTTTTAGCGTTTTTTTTTTTTTTTTTTTTTTTTTTTTTTAACCATTTGAAAAATGGTTATTGTCCTCCGTCAGGGTAGGAAATCAAAAACATATCTGAAGCGTTTAGTGGTTGAATCCGCATTTTATTCGTTTTCTGATTGGTCTATACAGTAATTTGTATTTTCCCTTTACTTTCAACAGAGATGGATACTTCTGTTGCCACTATGACAAAAAAGTAATAAAACTGAAAAAAAAAAAAAAAAATAATAATAATAATAATAATAATAATAATAATTCCGAAACAAATTGAGATACAGCTTTCAAACAAATTGCATTTAAAAGTACATTCTTTTCCTCTATACGACGGTGTAAAAAGTAATATTGTGGGACGTTTAGAAGTTTAAAAATGAAATTTCATTTAAAATTGGCGCATGAATATTAATGTTTAATCCATGGCGTACGTAATGAATGACCAGCTCCGTAGAATACGGGCTGACTCACGCCGCCATTTAATTGCCGGTAGGAGAAGAATGATTGGCCACGCCGCGTGGGCAACAATCGCTCATTGGTCAAAGTGGGAAACAAAATGCTTGACGATTCAGCCTGTATTATAGGAGCCCTACCGTAGAAGTTTAAAAATTTACAGTACCGAAAAATGTAATTCATGGCGTACGTAATGTATGATCAACTCCGTGCGATTTTTTATATCTTAAATTTTAGTCTTTGAAAAAATCATTTTCCAAATAATCGTTGTATTTTTGTTAAATTGCATTTTTTTTTTTTTTTTTTTTTTTTTTTTTTTACGTTTCGCTTAGACTTTTGCGTTTATGAAAGAATTCCGGTTGCCATGTTTAGTTGACTGCAGGAAATTTTGTCCTCTGCGAGATTTTGTATTTTTAGTTACTTTTTAATGAGGTGTTTAGCAATTTTAATATTTTCGTACTGATTTTTGCACATTAGTAAAAAGAATGTTTTAATCTTTTTGACCAATGTAATAAATTTTGTTTATTCGGAACTCGTGTAGCCATTTTTAAAGGGTTTTTTTTTTTTTTTTTTTTTTTTTTTTCCGCGTTTTGTGCTATTTTTTGACGCGACCGGGCAATGCTGAGCGGATCAAGTAGTTTAAAAATACAGTTATACAAGAGATATATTTAGAAAGCCCAAATAATAATATTGTTAAACAACTTCAATGTAAAAATATATTTACACGAGGGATTTATTTCATATTTCCAAAAAGTTATTTTATTACCTATTGTCGTCAAATTTTAAAACAGCGCAAAATAATATTTATTTTCACTTAAAAATTGTATTTTCACGTGAATATTAAACAAGTAATATAAAAATTTTGTTTTTAAAGTCAATTCCCACTTAGGTCATCAAAGAAAAATTTAATATAATCCCTTAAGCTAATATTAGTTTTTGTTACATTAAAATATCTCAATTTGTTGATTTCCTATAAGCAAGTAGGTTTACAATGGAAGTCTATGGGAATTTGGCGAAATATTAGAGATATCGCCAAGTTGGCGTCACTTTTGGCAACTCATTTTGGCCGCCAAATGACTTATTTGGCGACTTGTAACCCCTTATTGAAAATACTTTCATTGATCTTCAATAACCAATGGCCGCCATTTTGTTTCCCATGCAAAACTAAAATTAATTAAAATTTAATTAATTAATTAATATTTGAAAAAACTGTATTAACATCAATTGTCATCCAGTACAAGTTTAAAAAACTTTATTTCAAGTTGATAGAATGAATAATGAGTATTTTATTAACGATTGAAAAATTGAACAAGATATATAAATATATAAATAAATATATATATAAATAAATATAGGGAGAGTGTGAACTAATAGTAGGAATTTTTTAAAAAAGAAAGAAAACTTTGGTAAAAATTACGTCATATTTAAAACGATACATTTAAAACAATTTTCTTTCAACAACGTCTTATTTAAAACAATTTTCTTATAGCGTCGGAATGAAATTTCGGGGGTAGCAACATTGTTTACCTAGCCAATTTTTATAAGTTAATTTTCAAATGTTTAATTGATCTTATTTATATGAATAAAGAAAACAGCCGTTAACAATAGCTGATTCAGCCTTAAGGACACCAAATCCACCAGTCAAAGGGAAATGAATAGCAACCGGATTAAAGAAGATCGCCTCTGGTCGCTTTAGTCCAAGGAGACAACCGTATGAAACCCTATGTTATCTGATACAAGGTAAAACTAGTATGTTGTGGCCATCACAAAACTTTCTTCTATCTCGTACATGTCAATACTTCAAAATTCGCTTTCACAGTTCTAAATTAAATGGCAATCTATGCTCATCATGAGGTTTCTAAAAAGATGAAATTCCATGCATTAGTTCTTGAGATATGACCGTCGCTGCAATCGTGTAAATCCAGCAAAATGCATCACAGCAGCGCCACACATTGGGTGATTTACACTAGAACCTAATTATCATAAACTTATGTCAACGTGTAACTGAATATGAAGTTTGGAGAAAATTCGTGCACTAGTTCTTGAGATAGAGTTATTGCGCAAACCATGACAAATGCAGCATAGCAGCGCTACCTGTTAAGATATTTACACCAACACATAATCAGCAGCAATATTAATCAAGGTATACTTGAATCTGAAGTTTGATGAAAATTCGTGTAGTAGTTCTTGAGATAGAGCTATTGAGGAAATAGTCCAAAATGAAGCACAGCACTGCCACCTATTGGGCGATTTACACCAACACGTAGTCAGCATCATTTCATATCAAAGAGTAACTGAATCTGAAGTTTGATGAAAATGTGTCAATTAGTTCTTGAGATAGAGCTACTACAGAAATCGCTTAAATCCTGCAAAGTTCAGCATAGCAGCGCCACCTGTTGGACGATTTATACCAAAACATAAACGGCATCCATTCATGTCAAGGACTAACAGAATCTGACGTTTTATGAAAATCCGTGCATTAGTTCTTGAGATACAGCTATTGCGGAAATCGAGAAAAATGCAGCATAGCAGCGCCACCTGTTGAGCGATTTACACCGAAACCTAATCAGCACCAATTCAGATTAGGGACTACCTGAATATAAATTTTTATTAAATTTCGTGCATTAGTTCTTGAGCTAGAGCGCCCACAAAATTTGTGTCACATACAGACAGACTCACAGACAGACATTTTGTAAAAACATGTTTTTTGGTATCTCTGACCCCTAAAACGCGTACATCCATCAAAAACCGGAAGTCTAAAATTTTCACGAATCCAATACTTTCTTCTCGTAAAGATAGAAGAAAGTAAAACAATTGATGTAAGAGTAGAAATAGTGGGATCTAAAGTGAAGTGGTGTTTAAACCAAAAATTACTGCCACTTTCGGTATACTTTTGGGTGCTTTTCCTAAGTTATGTAATATAAGTTATGTAATACAAGAAAAATAAAATATGGAAAATGTTGCCTCCATCTAATACTATGATCCTGGTCTGCCTTATCGCAACCTATGCCAAACATGTGGCAGACAGATGTGTTTTCGTGGTAATTATTTTTAAAGTTTACTCACGTTATCGAATAAAAGGATAATTTGTATTTACTAATTACGTTTAAATAGTTTTATTACGGAAAATCGAAGGCTGCCAACGACCAGTTGTAGCTAGACCTTCGGCAGAACAATTTATAAAGTGTGCGTTCATATCATTTTGCATCGATTTCATCGAACTACGTCGTTTTGCGTTACTTTCTTAATACCATGGATGATGTGGAATGCTTAACCTGGGAGAACTCGCTGCATGAGATTTTCTCTCACAGTCGTACTTTTCTAAGACTCTTATTTAAATCATTTTTCATTTTAATTAAAATTTCAAAATGTTTTTCAATTATTTTACCTATTTTTGTGAATAAAAGTACTAAGCCAACCAAAAAAAGTTGATATTATATGAATGTAAAGTAAAAGAAAAGCAATTGGGCATTCTCACTAGCGAGTTCTCCCGGGTTAAGAAATTTAATGCTAAACACAATTTTCATTTCCAACGACGAGAAAAAGTGTTCATTGCTAGGCAACTGGTGAAGTAAAAGAGAGAAAATTGAAAAAAAAAAGGCTCTATATTTTTCGAACCGATTACAAAATTCCATAAAAAATGTACAGAAAATTTAAAATGTCTGATATATATCTATTGATTAACTTTCAAACTAATCTGAGTAATTTACCCCCCCCCCCCCACACACACACACATCGTCTATTGGGAAATATTGCATCCATAATTTGCAATTATGCTAATGCGTCTTTTGCAGTTCAATAAATGCAAAATTTGAAAATCGTCTGCATTGTTATAAAAAAGCAATATGACATTTTGAGATAAAAGAAACTTTTCTACTTTTTTGAACGAATGAATAAAAATGCAAAAATGTTTTGTTTGAAGTAAAGAACTAGAAAAAAAAACAAAAAAAAACCGCATCTTATTTTCTAATGAAACATGTGTTATCCGTGATAATATAACTTTCGTGGCTTAGAATTTTCGTATAACGACAGTGAAAAGTACTGGTATCACAATAAATTTTATAATCCTTTTACAACTGAAAATGATGTCAATATAAAAGAATGCTTCATAACCAGAATGTAAGTATAGAAATTTTAATTTTTGTTTAAAAAATAAAAAATTGTTTTTTACATTTGCGTCAATATACAGAAGTCTACATATTTAGCTGTAATTTCTGTAATTCATTTTTTCATTCCATATCATCCGTGGTACATATTAAGAAAATCGCTTAGCTTGAGTGCAGTTAGCCGGTCTCCTGCAGCGCAAGCCCGCCGTTCCTGCTCTATATTTTATCTTAGTTATATCCAGGGTTTAATTTCTAACAAAAAAAAAAAAAAAAAAAAAAAAAGGTACGGGGCTCTAACATTCCGTAGTAATAACAACCGTCCACCTACCCCCATATTTATCTTACATTCATTACATTTTCAAAATGCAAAGCAATTTCGTCTTTAGGCTAATGTCAGACGAACGTCTATTTGCACGCTTTTTTCCATCCTACACATTATTAAACCATTGTGTGCAAATAGACGTTCGTCTGACATTAGCCTTATGTGTATAACACGGTAAATGTTATACTTTTACAACTTTGAAAACTGAATATAGATGTGAATATAAAAGATGCTTCATAACCAGAATGTAAGTATAGAATTTTTAATTTTTGTTTTTAAAAAAATTTATTTTTTGTAATTTACATTTGCATCAGTTTATATAGTATTTTGCTGCAATTTCTCAAGCATACCACATCCTCCATGGTAATAAAAAAGTAGGTTAGCTTGAGTGCAGTTAGCCGGTCTCCTGCAACGCATGCGGTAAGCTCGCCGTTCCTGCTCTATATTTTATCTTCGTTATCAGTGCTTAATAACTAAAGAAAAAAAAGGAAAAAAAAAAAGCACGGGAGCCCTACCATTCCGTAGTATAACAACCGTAGTGTATCCGCTGACCCCTCCATCCCCATATTTATCTTTCATTCATTATTTTCAAAATTTAAAGCTATTTCGTCTTTAGCAAAGGAAAAATTTAATACATATTGACTACATATATAGCCATCTATAGACAATAAAATATTATAAATGAACATATCAAAAACATTAAAATCTGAGATGGGGTATATTTTCGAAAAATCCTACTCGCCAAGAGTTTTTTAATCTTCTTTTATCAACAAGCACTGTGCTGTTCCGGTGGGCTTCAGTGCGCAGTGTTTATAAGCTCCGATGATGTTCCGACTAATATTTAAATAGTCATAAAAAATAAAGAAGTATTGGAGTTGTGCTCCTGTGAAATTCGGAGCAAATTAAACACTGCGTGCAGCTAAAAAGTTGACTCGTAAAAATATTTACAAACACGAACAAAAAACTGCGAATAAACATAACACGACCACGAGTAAAAGCAGCAGATACGATTGTGTTTAATTCTGGCATTCTGAATCTCGCCTTTCGGAAAACACTGAGACAGAAAACCATTGTATACACTTGGAAGGTGGTGTGTGTGTGTGGGGGGGGGGGGGGGGGGGGTATAGATAGAAATAAGCTCCTACGTGTCGACATGCTCAATGGCGGATCCAAGGGGGTGGTCACGGGGGTCATAACCCCCCCCCCCCCTTCTCTGAACACCAACAACAGTATTCTACAGATCATTTTAAAAATGAAATATTCAGTAGAGTCCCGATTCTCCAAGTCCCGCATAACCGAGTTTCCGTTTTAACCGAGTTATTTTCTTCTGATGGACTGATGGCTTCCATTATTATGAAACAGCCATTATAAATAAAGTGTTAGGTGAAGATGAAAGAGAAGTCGTAAAAAGTTAGAACTCTTATTTTCTGGTCAGAATGGGGAAAAAATGAAAAATTATGCCCATTTTTTTTCCCCCATTCTGACCAGAAAATCAGAATTCTAACTTTTTACGCATGTTCTTTCATCTTCACCTAACGCTTCATTTATAATGGCTGTTTCATAATAATGGAAGCCATCAGTCCGTCAGAAGAAAATGATCCATTCAGAAAGTATAAGTTCGATTGAAAAAAAACTATTTAATACTTTGAGCAGATGCTACACCTGCAATTTTCATGACACTAATAGAATCACACAGCTTCCAATTTATACGATTTTGTTACCTCAAAAATTTAATTCAAACTTTTGCCATATTTAACGAGTTTTTTAAACTGAATTTCCGGAAGCGACAGCCAACTGTTTCCTTGCGACGACATTTCTGTGGCTGTCAATTCGTAAAACTTGACTAAAAATGCTAACTTTGAAAACATTTTCTGAATGAATCTTTGCCTTTATAAGAAAAGGGGAAACTCTTTAATTTCTTGGTATCTGTACAAAATCGGTAATTTTTATATTTTTACGAATATTAATGCACTTTTTTGTATTTACGAATGAAAATGACTTCGCGAAAGTATCAGAAAAGTAGTTAGTTTGTATTTGGGAATAGCTTTCACTATAAAAAATTCTCATAAAGAGATGTGATCCTCTCCCACCCAAAAAAAGGAAATCCATGACCCCTCTCTAAATGATAAGCTGATTCCGCCCTTGGGCATGCTACATAACATATAGGTAGATAACGCAAAGGATTGGGGGTGAGCATAGAGGAAAATATACTGTAGGCCTCGGTTTTTCGGAATCGTTGTCCTGCTGGGCTGGGTCGGCAACCATCTGGCAAACGGGGCGGCTGCGCAAAGCCCCGCGCCACTTGGAGTCTTTCTAAGGGCCCCGAGCGTCTCTGTACAATTCGAAATAATGTATAAAATAATGATACTATTGCTTTAAATTTGTCTTTAAATGTTTTTCCGCTAAAAAAGTTAGTATTAACTTTATTTCTTACAGCCAAAGTTGATATAATGTCGGGGGATTTATGATATGAGTGTATGTATGTCGATGTATGATATACTAATATGAGGATCCTGAAAGTAACCGTAAACGCAAATAAATATTTAAATATTCTAAAGGATAGAAGATTTTTAGAAATTAAAAATAATTATGCACATTACACGTGAAAGAATTTGCATGCTATTTTTCATACATTTTATACCCTATATTATAAATTATTATATGATAAATATAATTTAAAAAAATGGTTTTTATTAGTCATACCAGTCAGAGACATTGGGCCCCGCTAAGCGATTTGCCAGGGCCACATGCGACTTTGCGCCGACCCTGCCGCTGGGCTCCGGGGCGCAAAATTTATGAACTCTGGTTGAATTTCGCCCAATTTTAAAATATTTTCTAAAAACAAAGAAGTACCGGAGCTGAGCTTTGGAGAGCTACGGCTCAAATTAAGCTCTGGTTATATCTATAAAACAGCTTACTGAAATTTCGAGAAGCTAGTCCCCCCTAATAATTTTCATAATTTGTCAGAAATCAACTTCAATCCAAACTTTTTATCATTAAACTAGAGCATAACATAAAACTTTAATAAACTACACTTATTTGGGTTCCGATTGCAAGCAAGCTTCTATGTATCTACATTATAAAGGACAAAAGTATCTGTGCGTAACGCATACGTCATTCTGCGAATGGCAACACTTTGAAATTTGAAATAAAATTTTGGTTTTGCGATTTTCTCCACTGCAAATTTTTTAACTTCTAAACATCGCACATTTTAAATTTTTACACAGTCGTATAAGGAAAAAAATGCTCTTTTAAATGCAATTTGTTTGAAAGCTGTATCTCAATTTAATTTTGAGATATTAATTTTTTTGTGGTTTTTAATACATTTTTTGTAATTGTGGCAACTGAAGAACTCCATTTCTGTTGAAAGTCGTGGAGGGTTAAAAATAAAGGGAAAATAATCACGGAAGAATGAAAATATTAAATTTCTGTACCTTTTTCTCATAAAAACTGAAAATAAAATTGAAATTAAAATACGTGCTATGTCAGCGATTTTTTAAATTTCTAAATATCACACATTTTCAATTTTTAAACCGTCAAATAGAGAAAAAAATCTACTCTCAAATGCAATTTGTTTGAAAATTGTATCTTAATTGACTGAGTTATCATGGTTGTTTAAATAACTAGCCGCCGCGGCGACCAATTTGGTCTCCCTTAAATGTATGCTAGGCATTGTATCATGTTACTTTTATTCATAATTTAATTTACTTGCTCAATCCTTCGCCAAATTGGAAGATTTTGATAGAGAAATCGAGAACTCGCTACTTTTATGTTAGTCGGGCACAGGTGATAAATTGCCAAACATTGTACCCGTCGTATTTTTTTTCCATACTTCGTTAATTCAGATTAAAATATAATCCTTTCTCATTTTATTTAGAATGGATTAATTTAGAAATGAAACCTTTAAAATTCATCACTTTCACTTGGGGGAAAGAAAAAAAAAAATCTTTAGAAAAAGAAAAAGAATAAATAATACCATAAACCATTTAATTTCAACATCAAAGCATTGTTTTAATTTACCCCTCTAAAAGTAAAAAATGCTGCTGGCGAGTTTAAAAATGCTATTGGCGAGAATTGCGCCCAGCTAACATAAAAGTACGAGTTCTTTGCGATCATGATGGCGACTTTTATGTAGTTTTATTTGAAAAAAATATTTTGATTAAATCGGTTGCTAGAAAAAAAATTTCTTTTCTCGCCATGGACCTTTTCTCTATTTCGCCAAGCACCTATGCTGGAAAAGTGCCTTCATTTATTTATTTATTTACTGTATTTTAAATTAGATGAATTAAAGACGGCACAGGTGTCATATATGCACTACGTTGGCGCGTCTTTTTTCTGACGCCAATGTCATATATGCACCGGGGTACTTAACTGGCGCCAAAGTGTCGTTATTTTGTTTGGTATGATAAACCGGATGTTGTTGTTTATTTATTAATAAATTGTTTATTTACTTCTATTTTATTTTTTAAAATTATATATATATATTTTGTTCTATAGTTAATAATTAAACTTTTTATTTGTTTATTGTTATTCCCTTTTTAAAAATATTATAAAATAACCAATGAAATGCGTTTCATTTATGCTTTGCCATTAAACAATTAACAAATAATCATGGTTTCTGTGCCAGGTACGATAGCGTAATACACATATAGATTTTCAATCATAATTTATTTTTAAATTTATCTCTATCACGTGTAGCTTGATTACGAAAGGTTAATCAGCTTGCCCTTAACCCCTTGAGGGGCGGTGGGATAAAATATATCCCACCTAATTTAAACAAGATTTTCACCAGAAAATTTTTACAAAATTTTATATTTTTAACTTTGGAGGAAAATCGTTGAAAAATTGCTTTTCCTTATTTAAAAATAAAATTTTTCGATTATTCCGGTGAGAATTCGATATTTAAAGTCATTTTTGTTTGCCCCTCAAGGGGTTATAACAATGTAAAAAGTTCAGCATTTGTTTGAGTCTAATGTTCCATAACAAAATTGAAACTTCCTCTATAGAAAAAGAAATAAAATAATGTAAATAAGAAACAAATTTAACAGACATGTGATTGAACCACGCGCTTAAAGCACCGAAATGATCGGAAAGACTGACGTAAGTCGAAAAATCTTAGTTTAATAACTCCTGGCATGCGGTGACATGTGAAAGTATCGCTTTTAATAAATTTCGAAACTTTATTTGATTGCATAATTGAAATTTTCATATAAAAATTATTTTTGATGTTAGTGAGCAATCTAAAATATATATTACATGTAAAAAAAATAATTAGAGTTAAAAAATAAAATAAAATGGTTTTCACCTATATTCTGTAACCCGAGGAGCTCGGGTTCGATCCCCTTGTTTTGTATAAAGGGAATTTTTAATCCTCACGTGTATGAAATTGTATTATAAAGCAGCCGTGAAAGAATTGTTCATGTCTTATTAGGGTTTCGTTCATCTGACGAAACCCTATTCGTCTCGCTCCTCTGTCTGTCTGTCCGTCACAGAGCCCGTTCTCAGAAACTATATATGTTGGAGACTTGAAATTTTGCATACTTATAGCTGAACACCTCACATCAAACAACAAATCCTAAAATTTTGAAAAAGTCTTATATTTAACCCCCTGGGCTCCAACTTGTGTATTTTAATCTTTTTGTTCTAACTAAGCCCGTAATTAAGTTGAAGACTTAAAATTTTGCATACTTATAGCTGAATACATCATACCAAACGACAAATAATAAAATTTTGAAAAAGTCTTATATTTAACCCTCTGGGCTCTAACTTGTGTATTTTAATCTTTTTGTTCTAACTGAGCCCCTAATTAAGTTTAAGACTTGAAATTTTGCATACTTATAGCTGAACACGTCACATCAAACGACAAATCCTAAAATTTTGAAAAAGTCTTATATTTAACCCTCTAAGCTCCACCTTGTGTATTTTAATCTTTTTGTTCTAACTGAGCCCCTAATTAAGTTGAAGACTTAAACTTTTGAATACTTATAGCTGAACACATTATATCAAACGACAAATCATAAAATTTTGAAAAAGTCTTATATTTAACCCTCTGCGTTCTAACTTGTGTATTTTAATCTTTTTGTTCTAACTGAGCCCCTAATTAAGTTTAAAACTTGAAATTTTGCATACTTATAGCTGAACACCTCACATCAAACGACAAATCCTAAAATTTTGAAAAAGTCTTATATTTAACCCCCTGGGCTCTAACTTGTGTATTTTAAGCTTTTCTTTCTAACTGAGCCCCTATTTAAAAGTTGATGACTTGAAATTTTGCATACGTATAGCAGAACACTTGCGATCACACGAAAAATCATAAAATTTTCATAAAGTATTATATTATTTACCCACCGTGCTCTAACTTGTGTATTTTAAGCAATTTTTTTAACCTCCCACCATTGCATGCAACCGTTGGGTACTTTTCTAACTTTTGCCGACACCACTTTGACCACTCTTTCATACTATGCACATAGCCTTACATATTTCAGTTTCACTTTCTACCACCAGGGGCGCCTACCCATCTCGGTTGCTATAGACCCGATCCCCTCGACTAATATACCTACGGATAGTTGTAAAATGGAGTTTCGTTCGGATAGATGTTTGTGTAGAATAGAGTGCGCCCCCTGGTTGCGAAATGTGAAACTAACAGATTTCGCAAAAGGATAAAGTGTTTTGAAAGGAATATTAAACGAAATCCTCTGTGCGATCTCTGATCACACTTACCCACTTGTTTTTACTCCTTTATTACATTTAAACCTTATATGAAGTTCAATAATGCTTATAATAATTGAAGAGGTAAGTAGAAGAAGATGTTAAGTAACAAAAATTACATTTGAAGAAATTTGATGCGAAAGTTTTTGTTGTCAATTTTAATGATTTATTTTCTGTTTGATACCATGCGTTTAAAATATTAACAGGTTTGATACTAAACTCTATCAAAAAAACTTATTCATATTGCATTATTAAATATTAAAAAATATTAATATTATTTGCATTATTAAATATTAAAATATTAAATATTAATGAATAATGTTTTAAATCTTCAAGGCTAAATAGAACTTTGGTATTTTAGCTCTACTATGTGATATAATACCTGATAACACCTTCGTCCAAAAGATAAAATAATTTTTAAGAAAATGTAACATAACATGTTCTTCCACTCAGCTCTTCAATTGTAGACCGGAACGCGGCTGAAATTCCATAAACCATAAATCTAGAGAGGTGAAAAAGGTTGAATAGTGACGCACCCAGGATTAAGAGGCTACTTCAGTCAAATGAAAAAACACATTCGCTAATGCTAATCCTATGGAAGAAATTTATAAAGATATCTCGGTCGCATTTCAATATTTTTAAATGATTTCTTTTGCATTGAATAGTTGAGATCGATCTGCATGCAGGCCGTTTTTTACTTTTTCGATTTTGACTGCAGATATTTTTTATGAGGATGCTTTTACTTTCGAAACCGGTTCCGAAAATGAAAGTGTTCTCATAAGAAATACCTGCAAACAAAATCGAAAAAGTAAACAACGGCCTTTGTACAGATCAATCTCAACTATTCAATGCAAAAGAAATTATTTAAAAATATTGAAATGCGACAGAGATATCTTTATAAATTTCTTCTATAGGATTAGCATTAGCCAACGGGTCTTTTCCTTTGACTGAAGCAGCCTCTTAAGCTTTGGAGGGAGCTAGCATATTTTAGACCTCTACATGTGACAAGATCTGGCCCGGCACGCCGGACGAACTCTGTCCAATTTTCTTACATTTCATTCGAAATGGAAGAGGCTGGTCGAGCCCGTACATATAATTTTTCTGTTGATTTGAACAGAGCTGTAATCAGACAGCAAAGCCAAGAGCATGGGGATGGCTCTGAAAATTTTTGATGGGACTAATTCGGAAGGCTTAAACATGTTTCATAAAATTTATATATACATTGCATTAATTAGTAAATATTAAATATGTTAATATTTCAAATTTCGTAAGAAAATTTATAAATAAGGAAATAATTTGGGACAAAGATCAATATTTTTCAAAATTTCCATTTTCTAAGGATTTATTAAAAATTATAAAAACTTTATAATTTTAAAAAACTTTAAATATTTAGTTTAGTCTCGTAGTCTGGTAGGGGCTTCAACCCCCCTCCCCTTAGCTCCCACCGTGGGTGCGCCAATGGTGGAAACATAACAAGGTATCACCTAGATGCACCTCTTCAGTTACCGGTTAAAATCCACCTCCCACTCCCTCACTCCCCAATTTTGTAAATCCGTTTTTAACTTGAGGTAACGCAAATGTGGACCTCTATTCTTTTTCTCATAAAAACTATGTTTGATATTTTAAATTCTTCCCTTTACTTCAATATAGCTGAATATTTTTTGCTTTGGAACAAAATAATAAATGACTCCACTGATGCTTATTTCCTCATAAAATAAATACTATTTTCATCAGAGTATGCAAAATTCCTCCAAGAAAGTAAGAAATTCTCATAATTATTTAACTTACACCCTTTACAATAAAAAATGTTTAGAATTTGTAGATCACTCACTTGTTACTTGTTGATATTGCGTAAATTTAAGTTATTGATAATTAAATGGGCATTTCAAGGGGACTAATAATTTTAGAGCAATATTTGTGAACCTAAATGACCAGTCCCCTAAAGCATCTATTTCAGAAAAGGGGCACTTTCTGTAATCTATGGTGTAATCTTGTATGTGTAAAAGTAATAAATGTGTATTTGTAGCGTTATTTTATCTTCAATTCTCAAGACGTTAATATCGTGCAGCTACTTTTGAACATATCTATGAAATTTCTGAATTTTTTTTTCATCTGTCTGTAGCACGATTTAGAAAAAAAAAAAAAAAAATCCAAAAACTTTTTGTTAATAGTTCTCATAAAGGCTTCGCAAATTATACCGACTGAAGCCTAATTTGTAAGAGGAGCTCCATGAGAAATGAAAAATGAATAATTAAAACATTTTAAATTCCAACTCAAAATGATAAAAAGTCACTTTAACCCTTAACTGCTGTTAGCGGTCTCACAGACCGTGGATTTTAAAAATAATTTCAGTTTAACCCTTTATGTACTGAATTATGAATTCATGAAAATTTTATCTTCTAAAGCATTTTTTGTGAATTTTTGAAACTACATTAGAAGATTTACATAATCATTTAATAAATCTTAGAAGAATTGAAGGATTAATTAAATTTGAATTCATAAGGATTTTGTGCAATATTTATAACCCCGCTGAAATCTTTTATTTTAAATATTTTTCGTAGTATTTTGTAGAATTAGGAAATGTACAAATATAATGTTCTTACAATAGAAATACAGAAATAGTTCCGAATTGAAAAATCCCCCCCCCCCCCCCCCACACACACACAACGCCAAGAAAGCTGAAAAGATGCAAAGGCAAAAGAAATCATCCTTTTAAAAATATTTTTGTTTTGTGTAACCAATAGTGCTTTTGGAACAAGAAAAAGTAATGCATCTATATTCCAACTGTATTATTACTAATCGATGCATTAACCCGGGAGAACTCGTTGCATGAGATTTTCTCTCACAGTCGTACTTTTCTAAGACTCTTATTTAAATCATTTTTCATTTTAATTAAAATTTCAAAATGTTTTTCAATTATTTTACCTATTTTGTGAATAAAAGTACTAAGCCAACCAAAAAAAGTTGATATTATATGAATGTAAAGTAAAAGAAAAGCAACTGGGCATTCTCAAGCGAGTTCTCCCGGGTTAAATGAATTTTCTAACAAGTTATTATAATGGTACTTATAAGTACTGTCAGTAGATAAAGGATTAACTTGTAATTTTCCATTTAATTGTAGATGATTATGAAATTTTGTTCCGTTTGGGGCCCTAGAACTATCGCTAAAGACTTCTGAAAAGGTGACTTTTAACTGCAATTGCCCTGTACATAAAGTTTAGTACAGAAACAGTATCCTATGAGTTAATCGAGCCTTTTGTTTATTAATTTGAAGTAATCCCCCCCCTCCCCTACATCTGCACGGAATTCTTCTCTAAAGTCCTATACAGGGTCGAAACTAGCCTTTTTTTGCGCCCGGGACAAGCATGGATTTTGGCGCCCGCCCTCCCTCTTCCGCAAAGTATATTTACAAAAAGAATTTTACTAATTTTATAATAACCGACTTATTTTAAAATTTAAAACATGTAATCTTAAAATATGTAATACTGAACTACGTAATCTACAATGGCGGATCCAAGGGGAAGGTCACGGGGGTCATGACTTCCCTCTGAACACCAACAAAAATATTCTAAAGATCATTTTTAAAATGAAATATACAGTTAGAGTCCCGATTATCCGAGTCCTGCTTAACCGAGTTTCCGCTTTCACCGTGTTATTTTCTTCTGATGGACTGATGGCTTCTATTATTATTAAACAGCCATTAAAAATGAAATGTTAGGTGAAGATGAAAGAGCATCCGTAAAAAGTTAGAACTCTGATTTTCTGGTCAGAATGGGAAGAGAAAAAATAACCATAATTTTTTTTGCCAAAAAAAAGAAAAAAAATATGGCCATTTTTTTTTTTCTTCCCATCCTGACCAGAAAATCAGAGTTCTAACTTTTTACGACTGCTCTTTCATCTTCACCTAACACTTCATTTATAATGGCTGTTTCATAATAATAGAAGCCATCAGTCCACCAGAAGAAAATGATCCATTCCAAAGGTATAATCCTTCATTTGGCGCCCCTTTGTTCTGGCGCCCGGGGCACATGCCCCCTCTGCCCCCCCCCCCCCTTAGTTTCGGCCCTGGTCCTATACAAAATTTTACATTGAAGCCAACTTTCTAATAATTCTCATACAATCTTTCTAAATAGCAAGAATTCATTCAGAATTGCAACCAGAAGCCCGTTATTTATAAGAAATGAAAAAAGTCAACAATTAACCTGTTTAAATTTCAAATAAAACAAGAAAGCAAAATCACGAGTCAAGCATAGATTATGAGACACTTTCCAACATTTCTGGAATATTTTAACAAAACTTCATCTTTTAATAATATGAAAGATGTCTATATAAATAATTTAGAAAACTCATAACACATTTGAAAAGTAGATTCCTGCAATTACCGCCCATAAGTGGAAGGGTACTTTAATTCCTTTGTATAGTCCTGTGTATGATCTATAGATTTGTATATACATAGTATACTAAATTTTAGTAAGAAAACGCATAACACAGTTAAAAATTCCCCTTCAACTATTTCTATCGATAGACGGAAATATATTTTTGTACAGCCATGTATATTAACTGCAGACTTTTATGCATGGCACATGCTAAATTTTATGCTAAAATTCAATTCAATCAAAAATACGCTTAAAACTAATGAAATCACACTTCCAAGAATTACTTTTCATAGGCGACCATGTACCCAGTTCTTTGCATTGGCTTGTATGATTTTATTTATATTCTACAAATATTTTAGTATAGTAAATATAGTTGACCTTGAAAATGCATAATTCAGGCAAAAATATGCTTAAAACTAATGAAATCACACTTCCAAGAATTACTTTTCATAGGCGACCATGTATCCAGTTCTTTGCATAGGCTTGTATGATTTTATTTATATTCTACAAATATTTTAGTATAGTAAATATAGTTGACCTTCAAAATGCATAATTCAGGCAATTCACGCTTCTGCTCAGTAATGCTTACGAATTTTATATACCCTGCATGGCTTAATTTGCGCCGGAGTCCACTGGAGCTCAGCTCCGACACTTCTCTGTTTTTAGTAAATATTTAAATATTGGTCGGAATCCCCCAGAGTTCATGAATACAGGTCTCCGGAGTCCACTGCAATAATGCTTCCGAAAAAACGAAGCCTAAACTACCCTTTCATTCCTTTCCATCTCCAAGCTTTTGCGTTCTTTTTTATCAAAACAATTATATGTGACGTAGTGTGTCGCACACGTAGGAGATGGAAATGAAATGGACTCAATTTTTATATCAGTTTTTGGCCTTGGCTAGAAAGCAATCGAGCAGTGTTTCCCATTTTCTATAAAAGCAGCGAATCTTTCCGATAACGGTGTCAAAATTTTAATTTAATCTGATTTTCAGGGACTCGCCACTAAAGATCGTTATGCGGAAGGAATCGATTATAGTAGTTTAAAATGCACCTTTCATAGGAAATTGAAAAACGTTGTTCCATTCTTTAGCATATAAATATTCATTTCTGTAAATTTCATTAATTTTTTTATAAAAATGCATAGCTGCGAACTATCTCTTTTTGTATTAACACTATTTCCGAATTATAATCCTTACCATATTTAATTAGAATTCTGCAATTAATTAACAACATTAAAATTGGGCAAAGATTACTATTTGGAAGGAGTGATAACTAAAAAGTGGAATAGTTGACAGCTAAGTGTATGCTGATAGGTATATTTAGAATTTTTATTTTGCTAAAGAAAAAAATGCTTTAAATTTTGCAAATAGTGTATGGAATATAACTATGCAGATTGAAATGACAGGGGGTGTGGGAAGGGCGGGGGGGGGGGGCGGTACGGTTATTACTACCGGTACTGCACAATATTAGGTCTTCGGTACTTCTTTTGTTAGAAATTAAGGCCTGATATTCTGTATATGATCTATAGAATTTATACTCATCACGTAGTATGCAAACATTTTGAAACACAGAGCATATACTATTGTAACCATCTTGTAGTGCGTGTCAGTAATGTATGTAAAATTCATTATGTTTTAAATAGTGCAACATCCTTAATATACACGGCAAATTATTTTTCACATAGGGGATGCAACGGGATACTTTTGAGTGTCCCTGTAAATGAACAAACTTAATTTTCAGTATCGATGCCATGGTAAACATCAATAACATATAACAATTACATGGCAATCAGAGTATATTTACGCGAGTTAGAGCACGGATAGGCAGATGGACGGACAAACCGAATTGAGAAGCACTTTTCAATTTTGTTGAAAAGTGTTAAAAATCACATTGAAACTACGCTTAAGATTTTTAAAAATCTTAAGCAGTCTCTCACCCTAGGGGCGATCCATAAATGATGTCACACTTTTTTAAAATATTTTTTACCCTCCTCCTCCCCTTTGTCACAAAATGTCACACTTCACCATACCCCCTCCCGTTGTCACATGTCACGCTATATTACGTAAACATATACTTGTAGTTCAGAAACAAAGCACTACGTTATCGGTCATATTTCAAATTTTATTTCTGAACTTTAACTATGTGTTTTAATGACAGTTGTGAGCACAACACTAAAAATGATTCGTGTACTTATTTTGTATGAAATAAGATTAAGGTTTACAACAAAAAATATAATTAATATGCAATAGTAATAAAATATTAATATGAAAGAGCAATTGAAAACAGTAGTATTTTAGAATTTGAAATGGAATTTAATATATTTGGTTTTTAAATCTTATATTTACTTTATGAACACAAAATACTTTAAGACAGATTTATTTTGAAGAAGACGCCTCAATATTAGTTTTACTTAAATGGAATTGCCATCACATTTCATTTGTCACATTAATATGAACATTTATTAAATTATATATTAAATCATAAAATAGAAATTACTCTGAATCATTTACTATTACGACTCTTCCTCCCTTGGAGAAGATATATGCTCATCCATAGAGTACACAGGCATTTTGACCTCTCTCATCTTCGGAGATAGTAAGCCCTCTAATGTCAACACAATGATAGTAAGCCCTCTAATGTTTAACCAAAATGTGTGATGTCACACTTCTTCTTACCCCCTCTCACCCCCTTGTCACAAACTGTCACAATTTCACGAACCCCCCTCCAAGCGTGACATCATTTCTGGATGGCCCCCTACCTCCGCATTCTTCCTCTCATTGTAAATACGCTTTGAATGTTATACAGATCCACTACACTTAAACTTAGCCACAATTCTCAAATTCTAATTTGAAGTTTGTAGAAGATTTTTTTCCTCCACTTATTTACACTAATTTAAAAATTCAACATTTTAACCTTTAACTAATGTCACAGAAATCGTCACGTAACTAGTGTGAAGCGGTCTGTGAGACCGCTGCAACGAAAGATGAATAAAAGGCACGATTAACTCATATCATGGTGTTTTTGTACTAAACTTTTTGCACAGGACTGTTATAATTAAAATTCACCCATTCAAAAGTCTCTGGTGATAGAACTAAAGTTCCAAACGGAACAAAATTTCGGTAGTGTTTGTAGTTAAACTGAAAAATGCAAGTTAAACTATAAAAATTGAAAAAAGCCGCGGTCTGAGAGACCAGTAACATCAGTTAAAGGTTAATATTAGTTCTTATAGTCTTCGCAAATTACACCAATCAAGCTCCCATTCAAACCATAAGTGCATTATTTATGGTAATGAAAAATCAAAATCTTTTAATTTCAAATCTAAAAAATAAAGTTTACTTTGAAACTTACGCTTTTTCAGGGCTTTTAAAAATCTTAATCGGGACTTGTCATGTGTATCAAGTTCACCCGCTTTTCCCTCTCTTATCGTAAATAAATTCAGTATTATGCAGTTCTACATTTCGAGACAATTATCAAATACCAATTTGAAGAAACCGACATAAACGTCTTTAAAGTCCTATCCAAACATATCTTACTTTACATGGGCGTAGCTACCGTGGAGCAGTTGGAGCAACCTGCTCCAGGCGCACGAATTCTAGGGGCGCAAAATTAGGAATAGCAAATGAAAATTTTTTAAAATATTTACATATTTTTATCATTATTAATCATATGTAATGGAGGAATCTTGTTACAATCAGCTTATTCCTATATGATATTTTACTTAGTGTTTAACCTATGCTATTCCTGTTTAAAATATATTTTTATACACAGTAAAAAGAAATTATTTTTGTTTTAATTCATTCCATATTTCAACCTTAAGTAACTTCCCCAACACCGTTTCAGCATTTCTGATTTCTTTTCTGTAACTTTTAAATAGGCGACAGTTGAAGATTTTCAAATCTTAAAGTAATTGAAGCTTATTTATAGGGCTATTTCCGGTCACCTTATTGGCTACCACTGTTTCTGAACCATTATCCTCCTGGTACATTTATATTGAAAATGATTTAGAAATTTATCATGATGATTATTGTACGGTAAAAAATGGTAGCCAAAGAAGTCACCGCTGCTAAACCTATATTTACGATTGCAACAGCAATGCCTTAGCTATTTTAAGATTTAATTAGATATTATTATTTTAAGATTTCCCAAAAAAGACAAACAATAGTTTGATAAGTTAAAGAAAATTGTTGACCATTTTAGAAAAAAAAAATAACTTTTGAAGGGTTTTTTTTGTGTGTGTGCGTGTGTGTGTGTGGAAACTAAACATGCATCAATACAGATTGCAAAACAGTAAGAATTAGGCATATTTCGCATCAGTCCACAGCTACAAAATATAAAAGGGGGGAGGGGGCAGCGGCCGAATTATTTTTGAGATTTTGAAAAAAAAAGTAAATCTCAAATGCGGAATTGATAAGCATCTTCTTTTAAAGAGAGAGAGAAAGTTGAGTATCAAATTCAGTGTTCGTTAGGACCTGATTATCGCCCATGCAAATTTACACAACTTTTTTCTAAATGTATTTTTCCGCATTAAACCTTATTTAATCGCAGAATTTTAGGATTAAATAAGCCAAAAGGTATTTTTCGAAGATAGTAATGTGAGATTTGCTTAGGCCGTAATCACAGGCTCTGATCCATCCGATATCGCATATTAGTGGACAATGAATTTTTGAATTATAAAAGGAAAAAAAAAATCTTGAGTAACTCCATTCAACATTCCGAACAGCTAACAAAATACTGTGTGTTCAAAACAGTATGATAATGAATAAAAACTTAGATCTTAGTTTTATAGACAGGTGAAATATTTCCACTGGTGATAAAGACCTCGTGTGCACTTCCAAGAGATAATTTTCAACAAATTTTCATTTCGCCCGTACTGAAACAAGTCCCATAAATAAAAAGAAGGATTTATTTTATATTTCACAGTCTGGTAGGCTCAGGCTGACCCGCTGGACAATTGATCTGCGGGTCGGTTTGCCCTAAATTAGGTAAAGTTGCGCACCCCCTTAGGTGAAGTTAATAGTTACAAAATATGCTACAAGTATTAGATTTAAACAGACTTAAGTTATTTAATAATTTTAAAAAAGTTCACTTTTTATAAGCTTTTTATTATTGATCATTTTTTCTCTTTTCAAAGCAGAAGAATTTAATTTTTTTTCTTGAAAGTTTCTTTGTTTCAGAGGACCATTTAAATCTTTTAAAACCTAATGTATATTCTATAATTCTGTCCGTTACCAATGGCGACATGATCTGTCCCAACAATTTTCAGCCTGTCTAGCACCAAAGAGCTCTATTTCAAAAAAACTTTTTATTAGTTTTTTGTAAAATCATTTATTAAGTATTTGTTTGAAATGTTTAGGCTTCGTGTATTCGTACATTGCTGTGATTGTAATTTCCCCTAAATGTTTATTATGCTGATTTTTGTGATTGTTGAACAAAAAAATATTTATAAAGAATATTTTCTGCAAAGAAAAGATAAGTCAAACGTATTTTATGTTAAGAATTACATTTTAATAAGAAAATGAGACTGTTTGAATATTATATATAAATGTGATAATCAGAACGGCGGTCAGCTATTTTCTTACGTTAAAACAGGACTGCTCTACGTGGCGCCTTTTCAAGGTTCTGTTTGCGCCCCTGTTGTTATGGGTATTTTTATACATTCTGCCTAAAGCGGATTCTGCATAAGACGGAAATGTGTCTAACACAGAGCTTTAGACAGAGTTTATTGCATAAAAATCTACTTTAAAGATACTTTGCTTTAAAATCAAATTAATAATATTTACACGTTTTATTAGCATCATTAAGAGTTTTTATCCTGACCGCTCCAGAAAAGGTTTAAAATAGGTTTTATTAATAATAGCATTCCTATTTAGTACTATAAATTCTGTACACTTAGAATCCTAAACCAGCTACTCGCAAGCTAATGTTAAACAATGACAGCACTCATTACGAATTTCTCATTTACATTTCAATATTTTTTAAAGATATTTTTCAATAGAAAGTTGAGGTTGATGTTTAAATGGTTATGTGTATATTATTTCGATTTTTTTTTCTAAGGGCACTTTCAATTTCGGATTCAATTCAGAAGTTGAAAAAGCATCCCCCTCCCCGCAAAAAAACTGGAATGATAATGGGTATTATTGGTTTCTACTAGCAAGTTGATAAAACAATGAGTTTCTAAAATGTTGCGCCTCCAAAAATCCAACGTCTGCCTGCGTATTTGATAATGACCTAGTCCGACCCTTCGTACACTAGCGGCTCTTCAAGGGCTCACAATCACTTTTATACCAGAATTTGTAAATAAAATTTGTTTTTTTAATCTGAGAATTTTCAACGATTAAAAAATGAGAAATTTTTTTCTGAAATAACTGGTAGTGAGGTGATTGTGAACCCGTTGTCCAGCTACCACTGTCTGCGTGGTGAAACGTTGTCTGTATAGATATAAGATGAACGTGAGCAATAAAAACAATTTAATTGAGGTATAAGAGAAAGTGTCCATCAGTAATCGTCACTCAATGGTTCAAAAATAGTTTAGATACCAAAACCATCCGCCGATTTTTTTCGAAAATATTACAATTCATACAGATTTATAACATAATCGCTCACATCTTTAAAAACACACCAAATCAAGCTCTGGGAATCTAGAAACGTGAGGAAATTTTAACATACACGCATACATACACACATACATCTTGAATGGTTATAAAAATTGTGAGAACAGATTCAAGTATTTGAAAATGCAAAAATATACCATTATTTTCATTTATTTTTATTATGATTACAATACTTTCCTATTTCCTTCTTTGAATTGTATACACTTTCCTATTTCCTTCTTTGCATTGTATGTGTATAGAAAGTAAAAACTGCAGTCGTGAATAATTGGTGTCAATCAGGGTTCTCGCTGCCGATCGCCACTGCGCCAAAATGATTCATTTGGCGAGAAAACTAAAGACTGAAATCGCCAAATTGCAAGAGATGTTTTTTTTTCTTTCGGTGACAATCTCAATGATGTTATTGTACGATTAAACTTTTTCTGTGTCATTTGAATTTAGCTGTTTCAAAAGCCAGTGAGAAGACCGGTGTCAACTTTTACCGTTGCCCATTGGCTAATTTTCTAAACCATTAGTTGTAGAAATATAGTTCTAATAGTAAAAGAGTTTCAACGTTGTTCTCAGTGCTGAATTCAGGGGTGGCTCGGGATAGGGGACACTCCACTCGGAGCAATGAGATGGTCCTCGGAAGATCTGAGATTTTGTGTTTTCAATGGTCAAAAAGTGCAATCCCCCTCCCCCTTCGGAGCCACAGAAATCCTTCCTGGAGAAATCCTTCTTCATCCTTTTAAAAGTAATGTATGTCAAAATAGTTATTTATAAAATGTTACGAGATTTACATTTTTTTCGGTCCCTTGACTCCATACGTTATATCTAAAAAATTTTCTCCGTACTTTAGCAGATAAAATAATAAAGAATTCTCTTTTGTACGACCAAAACTTACTGAGTTATTACATTTTGAATTTTATGAAATTTTAGTATTTTCTGGTACTAAAAATAGAAAACGTACTTCATCTATATGTAAAAAGTAATATATATATATATATATAAATCGTGACAATAGTGTGTTTTCATATTGTTCAGCAATGCTTCGAAACTTTTGAAAAGAAAAACAGATATTAATGGCAGTAGATTGTACAGGCCCATTGGCGCATTTAACCCACACCCACCCCCCATCCCCCCCGCTGATTCGCAGAAAATATTGGTAGGTACTCAGGACTTAAACATTTCATTTTTTTTTACTTTTAATTATTTGTATTTAATACGTTGTTAAAATACTTTGACTTTCAAATAAAAGTAAATTTTAAATCGAATTAAGAATAGTATATTAATTTTAAATTTCAAAACAAAATTACGCAGAACTTTTTTAAGTGACAAAAGGGCGCATAAACTTAACTTGCTCCAGGGCGCTGAATCTGTAGCTACGCCACTGTTACTTTACCAACTTTTTCATAATCATAATCTATATTATAAAGGACAAACGTATCCCTGCATAACGCTGATGTCATTTTGCAAATGGCAACACTTGACGATGAAATGTTGGTTTTGCAATTTTCTATGCAATTTTTTAAACTTCTAACCATCGCCCATTTTTTCAATTCCTACTATTAGTTCACACTCTCCCTATATTTATTTATTTATATATCTTGTTCAAATTTTCAATCGTTAATAAAATGCTTTAGTCATCCTATGAAGTTGAAATAAATTTTTTTTAACTTGTACTGGATGGCAATTGATGTTAATACAATTTTTTCAAATATTAATTCATTAATTAAATTTTAATTAATTAATTTTAGTTTTACATGGGAGACAAAATGGCGGCCATTGGTTATTGAAGCGTTTAATATATCTTCATATCTATAAGAGGGTTACGATAGGGGGACCCTGTTCTGTCGCCAAATACCACCAAGTTTGACGCCAACTTGGCGATATATCGCCAAATTTGGCGACCAAAATGAGACGCCAACTTGGCGATATCTCTAATATTTCGCCAAATTCCCATAGAGTTCCATTGTAAACCTACTTGCTTATAGAAAATCAACAAATTGAGATATTTTAATGTAACAAAAACTAATATTAGCTTAAGGGATTACATAAAATTTTTCTTTGATGACCTAAGTAGGAATTGACTTTAAAAACAAAATTTTTATATTACTTGTTATTTCTACACTGTCAAATTGGAGGAACAAATGTGTTTTCAAGTGCAATGTGTTTGAAAACTGTATCGCAATTTGTTTCAAAACAGTATCGCAATTTTTTAATTTTTTATGGTTTTAAAATAATTTTCATGCATGATTCTTTTCTTTTTAATCTATCTCGATCACGTGCAGACGATTATAAAAGTTAAATCAGTTTTTACGTAAGTTAATATAAATAGTTCAACGTTTGCTTCCTTCTGATATTCCGTAACGAACTAAAACTTCATCAGTAAATAAGACAAAAATTTAGCAAACATGTAATCAAACTATGCGCTTAAACAACTGAAAGGATCAGTATTAAAAATGAATTGCTGAAAGCAATAAAATCTTTGACAATTTCTTCGGCTATTAAATCATGCGAAAGTATCGTTTTTGATAAATTTCAAAACTTTATTTGAATGCAAAAGTGATACTTTTCAAATAAAAATGCCTTTTGCTATCATTAGTAAGCAATCTAAAAACAATACATTAATATTTAAAATGGCTTTACTTTATATTATGTGACTCGGGAAGTCCGGGTTTGGATCCCCTAGTTATCATAAAATCATCACTAAATCGCACAAATTCCAGCCCAGTTTGTAATCAGAAGGCCATTATTCATGGTAACTGAAAAATCAGCGCAGAAAGAGTATCCTATGAATTTATCGAGCCTTTTGATAACCTTTCGATCATGCAGTCTTGGAGACCGCTCGCAGTAGCTATACGACGATTTCTGTGACAGTAGTTAGGTAACCCTTAACCGGTGTTGGTGGTCTTACAGACCGCAGCTTTATTCAGTTTTCATAGTTTAACTTGTAATTTTCAGTTTAACTCTAGATACTAGTGAAATTTTGTTCCGTTTAGAGTTCTAATACTATCGATACAAACTTCCGAATAGGTGAATTTTAACCTTTAACTGATGTTACCGGTCTCACAGACCGGTACTTTTTTCAGTGTTCATAATTTAACTTGTAAATTTCAGTTTACCTACAAACACTACTGAAATTTTGTTTCGTTTGGGACTTTAGTACTAACACCAGATACTTTTGAATAGGTAAATTTTAGTTATAACACTTCTGTACAAAAAGTTTAGTACAAAAACAACATCCTATGACTTAATCGCGGCTTTTATTTATCTTTCGATGGAGCAGTCTCAGAGACCGCTTCACACTAGTTATGTGACAATTTCTGTGACATCACTTAAAAGTTAACCCCTTCGGGACGAGCCTCTTTTACAGAATTTTTAATCTTTTATCACCGGTTTTTCAAAACAAATTTTTGCCTAATTGAATCGGCGAAATGCTCGGATTAAATGCGGCAAAATTTACAATAAAAATTTACTGGTGAGAATAATCACGGATTCTGAGCACCTTACACAGCACATATACCGCGGTCGCTCGTCCCCAAGAGGTTAATCATAACAACCCTGTACATAAAGTTTGGTAAAGAAACAGTATCCTATAAATGAATCGAACCTTCTATTCCTGCTTCGATCAAGAGGTCTCTGAGACCGCTCACGGTAGATATGCGACAATTTTTTTCACATCAGTTGAGGTTTACGAGTTAAAGATTACTTAGAAAATTACTATTTATAGGTTAATTTTAAAATCTTAAATCTATATATAAAATTCACCCCCCCCCCCCTTTTCCCAAACACACACGTACTCTCTTATCTTAAATTTTTATTATTATGTAGTTTCCTTGCAGAGTACTTACCTAGTTATGCAACTTAATCATAGTTATAAAAAGCCAATTAGAATTTGAAATTTTCGTCCCCCTTCGTTCAAAATTATCTAGAGTCCTTTTGATTTCAATGCAAACTTTCAAATTTTTCACATAGAATCTTACTAAATCACACAAATTTATTCAGTTTTAATCAAAAGTCCACTATTTATGGGAAATAAAAAATCAATTATGCTTTTTTTTTTTCAAAATTTAAAAAAAAGTAAAGATTACTTTGAAGTATGTTTTATAAGTTCTTTTTTATTTTATTGTTTTAATTGTAACAAAGCCCTGTATAAAGTTCAACCTCTTCTTCCCATCGTAAATGAAGTATCAATTTTATATAGCTCTTTTACATTTAAACTTAGCCATAATTATCAAATGTTACTTTGAAGAAGCTTCAGCTTCCCTTCCGTATTAATTCCTGTATAGTGCTATTGAAAAATCTTACTTCTATGCCAAATTTTTAATATTTTGGATACAATTTTACGAAATTGCACCAAATTAAGCTCCGGTTCCAGCTCCAGCCAAAAGGTCCAGTATTATTACTAAGATATAAAAATATTTTAATCATAAAATTTTCCATTCCAAAAATACATAGGAGGATGCGAGTTTCAAAACTCGCCTTATCCAAAATTTAAAAAATCATGTTTTCTCTATCAATCTATTCTATTGGTAAAACCGCACCAAAAAAAACACAACAATGTGCAATAAAACAAGTTTTATTCTATATTTTTGGCATAGTAAAATCTTAGATTACAATCAAAACTAATGGACGCAGTTAGAGGTTTTTTACGATTTCTCAAAATCTGATTTTCTGGATAAGGCTAGTTTTGAAATTCACGTCCTCATATAAACTATAACCCCCCCCCCCCTTCTCGTCACACTGTAAATCAACTTTCAGTTTTCCCAATGTATACAGTTCCCTTCCGTTTAAACCTACCCATAATTATGAAATACTAATTTGAAGATATCTCCCCCACAAAAAAAAACTTCTCTTTAGTCCTGTATAAAAAATCTTACTTCTATGCCAACTGTCTTATAATCATTATCTTAGTTTACTAACTCACACTAACTGAAGCTCTGACTACAGCGAAAAGTTCATTTCACGCACTTAAATTATAAAAATTTCAGTTTCAAAAATATTTATAAATCTTTTTTAAAAATAGCATGAAAAACTGTCTTTGGACCAACAAAATCTTGATCGAATCTTGTCTTTCTCATAAACTCTTAATATAACTCTCGATTTTTTAACTAGTTATACATATATATATATATATATATAACGTATAGTAAATTTTAAAATCGTAAAAAATTTTTCGCACTTATCCTTTGGCATGATGCCATAAATTCTCCCTTGATACAAATGTATGTTTACTATTGCTCTCAGCTTGACCAATCAGGTGACTGGAGAGTGAACACAAATCCACGCATTATGCAAATTAGTTGGGATCCCGCTTGCTTTGGGAAACGGATTCCGCGAAATGGAATTGTAAATCTTTCGTTGTGATTGTCGAAGTATCATTATTTTAAAGTTTATTTAAAATAATGGATGCGTTTTTAGATTTCTTAGGTCTTTATAGAAGTGATGTAGCTAAAGATGGTTCCTGTCTTTTCAGGGTTGTTTCAGAGCAAGTAAGATTTATAAATGTTTAAATTAGTTTTCCGAATCTTTTCTAATAACCCTGGCTCTTCTGTAAATTGTTGGCGAAGGAATTTTTACTGGATTTTTTTTTGTACAAAAAAATACACGCGAATGGATTGTTTATGATTTTAATAAATGCTGTTGTAAATATTTTGAATATGAATTATGATTTTTGTGGTGAAGTGTTCAAGGAGTTCGTTGATGTGATAGGAGCTCAAACTTTAAAATTATAAAAAAAATCGTAATGTTTTTCTTTTTTACTTGTTTTTAGCCAAAAATTTGTTGTATATATTTAACACCTCAAAAGAGAAGTGTGTGGGAGGGGTGTATTCTTTATTGTTGTTTATTACTTTTTGAGATAGTGAATATTCAAAACTTCAGTTTAAATCCAATGAAAAGTTGTGAAATATTACACGACAATGAGCACATTATATTTTTATTTGTGCATGTACCAAGATTTTTGAAGAGAAATGTTTATTATATGTGATATTCGTGTCAATTTTTTAATTATAGTAAAAACATAATAATCATTAACATTATCAGGATTTAACCCTATTGAATCCTGGCATTTTCCAGTAAGGCATTTTAACAGCTCCCGAGGTGGGGGGGGGGGGGGGGTGTTCGGAATTCTAATTAGAATAGTGTTTTTTTAACTGTTTAAAAACCAATCTCAAATCTTTTGCGAGTTGGGATATTTTGATACTCTGGAGAGCCCCCCCCCCCCCCCCGGATCAGCTCCCTGAATTTATAAGTGATTATGTAGTAGGGAATTAGCCACTCTAAAACAGGAGGTATCAATTTTCACTTTGTTTTAACTAGTAAACGCAAAATAATTTACTTTTTGGTTAAATTAATAAGGAAAATTATTAAAACTTCGCAGTGGCGTAACTGTGTTCGGTTGCACATCTCTTGCCCCTTTCCTCTCCCCTCCCCTTCTCTCTCCTCCATCAACGTAACATTGAGCTCCTTGGTTGTAAAATTCTGCAGATGACCAATCTTGTTACAGTGTATATGGCTTATTAAGACTTAAACAAATTATCGGGGACAGCAGCAATGAATTTTAGTCTACGTTGTTTTTCCATACGTTTTAATTTTGTACCGTTATAGCATGCTTTGGTATTACATTATTTTGAGCTACCCTTTAAGACGAATTTTAATAATTTCTTTTTCACTAAAAAAAAAAAAAAGAAAGAAAAGAAACTGAACGATAAAACAAATAGACAAATGACTGAACCATTAACCCGTTCGCAACAAAGTTCAAGTGTATAATAGGGTAAATGTGCCAGTAATGGACACCTTTTTAAGGTTATTTCTTTAAAAACTAATTTTTTTTAATAGTTATAATTATTATATTCCATTTTTTTTTTCAGTATTAATCTGCCAACAATATTTAACCATTGTCATAGTCTCATTTCCCAATATTAATCAAAATTTTATTGTAAATAACAGAAACATATCAAAATACCCCAAATTCCAGTAATGGACATTCCAAAATTTTTTTTTTTTTTTTACTGAGAACCAGAATTTAATGAAAGCATTCTAATGAAACAGAATAGTTATTTTCAAATAAATGTAACAATTAGAATATCAATTAATAAAATATTTTAGAATTATTCGCTGTTTAAATTATGATTATCTCAAGATCAATATTTTAATTATTTTAGATGGTTTAAAATGCTAAATGTCAGGGAATTAGTTATCAAATTCAGGGGGGAGGGTAATAAAAAAAAATCTAAAAAAAAGTTTTGTAATATTGTTGCATAAATTCGTATATTTCCCACATTTTTTAACTGTTAGACTCCTTGAAACTACTTGATATATTACTTCTAGTAATTAGTAATACAAATATGAAAGAAATAATACTGTAGATTGAAGGTTTTAAATACTGAATAAAATAATTTCAAAATAATAATGCAGAATTGACGCTTGAGGCCCACTGATCTGCAGATTGTTTCATTACTACTATAAATTTAATTAATATTACAATATTTTTTTTGTTCAGAGATGAATGAGCAAACATTTAAGACAGAAAATAATAAATTTATTTTTAACAACTTCTGTAGCTTGTTTTTATTTAAATATGGGGGGGGGGGGATTGGGGGAGTCCCATTTTACTTTCTTCTATCTTTACAAGAAGAAAGTATTGGATTCGTGAAAATTTTCGACTTTCGGTTTTCGACGGATTTACACGTTTTAGGGGTGGGGGATTCCGAAAAACATGTTTTTACAAAATGTCTGTCTGTGTGAGTCTGTGCATCTGTGTGTCTGTATGTGACACAAATTTTGTGGGTGCTTTATCTCAAGAACTAATGCACAGAATTTAATAAAAATTTATATTCAGTTAGCCCCTGATATAAATTGGTGCTGATTAGTTTTTGGTGTAAATCGCTCAATAGGTGCCGCTGCTATGCAGCCTTTTTCACGATTTCCGCAATATTTCAATCTCTACAACTAATGCACGGATTTTCATCAAACTTCAGATTCAGTTAGTCCTTGACATGAAATGAAGTTTTGTGCATTTTAGTGTAAATTGCTCAACAGGTGTCGCTGCTATACTGCACTTTTTACGATTTCCTCAATACCTCTATCTCAACAACTAATTCTTTGATTTTCATCAAACTTCAGATTCAAGTATACTTTGATATGAATTAGTGCAGTTTGTGTTTTGGTGCAAATCGTTCAACAGGTTGCGCTGTTATGCTGCAGCTTTCAGAATTTCCATTATAGCTGTATCTCAAGAACTAATGCAATAATTTTCACCAAACTTCAGAATCAGTTAATACTTGACATGAATTGACATTTTGGTGTAAATCTCTCAACAGGTGGCGCTGCCATGCTGTATTTTTCAGAATTACCACTATAGGTGTATCTCAAGAACTAATGCACGAATTTTCATGAAATTTTAGAATCAGTTAGTCCTTGACATGAATTGACATTTTATACAGTTTGGTGTAAATTGCTCAATAGGTGGAGCTGCTATGCTGTTTTTTGTGATTTCCGCAATAGCTCTATCTCAAGAACTAATGCTTAGATTTTCAACGAACTTCAGATCCATGTATACCTGGATATCAATTATTGATTATTGTTTTTTATGTATTGGTGTAAATCACTCAACAGGTGGCGCTGCTAAGCTACATTTTTCAGAATTTCCGCTATAGCTCTATCTCAAGAACTGAGGCACGGATTTTTATCAAACTTCAAATTCAGATTCACTTTGATATGAATTGGTGCTAAATTCATGTGTATTTCTTGTACTATTTAAATTATTTAATTGACGCGATTTATATAGAAGAAAGTTTTGTAATGGCCACAACATACTAGTTTTCCTTAGGTCCTGAAACAATATTCTCTGCTTCCTGATTTTATAACTTCTCACATTATAAAATATGCAAGGCAGAGAGAGTTACAAAAAAATTAATTTGATTTAAAATATTGAAAATTTTATTAACACGAAATTTATTAAAAGTAACTATTTATTAAAAAAAATGGTTTTGTTACATTCTGGTAAGTGCAATTTAAGAATTTTGATTACTTAGGTTTTCAGTTAAGCCCAAAGATTTTATGCACTATGTTCACTACTGAAATTGCATTTTTAGCAATGTATACATGTCCAAGTCCATTACTGAAAATTGACTAAGTATTTTAGTAATGGACATGGGTCTTAAAAGTAAATGAAATATTGTAAATGGCCATCTATTTATATAAAATCAAAGTCTCTGTGTGTCCCTCACAGTTCCGGTAGGACCGCCTCATTGTAACGAGTAATTATTGAAAATTACTGATGCAGGCTTACCACAGAAGGGCCAAATGTTGACCAACTTGGCGACATATCGCTAAATTTGACAAACTATCGCCAAATTTGGCGACATAAATAAGTTGCCATGTATGAAGCCAACTTGGCGAAATTTCCAAGTTTTAAGGGTTTTTTTTTCTTCAAAATCTGTGTGTGAGTATTTAAAGTACGAAACGTACTAGACGTACGAAAATGTACGTCTTTACATCTTCATCCCGATGCTACTAATAACATAACAGCCAACAGACGGCACTGTACTGCCTGAGCTCCTAACTGCCCGATTTTATTGCGCTTTAGGTACTTTTCCAGTATAGGGGCATGGCAAGATAGAGAAAATGAAATTTGGTAACATATCTTCCAGCAACTTATTCACTTTTTCATATACAGAAGTAATTTTTCAATATTTATCAAATTTATTTAATATAAAGAAGCCATTTAACTATTTTTGTATACAAACTGAAGTAAATTGTATATAAAAAAAAAACAATAATATAGATATAAATACAATGTTTATAGATTATATAAATAAGCTTAAAATATAATTAATTTTGTTTTCATATCTGTTTATATCATTTGGCAAAAAATCTCCCTTCTGAAGCCCAAATTATGACGCCAAGGCCCCTACACTGGAAAAGTACCGCGCTTTATATAGTCGGATACAAAAGTTAAATTCTCTGGTACTTTTCCACTTTAGGGGCCGCGAAAAAGGAAAATTTGAAAAATATTTTCTGGCAACCTATTTGCTGTTTTATTTCATATGCGCATTTTCTTTTTCAATATTTATACAATTTATTTAGCGTAAAGAAGCCATGACCTGTAATCCGCAAAAAGCCTCAAAACAGCACAACACTTGGGAACCAAGCTGTGCGGATTAGCGGTCTTCTACTGTATTACAGTTTTCATAAATGAGTTTCGTTTTTAAAATTTGTTATTTTCATCTATCACTGCGGAACAAGTGAGTAAAACTCATTCTTGCACATATGTTACACATATCTTTATATCTCATATTCCGTCATTTTTGACGGGCTATCTTTCTAGTAATTAGTATATAAAGTGCAAAGTTTACTATTACTATCAAAGAAAAACATGCAAATTTTGCAAGAAAATAAAGAATATAGGGTAGACGAACCTATAATGGACACACCCTCAATGTTTTTGGTTTATAAAAAAAAAAATAACCAATTAAATTTTTTTTTCACTCCCCCTTGCATGATTTATAATTTAGGTTTTTTGTTGACTCTGCATGAAACCACTCAGGAAACAGAAAATGTTTCGAAGTTCCACTGCTTTTCAATGAAAATCTTAATGAACATGCTAAGAGCTGACTTCACTTAATAAATTTATATATCCTTTATTTTTTTTTAATTTTTGCATGTTTTGGTAGTAACAGAAAAATTTGAATTTTATATACTAATGGCCGTTTAGAAAATTACATTTATTTTTAAGGTTTTAAGACCCGTGTCCATTGCCGATGTCCACTTAATTAGTCAATTTCCAGTAATGGACACCCATGTATACATTGCTAAAGACGCAATTTCAGTAATGTTTATAATACATCAAAGCTTTTCACTTATCTGAAAACCTAAGTAATCAAATTTAATTGTTAAATTTCACTTACCAGAATGTAACAACACCAAAAATTTAATAATTAGCTGCTTTTAATTTCTCATGGTTAATAAAATTTTCAATATTTTAATCAATTTTTTTATAACTCTGCCTTGCATATTTTATAATCTGGCAATCAATAAAACAAATCAGGAACCAGATAATATTGCTTAACAGCATAGGGGAAAGAAGGGCTCATAGGACTCAATCCCTCCCAATTAAAATAAAAACAATCAAGTTGCAGAAGTTGTAATTTATTATTTTCCGTCTTAAATGTTTTAGTCATCTGACAAAAAAAAAAAAAAAAACTAGTTGGATGTGCCAATCCCAAAACTTTCTTCTATCTTATACATCTTAATATTTCAAAACCTAGTTACACATGTTAATACTTCAATATTATTAGTTCAATACTGTACCAACTTTGATCTTCATCTTAAATTTCTGCTCAAGTCAATTAAACGGACTAAAAACGAGTTAATCTATATCATGATATTTGTTAAAATTATTAATTTTTCCTCATTCTGTCGTTATCAGCTGTTTGCGAATAGCCGGCATAGCAGGAAGCGAGTTCCCGCCGCTGCATGAGCCGCCGATGCACAATAGAACTACGAAAAATCAAGAAAAGTATACAAAAATCGCTAGCACGGAGCCCCTTTACCGCGCAATATTTCCAAATTCAAGGAGAACCTGTTGGCCAAAGCCAAAAACAAGCACAAACATTTTGGTTCAATTGTATGCATAATTTTATACGCTGTTCGATGGTACAATAATGAAAATGGCACAGAGATTGGAATTATAGCGGCCCCTTCTTTCGGAATTTTTTCAAGTTCAGGGAGGACTTGTTTGCCATAGACAGAAACATGCACAAAAAATTTGGTTCAATTATATGGATAACTTCATACACTTTTCGATGGTACAATAATGAAAATGATACAGACATCGCAATTATAGTGCACCCTTCCGGCAGAATTTTTCCAAATTCAGGGAGGACCTTCGTGACATGACCAAAAATAAACACATAAAATTTGGTTCAATTCTATGCATAACTTCATACACTTTTCGGCGGTACAATATTCAAAATGGCACAAAAATTGTACAAAAATCGCTATTACAGCGCCCTCTACGAGCGATTTTTTTACAAATTAAGGGAGGACCTCCTTGCCATAGCCAAGAACTTAAATTTTTTTTTTGGTTCAATTCTATGCATAACTTCATACACTTTTGGACAGTACAATATTCAAAATCGCACAAAAATCGCTATTACAGCTCCCCCTACCGGCGAATTTTTTCCAAATTCAGGGAGGACCTGCTTGCCATAGCCAAAAACTTAAAATAAAAATTTGGTTTAATTCTATGCATAACTTCATACACTTTTGGACGGTACAATATTCAAAATCGCACAAAAATCGCTATTACAGCGCCCCCTACCGGCGAATTTTTTCCAAATTCAGGGAGGACCTGCTTGCCATAGCCAAAAACTTCAAATAAAAATTTGGTTCAATTCTATGCATAACTTCATACACTTTTGGATGGTACAATATTCAAAATCGCACAAAAATTGTTATATCAGCGCCCCCTACCGGCGAATTTTTTCCAAATTCCGGGAGGACCTGCTTGCCATAGCCAAAAACTTATAATAAAATTTTGGTTTAATTCTATACATAACTTCATACACTTTTTGATGGTACAATGGCGACAGACAGACGGACACACAGACAGACAGACATTTTCTATAAACATGTTTTTTGGAATCTCTGACCCCTAAAACATGCAAATCCGTCAAAAACCGGAAGTCGAAAAAAATTTCGATTACAATACTTTCTTCTATTGAAGATAGAAGAAAGTAAAAATTAAAATATTAATTAAATTTATAGTAGTAATGAAACTAGTAAATCTGCAGATCAGACGTCAAACATCAGTTCTGCAATTTTACTTTGAAATCATTTTATTTAGCATACAAAACTTTAAAACCGCAGTATTTCTTTCATATTTGTATAGTTTCTGGGAGTTTAACTGTTACATAGATTCGTATATTTCTCACTATTTATATTAATATTCCAAAACTTTCTTATTTCCGATTTTATTTTATTTTTTTTTACCTCTCTAAGCTCCCTGACTGTTTCAATAATTTAATAACTGTAATTCCCTGACATTTAGTATTTTAAACCACCTAAAATAGGGATGCACAACCTGTGGCCCGCGATGGGTTAACTTATGGCCCGCGAATTTCGTCAATTTATAACTGAAAAAATCGCATTTTTTGTCCATATGTCGCAGGAAAAAAGTCACAAATTTCATCGTTTTGCCGCGGATTTGATTGGCTGCGGAAAAATCGCGAGTTTCGTAAGTTTATCGAGAGAAAAAAATCACGAATTTCGACAATTTTCCTCGGGAAAAATTACAAATTTCGTCAGAGTCAGTTAAAATCGCGAATTTCATCGGGCTAGGGAAAATCGCGAATTTTGTTGATCGGGTGCGGAAAAAATCTCAAATTTTGTCGGTTCAATGCGGAAAAATCTCAAATTTCGCAGAGGCCTGGGCCACCTTAGGTACCCTAACCCCCGCCCAGATACTTGGCTGAAAAACATCTTATCTCGCCCAAGACTAATCCGCCATTTGGCAGAAATATTTCACTTCCTTATGGACCTGACCAATCTTACTTCCTAGCTGTTCTGCATCTGCATTCCTGAGACTCTCCCTTTGTCGCATTAGAGCCTTTGTCGAGCTCCTGGCAGTCCTAGCGCCTCTTGTCGTGCAGGAGCAGGTCTCCGGCGCACATACCATCTGGACGATGTGGTCCGGAATCATGATACAATCCTCAAATTTTCTTTTTAGGTGCGTTCGTAATTATATAAATACGTAGCACCTATAGTCGTCGTTCAGTCCGTCCGTCTGTCTGTCCGTCTGTCCGTCTGTCCGTCCGTCCGTCCGTCCGTCCGCATGTAACAGAGCAAAAACTACCCAACCGAATGGTCTGAAATTTCAAATATATGATTGATGCAAAATTTTGTCGAGCCATTTCAAATTTTATGAAAATCGGATGTATAGTTTAATTACAGGGACAGTCAAAAGTTTTTCTTTACATTACGGCCAATGGGAAAAATTATTGCAAGTGCATTTTAATGATATTACAGCCTTCCGAATGATCTGAAATTTTAAAGATATAACTGTTGCAAAATTTTGTCGAGCCCTTTCAAATTTTAGGAAAATCCGATGTATAGTTTAATTACAGGGACAGTCAAAAGTTTTTCTTTACATTACGGCCAATGGGAAAAATTATTGCAAGTGCATTTTAATGATATGAGAGCCTTCCGAATGATCTGAAATTTTAAAGATATAACTGTTGCAAAATTTTGTCGAGCCCTTTCAAATTTTAGAAAAATCGGATGTATAGTTTAATTACAGGGACAGTCAAAAGTTTTTCTTTACATTACGGCCAATGGGAAAAATTATTGCAAGTGGATTTTAATGATATTAGAGCCTTCCGAATGATCTGAAATTTTAAAGATATAACTGTTGCAAAATTTTGTCGAGCCCTTTCAAATTTTAGGAAAATCGGATGCATAGTTTAATTACAGGGACAGTCAAAAGTTTTTCTTTACATTACGGCCAATGGGAAAAATTATTGCAAGTGCATTTTAATGATATTACAGCCTTCCGAATGGTCTGAAATTTTAAAGATATAATTGTTGCAAAATTTTGTTGAGCTATTTCAAATTTTAGGAAAATCGGATGTATAGTTTAATTACAGGGACAGTCAAAAGTGTTCCGTTACATTACGGGGAATGGGAAAAAAATATTGGAAGTGCATTTTAATGATGTATCAGACTATGCGCTTTATGAAGTGCAAAAAATTATACATTCAGTACAATATGGGGTGCAAAAAATAATTATAAAACTAGTTATAGTACGAACGCACCTCATTTGCCACGTTTGACGAGCAATTTCCAACTTGTTTGATTTATGGACTTTTATCTCTAGGATCAACCCACCGCTGCCTGTCGCGTAGGAGCTTTGTGCTCCAGCGGCTAGTTTTTATGTATATCTATGTGTTAATGTAATTTTTTTTTTTTTCCTCGTTGGCATGTGCCTTTTGTCCGAGGACTGGAACTATATGTAGTGAATCCCCGCATGTCGGGGAACTTACCGGCTGGAGCAAATAAGGTCTACACCAGATCCTAGTGATCTGGTGATCTTGCTCCACTTAGGCATAAAATAAAATAAAATCAGGCACAGAAAAAAACACTAATTTTCTCAATGAGGTGCAGAAAAATTGCCGATTTCGTTGATCGGCTGTGGAAAAATCGCGAGTTTTGCAAGTTTATCATGTGGGAGAAATCTCGAATTTCGTCAATTTTTCTCGGGAAAAATTACAAATATCGCCAAAATCTGTTAAGAATCGCGAAATTCGTTGATCGGGCGCAGAAAAATCTTGAATTTTGTCGATTCGGTGCAGAAAAATCTCAAATTTTGTTAATCGGGCACAGAAAAATCGCGAATTTTGTTGCGAGATGCGTAAAAATTCCTAATTTCATTGATCGGCTGCGGAAAAATTGCGAATTTCGTCAGTTTATCACAAAAAAATCTCGAATTTCGTCATTTTCCGCTGGAAAAACTACAAATTTCGTCAGTCAGTTAAGAATCACGAATTGATCGGGATCGGAAAAATCGCAAATTTCGTGGATCAGGCGCGGAGAAGGCTTAAATTTTGTTGATCGGCTGCGAAAAAAAATCACAAATTCCGTCAATTTATCGCGAGGAAAAAGAGCGAATTTTGTCAATATGTCGCGGTAAAAAAAATCCCGAATTTCGAGAATTGATGAACAAAATTACAAATTTTGTCAATTGGTCTCAAAAATATCACGAAATTCATCAATCGTTCGTGGAAAAAAATCGTGAATTTTGTCAAATTCAAGAATTTCGTGAATTGCTCATGGAAAAAAATTACAAATTTTGTGTGTCGGTCCCAAATATATCAAGAAATAGAAATCCATTGGTCGCAGGAAAAAAAATCACATCAATCGTGCGCGAAAAAGAAATTGCGACTTTCGTCAAATTACTGCGGGGGAAAAAAATCGCGAATTACATCAGTGTATGTCAGAGAAAAAATTACGAGCTTCGTCAATTGGTCGTTGAAAAGAATTGCAAATATTGTCAATCTGTCATAGTAAATATCGCAAAATTCGCCAATCACTCATAAAAAAAATCGCGAATTTTACCAATCACTCATGGAAAAATATTGCAAATTTCGTAGATCGATCGCAGAACAAAAAAGTCGCGAAATAATTCGATCGGGAGCGGAAAATTCGCAAATTTCGTTGATCCTGTGTGGAAAAAAGTCGCAAATTTTGAAAATTTAATGGTGAAAAAATCGCGAATTTGGTCAATTTATCGTAGGTATCGCAAATTGGTTGTTTGAAAATATTGCAAATTTTGCCAATCGGCAATGGAAAATTACCCCTAAATCTGTCAATCGGTCGTTGATAAAAGATCGCGAATTTCGTCAATCAGTCGCGCTTGATTGACAAAAAAAAACGAATTTTGTTAATCTGTTGCAGAAAAAATGGCATAATTAGTCCATCAGGCTTTGTTATTTCAAAAATAAGTTTCCTTTTATTTTAAATTAAGTTTTTCTTCAATTAAAAATATATATATATAATTTTCAATATCGTTCCATTTTTTAGAAACTCATTTCTTTTCAAGTTTCCATTTATCAAGAGGGGACTATTAAGGGGTCTTCATAAAGTGTTGTATGGTTATTCATACATATGTGAAGAAGCCCTGTATTCCTGCATACAAGTATTTATTTCTATTTGTTTATTTTTGTTATATAAAATAATCATTCATGAAAAATTAAATTATAACCCCCCCCCCCCCCCCCCATACACACACACACCTCCTCGATACAGAATTATCTTTGTGTTACTGATGTGGCCCTCGACAACTCAAACATTTTTGTAAGTGGCCCTTCCCTTAAAAAGGTTGTGCACCCCTAACCTAAAATAATTAAAATATTGATATTGTGATAATCACAATAAATAATTTAAACAATGGATAATTTTCAAATATTTTATTAATTATTGATATTCTAATTGTTAAATTTATTTTAAAATAATTATTTTGTTTCATTAGTAGGCTTTCCTGAAATTTTGGTTCTAGAAAGTCATAAAAACAATTATCTATAATTTTTTAGGGTGTCCATTACTGAAATTTTGGGTGTTTTGATATATTTGTTATTTACAAAAAAAAAAAAAATATATATATATTGATTAATATTGAGACTATGAGTTAAGTATTGTTGGTAGATTAATATAATATTGAAAAAACTGGAATATAATAATTATAACAATTAAAAATAGTTTTTAAAGAAATTCCTTAAGGGTGTTCATTGCTGGCACATCTACCCTTATAAATTTATTAAGTGAAGCAGCTCTTAGCATGTTCATTAAGATTTTCACTGAAAACCAGTGGAACTTCGGAACATTTTCTGCTTCCTGATTGGTTTGATTAAAAGTACCAACAATAACCTGAATTATAAAACATGCGAGGGGGAGTTATGGGGGGGGGGGGAAAGCTAAATTTTTATTAGTTATTTTTTTATAAATCAAAAAAATTGAATGATGTTCATTACTGGCACATCTACCCTATATACCCTATATAAGCTTTAAAAACTTAAAACCACTGTAGATTCGAAAACTGATAAAACTGTCTACCCGAGAGCTTTCGACTTCTATTACAGTCATCATCACGGGAAGAGATGATTATAAAAACAGTCGAAAGCTCTCTGAAAGTCAATAGTTTTCGTATCTACGATGGTTTTTAATTTTTTATAAACTATATGTAACTAAAATAATAAAACTTTGTAAAAAATCACCATAAAATTAAAACAAAACACAGGACGCGTTTCGAGCTAAAAACATAACAGCTCGTCATCAGCTAAGCATACACGTGTCCGTAAACGAACAAGTTCAAAAATGAACTGAAGATAAAGAATGTTGCGAAGAATGCGACAGATGGCGCTACCTGATAGAGGGATATGCAAAAGGGAAATGTGTTGAAAAAAGATAGAAGAGAAAATGAAATGGAAAAAATGGAAATAAAAGAAAAAATAAAAGAAGTAAATTAAAAATATAAATAAAAATAATAAATAAAGAACTAAAAAAGAACAAGAAAAAAATCCAAATTATTTTTTTTTTTTTTTTTTACAAAATAAAAGAAAAGAAACAAGAGAAAAGGGAAAAGAATTACAAAATTAATTTCCACGCTGGAGATAGGAAAGGAGATGATGGGAGATCATTGACAAGATTAGCAGAATTTTTAGAAATAAAATATGCTTCATGAAAATCCAAGTGAGAGGGAGAGGCAGTGGAAGAAATAATTTTGGCCATGGAGAAATTGAAACAATGACTGGAAGACCAACAGTGAGAAGCAATCGAAGATTTAGAGATTTCTTGATTTGCAATATATCTCTGATGCTCGCCTAATCTGAATTTTAAAGCTCTCTTTGTTTGTTCGTTTACGGACACGTGTATGCTTAGCTGATGACGAGCTGTTATGTTTTTAGCTCGAAACGCGTCCTGTGTTTTGTTTTAATTTTATGGTGATTTTTTTACAAAGTTTTATTATTTTAATTGCTTCATATCGCCAGTTTTCCGTGCTGTTTCGCTATATGTAACTAATTTAGCAACTTTTTTTTACTAAATTTAAATAATTTATTTTGTATGGTTTAATATTTTTATACAATTTCTAGGTGAATACGACGTTCCGATAAGTTTAATCTATTTTATTTATACTATCGATGTCAAAATTAATTTTAAGCGAAAATTCGGAAAATGAATATTTTTGTCTTTTTCCACAAAATGAAAGTGTACAGAATTAAGTGGTGTCTCTTTTAACACTTTCCAACAAAGTTGAAAAGTGTTTGACTTCGGTTTGTCTGCGCTCTAACTCTCGTAAATATACTGGGATTGCCCTGAAATTTTTGGATGTTATTGACGTTTATCATAGGACTATCCCTATTTCAAATGAAGTTTGTAGCATGTTCAGTTCATTTACAGGGACAGTCAAAAGTATACCGTTGCGTTACGGCTAATGGGGGAAAAATTGTTTCAAATGATTTTTAATGATGCGCGTATCATTCATCCAAACATAACACGCCAAACATAATCACGCATCCAAACATAACAAAATTGATATCCATTTATGAAGTGCAATAAAATATACATTCTGTAGAACATTCGGTGCAAAGAATTCATTTACCGGGCCCACAAAAGAATTCCGTTACATAATGATATAGGGAGGGGAGGGAATTGTTTGAGGCGTATTTTATGTTAAACTATTTCATATATAATGAGATTGATATACGTCGCTGAGGTTTACTATTAGTTATTTCATGTATAATACGAAGTGCATAGCATTTACAGGGACACACAAAAGATTTCAGATACTATATTCTATCCGAAGTACTATATTTATGCATACTATATGGTGTGTATAAATGCTATAATTCATATACAGGGCTACACAAAAGATTTTGTAAGGGTTACTGGGCATGAGCGCAAATTGATTAAAGGTGGTTTTTAAACGAGTTATGCATTTTTACGCTGAACTGCATTTAGTTTATTAAGAAATGATTATAGTATAAAGATAAAATGATATACATGGTCACGCAAAGAATTGGATACATAACCGTCTGTGGATGATAATTTCTGGAAATGTGATTTCAGTAGTTTTGAGTGTTTTAGTTTGAATTAAATTTAGCTAAATGGTAGCGTGTAGTAAAGGTACTAGGTAAACTACAGAGTTGTACAAAAGTATTCATGTATGTTTCCATCTATTAGTATAAATTGCTGAAAGAAAAATTTTAATCTGTTATGCTTTTTCTTGCTAAACTTAATTTTCCCATTATATAGTATGTATCAACCTACAGATCAAATACCTATATGTATTCCATTTCTGTTTAAAAGAATTGGAATTCGTATTTGACTATGGACGGTAACTGCTGAAATCAGTTTTTCAAATGTTTACTTAGTTATCTTATTTACCTTATTTCCCTAAATAACAAAATTTTGTTAAAGCTTTCAGGGAGTGTTGGAAAGTGTTTCATAATCTATGCTGTACGCATGATTTTTCTTATCTTTCAATTTAGTATAAATTTAAATTGGAATTTACTAGCTAATTTAGAAACGTTAAATTACTAGTCTATTGATAATTATTTTTTAATCATCCAGTTATTTAACTTTAATTTACTTTCGTAGTAATATATTCTTAAATTGGTTATTGCAAGAACTCTCTAACAGGTAAATACTTATATTCCCGTTATACCATTTCGACTATATTCAATACAGAAGGTTTTTATAATGTGAATATGTTATATGGGGCATTCTCACAATATTTTGACTTCAGGGAATAAAAATCTGGTGAAATTAAACTTGCTAAATTAACATTTTAATCTGATAGACGAATGCCTTAATGATTCAAAATAAAGAAAAAATGGTCAGCAGCGAAAATTTTTTTAACTGAGGTTTGTCGAACTTGCGAGTTTAATTTTCCTTACCATTTTACCACTAAAACTTTTTATTTTCTTCTAAATTTTTACTTATAATGAATTTGCATAGTACTCACAGGACATTCAAATAAGAAATAATAATAATGTAGTATTTTTAGTACAAAATTTTGGTGTAACATTGTCTTGAGGGGTGTTAAAGAAGGGACGGTAAGGTAAAAAAAAGGAGGAAGGTATAGGAAAAAAAGGGGATGGTAAGGATGGGACGGTAAGATAAATCATGTTAAGACTAAGTGGTAGCCACAATGTTCATTGATTTTTAGAAACAGTTATTTACATTGGATTAAATTAAAAAATAATTAATTTACCTCGAAAAGTGCAAGAATAAACTTTGGGGACGGTAAGACTACCAATAAAGACACGATGCTTAAAATTGATATTTAAATGCTTATTTAAATTCTACAGTAAATTTCTTGTCAAAGAATTTTAGACATTCTTTCACAAGCATACTTCTGCATGAGAAAAAAGTTGAAAAAAATTCTGTGGCTGCATCTAAAGTGATTTTCTGTATAATTTTAGAAGAGGGACTGTAAGGAATCTAAAACCCAGGGAGAGAGTTTAAAAAATAACCCTAGAAATGTGTGCAGGTTAATTTTTTGCTACATATTTATATAAAGCAATAGTTGTAGTTACGGAAAAAAATTGCATCGAATTACTTTTATTGAAACAATTTTATACAGACAGCTCCAAACTTAAAAATCAGCGTCAGGGACACGGGACGGTAGATGGGTTTTCCATGTGTTTGGACCCCCGACATAGTCCAAAACTTATCTCGTTAATATTGTTATAGAATCATGAAATGGGATGTTCCCCAGTATATGAAAAAAAAAAAAAAAAAAACACAAGAACATGTACTAAAATAAAAATTATTATTCAGGGACATAAGTCAAAAGATTGTGAGAATGCCCCATATATACACACGGCATGTTTCTACGATCATGGGACAAACTTTAAGGGAAGGTAAACTACACATACAGAAGCAATTTTGGTATAGCAACGTGGGGTCGGAAATGGAAAGTTTTAGCGAAAAACAAGAAATGTGGAGGAAATTAAAACAAGTGTTTTTATTGATATAACAATTGCAGTAAGTGCGCAAATATGCCACCACCAACATCGATACATACCTGGCAGCTTCTAGCAAGTGATTGGCGTACCCATTCGAAGGTTCATATGTCTCATCTATGAGACACCAGTCGACTCTGATGAGGACCTCATTGTAAGACTTTCAGTTGTTGCTGCAAATGCTCGTGAAACACTTGGAATCTGCGAAAAGGTACGCCAAACACTTGCTAGACGCTGCCAGTGGCACATTTGAGCATTTACTGTAATTGTTATGTCAGTAAAACGTTAGATTTCATTTCCTCCTCATTTTTTGTTTTTCACCGAAACTTTTCATTTCCGACCCGACATTGTTGTACCAAAACTGCTTCTCTGTGTATTTTACCTTCCCTTACAGTTTTTCCCATGATCGTAGAAATACACCCTGTATATATAAAGGTATTTTATTTCTTAAGAGAAAGTGGATTAAAGTTCAGGCTGCCGCCTATCAGGAGAATTAAGATCATGTATGACATTTTAAGATATTTTTTTATGTATACGGGAGACCGGGGGGAATGGCGCCACTCGGTTATGCTGCCACCCCGCCTAGTTTAAAAACTAACGGCAGTTTGAGATAGTGAATGCGCCTGCACTATGGCGGCCAACAATAGAAACAATGCCTAGAGTGAGATTTTGTTGTACATTATTAGTTTGTTCTAGTGAAAAATTTACTTTTCTTCTAGTTGTTTCTTATTTTGGAGCTTCAAATGAATAGATGTAACAACTTTTACTGTAACATTAGGCACTTAAGATATTACTCGTAATCTACATGCATTCACCGACATTTTGATGCAATTTGTTGAACAAGTTCGGTTCTTCTTTCGACTTTTCTGGGGGATTTTCGCTATATTGTATTCTCGGCGTAATGCCGCCAACATGGCAAAGGGTGACTTTTCCAATTTGAGTTAAATTGTAAGCTTAGCACATTAATAAATCTAGCTTAAGGAAGATTGTAATTATTCATCATTTTGCTAAATTGTTGTTTTCTAAATATTTTTAGTATGTTATGTGTTTATTAGTATCCATTTTATGCATTTACTAGGTCATTAAAGAGTGGCGTCATTACCCCGATACAGTGGCGGAATTACCCCAGTATCCTAGGTAATCCCGCCACTATACAGAAGTTGAATTATTATTATTATTATTATTTTTTTAATGTGTGCTTACTTTACAGTTATGATTACGGTTAAATTTATACAGATACTAAAGATCATGATTCAACTTTAGAATATTTACTATTAAAAATTAAACATTTTTTGAGGTGAAAAAAATTAAATTCCCTTAAGGTGTCGCCATTTCCCCGGTGTCCCCTACATTGGACTTTTTGAACCTGTTAAAAATAATTAGGTGAAAATATAGTTTTAATAAAGTTAAGAATTTAAGTTATGAAATGTTATAGTAGAAACTAATATTTAATACAGAAGTAATTATATGAATACTTTTAACGTTTATTTCTACTCTATAATTATTAAGCGATACAAACCTAACTATGTTTTTAATAAATTTAATGTCTTAAGTACCAGTCTACTTATTAACAATCCTGCTAAAAGGAAAATTTATTTGAAATAGTGTTTTATGTATATGTTCGTACTAGGTGGATATTTAGATTATTTCGAATATTATTGTTGAGCAAAGGACTTGGAGAGAGTACCCTTTCAACTTTTGAGTATATTATATTTTGTTATTAAAGGGTTATTAAAGTTATATTAAAGGGTTTTATGAAGGAAAATTTAATGAACAAAACATGGAATTCTTGTAGTAAAACTTGAAAAATGAATTAAAGTTTTAAGAAAACTTGAAAACCACACTTTTTGTTCAACTTTGAATTTTTTGAAAAAAATAAAAATAAGCATTTCTTAAAAGTATGCTCAATGTACTGTAAAAGCCAGATTAAAAAAAAAAAAAAAGTTCAAATGAAATGTTGTAGCACACGTAAAAATTAGTATTTAATCAACATTTTTATAAAAACTCTATCTTTTATGAAATGGACTTCAAGCCCACCCTCCCCCCCCCCTTTTTTTAGAGGCGAATCGATTGAAAAGTGTGTGTTGAAGTTGTAACATTTTAATCATTGAGCTATATATAAACACACTAACAAGGAGAGGGCCAACCTTGTTCATCACAGATTTTGATTATTTTAATATATATTGTAGGGTAGAGACCCCTTAGTCTCAGGTTCAACGGATTTTATCCAACGCTCCTTAGTTCTTGAGAAACCGGGGGGTCTAATAGTAGTACACAACTTAAATACCTACTTTGCACCCAAAGTTACAGGTTGGTCGTAGCTCATTTGGTATGGCGTTTGCCAGCTGATCCGCGGGTCCGGGTTCGATACCTGAACGCGCTACATTTGTTTTTCTCACTTTTTGTTTTATAAATATACTTGTAAGTATAACTTAATAATCTCATTGTCAATTAAAATTTATAATATTGTATACTAATTATAATTTTAACCTATTTAAATTTTTACTTTTAACTAAATAGTTGTATAAAACATCTTAAAACTGTTAATTTTTTAAAAATCCTTTTTAAAATGTATTTCATATATTCTTTATCGATGCAATGATATTGAGAAATTGTGTCAATTCTTGATTTTAAAGAAATATCATTTATGTATTGCTTTAACAAAGGAAGTCAATGCGATAATACTATTATTCTGTTTTTAAAAAAAACAAGCATAATTATATTAAAAATTCATCAGAATTAAATTACAACCGATTTTTTTGCATATTAAACATTTTTTAATTTGTAATACTTATGCTTGCGTTTTCAATTATTTTGCTTTCCCCTTTATCTTATTTCTGCTCTTATTTTTATTCTATTTGAATATTCTTTTATTTTATCATAACTAGATGGCGCCACAACAAGTTTTGCCACGATTTTGTAATTTTTATCATTAAATAATAGATCCAATTTCTTTTTAAACATCTTTAAAGGATGAGAAATAATAGTTTAAAAATAAAAAAAATGATAAATTTAAGTTTGTAACATTATAATTAATGTATGATATTAAAATTTTTAATTTAAATTATTATTATAAGTATATTTATAAAACAAAAAATGAGAAAAACAAATGTAGCGCGTTCGGGTACGAACCCGGGCCCGCAGAGCAGCAAGCAAACGTCGTACCAACTGAGCCACGACCAACCTATCCTTTTGCTTACAAAGTAATTATTTAAGTTGTGTACTACTATTAGACCCCCCGGTTTCTCAAGAACTAAAGAGCGTTGGATAAAATCCGTTGAACCTGAGACTAAGGGGTCTCTGTCCTACAACATATATTAAAATAATCAAAATCTGTGATGAACAAGGTTGGCCCTCTCCTTGTAAGAAACATTAAAGCAACTCTGAATCCTTTAAAGGAAAAATGGATGCCGTAAAAAGCCTTCCCGCTCATTTCTTATTATCTGATGTTAACGGCAAATCGTCAGAATTTACGTATGTCTAAATTTATTTTAAGCAGAAAGTTGGAAAATTGATGTTTTCATGATTTTTTGCGCCAAATGAAGGATAACAAATGCCCCTTAACACATGTTACAAAAAACTACAAGTGTGTTACGAGCACTTCATACCGAACAACAACAACAAAAATCTATGTAAAATTTTAAATACAAGATTTACTAAATAAACGTACCTTTCTGATTTTGGAGAAAACATTTAATCTTCAAACACAAATCGGGGAGAATAATTGCAGATCTTTAAATTAATCAAAGCATCTTGGATTTTCTTTTCAATGTATCTGTATGGTGGTGATGGATTCGGGAAATTCATTGCTTATACACTGCTCAAAACAATTAAAGGATATTGCAGTTTTAGGTGGATTTTGTATCTGGTAAACTGTTTAGCTGATTGATACATGGTCGACAGACATAGTAGGTTATATGAGAATAAATTACACATGTTTGGCAGAAAAAAATGCATTTTATTGCGCATTTGTGTACTAAAGGAAAAAAACACAATTTGTGCATATGAGAAAAAAAGAATAAGAAAAGGTGTTATCTTCAAAGAAAATCATTTTCAGTAGGGGGTATGGTTTCCACAGGCGGCCAGCAACGTTGAACACCTTTGAGGCATGGACTCAATGAGGCTATTAATGACGAGTTGGGGTATTCTGCCCCACTCTTCCAGAAGAGCTCTTTCCAGTTCTTGGAGAGTTTGTGGGGGTTGTTGGCGGCCAGAAACTCGTCTTCCTAGAGCGTCCCAAACGTGCTCGATTGGATTCACGTCTGGAGAAGACGCTGGCCATTCCATTCGAACGATTCCTTCCTCGAAAAGGAAATCCTCCACCAGGTTTGCACGATGTGGCCTGCAGTTATCGTCCATTAAAATGAAGTTATCTCCGATTGCCGCAGCGTAAGGGACTACAATAGGTCTGAGGATCTCATCCCTATATCGGCGACCAGTCAGAGCTCCATCTCGAATGATGTAAAGGTCAGTGCGCCCGTCAATGGAGATGCCACCATACACCAACACTCCTCCACCGCCAAATCTGACACTTTCGTGCACGAACGCAGGATTATTCCTACTGCCACGGTCCCTCCAGATGAAAATACGCCTATTATCCGGATGCACAGGAAAACGGGACTCGTCAGAAAACAGAATATTGCTCCATTCATTTCTCCTCCAGTTGACATGCTCGGTTGGCCACTCCCTGCGGTCGCGACGATGCCTTGATGTTAATCTAACACATACCATCGGTCGGCGAGCATACAGACCTACAGCATGGAGCCGGTTTCGGACAGTCTGAGTTGAAATCGTGGTGCCTGTAGCCGAGCGAAGGTGTTGTTGGAGAAGAGTAGCGTTCATGGTTCGGTGTTTCTGAGCTGTTAACGCTAAATACCGATCTTCATTGGGCGTTGTTGCCCGTCTACGACCTTGCCCTGTCTTCGGCCTGCACATCCACTCTCCAAAAAACGGTTCCAGATCCTGGAAATGACACTTTGTGACACTCCAATGGCTTGCGCTACTTCGGCTTGAGTTTGGCCCCCTTCTAACCTACCAACAATTCTCAAAGCTTCTGATTCTGTCAAATAACTTCGCTGAGACATCGTACTCATCGAAACAAAGCAATCACTGAATCCCGATCATCCTTGTCTTCATTCTCTTTTATCCAGTTGAAAGTCAAATTTCATTCGCTGCCGCTGAAGCGACGTTTTTGACGTCGAACTCAAAATTTGCATACTCCACAGTTTGAAAACCAGAAAAATTTGCATTTGTGATTCTCTTCTTCTATTTTCGGCAAAAAAAATTTCGTTTATATCTTTATTTTATATAAAACTTCAAATATCCTTTAATTGTTTTGAGCAGTGTATAACAATCTTCTTTTGCTTGTGTATTTTTTCTGGCCCCCCCCCCCCCACTTTTTTTTACTTTAATGGTTCTCGTGCGTTTCTTTTCTCCCTCTATGTACACTTCATTTTACGAAATGACGAAAATATCATTTTCCGTCCGAAATGTATTTGGATTTGACGTTCCTAGTATTTTCAGGAAAAGTTAGATCCGATGATATAAATATGTGAAAGGTCCTTTCCCTTTAAATGTTTCCTAGCAGGGCCGAAACTAGGGGGGGGGGCAGAGGGGGCACGTGCCCCGGGCGCCGCTTTAACAGGAGGTGAAGGGGGCGCCAAAATGAAGATTTTGTTTGACGTTTGACACAAGAATGTATATATATATTATGAAATTTGTATAAAAATGTCTCCCAACTGGAAAATTTAAAAGGAAAACTGAACCAAATGCATTAAACTTTACAAATAGATAAAAAGATTCATTACAATACAAAATTTCAAAGTATCATGCCTATGCGTTTGCTTTCTATCTTTTAAATCACTTCCTGTCTGAGGGAGGAATCCAACCGTTTTCCAAGACTGTCCGACTGACCGTTTTCCAAGGTCAGTCTCTATTGTGGGACACCCTACTGTCCACTACGGATAACTACCAAAGGAGAAGTGACCCCTGAGTCTGATTTTTCTTCTAGATAAAAAAATTCCATGAAAGCTGTTTTTTTTTTTTCCGCTGAACAGTGTTGAGCTTCCTTTCTTTCTTTTTTTATTTTTTCCGTCTTGCCATGGGCGTTGACTGCCCAGGAGAGCGGGGAGGGGAATGCAGAGAGTAAAATTCTTAGTAAAACCTTTCTTTTTTAGATATCGACCTCATTTAGACTATGCAAAAAAAAAAAAAAAAAAAAAAAAGTTTAAAAAGATTAAAATGCAATTCTTTTCAATAACTTTTCAAAGATTTTAATGGATCTACAAATACATTAACACTAGTATGTTGTGGCCATCACAAAACTTTCTTCTATATAAATCACGTCAATTAAATCATTTAAATAGTACAAGAAATTACATGAATTTAGCACCAATTCATATCAAAGTATATCTGAATTTGAAGTTTGATGAAAATTCGTGCATTAGTTCTTGAGATAGAGCTACAGCGGGAATTCTGAAAAATGTAGCATAGCAGCGACACCTGTTGAGCGATTTACACTAAAAATAAACAGCACTAAATGATATCAAGGTATACCTGAATCTGAAGTTTGTTGAAAATCTAAGCGTTAGTTCTTGAGATAAAGCTATTGGGGAAATCGCAAAAAATACAGCATAGCAGCGCCACCTGTTGAGCGATTTACACCAAAAATTAAACAGCACTAATTTACACGTCAATTCATGTCAAGGACTAACTAAATCTGAAGTTTGATGAAAATCCGTGCAATAGTTCTTGAGATACAGCTCTTGCGAAAATCGTGAAAATGCAGCACAGCAGCGCCACCTGTTGGGCGATTTACACCAAAAATTAAACAGCACTAATTTATATCAAGGACTAACGAAATCTGAAGTTTGATGAAAATTCGTGCATTTTTTCTTGAGTAAGAGCTATTGCGATAATCATGAATAATGCAGCATAGCAGCGCCACCTGTTGGGCGATTTTTACAAAAAAGTAATCAGCACCAAACTATATCCTGGACTAACTGAATCTGAAGTTTTATGAAAATCCGTGCAGTAGTTCTTGAGATATAGCTATTGCAGAAATCGTGAAAAATGCCGCATAGCAGCGCCACCTGTTGGGCGATTTTCACCAAAACTAATCAGGTCTAGTTTATATCAAGGTATAACTAAATAAGTTTTGTGAAATTCTGTGCATTAGTTCTTGAAATAGAGCGCCCACAAAATTTTTGTCACATACAGACTCACTGACAGACTCACAGACAGACATTTTCTAAAAACCATCAAATCGTGTTCTGGGCATTCTAAAACGTGTAAATCCGTCAAAAACCGGGAGTCGAAAATTTTCACGAATCCAATACTTTCTTCTTATAAAGATAGAAGAAAGTAACAAGGAAATTTTTGCTTATATTACAAATATGGAGAATAAACCTCGATTGGATAATTGCATGATTCAGTATATTTTCTTTTTTTCAACAGCTACTGCGCCCGTCCGAAAAAAAAAAAAAAAATCGCAGCACTTCGCTGAGATTTTCTCCACCATTTTGTACAAACCTTGGCCTAATACATTATCTCTAAATATAAAATTTTGTCGAAACATATTCATAAATCCTTCACTTACGCTGCTGAAAATTGAGAAAATTGCACAAAAATCACTATCACGGCGTCATGTATCTCCATTTTCAACTGGAGCCTGACGTTCATTGTGGAAAACGTATATATGAGGTTTGGTTAAGTTCTATCCGTAACTTCATAGTTTGACAAATCTGATTACGTAGTTCAGTTTTATATTTTTTAAATTTAAAAATAAGTTGTCCGTTAGATATTTAGTAAAATTCTTTTTTGTAAATTTACTTTGTGGTGGTGGGGGGGGGGGGGGGCGCCAAAATCCATGTTTGCCCCGGGCGCCAAAAAGGCTAGTTTCGGCCCTGTTTCCTAGTTCTAATCTTTAAATTCATTTTTGAGATTTTACATTTTGCTTCTTTTTTAAAACGCTTAAATTTAAAAAAGATGTAAGAAAAGACCTTTTTTACTTTCTTCTATCTTTACAAGAAGAAAGTATTGGATTCGTGAAAATTTTCGACTCCCGGTTTTCGACGGATTTACACGTTTTAGAATGCCCAGAACACGATTTGATGGTTTTTAGAAAATGTCTGTCTGTGAGTCTGTCTGTCACTCTGTCATTCAGTCTGTATGTGACAAAAATTTTGTGGGCGCTCTATCTCAAGAACTAATGCACAGAATTTCACAAAACTTATTATTTAGTTATACCTTGATATAAACTAGACCTGATTAGTTTTTGGTGAAAATCGCCCAACAGGTGGCGCTGCTATGCGACATTTTTCACGATTTCTGCAATAGCTATATCTCAAGAACGACTGCACGGATTTTCATAAAACTTCAGATTCAGTTAGTCCAGGATATAGTTTGGTGCTGATTACTTTTTTGTGAAAATCGCCCAACAGGTGGCGCTGCTATGCTGCATTATTCATGATTATCGCAATAGCTCTTACTCAAGAAAAAATGCACGAATTTTCATCAAACTTCAGATTTCGTTAGTCCTTGATTATAAATTAGTGCTGTTTAATTTTTGGTGTAAATCGCCCAACAGGTGGCGCTGCTGTGCTGCATTTTCACGATTTTCGCAAGAGCTGTATCTCAAGAACTATTGCACGGATTTTCATCAAACTTCAGATTTAGTTAGTCCTTGCATGAATTGACGTGTAAATTAGTGCTGTTTATTTTTTGGTGTAAATCGCTCAACACGTGGCGCTGCTATGCTGTATTTTTTGCGATTTCCGCAATAGCTTTATCTCAAGAACTAACGCTTAGATTTTCAACAAACTTCAGATTCAGGTATACCTTGATATCATTTAGTGCTGTTTATTTTTAGTGTAAATCGCTCAACAGGGGGCGCTGCTTTGCTACATTTTTCAGAATTCCCGCTGTAGCTCTATCTCAAGAACTAATGCACGAATTTTCATCAAACTTCAAATTCAGATATACTTTGATATGAATTGGTGCTAAATTCATGTAATTTCTTGTACTATTTAAATGATTTAATTGACGTGATTTATATAGAAGAAAGTTTTGTGATGGCCACAACATACTAGTTTTACTCAGTTGAAAGGCATATTCAGTAGAATAGGAAATGGGTTTTGCAATAGAATATATACACTTTTTAATGTAAATATGAAGAAATTCGTGTTTTCACTCAATTTTAGCATAGATAAGGAATTTGTTTATTTTATCGTTAACTAAAGGGTTTATCGAAAATAAATTCCAAAAGTTATGAATATGAGAAACAGTGAACTATTAAAAATTTAAAAAGTTTAAATTTTTTTTAAGTTAGCCAGGATATATTTTTCTCGTGAAAATAGTTTTAATAATTTTGTTAAATTTCTTTTTATGATATTGTAAAGGAGATACAATTAACAGTTCAAGAGGGGCACAGTCTCCTCAAAAACATAGCATACCCCTCTGCCTCTTCCTCTCACAGACTTTAGCTTTTAACTAATAAAATTCACATGCGATTATATTCAGACATAATTGGAACTTAAGTTATATATTAGTAATACAGTAAAACTCAACTATCCCGATTCCCTTTATGCAATCCCGATAGATGAGATGATAATAAAACAAGGTTATATTGTGAAAAAAAAATTAATCTCTAAAATTATTTTTGATTAATGAAAAATAGGCCTTTATATGTTGAAAGGAAGCACTTTTATTACAAACAATTAAAAAGAAAATAATACATATTTACATGCACTAGAGATGCTAGTTGAACATGTCCGACAAAACTGCTTGGTTTGCCGCTGAGGAAAGTTTAATGTATATTTTAATTTTTGGTACTTTTGCTCCGGGAGTAAATCTGTCCAATAGAATTTAATTTTTTTTTCCGCCAACGGAAATTTTTTTGCCGCCAACGGATTTTTTTTTTACGCCAATCGATTTTTTTTTTTTTTTACGCCAATCTAATTTTTTTTTTGACGACCCCAATCGAATTTTTTTTTTTTTTTTTTTTTTTTTTTTGACGACGCCAATCGAATTTTTTTTTTTTTTTTTTTTGACGACGCCAATCGAATTTTTTTTGACGACGCCAATCGAATTTTGTTGTTGTTGTCAATAGCACCTGTTTTTTCCCTCGTCAATTACAGCTTTTATATTTTGTTTGTAAATTAGAAACGATGTATTGATGTTGAAATAATTTTTTTTTTCATTTGTGGTAATTAATTTTTTGTATTATAAATGAAATGAGTGAAAGGAATGAATCTCAAATTTATGTAATATGTGTATTTAAATTAAACTAATGAAAGGTTTATATTTCACACAAAAATAATTCTATAAAAGTAGTAACGATGGGAAGAATATTTGCCTATTTATCACCTGAGTTTAGCTAACATAACATTAATAAAAGTGCCGAATTTTCTCTTTTCAAGTCTGTTAACAATGCTCAACTCTACCTACTTTCTCCCAAGTCCAATTTACAATTTCTGAAACAAAAAAAAAAAAAAAAAAATTCTTCAGATTTTTTAAAAATATATGGGAATAGAAAAATCGTGTCTCAGAAATGGGTGAATTAGAGACTTAGAATTATTCGAATTGTATTCGGAAATTCAAATTATAAATTTTAATGTTGATTTAAATAGGAATTTCTAAAAAATATTTATAGGAATGAATATAAATAGTTCAAATTTCATCATTCATTTCAATCATTAGCTTATTTTGAAATTGCAATTATTTTATTTCCGGATATCGGACGCTCCGGATTAGAGATGAGTTCGAAAAATGTTGTCCTTGTAGCCCAAACCTGATACCGAAAGTATGCTGTAAAAAAACTAAAATTTTAGAATTGTTTCAAGATCAATTTTCTTATTAAAAACTCTTCGCCTATATATTGAATCATATCATAGGACATCATTAGGAGTCCGTGGCTGTCTTCTGATTGGCAAAATGGGTTCATGGAGCAAATAAGCTTATGATTAAGGCGCATCCCACACTAAGGCGACACATAAGACATGCTTGAATTCGCTGGAAAAACTGGTTTAAAACAGGTTTGAAACAACTTCGTTCTTTGTTTCGACCGGTTTATGCGCTACATGTTTCGGCTTCATGTCGCTTGTCGTCTCAGTGTGGGGTGCCCCTAACGCAGCAAAATGTGTCGCCATGATGTTTTCCAGAAACTCTATCTCCAGGCACTAATCTTTCTCTTAACGGTGACAATATCCCTTAGGTCACTGAGCTCGACAATAGAACGGAGGGCTAACTCCCCATTCTGATACATTGAATCCAGCCCATGAATACAATGCCAAAGATTTTCCGATGAAATTTTTTGGCAAAACGTAAATTTCCTCCCATAGAGTAGTATGGGGTAGATATTTTCAAATTGGATTTTCTTTTAAAATTTTGACGAAGTTGCTACAATTTTCACTGCTATATATGTTTTATTGAAAAAACTATAGATTTTATTTAAATTAATCACGATTTTTTAATTTGATATTAGTTAAAAGATATTAGTTTGATATTAGTTCTAGGTAAACTCAACGAAAAGAAATGAAGAACAAATTAAGTATTGCTCATAAAAATATCAAAAAGATGTAGAAAACACCAAAATTGATAAAAAATATGCGAAAAAGTTTAAAAAAATGCTTGTAATATTAAGAAAAGTGCAGCACTCATTACTTGCGCGCATTGAAAGTGTGATGCGGTCGCGGCAGAAAGGGGATCGGTGAGTTGGTCTCCGTATTATTGTAGAGCTCAGTGCCTTAGGTTAAGGCTCCTATAATACGGGCTGACTCACGCCACCATTTAATTGCCGGTAGGAGGAAAACGATTGGCCACGCCGCGTGGGCAATAATCGCTCATTGGTCAAAGTGGGAAACAAAATGCTTGACGATTCAGCCTGTATTATAGGAGCCCTACCTTAGGTCAACGAATAAAAAAAAAAAATTCACCTAGACTCAAAATTAAGCTGGGCTTGGCAGATCACTGACGTCCTCGCCAAGACTGCCGCGGCTCGAGCCTCTCTCAAATCTTTCTTAGCTAAGCATAGCTGTCTGTCTATTGTCTATTCCTATACTCCTTGTAAAAAAAAAATGGTTTTTGAAGGACAAACGTCCTCTTTACATTATCCCTTCGTTTGTCACTTCTCGACCCTTAGGTTAGCAACTACGGTAACGAAGGGGAAATGAAAAGGACACGTCTTTCCTTGAAAAGACTATTTTTCCTACAGGGAGTATAAGCAGTTACTGCTGTATAAATCTTTTATCAGATCCACCATAACCTACAGCCAATGTTCTCGCTGGCTTTTGACTAATATTAGTGATTTGGCAAATTAGAAATAAAAAAACAGAAAATAAATACTAGCAAAATAGATTCGGCGTGAAACACTGAAAAATCTATCTTTAACTCCTTATTGTATCCATTTTTTTAATATGCTCTAAAATAACCTAATTTTTTGTAATTATTAAAAAAAAAAAATGGAAATTCACCTATTCGCAACAGAAACTATTAAAAATACATTCTAAATGCCTCCTACATGTGTAAATGTGTTGACATTCTTTTATCAGTCTGAATAAAAGTTAAAAACAGCTGACAGTGATTAACTGACAAAAACCTATCGTATAATCCTTTTTGTGACTTTGGCTGTTGCCAAACTGAATTGATATTGAGTGTGTATCTCTAGAAATAGAGCTATGTAAATGGCACGGTGCGATTGAACATGTAAAGCTACATCAATTGTTCAGAAACGCGGATAAGTCTCGAGTGTATTGGCACACACACAAACAGAGCAATTATTGAGTACTCACAATTTAGAGAGTCTGATTATTAGTTTACTCGCCAAATGAAACATTTTGTTGCGATTTGGCGCTATGGCGAGCGACAGCGAGAACCCTGCCTTCGGGTCACTCACCTGTTTGGTGATCTGTCTGTGAAACTCTGATGCAGAAACTTCAAATTGCCCAAAATAAAATTTTACGTCAGGTTGTAAATGCCACCACTTTCGTCTGGAATGACGTCATTCACTTCGATCTCAACATCCGGCCTAGTTCACAAGTTATCAAACTTGCACAAAATTTTCAGAGATCGTGTTCTAATACCCAACGAAGCGTTGCGGTCTATTAGACAGTACAATATAAATAGCCCTGTCGGTCCGAAAATACCGCTTGTCCTCCTAAGTCAAGATGGCTTCGCAGCCCCTTCCAAAAGGAGACGGCGAGAGGCACCCTAAAGTGCATCGTTGCGGACATTCTAAATTCAAGATTGCATTTTTTCTTCTGGCAACCATTTTTCCCCCCTTATTCTGATTGTCACCCAGCCCTTGCGTTTGGCACCGGTACTAATTCACATTCATATTTATTGTAATTTATAAGCTTAATTAATAGTTGTATTTATTATTTTGCATTTAATTTATACATAAAGTTGATAAAATGCTGAAAATGAACAAATATGAACAGTGGAAATTGGAAATTTATAATAAACTATGAATAACCTACAGAATCATCAGAGGAGCTTGCAAGTTTCATTCATAGTGAAGATATGTTATTTCATCCAATTTTGTCGGCATTAGGCCTTAGATGACAAAATTTAGCTCCTTTTTAAGCATATCAAGACATTTCCAAAATAAACTAAAAATTACACATAAGATATGAAAAGAAGAAAACACTTCAATGATAGATAAAAAATCTATAATAGAAGTTTGACTCACCAATGAAAAATGTGCAAAGATGTGAATGGATTTGAGAGATTGATATCCATGTGGTTGTAATTTAACTACTATAAAAGCAGATATTTTACAAATATAGATATACTGCTGCCCTCTGATTTGAAAAATGATACTGTAAAATAGGGGTGCACAACCTTTTTAAGGGAAGGGCCACTTACAAAAATGTTTGAGTTGTCGAGGGCCACATCAGTAACACAAAGAGAATTCTGTATCGAGGAGGTGTGTGTGTATGTGGGGGGGGGGGGGTTATAATTTAATTTTTGATGAATGGTTTTTTTATATAACAAAAATAAACAAATAGAAATAAATACTTGTATGCAGGAATGCAGGGCTTCTTCACATATGTATGAATAACCATACAACACTTTATAAAGACCCCTTAATAGCCCCCTCTTGATAAATGGAAACTTGAAGAAAAGAAATAAGTTTCTAAAAAATGGAACGATATTGAAAATTATATATATTTTTTTTAATTGAAGAATAACTTAATTTAAAATAAAAGGAAACTTATTTTTGAAATAACAAAGCATGATGGAATAATTATGCCATTTTTTTCTGCAACAGATTAACAAAATTCGTTTTTTTTTGTCAATCAAGCGCGACTGATTGACGAAATTCGCGATCTTTTATCAACGACCGATTGACAGATTTAGGGGTAATTTTCCATTGCCGATTGGCAAAATTTGCAATATTTTCAAACAACCAATTTGCGATACCTACGATAAATTGACCAAATTCGCGATTTTTTCACCATTAAATTTTCAAAATTTGCGACTTTTTTCCACACAGGATCAACGAAATTTGCGAATTTTCCGCTCCCGATCGAATTATTACGCGACTTTTTTATTCTGCGATCGATCTACGAAATTTGCAATATTTTTCCATGAGTGATTGGTAAAATTCGCGAATTTTTTTATGAGTGATTGGCGAATTTTGCGATATTTACTGTGACAGATTGAGAATATTTGCAATTTTTTTCAACGACCAATTGACGAAGCTCGAATTTTTTTCTGACATACATTGATGTAATTCGCGATTTTTTTCCCGCAGTAATTTGACGAAAGTCGCAATTTCTTTTTCGCGCACGATTGATGTGATTTTTTTTTTTCCTGCGACCAATGGATTTCTATTTCTTGATATATTTGGGACCGACACACAAAATTTGTAATTTTTTTTTCCATGAGCAATTCACGAAATCTTTGAATTTTTGACAAAATTCACGATTTTTTTCCACGAACGATTGATGAATTTCGTGATATTTTTTAGACCAATTGACAAAATTTGTAATTTTTTCATCACTTCTCGAAATTCGGGATTTTTTTTACCGCGACATATTGACAAAATTCGCGCTTTTTCCTCGTGATAAATTGACGGCACTTGTGATTTTTTTTCGCAGCCGATCAACAAAATTTAAGCCTTCTCCGCGCCTGATCCACGAAATTTGCGATTTTTCCGATCCCGATCAATTCGTGATTCTTAACTGTCTGACGAAATTTGTAATTTTTCCAGCGGAAAATGACGAAATTCGAGATTTTTTTTCGTGATAAACTGACGAAATTCGCAATTTTTCCGCAGCCGATCAATGAAATTAGGAATTTTTACGCACCTCACAACAAAATTCGCGATTTTTCTGTGCCCGATTAACAAAATTTGAGATTTTTCTGCACCGAATCGACAAAATTCAAGATTTTTCTGCATCCGATCAACGAATTTCGCGATTCTTAACAGAATCTGGCGATATTTGTAATTTTTCCCGAGAAAAATTGACGAAATTCGAGATTTTTCCCACACGATAAACTTGCAAAACTCGCGATTTTTCCACAGCCGATCAACGAAATCGGCAATTTTTCTGCACCTCATTGAGAAAATTCGTGTTTTTTTCTGTGCCTGATTAACGAAATTTGAGATTTTTCCGCACCCGATCAACAAAATTCGCGATTTTCCCTAGCCCGATGAAATTCGCGATTTTAACTGACTCTGACGAAATTTGTAATTTTTCCCGAGGAAAATTGTCGAAATTCGTGATTTTTTTTTCTCTCGATAAACTTACGAAACTCGCGATTTATCCGCGGCAAAATGACGAAATTTGTGACTTTTTTCCTGCGACATATGGACAAAAAATGCGATTTTTTCAGTTATAAATTGACGAAATTCGCGGGCCATAAGTTAACCCATCGCGAGCCACAGGTTGTGCATCCCTACTGTAAAAGTTTTTAATAATTTTGGTGCTACCATCTATTGATAAGAATTAACTAAGAAACTCTAATTGATAATTATCAAAAATGAAATGAAAAATATGAAATAAATTAAAATATATAGGTAAAGCTTAAAATAAACAACTCATCATTCATCAATTGCTGAGGCCGTTGTACTTCACACTGTTCAATTAGAAGATTTTTCATAAATAAAAACATTAAATTCTTGACAAATAGAAACAGATCTTTATCGCATTTCAAAAGAAGTTAAGAAAAACCAAAGTGAAATGATTTTCTTTCAAATAAGAGAAATACACTAAAATTAATACAAGATAACTTTAGGAACATTTCACAAAAATCATCTGGATTTAAGTAAAAACTGGATAGATAATAAAATTACTGTCTGCTAAGCTTTTAGCCCCTGTATGCTATTTCTTTCTCCCAACAAGTAAAGTGTCGTCTCAAAAAAATAACCTTCCGTTATACAGGGTGTCCACTCTCAACGGTGGCCAATGGCTAATTCATAAACCGTTGGTCATAGACATATAGTTCCAATTACAAAAATGTCTTAAATGAGGCAAAGAAATATTTTAAAAACGATTTGGGTCAGTAAAAAAAATTACAAAATTTAAATTTTTATACGGCCCCGGTTCTATAAGTTATATTCAGTAAGATTTTCCTGTTACGCTGACAAGTAAGACAAAAAAAGTCCCGTTATTCAACGATTAAAATTGACCGAGATATAGCTATTTAAAGTTGGAACATATTTTTTTACTGCAAATTACGGGTCATTCACAATTTAGTAGAAATATAATTTCGTCAGATATATATTAAAAGTGGTTGAGAGTAAAATTAACATTGCAATATAAATTTGAAATCTTTAATCATTATGACATATTAATGCAAAATATACAATTTGTGATAAACATACAAGAAGAAAAAAAAAACAGAATTTTTGTTAAACAAAAGGATGAAAATTAACAACCTCAATTCTTTACAAAATGTTATATATTTTTTTAATGTTACTAGGGGGCTCGGCCCCCTACGAGCTACGCTCGCCAACCCCCCGTTCAGACACTGCAGTCTCTAAAAGCACGCTAATTTGATCGGCTTTAATTGAATTTTTTTGGAAGATTGAATTATAATTAAAACAAGTTGGAAATTGCTCGTCAACGTGGCAAATGATGTGCGTTCGTACTATAGCTAGTTTTATAATTATTTTTTGCACCCCATATTGTACTGAATGTATATTTTTTTGCACTTCATAAGTGCAAAGTCTGTAACAACATTAAAATGCACTTGCGATAATTTTTTTCCCATTCCCCGTAATGAAACGGAAAACTCGTGACTGTCCCTGTAATTAAACTTTACATCCGATTTCCATAAAATTTGAAATAGCTTGATGAAATTTTGCAACAATTATATATTTAAAATTTCAGACCAATCGGAAAGCTGTAACATCCTTAAAATACTCTTGCAATAATTTTTCCCATTGGCCGTAATGTAAAGAAAAACTTTTGACTGTCCCTGTAATTAAACTATTCATCCGATTTCCATAAAATTTGAAATGGCTCGACAACATTTTTCAACAATGATATATTTAAAATTTCAGACCATTCGGAAGGCTGTAACATCATTAAAATGCACTTGCAATAATTTTTCCCATTGGCCGTAATGTAAAGAAAAACTTTTGAATGTCCCTGTAATTAAAGTATACATCCGATTTTCATAAAATTTGAAATGGCTCGACAACATTTTGCAAGAATCATATATTTAAAATTTCAGTCCATTCGGTTGGGTAGTTTTTGCTCTGTTATATGCGGACGGACGGACAGACGGACTGAACGACGACTATAGGTGCTACGTATTTATATAATTACGAACGCACCTAAAAACAAAGGCGATCGCCCTATAAACGGGTTTCTATTCATTTCTCTTTGATTGGGGAATTTTACGGAAAAATCAGCTGCTGTTAAAAGATACAATGGCATTTCAAAATCATCTAATATAAAATGAATTAAGTACACAGTCTTTGTCTCCCGGTATTTTTTAACAAAGCGAAAAGAAAGTCCTTTTAAATAAAATATTTTAAATATATCGTTTTTAATCTGACGTAATTTTCACCAAACTTTTCTTTCCCTTTTTAATATTCACGTGAAAATGCTTTTATTAGAAATGAAATATTATTTGCGCTGTCAAAAAAAAAAAAAAAAGTTGAAAAGTTCATCTCAAAATATCAAGTAAATGTCTCGCGCTATTTTTAAATTTAAACTACTATTTTGCAATATTATTTTTTGTTCATTTTACGTAATAAGTGTAATGTGACGTAAATGTGATGTAATTTGTCCTATTTAAGACTTCTAACGCATGTTAATGAATTTATTACTTTACAATATCCTTTCTCTGTTAAAATTCACGTGTAATTATAGATGAAGTAATTTTCAATAAGTTCCTGCTTTTCATACGTAATTATTTAATTCTAATTTGAAAGTTTTTCTTTTCTGTTTATAATAGTCACGCGTAAATAAATTTTTAATTTGAAGCAAACATTATTGTTTCCGTTGTTTATACAGTTTGGCAACAGGTTAAATTAGTACAATTTTCTGAAATAAGTAAAAAAATATCTCTCGAAAAGCTGAAAATTTGAATTTAAAATAGAAATGAAACCTCGAAAAATGAGTCAAATTAAAAAAATAAATTATTTCTGCACACCGGGAAATTATAACGTATAAAATGATCTAAAAAGTATTAAATTCCGATGTATAGTTTTTGCTCCTATAAAACTTTTTTAATGGAACGATTTTGTCCAACTTTAGCATTAAATATCTCTTAAAATAATTCTTCGATTTGAAAACTGTCTACATCAGCGTGTTTATCAAACATTTCTGTATAATACTACCAATTTTCATATTTTTGTATGCATTATTTTTCTTCATATTAACGAAGAAAGACCTCCGGTCACAAAAAAATCAAAACCGGCGGCGGCGGCGGTGACAGCGGGAGTTACTTTTTTTTAGAATAGAGAGATTAGATTACACTAGTCTGCAAAAGTTGGGTTATGTCATGTTTTTTAGCCTTTGATAGTTGATTCTTATGTATTCTCTAACGCTGAATCCAATATTGACCTTCATTTTTTACCATCACGTAAAGATTTTTTCATATCGTAAATTTTTAAAGTTAGACAAAGAAGGAATAGCGGAAAATCGATACTATTAAATAGATGTAATTGTTTGTTGTGTTTTTAACTTTTGATAATTGATTGTTATGTATTTTTTACCGCTGTATCTGAAAATGACTTTCATTTTTAATCATCACGTCTGGATTTTTCGCAAATTGTAAATTTTAAAGTTAAAAAATTCAAAGTTGAACCTCCTTCCTCACTTCATCGGACCCCTCAGCTGTTTAGCTCTAAGAATCCCAGTATAAGCCAAAACATTGAATAAATTATTGAATTAAATTAAATAAGAAAAAAAATTACATCTGTTTTATAGTATCAGGTTTTCGCTATATTTTAACTTTAACGTTTACGATTTGCAAAAAAATTCTAAGGTGATGGTTAAAAATGAAGGTCATTTTGAAATTCAGTGCTAAAAAGTACATAAAAGCAATTATCGAAAGTTAAAAAACACAGCTATCTCCTCTATTTTATAGTATCCGATTTTTGTTATTTTTTAACTTTGACAATTTATGATTTGCGAAAAATCCTGACATGATGGTTAAAAATTAAGGTAATTTTCGGATTCAGTGCTAAAAAAATAAGTAAGAGTTTAAAAAAAAAAAAAAACCCATCGCAGCCTTGTGTTATCTAATCTAAAACTTTTTCTTAAATTTCTCGGCGGTAATCTATCCGAAATTTTTTGTGTTACCCTGTAAAATAAATATAAATGGTAACCACCGAAAACCATAATATTAGATTGTCATCGGATTTACGTCAGTATGTAAAATTTAATCTCTATCGTATATTTGAAAGTGAGTTAAAGTTCGAGTACAAATTTTGAACTGGAAAAACATACATACGATCGTTGAAGTTAAATAAAAACTTATAAAAATAACATAATTTTTGTTAAAAGAAATCATGAAAGGAAACGGTCTCAAATCTTTACAAAATAAAACATATGTTAAAATACAATTATTTTAGCCAATCTGAAACTTAACTCAGACGATTTTTTTCGAAGCGCAGATACACATGAACTAAGTTCTTCGAATACTTTAAGCACTTGGTATATAACCCCTCAAAGCGGGGCCGAACTCATTTTTGTTCGCATGCTGAAAAATGGTGCAAGTCATACCTTTTTAAAGTTTCATAACTCGGCACATTAGAGGTCTGCATGGACCGCAATTCTCAGGCCCGGGCCAGCCCGGCGAGAAAATTTAAAGTTCCACCCGGGCGCGGCCCATTTATGTTTTCACAGTTTACGACCAGGTCCGGCTCGTACAAAAATCAGTGAAAACAAGCCCGGCCTGTGAAAGAATCTATAACAGCCCGGTACGGCTCGACACAATTTCTCAAATTCCGAATTTTCTTAACATACAATTGCAGGGCTGCCACTTGCTACTAAAAGCGACTATTTTCAGCAACCAGCAGCTAAGGCGAGTATTTTAGGCCGAAAACCATTAAAAAGAGACTATTTCAAGAAAACAGGCCACTTTTTTCGGATTTCAGTGACTATTTTTACAGAAAATATTCGATCTTTTTCTTCAAAGCGCCTGTAGAGTCATCTTCCCAAACGCACTTTTTCAACGGTTGTTTGAGGAGATTCGCGATTTTTTCCCCGACGAATATCAAAATTCGCGATTTCGCCCCCCCCCCTCCTCTAATTGATTGACGAAAATACTTTTTTCTTTCAGGAATCTTTTTATACTGTTGTTGGAGATTTTGCGATTTTTTCCGCGATCCTTTGTCAAATTTTGCAATTTTTTTAAAGACATATTGACGAAATTGATTTTTTTTCTTTTTCTTTTTGCGCTACCACTTGTCCAGATTCGGATATATATTTTCCGCGATCGATTGATGGTAGTTACTATTTGTTTCAGAGATCTTTTGACGAAATTACCGATTCCTGTGAAGGTTTTTTGTCAAAATTCGTGATTTTCTTTTCACTTCCGACTTGCAAAATTCATGATTTTTTGCGCGATCATTAGGTTAAATTCTCAAATTTTTTTGGACCAAATTTGCGTTTTTTGTCCGCGACCATTTCACGAAATTTGCAATTTTTTTCTTGTGATCGTTAGACAAAATTCGCAATTTTTTGTCCATTCTTTCTACGAAATTTGGTATGATTTTTTTTTTCGCGACTGAATTACGAAAATAGCCATTTGTTTCCGCGACCTTTGGTAAAATTAAAGGTATTTTTTACGGTTGTTTGAGGAGATTCGCGATTTTTTTTCGCGACGAATTGCAAAATTCGCGATTTTTTTCCCCCAATCGATTGACGAAAATAGTTATTTCTTTTCGCTATCTTTTCCTATGATCGTTGAAGGAGATTTCGCAATTTTTCCTATGACCTATTGCAAATTTCCCTATTTTTTGGGCAGTGATCGTTTCGCGAAACTCACCCTTTTTTTCCGTGATCCTTTGTCGAATTTCGCATTTTTGTTTCCGGCGATCGTTTCACGGAACCCGCGATTTTTTCCCCCACGATCCTTTACCAAAATTCGCGAATTTTACTGCTACAAACTGGCGAAATTTTTTCTCTACCACCACTTGTCGAAATTCGGGATATATAGTTTTTCCGAGACCGATTGATGGTATTCGCGCTGTTTGTTTCAGATATCATTTGACGAAATTCGCAATTCTTTTCCGCGACAGTTTGTTAGAATTCGTCATTTTCTTTTCATAACTGACTTACGAAATTTTTGTTTATTCGCTAAATCATTTGTTTAAATTTTCGATTTTTTACGAGATTATTTGACCAAATTTGCGTCTTTTCAGGAGTGATTCAGTTCTGAATTTTCGGAAACTTTAAGACATTCGGTTCCGAAATTTTTTAAAAATCGGTCATCAGTCCGAAAATTCGGGCATAAAAAAATATCGCGAATTTCAGCAAATGGTCGCCAAAAAAATCAATTTCGACAATTGTTCACAGAAAAAAGTCGCCAATTTCACCAAAGAATCGCGGAAAAAACTCTAATTTCTACAAGGGATCGCGAAAATAAACACACATTTCCCCAAGAGATCGCTAAAAACCCAAATTTCATCAAAAGATTGCGGGAAAACGCGAATTTCGCCAAAGGATCACCGAAAAAACGTATAATTGGCGCTGGGAGATTCCCCCTCCCCTTTCCTTGCTGTAACCTTTCAGAAAATTTGCTGTGAATTTTATTTTATTTTTTTTTTACTCAATCACCCCTGCCGTCTTTTTGTCCGCGACCATTTGACGAAATTTGCATTTTTTTTCTCTTGGTCGTTAGACGAAATTCGTAATATTTTGTGCATTCTTTTGACGAAATTTGCGATGATTTTTTCGTGCCCGAATGACGAAAATTGCCATTTGTTTGCAACTTTTGATAAAATTAAAGATTTTTTCCACGGTCCTTTTGAGAAGATTCGCGACTTTTTCGACGATGAATTACCAAAATTCGCATTTTTTTTCGCTGATCGTATCATGGAATTCACGTTTTTCTTTACAAGATCATTTGCCAAATTTCACGAATTTTTCTACGACCGATTGACGAAAATGATATTGGGTATTTGTTTCAGAGGTTTTTTTGACGAGATTCGCGATATTTTTCCACGATCTTTGGCGAAATTAGTCTTTTCTTTTGTCGACTGAATGAGGAAGTTCAAGGGCAAGGAGGCAAAAAGAAGAAAAATAATCATTTGGGGGGATAAAGGCAGGAGTGACTTTATTAGCCATGGCACCCTGTGGGAGATTTTTTACTGTATCACTGCAAATGCTATACTCATTTTTAACACTTTCCAACAAAGTTGAAAAGTGTTTATGCATTCGGTTTGTCTGCCCGTCAGTCCGTCTGTCCACGCTCCAATTCCCGTAAATATACTCGGATTTTCATGAAATTGATAAAGGTTTGTAGCGATCTCATCTCACATGATCAGTATAAAGCGAGTTACTAGCTTGGAGTAACTGGCTTGGCCTTTTGCTCGACACTAACGTTCTCTCCTTCTGATCATGAGATTAGTGGTTCGTATCCCATCGGCGCCAATCGCTGTCTAAAGTGGTTACTGGGACCTTACGCACGCGACCTGAGTTTGAGGCTAAAATTCGTCTGCTGGCGGTATTTACTGGCGGTGTTTAGCATAGCAGTCTATGGAGTGTGAGTTATTAATGCTTGTTTGTTAAAAATACCGCAAAAGAATTCTTTGTTGCAGCAGCATATACTTAATATATTGTAATCTAAATTCAAAATATTGTTCTTTATGCGAGAAAATTCCCTAAGTTTGCAAATTTTCAGTTAAAACTTATGCATTCAGCCTGGGTCAAGGTTAAAGTCGTCTGCTAGCGGTGTTTGCGCCTGCGCACACTGGTATTCTGCCGGTGCAGTAACTAGAATAACAGATCATCATATCGCCAGCTCTGGCGTCTGACGTCACCTGAATAGTCCCTTGGACAAACACGCAACAACCTTCGTCAACATTCACCTCCTCTCATAACCAACAGATGGGAGCACTAAATAAATCATCCCCCAAAGAGATAAGAAGCATACAAACTTAATACTGGAATCGGGCTTAAATTAACACAGTTGCGCCATCTTGTGGACGAGGTGATAATCCACATACGCGGGCTTTTAGTGTGACGTCATATATGACAGGATCGAGGCTAACGAGAAGGACAGGCTACCGCGGTGAGTCCGATTCTTTTTTTACAGATCGCTGGAGTCACGTGATGCTCGAATGCACCAATAAAGGTGTGCGAAAAGAGCATCACGTGACTCCAGCGGTCTGTAAAAAAAGAATTGGACCCACCGCGGTAGCCTGTCTTTCTCGTTAGCCTCGTGACAGGATATCTACCATCTGCGCATATTTTCTAAATCTTTAGTCACTCATAGAACAGAATTTTGTTTAACACATTTATTGCAAAATAATGGCGTAGTGAGAGGGGCGTCCAGATGGACTCAACGCCACGGAGTTTTCTTCGCCTTGTCAGAGACATTTCAGCTATTAATCAAGGTGAAAAAACCTTTACAATTTTAGTGGTGTGAAGTAAGAAAACAGTTAGGCATCTTCATGTAGTTTAACCCCTCCGCTACGTAGCGTGCGACCTTGATCGATGTGACCTCGTCTTTAATCCTGCGGTTACCTCTCCCATTTAAGATAGGACGCTTACTTATATCGCTTTGATCATCCCCCTTCAACCAAAATGCTTGCGAAACTCTCACAGCACAAAGCCTGTCCTCACACGTGTCACATATGCGTACGACAGCATCATTCACGAGTGCATATCGCTCGTCAGACGTCAGCAATACGTCTTTCTCACTGGGGATGGAGTGTGTAGCGATCTCATCTCACATGATCAGTATAAAGCGAGTTACTAGCTAAGAGTAACTGGCTTGGCCTTTTGCTCGACGCTAACGTTCTCGCCTCCTGATCATGAGATCCGTGGTTCGTACGAGCCGTTAATTCCCAAATTGGCTCAGTCGAGCTTAGCAATCTGATTGGCTAAAACTGATATTTATATAGTAGAAAATTATATTTATTTTCTTATGAAGTAGTGTAATGTAAAATAGAATGCAATTATAATGACTTAAATTGATTTATTTTCTTAAATTTAATCAAAATCACAGTAAAGTAATCCAAAATATTAATATAAACGAACAATATGATTGCTGAGTTCGGCTGAGCCAATTTGGGAATTAACGGCTCGTGTGGTTCGTATCCCATCAGCGCCAATCAATTCTGAAGGTTATTTAGGGTTACCAAAGCCTGTTTGGTATTGCATATGAAGTATGTAGTATTAATCGTTCATTTACAGGGGCAGTCAAAAGTATTCCATTACATTATTGTATATGGGGGGGAAATCGTTTGCAGAGTATTTTAATGGCATTATGCTATTTCAAATGTATTGAAACTGATATAAATAACTGAATTTCACTACGATCACGCTAGACCAGGGCATTCATAGCATTTTTTATTCATTTACAGGGACACACAAAATAAATTGGTTACAGTACAGTAGTGTCTTTGAGTAATAATTGCTGAAGTGTACGGTTTAAAAATCGGTATGCGCTTTTAAATTTTTTTGCATCTTACTCGTTATATAAAAATTCTATATCTCAAATACAGGGCTGCACAAAAGTATTCACGTACCGTTCTCCTTATTAGAGGAATTTGCTGAAGGTAAATTTTCAACTGAAGTATGTATCTCTTAAGTGTACTAAATTTTGGCTTGCATGTGGTTAATAGATTCAAATCTATAATTCATATACAGGGCTGCTGAAAAAATTTGCATAATTTTCCGATTGTGGATGGGAACAGCTGAAATTCGGTATTGAAATGTATTATGCATGTCCATATGGTTAAATTAGACGTAATATTTTAATTTTTTAAACGGTGCAATTTTGTTACATTATTCTGAATGTGTTGGAAAGTGTTTCATAATCTATGCTTGACGCATGATTTTTCTTACTTTTTTTCTTTTAAAGGGTTTTACTAAAGCATTTTACTTTGCATTCCTTCCAGGGCCGAAACTAGCTATATTTTCACCCGGGCAAACATGGATTTTGGCTCCCCCTCCTTCCTCCGCAAAGTACACTTACAAAGAGAAATTTGCGAAAGTTTCTATTAGCGGGCTTATTTTAAAACTTAAAATGTTTAACAGTAAAATACGTAATATTGAAATATATATAACCAGCTTTGTCAAATATTTATTCATTAAAACCTGTTAAAGTTCGAAAGGAGGCGGACATAATTCCGCTTTATACAGGTTTCCGTCTTGGCAGATATATAACTGTTGGTATTCTTTCTGTTGGAACCATAGACTTCTAATATAACGGAACGCAGAAATGGCAACTTTTTCTTGATGCGCATATCAGGCTTCCACCATCACGTGATGGCGGGGATAATGCGCGCCAAACCGGTTTTTCCCGCATCCCACCAAGACCTATTTCATCTGCGTTCGTTTTGGAGGATTTCTTTTATTGTGATAAAAGAAATTGAATGAAAATAGAAAATTGCCAAGAAAGGGATCACCGCCAAAAAACGACACCTTTTTGGCAATGAGATCTCCGAATTGAGTGCTTCAGGATTCGACGGAGAGAACAAAGGGATTCGTTCTCTATTCAATTCCTCCTGTAAGGTTGGAACCATGCAGTTTTTTTTTCATTTAAGAGGGTCCGGGACACATTTTAAAATAATTTTTATTTATTGAGTTAAAATTTTGAATTTTTTTGTGATGATTAACCATATAATTTGTAAACAAAATCTCATAAAACTTCTCATAATTTAAAAAAAAAAATTCAAAACTTAACGAATTTAAATGGCCCCACTTTAATAAATTTTAACTCGAAATATTATTTGTAGAATTAAAATTTTTTTCATTTCAATAAACAGAAATATATAACCTTTTAATTTTGATTCAGCATTTTAAAAAATATTAATTAAAATGAAAATTAAAAATATTTAAAGTAAAAATGTAAAAAAAAAATCATATTTTCAAAAGTAAATATTTTTTTCAAAATTTCTGAATCAAAGTTCAATTAAAACAATTGAAAAAGACATGTTCCAAGTTTGAACCCTTTATCTCTAACGGTTCTTGACCTATAACGATTTAAATAGAAGAAATGGTTAAACCCATCATGAAGAAAAAAGTATTTTCGTAAGAAGTCGTTTTCATGACAACCATTGTTTGAAAGCTAGATTTTAAAACCAAACCAAAACGAAAAAATTAATATTTCCTGTTCGAAGTAAGATAGAAACATGATTTAAACTTCATTTCAAGCAGAAAAAAAAAAACAAATTTTTCATGCAATAATTTTTTTTTTTTTAAATAATTTTAAGATTTTTGTGTCCGACCCCCTTAAGACAAGATTTCATTACAGACAGATTTCATTTTTCCAGATTTTACTGTTGTTGTAGCATTACAAATTATTACAATTGAGGCAGATCCCATTCGAGACGGAGCATTTTTTTTTTTTTTTTTTAAAGACTAGCACCAGAAGCCGAAATTACAATATTGACTGATAACAGGGCCTGCCACTGACGTCTACTTTTATATTAGATTTGCATCACTAATTTTAAGAAATAATTGTTGTAGTAATTTTCTCTAGCACACGTCAAGTATTTCTTTTATTTTCATTTATACCTTCATCACCAGTTTTTCAAAACAGAAAATTTTCTGCAATTGAATCCCGAAAAATTCTCTGATTAAATAAAGTAAGCTTTACAATTAAAGGTAACTGGTGGGAATAATGACAGGTCTGCCCCAGGCGACAATTTCTATATTCTGCTCGCACCACTATTAAAAAAAATACGTTTTGTAGCATATTTCTCTTACAAATGTTGGCAATGCATGTATAAAAGATTTTTGCTTGATAAAAGTGGTGTGAAATAGAATTAGTCACCTGTGACAGCCCTGTAATGAAGGATTCTGAACACCTTAAGTGGCACGTATACCGGTTGCTCATCCCCAAGGGATTAATGTCATAGTAATATGGGTCACATTGTTTTAAAGACTAAAAAAACAGGATTTACTGTAGGCATAAAAATGAATTCCAGCATTGTAAAATATATTCCTGTACTACACCAGTTTTGTGGAATTGTGACTTATACCCAGGGCTGCGGAGTCGGTGGGAAAAATGGACGACTCGGACAACACAGACCTGCTTGTAAAATGGACGACTCCGACTCCGGGAATTTTAACAGATCTGACTCCAACTCTTTTGCTCAAAAATGGGGCCGACTCCGACTCCACAGCCCTGCTTATACCACTCTTCTTATTTATAGATTAATATGTCTACATACATTCCCCAACCTAATGCTAATTTTTAAATTTGTGTGACTTAAAACAACAGCAACAAAATTAAGTTTTTACTTTTCATTTTGTGAATTTTCGACCGCTTGGTTTTTATCATCCCAGTCAGCCACCTGACCTCGCCCCCTCTAATGCCAGATATGGTGATATGCATGTAAAAAGGTAATTATATGAATGGGGTTATTCATTTGTTGTCTTGTATATTGTAGGCGAATCTTTTCATCTATTTGACAATTTTAATGCACTTTATTCAGCTTTTCTTTTTGATTTTTCGGCTAAAAAATATTTTTTACAGAAATTTCACACGCACATATATATATATATATATATTGTATAAAACGGCAAACCAAATTTTCATCTAGCGTCCCCTTCGCGTAGCGCCCAGGGCACATGCCCCCTCCCCCTTAGTTTCGGCCCTGACTCCTTCTCCGGTTTGTTTTTATTGCCCCGGGCAGCCACCCAACCTCGCACATATCAGGACGGGAAAAATGAAATCTCAAAGCTTCTCGGAGAGAGAAAAAAATTGAACAGCCTTCATGGAATCTTTTTATTAGAAAAGAATTTGTTCTTCGAACAAAATCTTCATTTGGCGCCCCCTTCACCTTTCGGTACATTTGGAATTGGAGAAAGAAAATAGTCCAAGAGAACAGCTCTTTTTTCTAATTCATCTGCAGTCTTCTATTATAGATGAATCTTTTATATATTTGTAAATTTTAATGCATTTGGTTCAGTTTTCCTTTTGGATTTTCCAGCTGTGAGACATTTTTATGCAAATTCAATATAAATACATATATATTTTTGCATGTAAAGACAAAAAAAAGTATTCATTTGGCGCCCCTACACTTTCTGTTCTGACGCCTGGGTTGTAAAAGATTGGGGGGGGGGGGGGCACATACCTCCTGACGCTACGCCTATGGCAATCGGGGCAATCGTCTCCTTGGCTTTCCATATGACTATGATACGCCACGAGGGTAGACCCTGGCATGAAAATTTCTGATCGTGTAAACCTCAAAGTGAAATTCAAAAAGTATACTTTTTAAAATTTAATTTTTATTAAACTAGTTGCTGAAATTTGGACGTCATGATCAAAGAAATATATTTACAATTCTGAAAGTATTATAATTTCGCATTAACTGAAATGACAATGCTTTTTTGTGCCTCTGATATTGGTCAAAGAAAAATCGCATATGTTCCCCTAATCATCAAAACAAATATCCTTGTTCTTGGAAGGATCGATTTGTTTAGCACCACCAGCTGATTTTGTAGCTACGAACCCATATCATTGCACATTTCGACTTCACTGCGCATAGATATTGCTACCTGTTGCCCATAACTGTATCAGTCATATCCTAGTTTTCGTTTGAATAGCAGACGAATTGTTTATTTTTGGCGTCTACACTTAAAATTTCATCAAATTGTGTAGTTAATGCAGAAATAGTTTACTTTTGTGATCATTTCAGGTTTAACTACACATGAGTTATGTCCACATAAGAATGGACCGTTTTCTTCGATTTGAAATCTGTTGTTGGCATCCATTAATTCCGTAACAGGTGGTTAGGTGCGGAAAACAAAGGAACGAATTTTCTGTTTAGATATTATCCATTATATCATGAGTAACAGGTAAACATACGCTCTGAAAACTGGAGAAAGAGACCCATTTTAAATCGAGAAATATATGATTTTAAAGTTTTGTTTGTATTAGTGTTGTCTTTTGATTGCTGAAATTTATATGAATTTTAAAACATAGCTTTTCTTTCAGTTGTACTATACTCAAGTTCATCATGTTAAACTTCGGGAACGATGTGTTGAATATATGGCTCGAAATAGACACATATTTGAACCGGTATGTGTATTATCAATTCTTTTATTACATTGTTAGTGAAAGTAGAATGTAAGAATTTATTCGCTAAGAACTCATGTAAATTTCAGAGTGTTTTCCAAATACTATGGCTTTTTAAGAATATTTGTTGTACCCATTGGTATACCAAAAAATGTTTTAACATTTCCTTTATGAGTAATATTCTGTGTGCAAACTAAATTGAATTTGAGTCGTTCATTCAATTTATTAGTTTATTGAAATATTAAGACAATTATTTGCTGTGCTTTATTGTAAAATGTGAATTTAAATTGCTTTTGTAACTGTGAATACCCTACCTACTGAAAAAATATATTTTAGAAAATACAAGCTTTATGATGTAAAATTATGGACAAAAGTATTTTTAATGTTTCATTTTAATTCATTAGTTTCTAGCACATTATAGAAGACAACTTATTTTTATCTTAATTTAGCCAGAGTTTCTACACAAATCTGAGACTGTTTCAAAAAGTGTCAAATTCCGCAATAAGTTCAGAGCACTATCAAAGTTTTCTGTGTTTGCCAAGCCAAGTTTGGCTCCTTCCATGTCAAATCAACAAAGAGTTTAAAACTGTAATTTTCTGATTGTAATGAAATTTAGTGTACTAAATGAGTGTTGTGAAAACTCTTAAATATTAAGTTGATATGTAATCTGGTTTTTGAGTTACAGGGCTCTAAATTTGCCAGATTTGACCAAAAAAGACATTTGTGGCCATATCAAAGCCTCTCAGTTTTGGTAAGGGTGGAGTGGTAGAAAAGTCATGACAACAAAGCAATACAGAAAAGCCTCCTTGCTCCCAACATTTTTTTTCTGCTGAAGAATGTTTGAAGGGGCAAGGTTATAAACTTTGATTTCACTTTTCTGAAAACTGCCTTTGGGCAATTCCTTGGTGTTGGATGTAAAAATCAGACACCAATTTCTTACAACAATCTTGTTTTTGGTACATAAATTTCAACTAAATGATCAAATTTCGATACAAGGTACTTATCACATCACACTTTGTCAAAAAGCATGTAAAAAAACATTTCTGAATATTTCAAATCCTGGAAAAAAATATCTAAATAACCGGTGTCGGACGTAATCACACAAACTAGAAAACTGTGACATACCAAATAAACCTCAAAATTCTGTGAATTGGTTGATTTTATAATTTTTAAACAAACTATAATCAAAAGTACTCATACGAATGCTATATGTTTGACCTTTTTAGATTTATTTAGTTTAATATTAAAGTACATTTTAAATTTTTTTATTCTGGTGTCGGACGTAAATAAGTTGATCTTAAAAATGACTAAATCCAAGTATAAAGTAATTTTATTATGAAAAATTGTGTTTGTACAAAAATTGCCAAATCCTAATACATTCTCCAAATGAAAATTGTCCTCTGTTCCCTGTAGGAATGGGAAGTTGGATTTTTTTCACTACACTGTCTACATCATAGTAAATTTTGTCCATGTTGAGGCCATTTAAAATTTGACTCAGTTGATAATTGGTGTATCACACTAACCTCTACTTCATTATCATTTACTTCAGTTATATATCCAGGGAAGTGTTTACCGTCATATTCAACCAGGGCTGCAGAGTTGGTGAAAAAAATGGCCAACTCTGACTCCATAAATTTTAATTCCTCAGACTCCGGCTTGGCTAATATACTAATGCTTTCTGTTGGTTAAAATTATGAAGGAACGCAAAAAAAAAAAAAAAAAGTTTCACTATTTTGGCATTGATTCTGTTCTTAGGGCTTCGAAAGAATAAAGGGAAAAAATTACATTTTTCGCCTTATTAATTTTTAGGGATGCACCGGATATTGATTTTGCCGGATACCGGATATCCGAAGCTCCTTTGCCTGCCGGATTCGGATATCCGGCACTAGATATATTTTTAGTTATATGGTGAATTATTTCTTTATATATAATGCCATCTCAGAACAATAAATTACAAACATGTTTCACACATCATTAAAACATTTTAAATGTAAATATCAGGGCTTGAAATTCAAGTTTTCCCAGGAAAAGAGTTTCCCACCCAACATTTATAAATGCAGGGGAGTTGAACTGTTAGAAAGGAAAAAAAAATCTTTTAACCTCATTATTTTTTATGTGCCACTTTAAGTAATGCATTTATACAGTCATGACAATGACAAAATAGCATTGAAATAATTTAAATTAAAAACTCAAGATAATTATTCAAAATTTTTATTTTATTAAAACAAAGGAACATAATCAAGCTTTATATATACCATGTCTATTTTTCAACCTTCACCTAATGTTATGGGCAGTTAACAATTGGGTTGCTAAATGAATTTCTTAATTTAGATTTTATTCTATTTTGCGTGTTTTAGCCTCTTTCACAAGTTACACTTTTGACAAACAGCATAGTGCAACTTTTATAATTTTAGAAATTATCGGAAACACATGATTATGCTCTCTTAAAAATTTTTAGAAAACTTTGCGAAATCCGATGTCCATTAATTTTTAACTTACTTACTTGCTTACTTACTTGAATAATGCATATCGGTGATTGTATTGTCAATATCCTATAGTGTTTATATGTCATTTCTGAACAAACTTGTTTTATTAGAGTCCTTAATGGAATTATAGTCAAAACTGTAATCCCTGGTAATTTCGCTAATTGAACTATGTTCTATGCATTTGAATTTTAAATCCATATCCAAAGTTTGAAAAAGGAATAGTCAATTGATTTCTTCTATTACACGAGAAAAGTTTGATTTTAAAAAGTCATGTCCTAATTTTAGTGAATTGCGAGAATCAACTAGTTTGTTGTTTCTAAATATGTTTTTTTTTCATGTGCACCAGAAGTATCTCATTTTGTTTAGTGCTGACTATTGGCCAATTTGATAGAGCACAGTCTCCGGTGGCCGTTACTTATTTCCTATTTTGGGCAAATGGAAAAACATTGCAAAATATGTAAATCGGTCATAGAAAAAAATATCGCTGATTTCATCAATCATGGTAAAAATAAATAAAATAATTTGTCGACCGGTCGCGAGAAAAAAACTGAAGTTTGTGGGAAATCGACAGCGGGAAAATATCACGAAATTGGTCAATCGATCATGGAAAAATATCATGAAATTTGCCAGTCCATCATGAGCAAATATGAAATTCCTCAGCCGGTCGCAGAGAAAAAATGCGAAAATTTTCAATCAGATGCAGAAAAACAATCGTTACTTTCATCAGTATGTTGCAAGAACAAACAGGGAAATTTGCCAATCGGTCACAGAATAAAATGGCTAAATTTGTCAATTGATCATGAGAAAAAAAATTATGAAATTCACCGATCGGTCTCTAGAAAAAAATCATGAAATTCGTCAGTCGGTCGTGGAGAAAAATTGCAAAAATTTTTCGGTTAGATGCAGAAAAACAAACATAAATTTTGTCAATTTGTTGTAAGAAGAAACTGTGAAATATGTCAATTAATAACGGGAAATATCACGAAATTTGTCAGTCGGCCCTGAGACTTGATCGTAGTTTTACAAAGAAACATTTTCGGAAAATGATTTTTTGGAAACACAAGCCTCCCGTCCCGATTATTCTTTAGGGCACGAATCCTGCCATCCCATCTCAAAATTCAAGCCCTGTATTTGCCATTCAAGCCCTGTAATGCATATTAATAATGCTGTATAAAAAATGTAATTTAAACATCAAAATATTCTGTTTATTTGTACAATGGAATGCTGATAATTGCTATTGGATTTGGATATGGGATTGACTATATTGAAAATTTCTAATAATTAATTAATTTGCACAATGAAATACTGATAATTTGTATAACAAATTTTAACCAATTAATATACCTATAATTGTAGAGTATTTTCCGCAAAGAAATACATACTTTCTTTTTATAATTTAAACATAAAATATCTACTAATATACCCATGATTAAAGAGTCATTTTCTCAAAACACAGGTTTAGTTGATGCCTTTTTTTCTGTTTTAATTATTTGATACTGTTTTGCTTTAAGTAAGTCACATTTAGTTTTATTTTAAGTTAAATTACTTTGATACTTATAAGTAAAAAGAAAATTACTTTTAATTTTAAATATTTATAATGAAGTTACAAAAATAACTAATTTGATGTGCCAATCCCAAAGCTTTCTTCTATCTCATACATCTTAATGTTTCAAAAGGTAGCTCCAAATGTTAATACTTCAATATTATTAGTTCAATATTATACCAACTTTGACTTTCATCTAAAATTTCTGCTCCAATTAATTAACCAGAATCTCGATCATGATATTTATTAAAATCAATAACTTTTTTGTTATTCTGCTGTACATCACCTGTTTGTGAAATAGCCAGCTTAGCAGGATACGAAGTTCCCATTGCTTCACGGGCCGCCAATATACAGTACCAAAAGCGAAAAATCGGGAAAATTTTACAAAAAAAAAAGCTGTTACAGTGCCACCTTCTGGCAGAATATTTCCAAATGGAAGGAGAAACTGCTGGCCATAGCCAAAAATATACACAAACTGGTTCAATTCTATGCTCAGCTTCATACACTTTTCGTTGGTAAAATAATGAAAATAACACAAAAATCACTATTATAGCGCCCCCTTCCAGCAGAATATTTTCAAATTGAAGGAGGACCCTGATGGCTATAGCCTAAAATATACCCCCAAAAATTGGTTCAATTCTAAGCATAACTTGATACACTTTTCGATGGTACAAGAATGAAAGTGGCACAAAAATCGCTATTACAGCAACCCTTATGGCAGAATATTTCCAAATTAAAGAAGAACCTGCTGGACATAGCCAAAAACATACACAAAAAATTTTGTTCAATTCTATGCATAACTTCATACACTTTTCGATGATGCAATAATGAAAATGGCACAAAAATCACAATACAGCGCCCCCCTTCCAGTGGAATGTTTTCATAAGGACACGCTGGCTATAGCCAAAAACATTCACAAAAAATTTGGTTCAATTCTATGCATAACATCATACACTTTTTGATGGTACGATGGCGACACACGGACAGATAGACATTTTGTATAACCTTGTTTTGGGATCTCGGACCCCTAAAACATCTAAATCCGTCGAAAACCAGGAATCGAAAAAATTTTAATTACAATACTTTCTTCTATTGAAGATAGAAAAAATTTAAAATAGGCCTGTTTAATTGTTAAACTTAAAATAAAGAAAGAAAATTAATAAAGTCATACTTTAATAAACAACTTCAAATCTTGTTTTACATTCTGAAAGTGAAGGTACAATTTTCTAAAAGATGTAAACGTAAATTCTTAAATTTATTATAAAGAGTTCAAATATCAATGTTAGGAAAGCTGGCAATTGTTTAAACTTTTGAGAATTACCTTTTACTCATGAATAGTGAACTTTCTTTCATATTTTGCATTATAAACAAAAGTTTTTCGGCATCGTTTGGGTCAAACGATTTCTCTTATCGTTAGATATTAGCTTTGCTGCGTTTTGCCGGATATCCGGCAGAGAAGTCGGATATCCGGTGATTGTGATTCGGATATCCGATGATATTTCGGATATTGAAAAATCAGCCGGATGTGCCGGATATCGGATATTTGCCGGATATCTGTTGCATCCCTATTAATTTTACAATTTTGCTTCCTGCAAAATTCAGCTATCAAAATCTAAACAACAAAACAAAATGGAAATGTTACTATTTCTGATCCGCGTACTCTGAAAACAAAAGCCAAAATTGCTACAATTTTGTTATTTCATGCCCTCCAGACTCGAAAAACTTCAATGGAAAGGAAGTAAAATAAAGATGAAAATTTTACTATTTCGGAAATAATTCGTATTCTGTAGATTAAAAAAAGTGAGAATTTTAAATTTCTTGCATTAATTTTACAATTTTGGCTTTATTTCGAGTTCTGCAGACCTGAAAAATCTGAAAATCACTATATTTGATCCTTATTTTGAGTCTACCGCTGATTCAGAAAAAAAGAATTATAATTTCACATTATTTTAAGTCTTGCGTACATGAAAATAAAGGGGAGAGGGGTTTACTATTTTGCATTTCTTCTGGTCCTACAGACTCAAAGAATCTGAGTGAAAAAGGTTGTTATTATTTCAAGTTCCTTGTCACTCAAAAATAGCAGAAATTTACAATTTTTGCATTACCTTTGCTTAGAGATCTGCATGGGCCGAAATTTCCAGTCCTGGACTCTTAAAAGTTCGACCATGTCCGTTTATATTTTTGTAGTTCACACCCTGGCCCATGCAAAAAATCAGTGAAAGTACGCTTGACCCCCATTAAAAATAAATTAATCCGAACCGACCAGGGTTGGCTTTTTACCGGTAAAAACTGGTTTTTACCAGGACATGGTAAACTAGGTTTTACCAGTAAAAACCTGAAGATACAATAAACTCTACTAGTTATGAAACTGTATTTAAATACTATTGATTGAAGCTGTATTTTTATGTATCTGATGTATATACATATATAAAGAGATGGGATATAAAGAATTAATTCTCTAAAGTTGCTGATATAGTACTTTAATCATATAAATTTTACTATATTTTCTATTCCCCATCTATAAATAGAACAGATGTTCAGTATCGGTTTTGCAAAACAGGGTTTTCATTTCACTTGTACTCTAATATGATTGTTTGTGGATGTACAACACATTGGATGAACTTACTGGCAGAAAATAAAGCTCCAATATCCATTACTAAACATGTTGATATACAGAAGTATTTCTGAAATCCTCATCTGATAAGTGAAACATCAGTTGCCAAGCGAAGTATGATGGAATAAACATATAGAATGTATCTCCGCATTTATTAAGAATAGTCCTGTATTGCTTGGCATTTGCAAAAATCATGATAAAGAAATTGATACTAGAATTCAAAGATTAGCGAATAACTAATTTATTTAAACAAGTGAAGGATCTATTTCAACAGCTACGAGTAGCCAAAGCCTTAAATATACATCAGAGCCAATGCTTGTTCCGAATGGTTGAAATTAGTGCATTGTCCTGAATTAATTCCATATAAAGAGCTTGTTAAAAAACAAATTGATTTGACTTTAGAGCCCTTTGATCTCTTATCATTTATGACAGATCCAATGCACAAAAATCAAGATCTATTAAGTGAAACACAAAAAGAAATGGAAAGGCTCATAGATTTCATGCCAAATTCTCTTTCACTCACTCCTCTTGACATATGAAGTTGGACAACCATTTCCAAGAAGCATCTTTAAAACAAAAGATGTAAAAGCCAAAGTTCGGTGGAAAGCACTAAATAACAAAGAAATGAATCCTGAATTCATACATTTAATGATGAATCTCCGCTCCATACCTTATAGTTCATCTATAGAGCTAATTTTTTCGAACTTTTCACATATCCACAGTAAATTAACCCTTTGCACTCGAGGTCTCCGGAGCAGAGCCATTTAAAATTTTTCAAACTCGAGGGCTCCGCTACGAAGACAATGCAAATAATTTTGTGATACCTGTCTAGAAAAGCCAAGATTACATGATATCACAAAATTATTTGCATTGTCTTCGTAGCGGAGCCCTCGAGTTTGAAGACAAATTTTAAATGGCTCCGCTCTGGAGCCCTCGAGTGCAAAGGGTTAAGAAATAGATGAGGATGTACAGAAAGCTGCAAAGCTTTTTATAAAATGCTAAAAGGCCTCAAGGGTATAGACTGGTAGACTGTACTAACATTTGTACAAACTATATTATGTGATAATATTTGTAAGCATTTGGTTTTTATTAATGATTAAGATTTTTAAATATGATAAAAGTGTACTTATAATTTTCCATTTCTTTTCAGTAAAAATTAGTAAACTAGTCTTCATAGGCGTAGCGTGACCAGACATTTTGGGGGGGGCACCAAGGTCGTGCGAAGTAAAAACGGCGCCCTGAGCGAATTTTCAATTTTGCACCCCCCTCCAATAAAAAAAATTTCTTTTTGTGATTGGTGTAATAAAATTGATAAAGTGCAGAAACATAAATTCTATCGAATAAATATTTCGCGTTTATTTTGGAACTTATTTAAAAGGTTTAATTTTAATTTAGGAATTCAGAACAACTAAATAACATAAAAGAAAATTGCACTTATTTGTTAGAGAGTTCATGATGTTTAGCGAAAGGGGGAAAAAATGATCAAGAGAGAAAAAGAAATTCCCCGAAAAATGAATAAATTAGCAAAAGCGTGGTTTGCAGCCTAAATTTCGCGCCCGGGGAGACCACTTCTTTAGCCCGCTCTTTGCACGGCCCTGGGGGGGGGGGGGCACGCTAGAGGTCTGCACGGACCGCAATTCCAAGGCCCAGGCCGAGCCCGGCCCGTGAAAAAATCAATTAAATCAGTCCCGGTTCTGCTCGACACAATTTCTCAAAAAAATTCTAATTTTTCTTAACATACAATTGCAGGGGAGCAACTTGCTACTAAAAGCGACTATTTTCAGCATCCGGCGGCTATGGCGACTATTTTAGGCCGAAAACCATTAAATACCGCTATTTCAAGAAAAAAGGTGACCTTTTCCGGATTTCAGTGACTGTTTTTACTGAAAATATTTGATCTTGCTTCTTCATAGCACCTGTAAAGTCATCTTCCCAAACACACTTTTTCAACGGTTGTTTGAAGAGATTCGCGATTTTTTCCTCGACGAATTCCAAAATTCTCGACTTCGCCCCCTCCCCCTCCAATCTGTTGACGAAAATACTTATTTTTTTTTCAGAGATCTTTTTATACAATCGTTGAAGGAAATTTTGCGATTTTTTTTCCGCGATCCTTTGCCAAATGTCGCAAATATTTCTACGTCAGATTAACGAAATAGATTTTTTTTCCGCCACCACTTGTCCAAATTCGCGATATATATTTTCCGAGAGCGATTGATGGTAGTTACTATTTGTTTCAGAGATCTTTTGGCGAAATTCCCGATTCTTTTCCAGATCGTTTGTCAAAATTCGTGATTTTCCTTTCATGACCGAGTAAAATTCGTGATTTCTTACGCGATCATTTGGTTAAATTCTCAATTTTTTTGACCAAATTTGTGTTTTTTGCCCGCGACCATTTGACGAAATTTGCGATTTTTTTTGTGATCGTTAGACGAAATGCGCAATTTTTTGTCCATTCTTTTGACGAAATTTGCGATGATTTATCCGCGACCGAATGACGAAAATCGCCATTTGTTTCCATAACCTTTGGTAAAATTCAAGATATGTTTTACAGTTTGAGGAGATTCGCGATTTTTTTCCGTGACAAATTGCAAACATTCGCGATTTTTTCCCCAATCCATTAATGATAATAGTTATTTCTTTTCGCTATCTTTTGCTACGATCGTTGAAGGATATTTCGCAATTTTTCCTATGACCTATTGCAAATTTCTCAATTTTTTGGGGGCGATCGTATCACGGAACTCTTTTTTTTTCCGTGATCCTTTGCCAGATTTCGCGATTTTGTTTCCGGCGATAGTTTCACGGAATTCACGACTTTTTTTCAGCGATACTTTGCCAAAATTCGCGATTTTTTCTGCGACAAACAGGGGAAATTTTTTCTCCGCCACCACTAATCGAAATTCGCGATATATATTTTTTCCGCGACCGATTGATGGTACTCGCTGTTTGTTTCAGATATCATTTGACGAAATTCGGATTCTTTTCCGCGATAGTTTATTGAAATTTGTGATTTTATTTTCAAAACCGACTTATGAAATTCTTGATTATTTCACTCTCAGAAATGAATACTCAGATTTCACGAAATTTTCTTTGTTTTTGACGAAATGGTTTTCTGGAAAATGCTCCGAGCGAACATTTCGTCAAATTGATGAAATTAGTTTCTTCACTTGCTTGACGATATAAATTTCGTCAAAAGAGGGCTGGTGGCGCCATCTCTCAAGTAGTTTGGAAGCTCCAGCATTTGACACGGGGAAAGAAAAAAATCATTTCTCTCTCTTTCCTCGGCGTGATTCGAACTCACGACCTTACGTATGGGAGATAGCTGCTCTTCCAACCGGGCTAGCGGGGACTTGAAAGTGTCTGCTTTTAGACTGGTGTAATGAATTCCACTTCGTGTTAATATTTTTATAACGTAGATTGCAATTTTATCAGCGCTGCTATATTTTCTGAAAGTTTTAAGAAAGGCTAATTTATTTTTATGTTTTTCTCGTATCAATGAATAATTATAATATGGCTTTATTAAATAATTTACAACTGAAATTTTCTTTGATCAACGGATGATTAGAATATGGTCTGGTTAATTTGTTGCTCACAAATAACGAATTGTGAAGTGCATATTGCGTGAGATTTTATCACTTTGAGTAGGGGGATAAGATTTTAACACTTTACTGTTTATAAAGAGGAGAGGGATCAATTATGTTTATTTTTAATTTGATTGAAAACGTAATATACTTCTTAAAAAAAAAAAAGATATCCTAGAAGTTTGAAATTTTATTGGCCTAATTTTCTTATTGAATGGTTTTGAAGAACACAGGAAATTTATTCTTTTCGAATTAAAACATAACGAACGACAACATATAAATAAAATAATAATAATAATAATAAGCATTCCTAAAAATTCTAACAGCTAAAAAAATAACTAATGAAAAATAATAACTACCTATATTTCAGTATTTTCTGAAAAGCACTAAGTGCTGTTTTAAAATAAATTATTACAGGACTAACATAAGCCAGCAAATATCTGTTTGCTAAAATCGCAGGATTTGAGGAACTGGTTCCTTAAAATGCATTGAGTCTGACCGTGATTGAGGCAAAACTTTCGTCAAATATTTGAGGGTTTACGTTTCGTTATAAGTCACGTGATGTTAATAGGAAATGATCGTCAAAAACGACGAAATACAGCTCGAGGATTTCTGAATCGTCAAAAGGGAGAGTTTTATTTCTGAGAGTGTTGTTTAAATTCTCGATTTTTTACGCGATTATTTGACCAAATTTGCGTCGTTTGAGGGGTAATGATTCTGTTCTGCATTTTCCGAAATTTTAAGGCATTCGGTTCCGAAAATTTGAAAAAAATCGGTCATCAATCCTAAAATTTGGGCATAAAAAATATCGCTAATTTCGCAAATGGTCGCCGCAAAAATCAATTTCGACAATCGTTCACAAAAAAAGTCGCCAATTTCTTCAAGGGATCGCAGAAAAAACGAATTTCGCCAAAGAATCGCGGGGGAAAAAAGCACGAATTTCTACAAGGGATCACGAAAAAACGCCAGCTTTGTCTGGGAATCGCGAAAAACACACACGTTTCACCAAGGGATCGCAGAAAACGCAATATTTATCAAAAGATCGCGGAAAAGTGCGAATTTCGCCAAAGGATCGCGATAAAGAAACACAAATTTCATCGAAGGATCGCGGAAAAACGCGAATTTCGCTGAAGGACAGCCGAAAAAACGCATAATGGGGGCCAGGAGATTCCCCCCCCCCCCTTTTCCTCCTCTGCTGTAACCTTTCAGAAAATTTGCTCTGAATTTCAGATTTTTTTTTTTTTTTTTACTCAGAATCATCACTGTCGTCTTTTTGTCCGTGACCATTTGACGAAATTTGCAATTTTTTTTCTCTTGGTCGTTAGACGAAATTCGTAACATTTTGTGAATTCTTTGACGAAATTTGCGATGATTTTTTCGTGACCGCCATTTGTTTCCGCAACCTTTGATAAAATTAGAGATATTTTTCCACGGTCCTTTGAGGAGATTTGCGATTTTTTTCGACGACGAATTACCAAAATTCGCATTTTTTTCCGCCGATCGTTTTACGGAATTCACCATTTTCTTTACAGATCCTTTGTCAAATTTCGTGAATTTTTCTATGACCTACTGACGGAAATGATATTCGGTATTTGTTTCAGAGATTTGTTGACGAAATTCGTGATATTTTTCCCCGGCCTTTTGTCGAAATTCGTCTTTTCTTTTGTCGACTGACTGAGGAAGTTTAAGGGCAAGGAGGCAAAAAGAAGTGAAAAAATCATTTGGGGGATAAAGGCAGGGGCAACTTTATTAGCCATGGCGCCCTGTGGGAGATTTTTTACTGTACCACTGCAAATACTATACTAATTTTTTTTTCTTTTAAAGGGTTTTACTAAAGCATTTTACTTTGTGCACTCCTTCCAGGGCCGAAACTAGCTATATTTTCACCCGGGGCAAACATGGATTTTGGCGCCCCCCTCCTTCTTCCGCAAAGTAAATTTACAAAGAGAAATTTACGAAAGTTTCTATTAGAGGACTTATTTTAAAATTTAAAATGTGTAACAGTAAAATACGTAATAATATTGAAATATATAACCAGCTTTGTCAAATATTTATTCATTAAAACCTGTGAAAAAAATCGAAAGGAAGCGGAAATAATTCCGCTTTATACAGGTTTCCGTCTTAGCAGATATAACTGTTGGTATTATTTCTGTTGGAACCATGCAGTTTTTTTTTTCATTTACGACAATGTTCCATTATAGACATTTCATTTTTCTAGATTTTACTGTTGTTGTAGCATTACAAATTATTACAAATGAGGTACTTTAATGTCATAGTGATATGAGTCACATTGTTTTAGGAACTAAAAAATAGGATTTACTGTACGCATAAAAATGAATTCCAGATTGTAAAATATCTTCCTGTACTATCTACACCAGTTTTGTGGAACTATCACTTGTATCACTCTTCTTATTTATTGATAGATATGGCTACATACGTTCCTCAACTTTTCAGATTTAATTTTCAAATTTATGTGTGACTCAAAACAACAACAACAAAATTATTAAATTTTTACTTTTCATTTTGTGAATTTTCGACTGCTTGGTGTTTATTGTCCCAGTCAGACACCTGACCTCGCCCAATTAAAGGCCAGATATGGTGATGTGCATGTAAAAAAGTAATTATAAGAAAAAGAATGGAGTTATTCATTTACTGTCTTGTATATTGTAGGGTAATCTTTTCATCTATTCGACAATTTTAATGCACTTTACTCAGCTTTTCTTTTTGATTTTTCAGCTAAAAAATATTTTTTTACACAAATTTCACACGCACATATACCGGGTGTCCCAAAAAGGACTGACTGATTTTAAAATTCAATAACTTGCAAACGGTGACAGATATTAAAAAAATTCTTGCAGGAGGGTTATGCATAAGGTCAAAAGTTTTATTACAGTGATTTTCAATTTTAGTTCGATTTACAAACAATAGATGGCGCTGTAAGCAATAGTCGCTAAATTCAGGCTCGATTTTTGGTACTTCGTGGCCCGGATAATACATTTCCATCTCCTTTTTCTGCATGGAACAAGATAAAGGACCAGAAATCGAGCCTGTATTTAGCGACTATTGCTTACAGCGCCATCTATTGTTTGTAAATTGAACTAAAATTGAAAATCACTTTAATAAAACTTTTGACCTTATGCATAACCCTCCTGTAAGAATTTTTTTAATATCTGTCACCGTTTGCAAGTTATTGAATTTTAAAATCAGTCAGTCCTTTTTGGGACACCCGGTATATATTGTATAAAACGGTAAAACAAATTTTCATCAGGCGCCCCCTTCGCGTAGCGCCCAGGGCGCATGCCCACTCTCCACCCCCTTAGTTTCGGCCCTGACTCATTCTCCCGTTAGTTTTTATTGTCCCGGGCAGCCTGGGTGGGGCTTGTTGAGCTAAAGCCAATGGGTAGGCCTCCTTACCTATCCGAACCTGTCCCGGGCAGCCACCCGATCTCGCCCATATCAAGACAGGAAAAATGAAAGCTCAATACTGCTCAGGGAGAGAAAGAAAAAAAATGAACAGTCTTCAAGGAGTCTTTTCATCAGAAAAGTCAGAGTCAAACAAAATTTTCATTTGGCGCCCCCTTCGCCTTTCAGTATACTTGGAATTGGAGAAAGAATAATGCTCAAGACAAAGCTCTATTTTCCAATTCATTTGCAGTCTTCTATTATAGATGAATCTTTTTTATATAATTGTAAATTTCAATGCATTTAGTTCAGTTTTACTTTTGGATTTTCTGGATGTAAGATTTTTTTATGCAAATTCAATATAAATACATATATATTTTTGTATGTAAAGACAAAAAAAATCTTCATTTGGCGCCCCTTTCTGTTCTGGCACACGGGGTGTAGAAGGTTGGGGGGGCACACGCCCCCCCGTGCCCCCCCGACGCTACGCCTATGCTAGTCTCCATTAAGATAAATATAATAAATATTGTAATGTGCATTCTCATAATGATAGTTATAATAAGCATTAGGTTTTAATAATGATAAATGTGCAATATCTTTAAAATTTTGAATTCTTGTAGCTGGTAAACATGGATGAATGTCTTCCGCGCTTTTTATATGCCTCAAAAACCGCTATTTTCATATAACATTCTTTTAATTACCTAATCAGAAACTAAATTAGGTGAATATTGTTGAATGGAAATAGTGGTATAAAATACCCGGAAAACTTTCACCCCTGGAAAAATGAAAGATAAATTTTCATAAAAGTGACAGAAAACTGTCAAACTCATAAGTTTTTCAAAGGTGGTAAAAACCACGGTAAAAGCATGTTTTTCCGAAGACGGTAAATACCGTCCAACCCTGGAACCGACGCGACTCAAATTTTATATTTAAAAAAAAAATCAGATTTTTATAATATGCAATTAAGATTCTTTTAAAGAACACTTCATACATATTTATTGGAAAATTTTACCATATGTTTCAGATTACGATAAAATCACAAGCCATAGAATACAGAATAGCAACATTATTACTTAGACTCTCAGACTATTACATTCAAATGAAGATGAATCAAAAAAATTAATGTAGTTTAGAATAAAAGAAAAAAGATAACTTTACAAAAAATCTTGACTTAAATTTATAATATATAAATATTTATAATAAATGAAAATGGCATTATAGGATTTTTCTCTCTTCTGCTTGAAAATTTCTTCTGAAAATGGTGTTGGACATAAAAAAAATCTATAGTGTCGGACGTGAAGATTTTTATGTCCAACACCATTTTTTCTGGATAAATAATTTTTAAAAAATTAATCTGAATAGATAATATGAAAGAGGTATATAAACGTGCTTTAAATACAAAATTTCATTTTAAATGGTTTAGGCTAGTTGACTCAGATTAAATTTTAATATTTTTTGGTGTCTGATGTAAAATGGCTAAAGTGCTTTTTAGAAAATCTTTAATATTTCAAAAAATATAATATGTCAGCACAAAGTTTTGTGCTGATCAAATTTGTATATGTTGCATAATTAAATATTTATAAAATTAAAAACATAATATTTTTTCAAATGAAAATTTAGGTTAAATTTCATAGTGTTTGAAATAGCTTTCAAATACCCATTCATGGCAACGCTTACTAAAGAGCCTATATTTCACTTTAAAATAAATTTATCCTTATTCCATTATAAAATTAAGATTCTACAGTGCTTCAGCTTTAAAATGATACATTATTTGTTAAAAAATGTTAATGTTAAAAAATTGGCTATCTGGTTGACCTTTCTGTGGAATTGCCACTTTGCTATTTGTGCATGCACTGTAAAAAGTTTAACAGAATTTCTTTTACACACATGTATAAAAATGACCATATCTGCAATCTCCACCTAATTATTTTGTCAAACAATGCAAATTTTATTAGTTGTGAGTAGGATGATTTTGTACGCCTTAAAAAAAGTACATTTGCAGTGTGTATAAAATATAAGTAGTAAAAAAAAAAAAAAAGTGTAGGAAAATCAATTTAATAATTGAAGTTTGTTACATTAGACCAGGATTCCTATCTAACTGGGAAAACAAGGAATTGTCAGAGAAAATGACAAGTGCTCAAAGTCAAGGAAAAGTAATTTTTTTTTTCTAAAACCTGGGAAGTCAAAGATTTTGCACTATCATGTTTGAAGATTCTCCTGAGTTCCAAGGTACGTCTGCTAAAGAGTTCAGATTTTTCATTCACAAGTAGAATTTTTGCTGAATTCATTTTTAACATAAAGGTGTTTTAGCTATGCAAATTTGTCTCAAATAGGCAATGCCTCTGCGAAAAAAATATTGAGCCATCTTACAGTGGCTAGGATGCAATATGAATATTCAAATAAGAAAAAGACAATTTAAGAAGCAAGCAAAAAACGAACAGGAAAAAGAAAAAACTGTAGCTGAAATTAAAATGTTAAAAGACAAAAAATTGAAACTTGCACAACAAAAAGCTTCTATAGCAGAACTGTCTAAAAAAATTTTGGATGTTGTTTAATGTGTTTCAGTTATTAAACTGAATTATTTAATTAGTATTCAGTTATATAAGTAAAAAGTTACTTTGAATCCAGCTGAGTTGTATTGTAGTTTTTGTTTTTTAATTTTTTGTATTTTAAATATCAAATGATATAGATTTTTAGTTTCAATCTTATAGGCTATTTTCAATTTCAGATGCAAGTTTAATCATTTAGATCTGGAATTTTAATTCATATTTCTGAATTTCGCGTCATTGCATGTCAAATCAACACAAAGTGACATTTTCTTCCTGACCTCCTCAGAATTTTATGATATTAAGCTCAACTGTTAGGTTCATAGAGAAATGAATAAATACCCAGTGATAAACCTCTATCTCATTTGGTTTCTGAGATAATTAGCTTTTAAAATGGACAAAAAATGCGAATTTTTGCATTTCATGCAATACAAATTTAGTCATAATTTGTTCCCTAGTTGTCATAAGGACTTACTTTTTGTGTCTTAGGAAAGTGTTTGAATTGGGCTTTCATATGATATATCACATGCACATATTTTTTGAATTTTTAATTTCAAGGTCAAACATTTTGACCTTTGACCTTTCATATCTCAATCGGACATTTTAATTTTTTTTTTTTTTTTAATTTATATTTTTCTTACACTTGTTTACTATAATATCTGAGCATATCATTTTGAGACAGCCATGGGATCCTGAGATACAAATTAAAATGTAAAGTGCTGTTTTAATTTTCCATACAAAAGTTGCAAATTTAGGAGTAACTAACCTATAAATTGTAAAGAATAACTTATATGTACAAGTACTAATGATAAAAATCTTTTTTTATTGTAAAGTTCACAAAATAAATTTTTTCTTTTATTGTGTGTGTGTGTGTGTGGGGGGGGGGGGGGAGGTTTAAGCTATGGAGTAAGCAAATCCTATGTATCTTAGCAAACAAATTTGAGTCATTTCATTGTTTCAATGAAATTTGAGGTAATACTTAATAGTATCCTGGTTTAATTAAAAATTTAAAAACTAGTTGTCTTGGGTTACGGGATCCAAACTTACAAGGAAGGTCTTCATTAGTGCATATTCCGAAAAATCTGCAAAAAAAATTACAGAATATTCTTCTCATGAGGAATGTTCAGAATTTTTTTTTTTTTTTGATGGCACCTCGAAATAACGTCAAAAAAAAAAAAAAATCTTGCTTATTTGGTAATTTATCACTGGTTGGCGAAGGGGAGGAGGGGAAAGTATGCTTTTATGTCAAATACACTTTAAGGAAAATGTTTTCATGCTGAACTTGTTTAAATAAGTAACTTAAATAAATATATATTTTAAACTATAGTTTTGTCATATATTTATATGTATGTTTAATTAAATTTAACAATTGTATTATTATAGTTTAGAACAAAATTTAAATGGATTAAAATTGTTTCAAACTAAAAATTAAGTTCCAATTCCGAGCACTGTATATTTGACATTGTTAGTGTCATAGACAACCAAGAGTATTTGTAGCCATGGGACTAACGATTTGTTCAATATCAAATTGTATGAGGAGAGATTTCTTAATTGAACTGTTACTTTTAAAATACACTTAAAACTTATCCAGCCAGTGAAACAGTGTAAAATTAAATAACTTCTGCAACATGCAACTAATATATATTACATAAGCTAATAGAAAAAATAATAGTTTCGTTTAAGTTTAAATTCATTAAGTACTTCACATTTAAAAACTCGTTTAACTAGCAATTTCAAAATGCATTAAGATTGCTTGCATTTGGCGAGGGAAAATGTTGCTTATCAAATCACATGACCTGTTCCTCTTTTTGCACCAAATATTTGAAAGTATTTCTCTTTTTTGGAGCTTTCTACTGTGATTCTGCTGCTAAATTTGATTGGTCCTTTATAATGTGCCTGAATAGTTTCATTAGCATTTTTTTTTTCCAAAATATGAGTTTGCACTCTAAGGAGACCTTTATTACAGTCAGTTAAAAATTCATTGAGATTTTTTTAAAAAATCTTTTTGTAACAAGTAATCGAGGTGAGTTTAAAAGCTGGTTTTAGTCTCCTTTTTTCAGATTTATTTCAGATCTGTCACATAATTTGTAATTACCAAGAGTTAAACATTGATTTAATAACATTAAGAGAAACATAAAGAGAACTTTTTTATTAATTTTTAAAATAATCTTTAATAAAATCCTTTTTATAAATTTTATAACAAATTTCTTTCTAAAGACAGTAGAAGATTCATCTGAAAATCATTTAATAGATCTTATTTATATACTACAAAAACTATCTGATCCGCGGTGCGGTTTATCCGCGAAGCAAATTTTTTTAATTCAAGTCAACAGCAAGGAAAATACTACAATAAGCCCAACTAATAAATATAAACAGAAAAATTCATGTTTTCGAAAGTAATAGAAGAATATTTCTAGATTCGATTGCCATGTTTGAAATGTCAGATATAAAGTCTTGATGCCTTTTCTTCATTTTATTAACCAAACGTAAACACAGCAATTAAAAATATTTAACAATTAAATAAGACTATTATGATAAATTCCAGGAGAACATATCAAGAATAACTTCATTTTAGAGATAAAAATTATTCCATACTAAAAAAAAAAATAGTTTACAATTTAGAATAAAGATAAAGGTGTTTCCAAAGCAAAAACAAGTGATTGATTTTTTTTTAAAAAGGTGTAACTCGTCTCTTTTTGTACGGTATGTATGGCATTGTTTCTTATTTACTGTTCTTTATTTCAGTGATTTAGACATAAAACAAAGGTTTCTGATGTACTTTGTATATGTATGTATTTTAAACGTTTTATGTTTTTTGTACACTAAAACATAGTTTCCATATTCTTTTTTTTTTCCGTGTTTGCACCCCATTTTCAGTCTATTTCGGGTTATCCGCAGTGCCCTTGCCACCCAATTCCATGGATAATCAGGCTGTACTGTAACTTCTTTTAACATACACCATGTGTTCTCTGTTTCTGTTCTGGCAAGCTAAGTTTAAAGTATCTGAATCATCTGAACATTACTGAGTGCAAGCTGGACCAAGAATAAAACAGATCTCTTTCTGCTGAGCTTGTGACTGAGCTGTAACCAGAGTTTCTTATAACTTGCTGAATTGCTTTTCAGCGATAAATTATGAAATGTATTTTGTGCACAAAATTATAATTTGTTTTTCAATTAAATAATTAAGTCTTTAATTAGAATCAGTATGATAATTTAAAGATCAAATAATCATATCATATATGATAATATATTACTTCCACTATCACACGATTATCAAATGACTTGAAGTGAGTGCATTTCTGATTATTTTTTTAATTATACTATACTATTAAGTATTTAAAATGTTATTGAAATATGAAGAAAGCAGGTTGAAATGTTACATATTGTTCATTGATTTCATACAGAATTATAACATTGAATACATAAAATTATAAATATGCATTTTCTTGCAAGCCTACTTCAATGTTTGAATGCTGATATTACATGTATGCAAAGAATTATAGAAATGTTTTGATATATTGTGGAACTCTGTAGCCTTTTCATTTTGCAGGTTAAAAACTTTATCCCCCTTTGGGGGGGGGGGGGGCTGAATTCAACTACGTTTTTAATATAAGAGGAAAAATGTATTAGGGCATTTAAAGTTGGAATTATAACATAAGTACTGTTATTTGCTTTATGTATAAACTATTTTTTTTTTACTTGAAATACAGAAAACATGACATCCTGAGCCTCATCTTAACTCCCAATCCCCAAGAAAATAAACATGTTTGTAGAATTTAAAATAAAAAGATTGCCAGTTATATGTAAATATATAGTATATATGTTAAGTAACCTAAATTTTCGACTTTTGTATGGAAATTAAAACAGCAGTTTGAATTTAATTTATATCTTAAGATCCCATGGCTGTCCCAAATGATATGCTCAGATATTATAGTAAACAAGTGTAAGAGAAATATCAAAATTTTTCAAAAAAAAAAAATTAGTGTCAGATTTTGAGATGAAAGGTCAAAGGTCAAAATGTTTGACTGTGAAATTAAAAATTCAAAAAGTATGTTCATGTGCTATATCATATGAAAGCCCAGTTCACTTTCCAAAGACACAAAGTAAGTCCAATTATTACAATTATTAGTGTGACAATTAGGGAACAAAGTATGACTAAATTTGTATTGCATGAAATGCAAAAATTTGTTTTTCATCCATTTTTAAAGCTAATTATCTCAAACCAAATGAGGTAGAGGTTTATCATTGGGTATTTATTCATTTCTCTATGAACCTAACAGATGAGCTTAATATAATAAAATTCTAAGGAGGTCAGGTTTTTAGCTGTGTTGATTTGATATGGAATGACCCTGTCGTGGATTGTGGTCAGGGAATTGTAAGAAATATGGTCTGGAAAATCTGAAAAGTCAGGGAATTTTGTTATTCAAATAGAGTATGAACCCTGCATTAGAATGAAAAATTTCAAATTGACTTGGTTCTATGTTGTCTTTTTATGTTTCTATTTAACTTGATTCATGTATGTGAAGATGGATTAAATGTAGTACAAGTACATAGGGTCAGATGGGGCTAAAATAATAAAAACAGCACTTTTTTAATCTATACTTAATTTGTCAAAAATGTATCATTTTAATCTGGAAAAAAAAAAAAATGCAAATGAACATTGCTCTCGACATTTCAACAATTTTGAACAATAAAATTGAAAATTATTACTGATAATAGCCTTTTAAAACATATTGTCAATTAACTATTTTATCCTATGCTGTGGTGGTAAAATAAGTAATACTTAATTAAAGCTTTCTATTTTTTAAAATCAATTGCTCATGAATCATAAAAGTGTTGTTTAGAAAGAATTATGATTCATTGGTGGATCAGAAAGGACACCTGCAGTTTGTGATATACCAAACATGTCATCTTTCTCCGGAAACATGAAGTAGGAACATTCACTTTCTTTTGCTAATTTAACTATGTCTTCCTTAATATTGTGATCAAGTAATATCTAATTTGTTATCTTGTTAAAAAACTGAGTCCAATCTAGTCCAAATTTGATAGTTTGTCTGTTACTGTTGTACTACAGTAATACCCTGACTTACATCACTTACCCGTATTTACATCATCTAGACTGGAAAAAAAATTCCTCGATTAAGACGAACTTTGAACTATTTTGAAGATTTTTGGAAGAAATTTAACATCTCGGATGCAGTAACAGTCGTAGAGGATTCAAGGTGTGAAGTTCAGCAAAAAACAATGAGGAATGCTTCAAAAGACTGTGCCCCTTTTCCTCCACAGAGACTAAGAAAACAACTTAAAATTGTGATTCTGTATCTCTCTTAAGGCTGTTTTTAACTGCTCTGCTCAACAAGCACAAAACGTTTTGACACATTTACAAATTCATTTTTTAATGGAAAGATTAAAAAAAAATTGGAAAGCCTGGCAATGGAAGCAATTTGGAATTTAATCGTTGTTTCCATTTTTTTGACCAATCAATTACCCATTGAGTTATAAGCGATTTCGATCATGTGACAAACATGTTTTTTGCCCGCTCTTGAGTGAATTTCATACTTTAGTGCAGAAATTCGGTTCAAAACGTCCATTTTGACACTCTTTTCTGAAAGATCTATTGCGTTTGCAAAAAAATGGAAAAAACAGCTCGATGACATAGTTTCTGAACAACACCAGCTAGTTTCATGCATTCTCGAACAAAAATAATTTAATACTTATGTCAGAAAGTTGCCCTTTTGGATTTGAGCTTTGGACCCTTGAGGATTTGTTTTAAGTATGGTTTACGGCTAAAAAACTGTTCGTTACTAATCGGCAATACTGGTGTTTAATTGAAAAAATAATTTCCTTGATAAAATTCTATAATATTAAATATACAAGAATTTTAAGAACTGTGATAAGAAATAAATTTTACTTGCTCACTGCAGAACAAAATAGGGTATTTTGCAAGCTTCCAAACAAAACAAAAAGAACATGTATCAACAATTGAAAAAATAAATCTATCTTTATTCATAAACTGTACAAGTGTTGCCATCTAAATGTTGAAAATTGATTTAATATTTTCAGAATGTATTTTATTGGCAACATTAGGCATTATAGCTTCAATATTATTATTCTAATAGTATTTATAAGCCTAAATTGTGTATGTTGCCGAAAGGCGACACCTGGCATTTAAGGGTTAAAAATATTGATTCAGACAAGCAAAGTGTAGCAATGACTAGAAAAAGCTTAGAAAACTCACTCTGCTATTACAAAGTGCTTCTAAGAGCAAAAAATCTAAAAATGTCGGTTCAAACTTCATTGCAAGATTTTTTTTCACATGCTCAAAGACTCGAATGAGGCAGGTAGAAGAACATAAATTGTAATATAACAACTTACTGCTTTATTCCAAATTCTTGTATTGCAAATGTATTTTTTTACTAATGTTAAATGTATGTAACATAATCCCTAAATACAATAGAATATGTTCATTAGATTTTTGGGAAAATTTATTACTTATCCTTTTTTTTTTTGCTCGTCTAAATGTACCTCGATTTACGTCATTTTCGACTTATGTCGCTAGTCTTGAAACGTATTGCGGACGTAAGTCGGGGTATTACTGTATTTAATTTAGGTAAGTTTTTCTCTTCTAAAACACAAAAACTTATTCTAAATAATCAATAACTTTGTTATTAAGATCATGATTTAGATTAATTTTTAACATAATTATTCAATTGGTAAATAAATCATAAGTTGTAAATTTCAAAATGGGTGAAAAAAGTCCGGGCCAGGATCTCATTTTTTCACCCATTTGGAAATTTACAACTGTTATGATTTATTTACCAATTGAATAATTGTATTAAAAACTAGCAGACTATGCCCGCTATGCTGGTCCTATTTTTCCATCTGGAATCAAAGAAATATATCTGTGGTAATGTATTTCCTGATTTAGAGAAACGATGTATCATTGCAGTATTATATTTACTAATGTGTTGGGACAAAATATTAGTTATTAAGCATCAACTACTATTTTAGTTGATCAATTACAGTTTGATTTAGAAAGAAAATGAAGCCGTTATGGCAACATGAATCAAAATGTCCTTTAATAGCTACACTACTGAAATGAAGTTCATTACAATGATTGCAGAGATTGTCCGTCGCATCGAAATAATGTTCAGGTGATTCATTCTCATTTGTTATCTTTTAAATTCCGAGCTTCTCGGTTTTGCGGCTAGTGATTCGGGTAGTTTAAATGCTATATCACTCTGTTCTGTTATATTTCGTAAAACACAATTCTGCTACAGTTTTTAATATTTTCATTTTAGCAGAAAAAAAATGCAGTTAAAACTGTAATATCAGTAAATAATACTCTAGCTTCCATCATCAGTTAAAATGCAGCACTCTTTTTAATACGAAAACCTCTCTCAAAAAGAAAAAAACCCTTTTAATTCATGAAATTCATAAAAAAGGTAATCTTTAATAATCGGGTTCAAAGAATTAAGAAATTTCCAAGTAATTCTATAAATAAGCATTGTAGAACAATGTATTGTATAGCTAACCCCCCAAAAAACTAACATTGTAATTTCTATCAACATAATATGAACTGTTCAGTTGAAATGCAAATGAATATGGTAAAAGATATAATTTTCTGTAATGGAATACATCATCAAGGTGCTGCTTCAAACAAAAACGATGCTTTCAAAATCATATTTAATACGCCAATTTGCAAGATATCCAGCTACGAAATATTAGCCCGAAAGGCTATGAACAGTAGTACTTGATTATCCTGTCGACCAAAACCTGTCACCAAACTGTAAGATTAAATGCCAATAATGGATGATCGTAAATGCCACATTCACTTGACATTAAACACGATACACGTGTTTGTAACATCATCAAGTCTTTTTAATTCGACGTTTTATATGCATTTTTATTAATGTTTTACCAATTTATTTGTTCTTTCGTATTTAAAATTACTGCAAATTTTGACTTTTTTTCTTCAATGCTTACATGCATTTTTTAGCTATATCCATCAACATTGTTTGACTAAATAAAGAGTATTAGGATCGTTACAATTTTCCGTTATCATTGATATTTATTGTGGTTTTTAATAAATTCGATTGTTACATTTAAGTTACTTGAATTTTATTCACAAATACAATATTTTAAAATTATCACTTTATTGTTTATAGTTTAATTCAATAATTATGCATTTAAATACGTAAACTATTAGCATTCTTTTGTCGTAAATCATCTAAATAAATCAAATTTTATATATGGTATGTCACTATGCCATATATGAACATCATTATTAAAGTAACCCTATTCTTTAGTAATTTTTTTAATTTGAATTCATTAATTTTCCCATTTTAAAATTTTAGAAATTCAGCATTCTTCCATTTGTATAATTTGGCTAAATAGTTTGGCAATTTGTATAATTTGGCGAAATTGGTCGGCAGGATAGTCAAGTAGTACCTAATAAACAGACGATCTAAACTTTCTTTTAGGAAGCATACTTTTTTTCCAAAATAGCAATATTTATGCAAATGATATTAATACATAAATGCATAAATATCTGTAAGAATAATCTTGAATTCCGAATTCCTGAGATGTTAATACTAACATAAAAATAAAAAAATTTAAAGAAAAGAAAAAACAAAATAAAGGGCAGGAGAGATTGTATATTTTGAGAAGAGTTCCGTATTTTGTCTCGGTTGGCGCAATTGGTGAAAAAATCCAAAATGGCACCAATAGGTCGATTTGGCATCTTTGGCCAAAATTTTCACAATGGCGAAAAAACATGTTTTTTAAATATTTATAAATATTTATCTCTAAATTGAAAATAGTATATATATGTATTAGTTTTATGTATATTTACATAATATTGCATATACAGAAAAATATAGCTTAAAAAAATCTCTGAAAAATTATAAATTAAATATATATATTAAAGTATTCAAAATTGTTACTTATCCACCAGTAACATTCAAGTAATAAAAAAAGCAATCCCAAGTGCTAGAGATTGCAACAACCACATCGAAAAATTCATCGTCCTAAAAACGGGAACATGATATGAAACTGTTCCCTATATTTATCTAACTGGTTTAGAAGTTAAAAATTTTTAACCAAGGGCATTGAGCTATGTTGTCGCCAAGATGAAGGAAATTCATTTTTGGAAACATTTGCTCCCGTGTAAGAGGAAAAAAAAAAAAATTATTACCTAAAATCATAATTATATATATTCGAATCAGCCAATAACGGCCCAAACTTCTCAATTTTTATTCTCAGCCAGATTGTTCATCACTGCATTGAGTATGCCAATGTGAGAACTGATTAAGTAAAAAACACAAATTTCTAAATAATCAGTAATTGTGAAATCGGTTCATCTTTTGTAATAGGATTCATCCTGAAGCATTTTCTTCAAACATGAAAAATGCTTCCAATAACATAATTTATACGCCAATTGGGTGGGGTGCTCAATTACTGAAGATTTTTCAAAAATCCTGTAATCACCTATCAGAAAAATGACGGTGTATACGCAGTTATACTAAAAAGTAATGAAGTAAAAAAATATATCTATGTATATTTCACCATGAAATTTTTTTAAATAATGCATAATTGCACAAATCTCTAAGAATAATTCTAAGTTCCCTCACTTTTGTTTTTTTTTAAATTATATTTCAAATAAAATTAGTTTTCCCATGCTGTTCGTATTTTTTGCTAAATAATATAGCCATTTTAATTCCTCAATAATAGCATAATATATTGCCCCCAAGATGAGAAACAATGACCAACAGCATTCTTTGCGCCCGAAAAAAGAAACACCAAATTTTAATTTAATAATAATAATAATAATAGTTATATAGGTAAATCATGCATACAAATGATTCCGAAAACTTATCTAGTGGTGTAAATGATAAACAAAATGAATCCTGCACTTTTGAAATCAACCCTGACAAACGTAAAAAACAGAAAAAATACTGCTATTTTATTTAAAGAAGTGTTTTCTTATCCAGGCGCCAAATGTAAACCACAAAGATGATAAATCACCAAGTATTGTTTCCATGGATCGACTTTGAAAATGAATCTTCTTTTAAGCCGTACAAACACATTTCTTTAATATTTAAATTAAGTATTTTCTTTTTATACTATTTCTTATTAAAACTGTATTTCTTTGTATTTTTAATAAAATCAGTAGTAATTTTTTCGGGCTGTTTGTATATTTTAATTTAAAAATGATTTAGACGTTTCAATTCTTTAACAAAAAGATTGCTTAATATGCCAAGATGAAAATCATATGTCAATGGCAACCTTATCGTCCAAAATAACAGAACTTTCCGTCATAATTCTATAACTAATATAGGTAGAATGATGTTTTATTGCTTAAAACCTTCCCTGAAACGATACCTATCTAATAGTATAAGTTCCGTAAAAATCCATGCAGTAGAACTCTAAATCTATGCGTTCGGAACTAAATTTCCGTTTGGATTTTATATATATAATAGAATAATCTAATATAATTACGCATGCAGTTCCAAAAACAACCTTCAGATTTATTCTGTTGCTGATTCAGATATCTGACCAGATGCTGTGATAATTATAGGTCAGTTGGGTGAATTAGTCTTCCATGATTTAGTTATTTTTGGGCTTTTCTCTTCTTTTTTCTTGTAATTTTTTAAAATCTCTTGTATAACCATTGGTACAAAGTAAGCATAAAGCTGAAAGTTGCGTATTTTACTTATTTACTATATATTAATTTATGAAATTTTTAAATTCATTTTTAATAAACTTATTAAAGCAAATAATTTTAGAGCACTATATTGCTTTAATGTCAAATGTTGCCATAAAAAATATTATCAAACTATCCAAAAAGGTAAAGTTTGCCATTTGTTTACTAAGTCCTTGGGTGCAAGACTTCAGTCACAGGACTGATTTCAGTCCTGGAGAATTTCTTGACAGATAATTTCCACTTTATGTACTTAAATTATAGCAATTTTACTAGCAAATATTTTTAATCATTCTTTTTTTTTTTTTTTTTTTTTTTTTTTAATTGTAAAAGGTAAATTTTTAGCCTTAATGTAAATCATAGATATCTTCTAGCCCATTTATATTTGGTTGTACGTAATATTTAAAAGTTTTCAGTCCAGGTTTGGATGGATTTCTTGCACCCATTGCTAAGCCTAACAGTGTTATTATTTTTTTTGCTGCTCTAAAAATAATAATTTTACATTATTTTGTAATAAATGCAGAAAGTTAATCCTGAATACATGTTTTATGCTATACAATGGATAAATAATCTGAAAATAAGTCTTTATTTTCTTTAAATCCAAAGTTTTTCTCCTCATTACAACCAAGTCATCCCATCTAAGAAATTTTAAAATGGTTGCTAAGTATAATAATATAACAAATATTCTGTTATTCTTTGAAAAATAACTGTTATCTGTAACACATTAACTTGGCAAAACAATTGCAAAAAATTGTTTATTTGTTTATTTTTTTTTTTTAAATCTACCTACTTTACCTCATTATTTATTTTACTCCACCTGTCCCTATGTGTAAACTTTAAGTGTCTGTGATTTCTTTTTTCACTTTTATTTATGAAATATTTTAGTAGAAAACAAAATTTATTTAAAAATTTTTGTTTTTGCTTTTTTAAAATCATCTGCTCAGTAAAATTAAATCCTTCAGCAGGGTTTGTAAATATGTTTTTGAAAAGATAAAAAATATTTTTTATATATAACGGGTGTTTTCAAAAAAGTAAACTTATTGATAATTATAAATATTTCAAGACCTATAATATAAATTAGAGGCAAACATTCTGTACTTAGCATGAAAACTTCATCAAACAATATTCTAAATGTCTTTTTTTTTTTTTTTCACTTATGTGATAAAATTGAAGATCAACTAAATGAAAGCACTCAATTTGCTTGTATACTCGCAAGAAAACAGACTATAGTATTTGGAATAGTGACAAGAAAATTTTTTACATTTTTATCCAACAAAATTTTTAAATACAAAATAATTTCTTTTGATTGAAAGATTTGAACACAAATGTAAGCTTTGCTTTTTAATTTCCTATTATGTTGTGCAGTTTAAATTGAACAAAACTAAAACCAGAAAAGATTCTGACAATAAGCAATTACTTGCAGCAGTACAGTATAAGTAGATAGAAAACAACTTTTATAGCACCAAAATGTTTTAAATTGTTGCAAACTCAAGTCTTGAAATTCAATTTTTCCTAGGAGGGGACTCTCCCTACCAACATTTATAAATGAAGGGGAGTTGAGCTATTTGGGAGGGAGAAAAAAATCTAAAACCCACTGTTATTTTACGTGCAATTAAAGATTTACATTATTTTGTCATGTCTATATTAATACACATATGACAATCTTTTGACGAAATTTGCGTTTTTTTTTGTGATCTTTTGATGAAATTCACGTTTTTGGGATCCTTTTGACAAAATGTGCGTTTTCGCGATCCTTTGATAAAATTCACATTTTTTCCGCGATCCTTTATCAAAATTCGCATTTTTCCCATGATCTTTTGATGAAGCGCGCATTTTTTCCCGCGATCCTTTGACAAAAATTAGTGTTTTTTCGCAATTTTTTGATGAAATTCGCGGTTTTCTTCAGTGGCCTTTTCACTAAATTCGCATTTTTCCGCAATATTTTGACGAAATTTGCCTTTTCCCATGATAATTTGCCGAAACTAGCATTTTTTCTGCTTTCCTTTATCGAAATTTAAGATTCTTTTGCTATCCTTTGATGTAATTTGCATTTTTTTGCGATCCTTTGATGAATTTAAAGTTTTTTTTTTCACGATCTCGCGAAATTCACGTTTTTCCGCGATCCTTTGATGAATTTAAAGTTTTTTTTTTTTCACGATCTCACGAAATTCATGTTTTTCCGCGATCCTTTGACAAAATTCCCGCTTTATTCGCAATCCTTTGCGATGAAACTGGCGATATTTTACTCGAACGATTGACGAAATTGATTTTTTCGGTGATCATTTGTCGAAATTTGCTATATTTTCTGTTGAACTGATGACAGATTTTCATAATTTTCGGAACATAATACCTTAAATTTTCAGAAAATTCGGAACAGATTCCCCCCTAAATTCGCCAATCGATCGCAGACACTTGTCAACCGATCTCGAGAAAAAAATAATGAAATTTGTCTATTGGTCGCGTGAAAAATAAGTGAATTTCAACGATCTTTTGCAGTAAAAAAAAAATTGCAAAATGTGTCAATTGGTCACTTGAAAATATCGGGGAAATTCGCAAGGTGTTCGTGGGAGTTGATCGTAATTTCAAAATGCAAAATTTTCAGGAAAATGGTGGGATTTTTTGGACAGGACCTTTCCGCTCACAATATTCTTTGGGTGGGATTTCAAAATTTTGTACGCGAATCCCGCCATCCCACCCTGAAATTCAAGCCCTGAAACTAGTTTCCTAAAATCCTTTAATTGACTAAAATTCCTTCTCCAGTGTAACCAATGTTGTATTATTAAATTCAATGGATTAAAATTCAATATTTTTGGTTCCTCCTTTGATAACAAGGCTGTATATACAGATTCCATTTCACCCTTTCTGCCATTATTAAAGAAAATTAATCTGGCCATTTCAAAAATAGAAATGAAATTATCTGATGTACATCCAGGGTTCTCGTTGGCTTTTGACCAAAATTAGCTATTTGGCGAATAAGAAATAAAAAACAATAGCCAAATGAAAAGAAACGTTGGCAAAATAGATTTGGCATGTAACACTAAAAAATTTAACCTTTTATTGTATCTGTTTTTTCAAAATGTTCTAAAATAACCTAATTTTTTGTCATTGCTTATAAAATAATTCAACTATCCACTACAGGAACTATTAAAAACAAGTGCATTTTAAATATTTCCTAAATGTGTAAATGTTTCGGACATTCTTTGAGCCGTCTCAATAAAAATTAAAAAGCCGCTATCATTGATTTGCAGTTCTGAAAATATACACTAAAAATTGCTATGAGATTTCTTCTCTCAACCAAAAGAAACAATTTGACTGGCCAATGATATTTTGCATACAACTAATAGTGTGGTAAATCGCTAATTTCAACACCGCATTCCAGCAAAAAAATTTTATATTTGTCGCTTGATGCTAATAATTTTATTTGTTTTTACCGTGCGACTTCAGCACTTCGATAGTGATTAACTGACAATCGAGAAATACCTATTGCATAATCCTAAATTAGGGGTTATAAAGTCACTGTCAGAACAAAAATTCTTTTCTATAGAACATCACAGTCAAATAAAGATTAAAAAATTCAGTTACACTCGTTTTGATTGAAAATATCAAATATCATACACATATCCATTGATATATATCCTTGAACCCTGTCCTTCAGGACAAATGTGATTTTTATAAAGTACAGGCACTGTAAACTATAGGTAAGTTATTACTTTAACAATTCAAAGCTATATGCCAGAAATGTCGTGTTTGTGTTAGTAATTTTAATATCTCGATAAAATGTTCTTTTGTCTTGTGCATTTGTAAATTCTAATTTACTGAACAGACCTAGAAAAGATTCGCATCTGATTTTCTGTTTGATTTTAAATTATGCGACTCTTCATATTAACAGAGGGCTATGAATCTTAAAAGATCAACCGGTAGCAGAAAGTTCAAGACTGGTGGCTGGCGTCGCAGATTTTTGGGGTTTTTTTCAGTCTAACCTTTATTTTGTTTTATATTATGTTTAGCTCTTTATTACTTAATACAAAACTTAACATTATTATTAAAGTGCATAAAGACATTACAGGTAAGTGATTGTTTGATTAATTAACGCTTTAGTTGTAAAATATTTTACTTGCAGATTATTTTCTGCTCCTTAAATATTTGCAGATGCTTGGAGAATTTTGTGCTACTGAGAAAGATCATAATTTCATTTTTCTTTTCCATTATACAATAAAACCTACCAAGATAAATTTACAAAGAACAGGGAAAATTTTTGTTTGAGAGTGCAGTTTTAGCAAGTACTCTCTTAAAATTGTACTGCATTCCTTTACCTGAGAAATTTCTTTTTCCTATTTTTTGAGAGGTTTTATTTTGTATGTATTTAACATTTGTTTTATTGTATGTCTTCATTAATTTCGACTTTGTATTTTAATATTTTTCCCTGCTCTTTTACAGCTTGTAAATCAAGATTTTGATGAATATTTAGAGAAAATCAAGCTAGAAAAGGTAATTTTAATTTAATATTATGAAATTACAGTATTTTATCTTTTTAGCCTGTATACTTCAAACTCAGTTTTTACAATGCTGCCAAAATTTTTCAGAAGCATCAGTCTTTACTTTAATAAGCAAAAGACCAGGATACTTATTCACAAAAGTGTAACTATAAATGAATAGAAAGAACAAATTTAATTAAGTGCAACTCTAATTTTGATGATACTGTTGCTTGAACAAATGAATTTTTTTCTTGATTTTGAAATAATTAAATTTTATGCAATTGGTGTTAAAAAAATTAAACTATTAATAAATATTTTGGTCTTAACACTCAAGGAACAGTTCGTTGATCCTTCCATAACTTTGTAAAAACTGTTCAGTTACTGTGGGAGAAAAGTCTTTAACACTTTCCAATGTAGCTGAAAAGTGATTATGAATTCAGTTTGCGTTCTAACTGGTGTAACTATATCTAGATTGCTATACCAAAAAAGTACTACAATCTTCATAGAAATACTTTTATCCTGTATTTCTGAGTTCTGTCGTTGTAAAAATCTTGGTTTATAATGGAAACTGATGAATGCAGTTAAGTTTAAGATTTCCCAAAATTCGATTTCCTAGATAAAGCTAGTTTTGTAACTCAGGTCCTCATATGTATATAATTTTTGTATCTCTGCCGAATCTGCTCTTATTTTTTTAAATCTCTATTTGAAAAATCTATTTTTTAAAAGATATTTGACATTAGTCCCCTTAAAGACAATAGAATATTTTAATTATACATAAATTATGATGACATTACAAATCATCTGTTGACATTGACATTTAAAAACATTACTTCATAATTTTTTTTTTCCAGCTTTTTACATTCAATCAAGAAGAAAGATTTAAGCTCCTTCAATTAGATGGACAGTTACAGTTCCTTATATTCACAACTTTATGCTCTACTATTTTTAGGATTTAAAATTTATTTTTTTACATTTGTCTGACTGTTCTGACCAGAAAAATATGTAGTTGATTGATTTCCCCATGTGTGCAAATTCCTCATTCTCAAAATATCCAAAATAAAGACCAAAAATAATTGCAAAAACATCATAAATGCTTCAATAAATTAAAAATTATATATATATATTAGAAGCAGCGTGGGCCGATAACCTCGTCTGTTTTGGCTTGAAGCTCTTGATTAGCAATTTAAGCAGAACTTTGAAGTAGAATTGTGAGCTTAATGTTCAACAAAAATATTAAGTGTGAGTACTCATTTTATTCAGAATTTTAAGCTCCTACAACATTTGTATTGACATTGTTTTTGGTACTTAGTTTTGAGATATTGTTATGGTATTTAAAACTTTTTTGACTATATAAATCTATACATATTTTAATGCATACGTAGTACGAGGGGGGGGGGACACTTAGTACATTCATTCTAGGCCTAAATTAAAGGGATTAAAATAATTTCCAGCTTTCTCCTAATTCTGAACTCTACCTTTTTTCCCTCCCCAACCACTGGGCTACAATGACATGACTGATACAATGACAATTTTTTAAATTGTGAAATTGTTTTTCATTGAAATTGGACATTTACTGAAGTAAACATAAAGTGTTCATAAGGATCCAAGTGTCTTTATTATAGTTTTCAAGAATTAATGTTTATAATTTTTGAAAACTTGAGATCCTCGAATCCTTATGAACAGGTTATGTTCACAAGATTACATGATTATGTTCATATTAGATTATGTTCATATTATTAGATTATGTTCATATATTAATTTGTTGAAATTTTCAACAAGTTCAGAAATTCTTTTGTTTTTCAGAAGAGAAAGGGGAGATAATGAAGGTTATTTATGTTTATTAATTTAATTTTCGCTTTAATACAAAATGTCATTTTAAGTTGATAAAGATTGTTCTCAATGACTATAAAAGTGGAATTTTTCTTATTTTGAAAAAGACGTTATTAAAAAAAAAGAAAACTCTTTGATTGAACTTTTCTTAAAACTAAAATGTTTTCTAAGATTGTCTAAAAGGCATTTTCAGATTCCGAAATTAAGAGCCAAATCTTCAAAGAACTAAATGCTTTTACTTGTGAAAGGACATTTAAAACATGCAATTCATTGGAAAAACTGCATTGCTGCAACTACAGGGGTTTGTCTATTTTCAGGAATCTGTCCAGACATTTCTCACAAGGTCTTGTTTTTATGAAATTGTAAGCAGCTTTTTTATATTTCTGAAAAATCTAGTGATAATTTTATGAGTTTGAAATTATCGTTTTATTCAGGTTCTTGTTTAGGTATTTTTACAAGATCCTTTATACTTGTAAAAGCTAGACTATAGGTTCCTCAGCGACTTTGTTTTGTGAGAAGTCTAACTTTAAAATGTTTAAATTTGTGAAAGGTTCAGTTTGGGGATCGAAAAGTTTTATAAAGGGTCTTATTTTAGGATAAAATTTTTGTGAAAAGTCCCCGGAGGCTGTTTTCAAGTTCCCAACTCAATAACACAAAACTTTCTGACACATTTATTGACTCATTTTAAAATGTAAAGGCATAAAATTGGCAAAGCTGACTATCAAAATGACTTTGTATCGAAAGCAGTTTTCCATTTTTTTGTAAATTACTTTTCGAATTATAAGTGATTTTGGGTCATTTGATAACCAGTTTTTCTCTTTGGAAATTCAGTACAAAACACCCACTTTGACTGTATTTTTTTCTGAATGATCTTTTGCGTTTACCGAAAAATGGAAAACATCTTTCAAGTACATTGTTTCCAAATAATACCTGCCATTTTCATGCGTTTCCGAACAAAAATGAGTTAAAGATTGTCAGAAAGTAGTCCATTTGGATTTGAGAACAGCCTTAAAGTACCTATTTTTTCCCTTCCTAAACAGATCCCTGGTTTTACTATAATTGTATCTTTTTACTTTATGTAGATATATTTTTTTATTATCTTTGTAAAATCATTTTTCTTTCTTTCCAGGAATGGGTAGGAGAGGTGGAAATGAAAGCCTTGTCCTTGAAATATAAGTAAGATTATTTTTAAAGCTTACTGTTTTAGTTTCCACACTAATAATTTACACTAGGATCATAAAATTGATAAAGAAATTTGTTTTTATAGGTTAGACTTTGTAGTATATTATGATACGAACAAACCTCCTTTGAAAATTAAAGTTCCTTCATCTTTTAAAACTGTAAGAACTTCTATATTATCTATAAGACATATTATTAAAATATAATGTTAGATTGTATCTTTTTAATATCAATTGAGTATATTTTTTCTTACTTTATTATTTTAGATTTTCTTTTAGTGCTTGCTTACTTTCCCATCTTCCATTAAAGTGGTTCTCAAATCCAGTGTTCAGACTCCTTAGAAATGAAAAGTTTCCAAGGAGTACTTAGAACTCCTTAAATAAGCAAAATACTCCTTAAAAACTTCTTAAATTATCATAAAACAAAATTTAGTGTTGAACAATGATTTAACTGAAGTATACAAGAGTGTAAAATAATGTAACTTATATCTTCTGTGATGAATAATACTGCTTGTATAATCATCTTTCTCAAGCATATGGCATTAGAGAATTTAAAAAAAAAAAATCTTTTTTTTTAAAAAAAGATAAAGTTCAAGTAATTACAATTTTTAAGGGAATGAAAAAAATTTCTAATTTTTCTTTTTGCTATGTGCGATAGTGCTGCATGTTTTGTCCCCTTCAAATTTTATTTTTTAACACGTTAAGTGCCGCGTCAATCACCTTTGACTGACACTGAACTTTTCACTTAGAATGAATGAGTCATTCACCAATGACTGACAGTCTAAAATATGATATAAAACTAAAAATATATTGTTTTAAGTAATGACAGAAAATTTATTTAAAATTTATTTACCTTTTTATTTATTACAGGATTATACTTTCTTAAAAATTACTTAAAATATTGTAAATTTTTCAGCTTCAGTGTCAGTCACCGTGGCACTCAACGTGTTAAATATAGGTGCACGTAATACATGAGTATTTGAGATTTGACTGGCCTCTGTGCATATGACCTGCATAAAGTAGTTCACTGGCAATTTTGTATTAAAATTTATGATACTACTAAGCAATATATTGTGAATTCTATTTTGCACTAGCCATTAGATTTTAATAAGATAAAACCTGCATTTCTCTCTAAATGATGTGTTAAAAGTTAGGGTGGATGCATGTGTTAAATTAGGGTGCAGCATACATTAAAAAAATAGGTTAAATTGTGTAAAATTCTTGTTTTTTGTCAAATCTGTATGAACCCTGTAAATCTCCTTTTCAACAATGCGACATTTTCTGACTCATAAAATTGGCATGCTTGACTATTGAAGTGTTTTGGAATCAAAATGAGTTTATTTTTTGATAAACAAATTACTTATTGAATTATAAGAGATTTCAGTCACGTGATACCAGTTTTTCTCCTGTTTCACAGTGTCGTATGTATAAATTCAGTTCAAAACATCCACTTTGAAAGTATTTTCTGAATTATCTTTTGAGTTTACCAAAAAATCAAACTTGATTGCATAGTTTCTGAATAACATTTGCTAATTTTATGAGTTTCCGAACGAAGATGAACTAAAAAATATGTCAAAGTATAGCTTCTTTGAATTTGAGAATAAACATCCATAAAATCCTGGTCCTATATAAAAAATCTCACCAGTGTCTTATCATATAATAATAAATAAATGTGACATCAAAACATACTTATAAGATGTAGACATTAGTTTTTGGCTAGCCAAATTTTCAGATGTATGGATATTATACATATTTTGTCACCAAACAGTTTAATTTAAATAATGGTGGAAGTTTGAAAGAACAGATTACTCTTATGAGCAAATTGAAGTAACAGATGTAGATGTAACACAATTTTCTTATTTAATTTGATCCGTATTTATTCTTATGACCAGGTGTAAACATAAATGCAGTTACATATACAATTTTGAGGCTGTCAAGCCATAATTTTTTTTTCCTTCCTAAATTAGCTTGTCACAATTTTTCGCATTGCATCCCCATCGTATATCCATTTTTATATAATCTTATATCAGGCCATTGATAAGCCCTTCTTTTGATAGCAGAATCCCTTAATCTTGAAAATACTTCTCATTATCCTGTAGATGGGAGTTCCTAAATCTACATCATATTTCCTAAAATGTGAGAAGAAACAAAAAGTCAACTTATATCCTTAATTACAAAAACTAAATTGGTTTATTCACAAAATAAAAATATGTACATGTGACATGCAATGCTGCAGTTAACTTTAGTGATGCTACACTTATGCATTATTTGCATTGAATCATTGTTTGGCAACAAATTTGTTTTACTGTATATTAAGGATCTTCATCCTTTAAGGTTCGAGGACCACATAAAAAAATTAAAGTTTTGGGAGGCATCCTTAACTCCTTGACCTCCAGGTCTAATTTCGCTGGTGAAGGTCCCCTATGGGATTTTGTGCCATTAAACACTATAAAAGTATTTCAGTTAGATAATAAATATATTAGTAATGCTAGCATTCTTTCGATCATTTAAAGTGCTGTCCTACATTAGCTTTGTGTACTACTGCTGTTTACTACAGTATCATTGATACATAAGAAAACATATAAGCCATCTGAAGCCATTAGCTTAAAACGGTATTGTTAATCTTGCAATTTTTTTTTTTTTTTTTACACTGCATTAAAATATTAAATTATTCACTTCAAAAATATTTGTATTGGTGTAGATCAATATTGCATGTACTGTTCATTTTCGAAAGCCACACCTAGCACTCTGAGATGATTCTACCATCCAAAGGCGGTGTTATGCTGAGATTTTCCGAAATTCTATTTTGCCATTCACTTGTATGTACTCACTAAATTGGGACTCAGCTAAACAAACTCCACTCATCCCTGTTTTGATAAAATCAAAGCAGACCTGACACATGCGCAAAAGCGCAGATGGTTTTGCTTTCCAAAAACATATAGTATTGTCTTTTTTTGTTGTCTTCAACATATTTAAGAAAGTATTTGTCCTAATAAGGTTTTATGATATAGCAGAAAGTTGTGTTACTTAAAATTAGAAATGCTGTGGACCTCCTACAGGATTCTTGGCAGGCCACAGGTTGAAGACTCCCTACTGTAAATGGTTGACAGGAAAGTAAACAAGTACTAAAGTCTTATACATACATTGGATGTTGTCTTTTTATGTATGTACTGAATGTCTTTTCTTATTTCGTAGATATTCCTTTCTTGTACTGGAGGCAACCGTTATGATTGTGTATATTCAAAGTCGGCATTATCAGCTTTAGCTTTCTGTCAAGGTAATCGCTTCAAAATTTGATATTTTTAATTCATTAATAGAAAGTTGATTAATTTTGGAATAAGAAAAAACTTTGGCATAAAAAAATTAACCTTGTGTAAGAATTTTATGTTCAATTTATAGTAATTGCTCTGTTGGGAAATAAGATCAATAAATAAAATCATATTTTAAAGCTTACTGTGTAAGTAACATTGACGTTTGGGTATGTTGCAGATCTGCAATAAAGTGATACAAAGGGTTAAGTAACATAACAATGCTGATTATTTTAATCTTACTAACCCTTAAAACTTAAAATATCTTTGGTGTTTTGAGAAAGATGACTTTAACTTTGAATCATTTAAAATCATCGTTAGATGATTTCAGTATTTCTTGTATCTTTTAAATCCAAAATTTGATCAGAAAACAAGTATCATTTTTATCTTTATTGTATTACAATCTCTTCCTTTTTGTTTGCAAACAGTGGTAATACTTCTCCCACTCCTCCCATCCTTTTAAAAAAAGGCTTTTTATGAAGTGGAGCTGTTTATTAGCTTTACATCCAGCTTTTTAGCACTAATTTTTCTGGATTTCTTTTTGATATTGGAGTTGTACATAAACTATGTAATTAACTACTTATTTTTTCCCCCCTACCATGTTGTTAAAATAAGCACCCTTTTTTATAGATAATTTTATATTGAAATGTTGTAATAATTTTGATTGCTGCTTTAAATTTATATAAGCATTAAAATTAATTTTTTATGCTAATCTTTATTAACAGGAAAAAAATTATGGACAAATTGACTGGTGTAGAAAAAATGTTAGAGTATATTCGGCAAAACTTATGTGTTAATGTGAATTAGAGATCTGCACGGGCCGGGCTCGGGCCGATTTTCATTCATGGCACTCGGGCCGATTTTCATTCATGGCACTCTGGCCGGGCCAGGCCTGGGCCATACTTTTTTCTGAAGGCTCGGGCCGGGCCTGTACAGATTAATTTTTCTGCAATTTTTCTGTGCAGAGCCGGGCCTGGTTTCATTCCTAGTCTTCACGGCCCAAGTCCTTTTCAGTCTTAGTTTTGAGCCAGCCCGTATGAAAATCATTGTCTCAGCGTGGCCTGGTCCATTTAAAGGTCCGTTAAGCCTGGCCCAAAAGTTTTTGCAAAAAATACCTACATTTTTGAATCGCCATTATTCTACACTTAAACATTAAAATTTATTATTTTTAAAGAATAGTAGTTTTCTACGCATATTAAAATATAACTAAATTAAAATACAGTAAAATGTGTGAAAAGGAACCTGCCAATGACGGAACCCTGTTTTAAACTGAAAAACGTGTTGATCCATGCAAAATTAATATACTAATAAGTAAGAAAAGTATATATCATGGAAGACGGTAGTATTCCGAGTGACGCAGCCTTAAGCCTAAAATCGTATCGTATCGTTAAAATCGTATCGTATCGTATCATAGAATTCGTAGATGGCAGAACTCATATATACAGCTAACTCGACATCAAAGAAAACGCGAAAAGCCGCCTTTTAATAACTCAGCAGATATAAGTCTTATTGTTCTGAATTTTCTAGAACAGTCTTATATCTGCAGTCTAATCGTATACTGAAATTTTTACATTTCTACGTGCAGTATATTTTGAGATCTAAATAGCCATTTTTAAAGTGAAAACGTTGGTATAATATCGAGGAAGTTCCTAATTTGAAAATCTCGAAAACGGTTCTAACTATTATTTTTAAATTGATACATAATATAAATGTGATTAAGGCGAGGTGAATAACACTTTTCTTTTTTCTGGGAAAACTCTCGTTCGTTAAATAATTCGATTTTTTTTCTCTCGAAAATGGCAGGGGCGATTTTTTAAAAATCAAATAAATATGTTTCAGATGAACCAAATAACAATCTACTTGTTTCCGGAAAGACTCTTGTTTGTTTTATAATGTGCATGAAAAATCGGACTATATTTCTTCGCCATTCTATGGAAATTTCACCGAAAATGCATGACACTGTATTCATACACATGCTTTCTTTTTAACCACTTTTGGGGAAAAAAATTTTGTCTTCCCACTGGCTGAGTGGTTGAGGGCCATCGTCTACTGATCATAACATAGGCAGTTCGATACTCCCTGCTACATGTTTTCACATGTGAAGTTTTTTTTTTTTTTTTTTTTAAAGTCTGTTAGTTGACCATTATTCTCAGTTCCTTTGTAATTTTTTAATTGCTATTAAGTTAAATAAAATTACAATTAGAATGACGCCAATTTGATGATGATTATTTCTTGGCAATTTTTCAACAATAAAAATATTACCATAAATTTTATAAATATATTTAATTTCAATCACTTTACAAAAAATATACATTAATAATTATTATTTGAATATAAATCACACGATCAGAAACGTAAAAAAATAATTCATTTCAGCTCTTCTTTTTATAATATCATTTTTTTATTATTATGACGGTCAATAATATATATAATCACTGACATCCATAATAATATTATTATTATAATTATTATTTTCCTTGCATAAAAACTATTGTGATGTAATAATTATTTTATAATAAATAATTTAGTTGAAATGTTTTATTTATAAATAACAATGAAGTTTTACATAATAAGCATATCAGAATTTTGGTGTCGCCATCTTTTGACGCAACTGCGTACTACATTTTGTCTCTTATTCGGAAAAAAAGAGAAAAAACTAACGCTGTTCACCGCTTTGAAAGAATCTCTTGTGATTACAGGTCTATTTCGCAAATATTAAGAAAATTACTGCATACAAAAATATTAAAATGGGTAGTATTATAGAGAAATGTTTGATAAAAATGTTGAAGTAGACAGTTTTTAAATCGAAGAATTATTTTAAGAGATATTTAATGTTAAATCTGGATAAAATTGTCTCATTAAAAAAGTCTCATAGGAAAAAAAAAATATACATGGGAATTTAATCATTTTCATTCAATTTAATCATTCAATAGAAACTCGAAGTTTGCAGAGTGCATTTATTATTCTTAACTTGCCTAATTTTTTGACGGTTTATTTCAATTTTAAATTAAAATTTTCAGAATTTCCAGAGATATTTTTTACATATTTTAGAAAAGGTTATTTTAAATTGTTGCCAATTGTTAAAACAGCGCAAAGAATAATATATCCTTTAAATTAAAAATTTATTCACACGTGACTATTATAAACAGAAAAAAATCCTTTTAAATTAGAATTAAATGATAACGTGTTAATAGCAGGAAAATATTAAACATTACGTCATAAAAATTGTTTTTACACATGCTTACTTAAAATGAAAGAAAATTATAAAATAATCAATTATTTTCAAATTAGAATTAAATGATTACGCATTAAAAGCAGGAAAACATTGAAAATTACGTCATAAAAATTATATTTACACGTGAATATTAAAAGAAAAAGAAAATTTTTAAATAATAAATTCATTGATATGTGTTAAAAGTCGTAAATGGAGGAAATTACGTCATATTGGCCAAAGTGGCCAAATAATAATATTGCAAAACAGTTTAAATTAAAAAATATATTTATATGAGAGATTTATTTCAAATTTCGAGATGATATTTTTAACTATAGTTGTCAATTTTAAGGTAGCGCAAATAATAATATTATCTTTCTAATAATAAAAATATTTTCAGTTGAATGTTACAAAGAGAAAGGAAAGTTTGGTGAAAATTATGTCAGATTTAAAACGTTACATTTAAAATCTCTTATTTAAAATCATTTTCTTATAGCGTTGTTAAAAAATACCATAAAGCAAAGACTCTGTTGGCTTGGTTCCTTTTATATTTGGTAATTTTCAAATGTTTAACTAATCTTATTTAATCAAGCACGGAAACAGCAACTAACATCAGCTGATTCGGTCTTGAAATCCCTCAGTAAAAGGGAAACCCGTTTACAGTAAGATCGCCATTGATTTTTTAATTATACAGAGCAGCCTCGATTATCCGAGCTAATTGGGACTGTTAGTAAATCGGAATCGGAAATCTCGATAATAGAAACTGTGTGTAAAAACTCGCCGTGCTTGCGAATTTAACATCTCTTTTAAAAAAATATATAGAACGTTTTTTAAATAATAAAAATAAATATATGTAAAGTTCTGTTTCACAGCTTAACAAATTTAAAAAGAAAATCATTTACCAGTAGTAAATTTTAAAATGCAAATTGAAAAATTTACGAAAGTTCACACAGCCACTGGAAACAAAGCATTGTTCGCTATTGACTTCTCAGGGTCCAATGTTTCTTTGGAGTTGAGTGCTTTTGGGGGCAGAAGGGCCTGTATAGCACGGACAGTGAGCTAAAGAGTGTGGTTACTTTTAAGGCTCATTCAAAAGGGGAAAAAAAAATCAGACTTTGTTATCGGCTCGGTTAACAGAAACCTCGATTAATCGAAGCTCGGTTAATCCAGGTTCTACTATAATTCAATCTTCCGTAATCTTTTTAAAACAGATCAAATTAATGGACTTTAGCACAAAGTCACATAGCTGATAACTGCCATGCTTGTTGGCCACCTTTTTTTCAAAAAGTTTGCTTCACCTTATTCAATTAATGAGATATCTCCGATAAAATAAGTCACATTTTCCCGTTCTAAAATACTGGTATCCAAAAATCGTAGCATGTAACTGACACTACAAGTACTCATGGAACTAGACTATTTTAAGTCTGATTTTTATTATAGACTATATAAAATTATTAAAAATATATATTATGATAGGAACTAGCGGGCTTCGTCCGCTATTTACGTTACGGATATAAAAATCATGGTTTTTTTTTTTTAGGGAAAAAGAAATAAAAACCTATTTGACGATAGGTTTATAAAGACACATTTTGTATTTGTTATATTTCCGGGGATGAGGAGGGGGGGGGGGGACTATTTTGATTAAATATCGCAATTAGTCCACATGGCAGATATAATTATGATAGACACTAGTGGGCTTCGCCCCTCTATGGCGCCTTATGGGTCCAGCTTCCATAACTCAGAAACTACCTTTCGGACATCAATGCAACAGATTCCAAACGTTATAATTAACTTAATAACCACCCTATATAGCATTAAAGTAAATTTATGAGTACTGCATACTATTTTTTTATCGTAATTTCTGAAGAGAAAAAATTATTTCGGTTCCATTCTTAGGTACTGGTGTGAAAAATTTTGAAAAAGGGGGGAAGGAGGGGACATGAGACTGCTGTTTGTCAAACAACACAACGGGGTCTGGCTTATTCAACTTGGTTTTTGATGACTTCAATTGGAAGGTGGTTTGTTTAAAAGAATGCGTTCCCTGCCCCATGAAAATTGGAACTATTGGTGCACCATCTATGTAAGGATTTAATAATTATAAATTAACATTTTGGATTTATTAATTTAAGAATAAAGTGTTTTTAAAGGAATATCAAATGAAACACTCTGTGCGATCTGCGATTATACTTACCCACTTGTTTTTATATACAAACTGCTATAAGGGAAATTGTAATAAAATAGTAAAAATTAAATCTGCATTAAATTCCATAAGTATCTTTTTTTTTAATCATTTTATCACTAACCTCAAAAAAGTAATGATATCAATGCAAAAACCCTTGACGGGTTAAAAGTTTCTGACGCAGCACTTTATCTTATGCTCTAAGAATTTTAAATATGGAACTTAAAAATACTGATATCAAATTTTGAGTGACGTTATGCTATTTCTTAAAAAATATATTTGTATTTATTTCATCATTTTATTTTTGTTTTATTTATAATCGCATGTGCAAAAGTTATGTTCAACATGAAAAGCTGCATAAAATTTTATTCGCTGTTGCTTTATCCTTTACATCTCTCATAAATTCAAAATATGAGTTTTAAAAGATATGATATAAAATTTAAGTGACGCCTTGATGTGACTTTAAAAGGTTTGTTTTAAAATTCAATTTAAATTATTTTTGACTTGGTTAAAATATTTTTTTACATCTACACAATACTTTTAATTTTCCAATTCACTGTTAAATATATCACTTTCATTGAATCTATACTATGCATTGAAATGTATTTATTTCAATAAATTGATTTATCTTTTGTGTCACGCTATTCAAAATTGTGAGTAAGATTTATGTAAATGGTTTATTTGCGTCAAACTATCCTTTTTCATACATTTCATGTAGTTTGGACACAATGACGCAAAGAAACCATTTACACAAATCTTACTCACAATTTTGAATAGCGTGACACTAAAGATAAATCAATTTATTGAAATAAATACATTTCAATGCATAGTATAGATTCAATGAAAGTGATATATTTAACAGTGAATTGGAAAATTAAAAGTATTGTGTAGATGTAAAAAAATATTTTAACCAAGTCAAAAATAATTTAAATTGAATTTTAAAACAAACCTTTTAAAGTCACATCAAGGCGTCACTTAAATTTTATATCATATCTTTTAAAACTCATATTTTGAATTTATGAGAGATGTAAAGGATAAAGCAACAGCGAATAAAATTTTATGCAGCTTTTCATGTTGAACATAACTTTTGCAAATGCGATTATAAATAAAACAAAAATAAAATGATGAAATAAATACAAATATATTTTTTAAGAAATAGCATAACGTCACTCAAAATTTGATATCAGTATTTTTAAGTTCCATATTTAAAATTCTTAGAGCATAAGATAAAGTGCTGCGTCAGAAACTTTTAACCCGTCAAGGGTTTTTGCATTGATAATACATTTATACTTGCTAAGAAGGGAACTTGTCTATAACGCATTTTTTTTTTTCTTTTCTATGCAATTCCATCTTAGAAGATTTTACTGTATATCATTTTTCCGATTTTTAACACTTCTATACATGGAATATGGATTAACAATATTAATGATAACTGAAACATTTACATACAAGAAAAAGAGATTCATTAAAAAAAAAAAATCGCAGCCTGCTGCACTTCTATAAAAATAAAGATTATAAACATGAAAAAAAAGTTAAGATAAATATTTTTGGTCAGAACTCCTCGTATGAGACACGTTTTTAACCAATTCGACGTAAAAATCGATGTTTTGTAGAAGTTCACTCGGTCCGGGCCGAGATTTTAACTTTTTTCCGGGCCGGGCTCGGGCCGAACTTTTAATTTTTTTATCGGGCTGGGCCAATATTTTTTCTACGGGCCGGGCCTGGGCCGAACTTTTAATTATTGTATCGGGCCGGGCCGATTTTTTTTCTGAGTTGGGCCGGACCTGGGCCTGGAAATGTCGGCCCGTGCAGACCTCTAATGTGAATAAGGTTTTTATAAATGCACAATAAATGATTTGATAATTATTAGATTATCTTATTTGACAGTCCCACTGTAAATCCATTCAGGCCCCACAGAGAGTGAGGTAGAAGGGGCCCCAGTATAAATTAGTTTTATTAGAAAAGGCTGTCCCTGGTGCTATTTTTCTAAAAATTAAATAGCAAGGAAATAGATATGGGAAATTTTTTTATGAAAAAACTTGGATAACTAACAAGATAAAGAAATTAAAGTTGGAGCTTCAGACTCATAAATTAAGCATGCATGTAAATAAAACCAAAAAATCCATCTACTAGTAAATCATAAGCAATAGTATGCAACTACAGAATGGCTGAGCTGATGAAACTCCAAGGGACACTAATTTTACATTGCTCCATTGTAGCAAAAAACTACTATATGTTTGCAAGACTATTGACCACTTTATGATGACCCTTCACATTCATTATCTTGAAAGGAAGCCGTAGCACAGTTTTAACAACAAAACAAATTGTTTATTCAACCAAAAATATAAAACAGGGTGGGCGGTGCAATAGAAAAATTTAATTTAGATGGCTTTAAATAAGAAAATCTAAGAAAGGGGATGTGGGGGGTGGAAATTCTTTCCCAACATGCTAAATTTGTGTTGGGGCAATTAGCTCAATGCTGCGCCCCCCCCCCCCCCCCACACACACAAAATCACTATTTAATTCTGTTTATTAGAACCACAAAATTTATTCAATGCTAATTTATATTATTAATAGAATAGTGAATCCAAATACTACTTTATTAAAGTAGATAAGTCAAGTTAATGTTTCACTGGACACTTACAACCTTGCGGCAATTAAACTTCTCATGTTCTAAACAAAACTCCACTTCTTGACTTTGAGAAGTTGGTTGCTTTGATTATGTGTCGATGTACCTGTAATTTCTGTAAAGGTGAGATCTCCTGGAATTCTGAAGATTCTTGCTTAAATTTCACTATTTGTAGCCACTACACAACCACAGTTGCCTAATTAACACATCTTCACAAAATTCTAATGGCAGCTAAATTTTGTATATCCTTTCACCTTCGTTAACCCTTCACCTTAGTTTTCCTGTATTTTCATAAAAATGCTTATAAAAATAACCCTAATTAAAATTTTCTTTCCCTGTTTGTTTCTAAAATGCACTTCATGCACCTTTATTTGATATACATTTTGAAATACAATTCTGGTTAAAATATTTTTGTCTACAACAGATTAAAGTTGTTTTGGGGAAATGGAAAAATACGGGCAAACTGCTCGGAGGGTTAAACAATTTTAAAGAAAGTCTGTCATTCAGTAACAAATATTAGCATTGCAAAACAATCTTTCAAAACTCTTTCAACCGCTTTTGAGTGCTCTTGTGAAATAGTAACTGGGTTTTTAAAAGAAAATCTATCTTGTTAATGTAGCGATGTGGAAATTTCAAGCAACTTTGTATTTTTTTAAAAGTTAATTACTCAACAAGTTTATTTTCTATTATCTTACTTTGCATTTGCCCACACTTGAATCCTTATCGGGGCCCCACAGTTTCTTTTTGTGGCCATGTGTACATTACATCTTTAGTTCATAGTCCAATTCTTTTGTCAAGATACTTATTAATTTTTATATTCCATACATTTCTTAATCTTTAGAAATTAAATTTCATTCATTGATAGGGCTGAATTGTTCACATCTAGGGCTGAATCTCTTTTGAATCTCTGCACCTTTTTTTTTCTCCCCCCCCCCCCCTAAATAAAACAATTTTTTTTCCCCAATTCTGTACATTTTTATAAAAATAAGGCCAATTTCTCAAAACCCCAATTAAAAGCCTTTTTTATATTTTTTGATATAGATTTTTAAAACTAAATTAACTAAAACTAAACTCTGTGGCTACACAATCCAAGAAGGATCTGGGCCGACAGTGCCCATCTCTGTTTTCTTGACCCTGGGCCCCGAGGTGCTATGCAGCATGCGGCCCGGCCAGGTGGTCAACCTAACGCGAGACCCTCGGTGTTTAGTTCCCAAGCAAGCTTGGTACTCATTTTATCGACCCCAAAGGGATGAAAGGCTGAGTGAACCTTGCCCAGTCGGGAGTCGAACTCTCGACCTGAGGTGCGGCAGAATTTTTAAAACTTCTATATCTAAAGTTTAGTAAACAAAAGTGAACAACTTTAAACTTTAAATTTGCAGCAAATTGGTATCAATAACTACTAATCATAAAATTGAGAGATATAAGATGGTCTTTATTTTTTGATCTAGAAATCTTTTTCTTTGACTATAAAAATGGTTTCTTTTTTAAAAACATTTGATGTGGGGTTTAATAAAATTTAAATACAAAAGGATTAGTTCTTAACAAGGTTTTTTGTTTTCATATTTTTAAGAACTAGTCTGAATAATTTTTCTTCTCGGGGGGGGGGGGGGGGAATTCTGCCAGACTAATAGTTTTGTTGGTTTTGCAAGGAAATCAATACACAGAAATTAACAATGCATTGTTTCCTTTGTTTGCACAGGGAAAAATAAGGTGTATTTTTCAGATCCTTACCATCTTAAGTAGGATGCTCAAAAAGTGTGGTTATTTTAAGTGGTATTAAAAATATTCCATGAATTGTACGATTACATGCTGTAACATAAACCCTTTATATAGTCTAAAATAATTTAAAGTTTATTTACTCTTGGGCATGATATTTTCTTTCACTGTGTAAAAGCTTATAAGTAAAAATGAATTATATATTTTTTTATGTTCAAAAGTCTTATAACATTTTGTTTTGTTTCAAATTTCTGAAAGTTTAACTCTGTTTTTCTTGTGATAAACGTCATCCCTGATATGATTATAATAAAGTTTCCTACAGTGTATGTTGGGAGATGTTTCTTGCAAGGTAATCATTGCTAGAATTTTTTTTTAAGGCGAGGGTGATTTTTGTGTATTCTTTTTTATGTATTCGTTTTTCATTTAGTGATTCTGCTTTTCACATGGTTCTTATCAGAATTTCTCAGTCTTTCATGATTCTTAAAGATTTTTTTTTTCTGTTTAAAGAACTATTTAATTTTTGGGCAAATACAGTAAAATTCCCATTATCGAAATTATAGTCTACCAGATTGGTATAATTAAAGTAAGTTTGTGTGAGGCGGAGGGAAGGGGGTGGGGGGTGGGGGAGGTTGAATCTTGATGAAATTCAAATTTATATATTTGCTCGTAAAAATGAAATTTTCTTTAGATTCTTATACAAACATTAAATTTTATTTTTAATTAGAATTTTCGAAGCCTGTATTTTGATTAACTCTAAGTCTATGTCTGCGATGAACCAATTAATTTTAACAGATATAAATGCATCCAATTACTTTGTTTTTCTAATTTGTTATAGTAAAAATTGTCTTATTGAAAATGATTGCAAAAATAATCTAAAGTAGGTTGAATGAAAGTTGAATACATTATGCTTACCATTTTATTAAACAAAGCAATTTTAGAAAAGTTTTTATTGCCTAACATAGCCTTTTTTACCCGACTACGGCAAAGCCAAAGGAGGGTTATGATTTTGACAGGCTATGTATGTATGTATGTATGTATGTATGTATGTATGTATGTTCATCTGTTCCCTCGTAACTTCTAAACCACTAATCAGAATTCGACAAATGACATATCATTAGAAGCGTCTTAATTGTCCGCTGGTTATAGGCTATATAGATTTTCACCAAATTCAATGTGGCGCCTTCTAGCGGACAAAATATACAGAGTAAAAAAATAAAGTTAAGCTAGATATGCCGTGTTTGGTATCATTTTAAAGCGCTTCACTTCAAAACCATAGAGGGTTTGTTTATAAGTGCCTTGGATCATAATAAGTTGCTTAAAAATCCACATGACAGTCAATCGTTAGCAGAATTAGATAGATTAAGAAATCTTCCTAGGTCATCTTAATACATGAAACCTTCAATCTACATTACACATTTACACATTACACTAACGACCTCATCCACTAATCGGTCCATTACCCATTTGCTGCCATCGACGGATATGTGCGTCACTACTACCAAATACTGGAAGCGTCATACGTCAAAAAATAAAGTTAAGATAAATATGCCGTGTTTGGTATCATTCAAAAGCGCTTTACTTGTACATTTTGAATATATCTATATATTACTAGCATTTGCTTGTGACTTTACCTGTATTCATGGGGTACTTTTATACTTTTTCAGCGTAGTTTTTTGTCGTAGTTGGGTTTTAGTTTTTTTACTTTATCTTGTTTTTAATGTGTAAATTGTCTGGATAACATTCAGAACACATTAGTCCAGATAATTGCAGTTTCACTTTACGTTGTTTTTTCAAATGTATTTATGAAAGTAATGCCTTGTATTTGTAAAATAGTTTAAAGAATTTGATTGCAAAAGGGATTTAATAGTGTTTTATTTTTAGCTGTTGTATATGAAGTTCTGTATAAGCAAGTCTTTGACCTGGGATCAGATGTTGATATAGCTGTTGAAAAAATGTTGCATGATAAAGCTTATTCTAAGCAGAGAAGGAACAACTTGCTTTGCCACTTGTTCAAAGAAAGGTATTTCTGAATTTTAATTATTTAGTTTTGTGAATTATTTCTGAAAAAAAAAAAATTTAACCTTTTTTATTGGAAAAGATGGTTTTTATGGATAAAATAGTGTTATCAAAATAGGTTGTCTTAATATTTAAAAATACTACATGTTGGAAAAACCTACAAGAAAATAAACAATTAAATTTAAAAAATCAAAAAACCTGACTGCATAAAAAGCGAACTAATTATTTCTCATCAATGTGAAACTATTTTTTTTTTTCAATTCCTACTATTAGCTCACACTCTCGCTATATATATATATATTGTTCAAATTTTAATAGTTAATAAAATACTTATTATTCATCCAATCAAGCTCCAATAAATTTTTTTAAACTTGTAGTGGATGACACTTGATGTTAATCCAGTTTTTTTTCAAATATTAATTCATTAATTAAATTAATTTTCAATAATCGGGAGAGCGTTCTTTTCTTGATCAAGGTATTTTAAGACAGAGAGAGCCCTCTTCTTGATCAAGGCGTTTTAAGCGCCACTCACCAGGAAAGAACAATAGGAGAAAAAAAAATTCTCCTTATTGATCTAAGTAGGAATTGACTTAAAATATATATATTTTTAATAGTACTTGTTTATATTACTTACCTATTTTTTTTTTTTTTTATTTACTTGTATTGATGACTTTTAAATTGTGTTTAATTGTTAGTTCCTATCTATAAACACTGTTTTGATGAGGTCTATAGATGTCTATGATGGTTAGAGTTGCATTAAAGCTAGAGATCCACAATACATACACAACTTCCAGGTTGTATAGTATTTTAACAGAGCTTCTGACTGTAAAATAGTCAATGAAACATAGTCTTCATTTTGAAAGATCTATCCAATGCTATGCCACTCAACAGGATGCATAAATTTTTTTTTTCGTCTCTACCACCATTTTGTATTTTACGGCCGCCATTTTGAATTTATAAAAACAAAACCTAGCCTATAACCATCAGACCGTTAAGACCAATTGTTAGAGACCTCATTAATTAAAATCCATCCAGCTGTTGGGATATTTCGAGGGTATAAAGAAATCCACATACACAGATACGCGTGAAACACATAACCCTTCTTTTCAGTCAGGTAATAAATATAAAGCCTTTTTTGTTTGGATACTACAATTTGTCTTGCTACTAGTTTATCAATAAAGTGTATTGAAAAATCTGATAAACATAATTAGCTATTTCTTCTGAATTTTCTGAATAATTCCTGTACTAATTAGAAGCCTTGCTGGTAGGAATGATATTGGTAAAATCAATTGATCTGTGTGAGTGCATATCTGCTAAACCGTCCAATTTTTTAAGCACCATTATTTCTGAATAGAAATAGTTCTTTAGTTAATGACAGAAATTTGCCATTAAATAAGTTTAAAATTACTGCAAAGAAATAATGGTATTAAGAAACCTGTAAGTTTGGCAAATGTAGGGCTTGTTATGAAAGTTTCCTTCTCAGTCTATAAACTGGTGTTATTTAAACATTTAAAGTCAGCTTTAAGTCATGTCGTGGTCGTGGCTAAAGTCTGTTCTCAGATCTAAAGAGGCTTCTAACACATTCTGTTCAAAGGAGCATGTACTCCTGAAAATTTCCAGAAGCGGTGTTGTCTGCTTTGAAAACAGTAGGAAATCTGTCCTTTCATCTTCTCTGTCTACCCTTCGGTATTGCACTAATACTCTAAAGCGAAAGCTGAGTTCCCGAGGCTGTCATTGCTGTCCTTTCATCTCTTTGACTTCTGTGACCTCCATGGTCAACTGTGCCTTTTTCTACCCACTGACAATTTAAAAAGTTGGCACCTCTAATAATTAATATATGTACAGAATTTAAATTTTTCATCTGAGTAAATAAAAATTTATATATAAAAAAAGAAAAACGGTAAAAGAAATTGTAGCAAAAATATTTTCAAATTGGCCAGAACGTTGTGTTATTGAAGCATAAGAATACCTTCTGTGTTTCATATCTTCAGATTTTGGGCATGTAATGATCAGAAACATCTGACAGCCTGTACAGTTCTTCTGTCCTACTGGCTTTATTGTGTTATATATTAGCTAGTTTAAAGTTTTTTAAAATGCTAAAGTATGAAGGTATAATTTTTAACTTTCCAACATAGTTAAAAAGTGTTTAGGAATTGGGTTTGTCTGTCGGAGCTCTAACTCGCGTAAATATACTGATTGCCATGTAAGTTATACACGTTATTGAGGTTCACCATGGGATGTTCAGTATTGAAAATGAAATGTGAACTCTTCATAGTTTGTTTACAGGGTCACTCAAAAGTATTGTTACATTGTCTATTGGAGAAAAATCATTTTCAGTGTATTTTAATAGTATTAAAATAGTTTAAATATAATGAAATTTATATATATATTATTGAGGTGCACTAGAAAATGATTACTATAGAATATGTTATGTATAGCGCTTACAGTATGCATACAGAACAACTCAAAAGTGTTGTTATATTATGGTGTATGAAGAAAAATAGTTTGTGGCTTATTTTAATGATGTTATTCTGTTACAAACATAATGAAATTGACATGAATTTATGAGATGTACTAAAACATGCTTTCTGTAAGGGGTGCAAAGCATTTATCATTTGTTTACAGGGTCGCACAAAAGAGCTAAGTTTTATAACAGTCAAAGAAAAACTGTTCAGAGTATTTTAATTATGTTGCACTATTTCAAACATGATGATGAAACTGATATACATTGCTGAAATTTACTGCAAGATGCTTGCAGTAGAATATGATGTGCATTGCATTTATCATCCTTTACAGGGACACACAAAAAATTTCGGATACAATTCTGTATCCAAAGTGTTTTTTAATAGGGATGACTGCTGAAAGTTTTCAGTTATGGTATGTGTTTTTAAGTTTAACTAAATTATTTGCATACTGCATGAAATGCATAAATTCTACAGACCATATACAGGGCTACACAAAGTAATTTGTAAGCAGTACTGAGAATGGGAGTTAATTGCTTAAAGGTGTTTTTTTAACTTATGTATTTTCAAGCTCAACTTAATTTAGTATACTAAGATGTTTCTAGCATATAAATAAAATCATATACATGGCTAAGTAAAGAACTAATTAGTATAAAATGCATGGTTACTAAGGAATATCAGCTGAATATAGAATATCCTCCTATAGATAGTAATTCTTAAAAGTGAGTGAGTGTTAAGCATGTTTTTGTCCAAATTAAATTTCATCAAATATGTGGCGATTTTAAAAACCTGTATGTAATATACAGAACTGTACAAAAGAATTCATACGTTTCAATATACAGTAAAGACCCGATTATCCGTGGTGCGGTTTATCCACAAAGTGGTTTTTAATTCAAGTCAACAGCAAGGAAAATACATTAAGCCCTACTATTAAATATAAACAGAAAAATCAATGTATTCGAAAGTCATAGAAGAATATTTCTAGATTCGGTTGCCATGTTTGAAATATCAGATATAAAGTCTTGATGTCCTTTCTTGATTTTATTAACCAAACGTAAGCACAGCAATTAAAATATTTTATAATTAAATAACACTATTATGATAAATTCCAGGAGAGCATATCAAGAATAACTTCATTTTTGAGATAAAAATTATTCCATACTAAAAGAAAAATCATAGTTTACAATTTAGAATAAAGAAAAGGTGTTTCCAAAGCAAGAAGCAAAAACGAGCGACTGATTTTTAAAAAATGATGTAACCCATCTCTTTTTGTACAGTATGTACGACATTGTTTCTTGTTTACTGTTCTTTATTTTAGTGATTTAGACATAAAGCAAAAGTTTCTGACATATTGTGCATATGTATGTATTTTAAACATTTTATTATGTTTTTTGTACACTTAAACATAATTTGTTGAATTTTCTTTTTTTTTTCGTGTTTGCACTCCACTTTGTCTTTTTCGGGTTATCTGCGATTTTTGTTATCCGCTGTGCCCTTGCCACCCAACCCCGCGGATAATTGGGGCTGTACTGTATTGGTAGAAATTGTCGAAGGATAATTTCAACTGTTATTTGATTTCTGACTGAATTTTAACATACTATGTAGAGGCTGTACAAATCTGTAGATCATATACAGAGCTGCACAAAAGAACTGAAGTATTTTTCCGGTTATGGGCAGTAATTGTTGAGATCTGGTTTTCAAATGACTTATATTTTTCTAAAATGTTTATTTAAGTATCTTCTTTACCTTATTAAACGACAAAGTTTTGTTAAAGTATTTTGGGATTGTTAGTATAATTTTTTGAAAATTATTGAGCTTTTTCATTTACTTAATTTCTTACCTTACTTTTGTCATGTACATTGTGTGCTTATCTTAAATAAGTAAACAAATGAAGCAAGCTACTTTTTTGGGATACCCTGTATAAAACTTCATATTTAAAGCTTCAGACTAAAAGCTAACATTTTACTAATTTGTCTTAAAAGAATTATCATTTTAAAATATGACTAATAAAGTCAAAATTTGCATATTTAATTGGTACCAAAGTGGTTTGTGTATGTCTTTTTTTCTTTTATCATAACTCATTTAATTTTAAAGATACAAATATGAAGTTTTTTGTTATGTCTAAACAAGTGTTTTTTGTATTTTATATTTTTCACAATTTATATCTAAACAAGTGTTTGTAAAAAGGCAGCATTATGAATGAGTCATCAGAACTGAAGGAACTTTATTTCACAAATGATCTGTATGATACAAACAAAGATTAAACTTACACAGCAAAAACTCCACGATATTACATGTCTGTTGAAAATCTCTGGTTAAAGCACCACCATGTGTTTCTAAACAATATGGAATTGGTTAAAGCACCACCATGCAAATGTTTCTAAACAACATGGAATCAAATCAAATCCAAGATTGACTCTATCTAAACTCAAAGTTCATCTACATCAGCTATGTGACAGGTGTCACAAGCGAAGCGTCAACTCCGAAAAGTTGTGCTCAGTGGTATAGCATCTAACAAGGATATGCAGCCATCACTGTACTGAAATGAAAGTGAGATTCATCCAAAAGATGACTTGTTGCAAATCCACTCATCAGTGTCTAGGCACATCCCATGTGTGCGTGGTGACGCTTGAAATTTGAAATTCTAATCCTTTGAATAGAACATCTTAATTTGTTGTCAGTTTCAACTTACCTGTGTATTTCTTCATAGTGTACAAACCAGGGTTCACAAAGCTGGGCCCAGTTTGAAAAAACCCGGTGTGGTTTTTCAGAATGGGCCCACTTGAAAAAGTCCACTGAAAAACCCATAATGTGGGTTTTTTCAATTTTCAGAAATATTTAAAATTTTAAACAACATACACATTTAATGAATTTAAGTCATTTCAGTTAATTTTGAAAAAATTTAATATATAACAGCCATTACATAAACACCCGAAGTAAAATAAAAATGTATTTTAGCACATTGAAATACTTTACTAACATAGAACATAGTATGCAGCATACATAGTACATAATTGATATAGCTTTAGGGCTTACTAAAGTTGTGGAACAGACGCCGTGATTCTAGGATAAACTAACATAGCTTTATTGGAATAAGAACAACCTCACTACATAGCGACTAGCGCACAACTGCGATCACTGGCGATCTCCGATCGCAACAAACGCTCAGTAGAGGCACCATCTATTGAGAGGAAGGTATTACAAACACACAACATTCCCTCCCTCCTTAAAGAAAGTACAAGATGTAAATGTCATTACATATAGACAGTTCAAAACAAGTCTTTTAAGGAAAACAGTTCAAAAACCAACGAACAGTCTGTCAGTCTATAATTTTAGATGTAACAGTATTTCACAGAGAACAGTTCAAAAACTAACGAACAGTTTGTCAGTTTATAACTGGAGACGTACTGGTTTTACTCTTACACGTTTTGAACGTCTAATCAATGGAGTACTATTTTCATCATGAGTGAGCACTTGTGGTGATAGCACTGGGCGTTCTGCAGGCGACTTGCTCACTCCGCCTGTAGAACTTACCTCTGAGGAGAGCACAGGAGGTTTGGGAGCACAAGTGGGTACCTCAGTCTGCAAGCCAGCAGATTCTGATTGTGGTGCAGAAGGAGCTGGTAACTTAAGTGAAGTAGGAATTTCACTAGTCAGCTCTTCCTGCCTGAGCCTTAACTGGTCGATGTGCCGAGTCCAGTTTCCCATGGGGGTTGAAACCTCACACATAACTTTTCCCAATGGACGTAAAATATTCCCAGCAACCCATGGTGGGCCACGACCAAATGCACGCACCCAAACTGGAGTGTTCTCTGAAATTTTCTTTGACCCTGTCTCTTTCATCTCACATGTCTGGGTCACAGGATCTCGAATTAGGTCCAGCCGTGTTCGAAGAGGCCGACCGAACATTGCCATGGCTGGAGATATTCCCGTCGCTGCCGATGGTGTATTGCGATAGTTGAAAAGGAATCGACACAGCCTCTCTGCGAAAGTCCCTCCAGTCATTTTCTTCAGTGCTGATTTGACTGTACGGGCCGCTCGTTCAGCTAAACCATTCGAACATGGATGGTATGGTGGTGTTTTAACCTCGGAAATGCCATTGTTAGCTAAAAATTCACCAAATTCTGCACTGCTGAAACCAGGGCCATTGTCGCTGACCAGACTTTTGGGAATGCCGAAACGAGAAAACAGGCTACGTAACACCATTATGGTTACACAAGATGCTGTACTTGAGACTTGTGCCACTTCTAACCACTTTGTTTTGGCATCCACGATTACTAGCAACATGTGGCCTTCCACTGGACCCGCATGGTCAATGTGGATCCGCTCCCATGCTTGTTCTGGCACAGGCCAAGAAGAGTACTTTGCTGGAGGTGCTGAAGCATTTTGCTGGCAAACAACACAACCCTTCACTCTTGCTTAAAGATCATTATCTAATCCTGGCCACCAAACACTGGAACGAGCATGGGCCTTTATAGCCGTTATGCCTTGGTGAGATGAATGAAACTCATCTAGTATGAATTTCCTAAATTTTGGTGGAATAAATACACCTGAGCCCCTGAAAATGATGTCTCCTTCAAAAGATAATTCATCTTTTACTCTTAGAAAAGGGTGCAGATTTTGCTCAATTTTCTTCGGAAAGCCGTTTAAGATTTTAGCTTGCGTAGATCAGGACATTTGTTAATTTCTGTTGCAATCAGATGCCTTGTCACTGGAGTGTCGTCTAACTGTGCCAACAACAACACTGATTCTGTCGGAGCTGGCAGATCAGGATGCTTCGTATTTAAGGGCAGCTGACTGCAAGCATCTGCATTAGCATGCAAACTACCTTTTCTGTATTTGATAGTGTATGAATATGCTGCAAGGGTCAGAGCCCAACGTTGAATTCGCGCAGCAGCCACAACTGGAACAGGCTTGTCTGCAGAAAGGAGATTAACTAAGGGACGATGATCAGTAAGTAATGTGAATGTTCGTCCTAACAGGTACTTACGAAATTTTGTTACGCCAAAGACCAGGGATAGAGCTTCCTTTTCTATATGGCTGTAATTCTTTTCAGCGTCAGTTAACCCTCTGAGCGTCTTGCAAAAGGGTAAAATTGTAATGTTGTTTTCTTTGCATTTTGTTTTAAATGCTAAACAAATATGATTCTTTCAACATTATAAAAAAAACTCAATTACAAATATGAATGTAATCCTTGAGAGTATTAATCTTTCTTCAATGTATTTAAAATTCATTAAATCTATAGAATTATATTATCTTAAATATTGCTTGTATTGCTGTGAAACCTGGAGCTTAGTGAACGGAATATTACGCCCCAAACACTTAGAGGGTTAAGGAACGTGACGCAAAAGCTATTGGGCGATCACCATCTTCGGTTACATGAGATAATACAGCTCCAAGACCATAGGGACTGGCGTCACAAGCCAACACAACTTCCTTCTTATTGTCAAAATGTATCAGCAGTGATGAATTTCGTAAGGTTTCTTTCACTTTAGAGAAAGCTTCTTTCTGTAATTTATCCCATTTCCATTTGGTTTTATCTTTTAAGAGCTCATATAATGGCGCTAACAAAGTGGCCATGTTTGGCAGGAACTTAGCATAGTAAGTAATCAATCCGATGAAGGAACGTAGTTCATCTTTATTCTTCGGATCTGGTGTATTGACAACTGCTTCGACTTTGGACTCTAGCGGATGAAGTCCTTTACTATCAATCCGATGACCAAGATATTCAACTGAAGTCTTCAAAAATTGCGTTGAAACACGAGAATTCTGACTTTTGGGTGCAATATTCTTCTTTAAATGAATTTTATTTACTTCCGAGCCGGATCCGGACGCCATCCGTAGGTTGCTAGTGTCCCTGGCCGCAGTCTCCATAGTTACCGCGATTTCTGTAGCCCTCGTTAGGGTTAACTGGCTTTCAGATAGGAGTTTTCTCTGGATACTTTCATCTTGGATCCCGCAAACGATCAGATCTCGCAGCATTTCATCGAGAGATGCGCCGTAATTACAATGCTTAGCCAAGCTGCGTGGCTCCGCGATGAAATTGGCGACTGATTCGCCCGCGCATCGCACTCTGCTATTCAATTTATATCTCTCAACGATCTCAGACGGCGCTGGATCAAAGTGCGAATTCAGAACTCGAATTATTTCCTCCAGAGTCTTCGTACTTGGTGCCGCAGGCGAAAGGAGATTACCTATTAAGGCATAGGTAGTTGGGCCAACGACAGTTAGAAAAATAGCCCTTTTTCGATCTGCTTGATCGATCCCATTAGCTATAAAAAACTGTTCCAGTCTTTCCGTGTACAAAGTCCACGATTCTGCTGATGAATCGTACTCTTTAATCTGCCCAAAAGAGCCCATCTTATGCAAAAAATACGCACCAATGCGTTAGGCTTCGTACGGCGGCGTGCGCTGCTACCGGCGACCGCGTGTTAGGGTTAACACGGCGCGGCAAGATCGGCGGCGTCATTCCAATCAAGGAAGAGAGAAAAAAAATTTTCTCTTCTTTTAACATCGAATCGCATCCTCGTCGCCAATGATATAGCTTTAGGGCTTACTAAAGCTGTGGAACAGACGCCGTGATTCTAGGATAAACTAACATAGCTTTATTGGAATAAGAACAACCTCACTACATAGCGACTAGCGCACAACTGCGATCACTGGCGATCTCCGATCGCAACAAACGCTCAGTAGAGGCGCCATCTATTGAGAGGAAGGTATTACAAACACACTTCAATAATTATAGGTAAAGGCAATATCAGAAGAATGTCTTCATATAAAAAATTCAAATGAACTATGTTCATGAAAATAAAAGATATGTATTTTTACTTTCTTCTATTTTTACAAGAAGAAAGTATTTAATTTGTGAAAAATTTCGACTTCCAGTTTACGACGGATTTATGCATTTAAAAAAGGTCCTGAAGACAATTTGATGGTTTTTAAAAAACATCTGACAAAAATTTTGTGGGTGCTCTATCTCAAGAACTAATGCACAAAATTTCACAAAACTTTAGATTTAGTTAGACCTTGATGTAAACTGATGCGGATTAGTTTTCAGTGTATATTGCCCAACAGGTGGTGCTGCTATGCTGCATTTATCTCGATTTTTGCAATAGCTTTATCTCAAGAACGGATTTTCATCAAACTTCAGATTCAGCTACAAGTTAAGTTGTTGCTTATCAAGTTTTGGTGTATATCGCCCAACAGGTAGCGCTGTTATGCTGCATTTTTTCACGATTTCAGCAATAACTCTATCTCAAGAATTAATGTATGGAATTGAATAAAAATTTAGATTCAGTTAGACCTTGATATAAACTGGTGCTGATTAGTTTTTGGTGAATATCGCCCAACAATGGCTCTGTTGCACTGCATTTTGTATGATTTCTGCAATATCTCAAGAATTAATGCATGGATTTTCATCAAACTTCAGATTCAGTTAGACGTTCATTCATTATTCTATTCATTATTTAATTTTAAAGCAAATTAACAATCTTTTATCTTCTATTATCTTTAAAACTAGTTTGTCAGAATCACTGACACTTAATTTAAATTCATATAATTTTTACAATTTATAACTTGTAAAATAGTATAACAATTATATTGTATACAAGGGAACAATGTATAGTGTATATATAATATATAAATAATATAGAATACAATAATGTAATATCGCATATATTGTACTTTTGAAAAAAACAGATTTTCCCCGGGGAAAATGGGTTTTTTCATGAAAAAACCCATGTGGGTTGGGCTTTTAAAAAAAAAACCAGGTTTTTGCGAACCTGGTACAAACAAGAGTTTAGTTTATTATCTAAAAATATATTTTATCTTTTTAGTTTTTTATATTGCATTTCTAGTGGTATTTTTAACTCATTTTTCAAAGAACTTTAAGATAGTTTGTAGTAAAAAGAAATCATAATTTAGTGTTAATTTTATTGTCCTAATTCAGAAGGGGGCGATGAAAATCTCATAAAATTTCCATAATATTTGAAATGAGCTTTGAGGAAGAAAAAGTTAAAAATATAATTCCATTGAATTTGAATAAAAATTAGTGTTCTCTATTATAACTGCATATTTTTGTCTGTTATCCTGCTTGTTTTTCTACATTGCAGTATGTTTCATATTTTATTGCTTGATGCAATTGACACTTTTTTAGTTGAATAAATTGTTTAATATGTTTTTTCTTTAATTGAACCCAACTGGGTGGTTTATGGTTTTTTAAAAGTATTAAAATACTTTTCAGCTGTCGAATTGATGGAATAGCTGATAATTTGCCTGAGGATGACCAAGCTTCTTTAAAAGTAAGTAGTTCTAAAGTATTTTTAAAATTGAGTGTATGTTCTTCTCTTATGTTAAATGTATATCTTTTCAATATCATATTTAAGTGAAACTCCAATTGTTCAGACTGATGTTCTTTTGGTAAAATATGGATATTCATATATCTGGATAATTGAGCAATCAACCAAAAAAAGTTTAGATTTTATGGGAGGTGGTGGGGGGAGTTTTTTGCTGAATAAAAAGGAAAACCTAATGTGTTTTTTAAAGCTTTTATTACAAATAATTTTAAAAGACAGTGTAGTGCTTACATATATTTAGAGGTGCTAGTTGAGTTCCAACAGAGTTTTGCCAGCGTGACAAAGGATGAAAGATCACATACCTAAGAATAAAATTTGGAATAAAAAATAACTAATAGTGTGAAAAGGACGTATTACCATTTTGAAAATTTAGTTATATTTTGTATGTAAACTATCCCTAAGTCCTATCCATAATGTGTAATAGTAGATATTATTATTGGTTGATATGGGTATAATTTTTACACAGTGATTTGTGATAGAATTAGGAGAAGGTATCTCTTTCTTTTTTTCTCCCGCAAATGTGTATTATAATCTGCATACATTCTAAAAGGATTCTTGGCCTAGCAAGAAACTTTATGAAAATGCAATTTAACCTCTGCAAAATTACCCATACTTTTAACAAGCATTCCTTTATCTTTAAAAATCGATAGATTTCTGATATTTCATAAAGCATTTCTGAAGAAAGTTTTTTGCTCCCTGTAATTTTCAGAAACGTTTCAAAGTACTCTTCAGTGTATTAGTCAGTTTTTCCAACTCGGTATCAACACGAAATATGTTTTTCGAATGTTATCAATTCTCAAGTAAATTTTTTCAACTATGCAACAGAATTTATACATGCTGCAATAGTAACAAAATAATGTACATTTTATGTTAATTTAACATGTTTGTCTGAAGAGGAAAATGTTTTAAGAATTGAGAGCATCCTAAAAATTGATATTTCGTGTTGATACAGAGTTGAGAGAACTGATTAATACAGTGAAAAAAAAAAAAAGTCTTTTGTAATTGTTTCTAAAAATTACGAATGGCAAAAGACTTGTTTCAGAAATGCTTTTTTGAATATCTGAAATATATTTGTTTCTGAAGATAAAGGAACGTTTTTCAGAATTATGCACTTCTAAAGACGTTATATATTTTCATAAAACAGTATGCTAAAGCAAGATTTTTAACACAGCATAGTAAAATGTACATAGTATTTATAATCTAATTTTCCCCCCTTATTAAATTATTTATTAACCCTCCAGCCATGGAAAATGCTATTTTCGCGTTCCAGTGGGCTAGTTTTTAAAAATTAAAATTGCTTGATTCCCACCACTTTAAAAAAAGCGTATAATTCAGCTTATTCTCGCATTAATCTGTAATTAAATAAAGTGACTATTTCTACAAAAAAGTGGTGGGAATCAAAGAATCTTAATTTAAAAAAAGTAACTTTCCGTAAAAGTCTCCCGCGGCTGGAGGGTTAATGATATTACACTACTTTATATTACCTTCCATATTAAATTAATTTTAGGGAAATTCTTTGAATAGGCAGACAATGAATTTTAAGTTGCCAAATTAACTGTTTCAATGTGTTGTATCATCCAGAATTTAATTCAGCAAAACTGATTTTAATTTATAAAATGTATTTAATAAAATGTTTATTTCTTTGATACTTAAGTGATTTCATTTTATTCAGTAAAAATTTCTTCTTCAAACCGTTTTACTTGAAAAATAAATTGAAAGTTTGCAGTTATAATATTAACACTAACTTTTGTGTTTCACTAACTGTTGTATTCTATTTTGATATGTAATAGTTATCTTATTTCATAAATGCAAGTTTTCATTAACTTAAAATGCCTTTTTGACAGAATCCCCGTCTTGAGATAAGGAAGGCTTTAGCTCAAGGTGTACCTCCTTTCCCATATAAAGTGGCCAAAACTTTAGATCCTGGTATCTACAGAAATGTTGAATTTGATATGTGGAATGAAAAAAGAAAAGGTATTTATATGAGTATTCTAGCCTTTAAAATATATGGTTAATATGTTATTGTAAACATTGAATTATTAGTAATGGTAAGTTAGCTCTTAACTGGAAGACTAAAATTTAAAAATCTATTTGAAATTGTATTCTGTTTTACTCATAGTTTTGAGGTTATGCGTAATTGTGTAGCATTTTAGTTTGTGTTAATAAAGAAATCTATGCTGTCAAAAAAATCTAAGCATATTTCCTGTACAATATATAATTTTTCTCTCTCTCTCTGATGAACTTCTTTTAATATTATCCTGCGATTTTTTTTTTTTTTTTATGGAGATGATAAATTACTTACATGCTTATAATATTAACTTTTAAAATTCTCTAAAACTTCTTGTGACTGGATTTTTGTCCCAAAATGGATTTTTCAGAAATTTAAATACCTGCGTGAATGTTTGATATCCTAGTAAAAATATAGAAAGTTCAAATCATAAAGAAGAGTACAGAGGCAGCATATTGCAGCAGATAATTATAACAAGACATTCCATAGATTCAACTTTTTTTACAGTAAAATTAAAGAAACTTTTTTTTTTTTTTGGGGGGGGGGGGGGGGGAGGAGAAGAGGTAACACCATGGTCATAATGGCACCAAGATGAGTAGGCAACTGTATTAACATGTCAGTATGCACTTACCTTTTACATAATTATCTTTCTTTGATTGCGTCTGTAAATGAACAGATTTTTTGAAATAAGTTTAAAAAATAAACCAATAATCATAGAAAAATAGCTTATGGAATCCTAACATTAAGTTCATTACAATACAGAAATATGCTTGTATCACAGACTGTTTGTAAAAAAAAAAAAAAAAAAAAAGCTGTCCCCCAAAATATATGGACAATGAAACAAATTGCGTTTATTATCACCGTATCAAAGAAATTTGCATATTCTGCATTCTATGCATGTGATGTAACATGTGTTCGAAATATAAAACCATTGCTTTTTCTTCAATTGTCGAATAGTTCGAAAATGCCCCGCAGCATTGTAATTTTTCTGCAGATGATAGTTTGGCTTTTAAAGGCTTAAAATGTGAGTTTTCTAATATTGCTAAACAAATGAAACATAGCAGATCTGGAATTTATGCAGTTTTATCGAAAGCTGACAATGCGATGGCAAAAAAACGTACAGTTCAACCAGGGAAAGCATCTCAGCGACAAGAAAGATTTTGCAAGCAGTTTCAACCCAAAAGAAGTCTGTTCATGAAATTGTGAGACTTTAAGTGAGGATTTCCATTTACGAGATCTACTGTTCACCATCGCATACAAGCAAGCAAATTTCATAAATATTGCAGAATGTGTCTGATACCTCTCATGAAAGTGCGCCATAGAAAGGCATGTGTTCTTTGGGCTAAAAAACATTCATTGGATGGATGAATGGTTAAATGTTTTCTTCAGTGACCAAAAAAAAATTTGGATGGTCCTGGTGGCTGGGCATATTGTTGGCATGATCTCTGATGAAACCTCTCAAGTCTTTTTATTTAACAACAAGGTGGGGTTTCTCTCATAGTGTAAGGTGCATTCTGTTTCAACGTGACAACATATATTGCTTTTCTTAATGGTCCATTTTTTCATATTGCTTACACAATGCAAGATTTGGATACAAAAACATTGGGGAATACTGCATGTACACTTTTTTGTATCCAAACCTTGCATTCTGTGAGTAATATGGAATTATTCCTTCGAATTATCTGTAATAGCACCTTCTGTTATCGAGATTTTGAACTAATTTTTTTGTTGGTGCTATATAAAATTCCGTACCACGCTGAATCTTTCTCTGAAAACTGCATGTCTCTAACCCATAGATCTTTTTTTATAGTGTTTTACTTTTGCACCGGACTTTTGAATCACACGGTATTTAGATTAAAATTTAACTCTTATTCAACTTTAATTGATTCTTTTTATAGGGGCATTTGGAATAATAACTGAAAATAAATATGTATTCAAACATGACTTTATTGTCGATAAATATGTTACCACAAAAAATAAAACAAAATTATTTTTCTGCTAGATTTAATATTTTCTCTTTGTTTAAAAAAAATTAATCTTCAAGTCAAAATCAACATTAAATCATGAACAGTTCAATCCAGTTACTAAACTCACATGTATTACTGTGATAATGAGTACCATTATAATCTGTCCTTCATTTTTAATATAAGAAAAAGTTATCCTATTTTCGTGTTAAAACTATTGTTTAGCATAGCAAAAAGTAAACAAAACATTAGAAAATATAGAAGAACTATACAACTGCAGTCAAATTTGTGTAATCTTCACACGTTTTATTTTTTTGCCTATAATATGCATTATAAAACATAGTAGTGATATAACGTGCATTTAAACATACTAACACAACAAGTATAATTATATCTATTCATAATGTTTATGATGTATCTGAGCAATCCGAATTATCTTTCTCTTTTATAGTAAAAACGTACACAAAGGGGAGAGACAAAGAGAGTGTAAATGCTGCTTTTTTAGAATATTCTAGAAAATATAATTATTTTACATGTTATGATGTCCTTGTGTGTTGTGTTCGTTTTAATAAAATCAAGAAAAGATTAATCTAGAATTTGTCTATACACACTCACAATTACTAGTCTTGAATTTATGGACTTGAAGTTTCTCGATTTCGATTATTCTTCCGAAGGCATTTGCATCTTGATCATGAGTCTTAAGTGTGATATATAATCATTTTTTTTTTCTCCTCAAAAGACCGAAAATATATTGCATATTAAGTGTGATTGTGTAATTAACCGTTCATGCATTAAACGTGATATTTTTGAATTATTAGCTTTATGCGACAGGGCTTGAATTTCAGGGCGGGATTCGCGCTCGCAATTTTGAAACACCATCCAAAAGAATATCGCAAATTCGAAAAATTTTACCCTTTTCCAGAAAATTTTGCATTTTAAACTATGATTAACTCCCGTGAGCACCTTGCGAAATTCGCAATATTTTCACGCGAAAGATTGACACATTTTGAGTTTTTTACCGCGAAAGATAGTTGAAATTCACTTTTTCCCCCCCGAGATCGGTTGATAAGTTTTGTGTTATTTTCCTTGACCGACTGGTGAATTCAGAGTAGATTCTGTTCCAAATTTTCTGAAAATTTAAAGCATTCGGTTCCGAAAATTATGAAAAATCAGTCATGAATTCAGACATAAAGAAATATAACAGAAAAATATTTCGAATTTCGACAAATGATCACTGAAAAAATCAATTTCGTCAATCTTTTGCAAAAATAATTGCCAATTTCGTCGTAAAGGATAGCCGAAAAACACGAATTTCGTCAAAGTGCCACAAATAAAATGCAAAATTCATCAAAGGGTCACAGAAAAAACGTGAATTCTGTCAAAAGATCGCGGAAAAAGCAAATTTCATCAAAGATTGCAAAAAAAAAAAAACACTAATTTCGTCAAAGGTTTGCAAAAAAAAAACACTAATTTTGTCAAAGGGTTGCAGAAAATACGGGATTTTCGTCAAAGGGATGCATAAAAAATGCAACAGCTTCTTTAGAAAAAACAGCACACAAATATCTATGTTCATTATTATAGGTATAGTTTGTAATCTGAATTAATAAATGAACTTACTTTTGAAAAACTGGATTTAACTCGAACTTATCTTGCAGGAATCTACACTCAGCTTGAAATCAACTTGAACCAAAACAGAATTTACTAGACTTGAAACAAAAATAATTAGTGCCGAGAGAGGATTTCCTAATCCAGTCCCATCCCCTGATGTAACCTTTCAGAATATTTGCTGTGAATTTCAGATTTACTTTTTTTTTTTACTTAGAATCAGCCGCGAATTTCATGGTTACTTTTAGCGACATACTGACGGAATTCAGTTTTATTCTATGACAGATTGACGAATTTTGTGATTTATATCTCTCAACCAATTGACGAATTTCATGATATTTTTCCCTTGACCGATCGAGGAGGGCCTAAAATCGAATCAAATCTAAATTCAGAATTTCATTTAGCAATGTCATTATTAATAAGGACCCATGACATTTGGTTAAAATTTGAAAAATAGATTGTATAAAAGCTTGACTTTCTTCCTTTTTTAAATAAAAAACATTTTGCATAATTATTCTGAGTTGTTGATTTAAATTGCTTCAATGGTATTTTGTCATGTCTGTATTAATATAATTCTTTAATTAGCATGTAAAATAACAGTGGGCTTTAAAGATTTTCTTCTACCTCCCAAATAGCTCAACTCCCCTCCATTTATAAACGTTGGTAGGGAAATTCCCCACCTAGGAAAAAATGAATTTCAAGCCCTGTGTGCGATATTCAAGCAGCCTGAAAAAATCTGCGTATTAAGCGGGATCACGTCTTAAGGGACATTCTTCACTCACATGAAAACACCTGCTCAGTAATGTTAAACCAATGGGCAAGTTATTTTCGAATTTCTTGTTTAAATTTGAATATTTTTAAGCGCATTTTTTGGACATAAAATAGCTGAACTCATTCAGCTAATCTCTAATAGGACCATTTTGTATTTTTCCGATTTTGGTTGCAGATTTTTGTAATAAAGGTACTTTTACTTTCAAAACCGGTTCCGAAAGTGAAAGTACATTTCATTTAATAAAAATCTGCAACTGAAATCAAAAAAGTAAATAGCCATATTAGAGATCAACCTCAGCTATCCTATGCAAAAAAAAAAAAAAAAACCTTTACAAATATTCAAATTTAAACGAGAAATTAGAAAACGAAATAAATGCAATACCTCCATAATAGGTTAAAATATTGATTTCAGATACAAGTTCAAAAAGGATAAAAAATATAAATTTTTCTATAGACAAATATACTTTAAAAAATTACATTAAGTTATTTCTTGATGCTGATCTGGATAAGTGGCAATCCAGATAACTTGAGTTCATTAAGGAGATTTTAATTTATGCTTTGATTCTTGTTTCAAAATGCTATGCTAAATTTACTGAATTGGAATAAATTTTGAATGTGTTTTTCAGTTTGTCAGTATTCTTTGGTTTTATCTTAATGCAATATATTATTTCATCAGTTCTAGAAAGTTCAAACTATAAAACCAAAATTATTTTTAGCCTGCTTACTTGCTATGAACAGGAAGATTTCAAAATTTCATTTTCAGCTGCAATGTATTTTTAGTTAGGTGAAAATTTCACTTAAGATTTGTTCTTTCATGTGGATTTAATTAAATTAATCTAGTATTTCTCAATTTAACTCTCATCTAGGCATTTTAAGTTTTACTTTTAATTTAAATAAGAAGCAGAGTTGCATGATTTTAAAAGTTGACGTTTGCTTGTTAAATTATTGCTTAATGAAATGTTTATATATTGCATGCTTTCTATTTTTAATTGTTTTACAATTTGCTATCTGCCTAGAGTAATTTAAAATTAATTTACATTCAAATAGTGAAGTTTGAGTTGTCCTGTTTGTTGTTTGAATTGTTTTGAAGTGTCCTAAATATATTTTCATGTCTGGATGTGACAATTTTGAACATGAGAATATTACTTGATCAGTAATTTAAAAAACTACTTGTAATTCTTATTTTTTAAATTTATTTTTGTCTCATGAAAGTAATTTTTTAGTTACATATTTGGTATTTCGATTGCCCTCTTGTGAACTGTTTAACACGTTAAACACGACGCCGGTCCCTGGAGACTGGCATTGATCTTTCCGTTTAGGCGATGCCGGTCCCGTATAAAATTATGAAAATAATATTACATAGTATTAAAAACATTTTTCACTTTTCTAATGTATTTTATTAAAACATTTCAAACATAAAAAGGGTTTTCTTTCACAAGAATTACAAATTTTATTCGCAAATTTTGTACAAATATATATAAAATAAATATACACAATTTCTGTGTATGCTGTCGCTTAAAGGGAAATTAAAGTAAACTTAGTGTCGCATTTAATGTGTTAATTTTACTTGCATGGAAACTTGTTTCTGTACTGCTGAAAGTAAATTGGGTTATTGTATGTAGATTTGCCTTGTAAATTTATTATGAATAATTTTTTATGATATTATAACTTTTTATAATATATGTTTTTTAGTGCATTTTCCTCTAAGAATTATCTTCACTTTAAATTTGTTTATCTTAAATAAGCAATATAATTTAAACTTTTCAAATAAATAAAAATTTGATGGACATTTTTTAATTTGAGAGATTTCTTCAAATGATATTTGACCTGATATTTTTCAAAGAAAAATGCTTGTTAGATGTGTTCTATATCTAGTTTTGGAAACTCATTGGGTATATTTGCTGTCTGGTATTTCGTTTGTAATTGTAGTGAATCGAGTTAAAAAGCATAAAAAATATCCCCCCCACCCCCCTTCCTTTGGATATTACGAGTTTTGTTTACATCGATTTTGAAAGATTCTATATTTTAATGTTAGCTAGTTTCATAAGTGTTCGGTTCATAATTTCATTAATAGATGGCATGTGGATTGGTTTCTCATATTTGAACATTTGACAAGAAGGTTTTGAGTTATATATTCAGTGAGACTTGTTTTGATGTAATATCAAATAATCAAATCAACACATTTAAAATGAGTGCTCCTTATGCAAGTCGTTTTGAGGCAGTGTTTCTTTGCACACATGTAAAAGGACCAAAAATGTCTTATGCAGCTGCAGCCTGCTACATGAAAAAGTCAAGGGGTTCGTTGAGACTTTAAAACTAACAGTATAATGATAACAAAATATTGTCATGTTGGAACATGGTACTGCTGTTCAATGATATACTTGTAAGGTAAAGCAATATTTGCAATATTTCAAAAGCATCCCAAGTATTCATTATTCCAACTAAAGAATACTCTATTGAAAAAGGTATAAACATAAGCCTCAACACTATATGATGAGGTGGTGTTTGCTTTATTCCAAGGTTGCATGATGATCTAAAAACTTGAATCCCTTTTTGAGATAAAAACATGTTGAAAAATGGTTGAACTGGATGAAGGCAAATATTTATAGATTACTTGAATGTGATCTTTACAGATGAATCGCCATTCTTGTCCCGGATGAGGAGAAAGCATGCATTTACCCACTCAAAGTAACTGCTTTGTTTAGTGTACAGTGAAACACCCTGTAAAGGTCCGTGCATGGGGATACTTTTGTTCGAAGTGTTTTGGTGTTTTACTTTTGTTCACAAGCAATTTAAATGCTCAAAAAATTAATAAAATACAGTAGACTCCCTTAAATCCGCGAACGCCTAAAATCCGTGTATTTTTTTCAGATGTAAACAATGAAATTTACAATTAAGTTGCAGGAACAAAATTCAAGATGGCGCCAAAATCAGTGACTTCTGCCAAAATCAGTGACTACTGCAATGTTTTTTTTATTAAATTTTTTTGTTAATCATTCTCTTTTGGTTATTACAGCTGATTTATTACTAAATAAATTTACATTACTTTTGATTTTGATATAAATTAGCATATCTATATGATGACTTATCGATCTTACGATCGCTTTACCACTAGATGGTAGCATAGGACTTTTGGAATCGAATTGAATCGATTTCATCGGTAATAATTTAATATTTTTCTAAATTTCTATTTTACATAATTATTTTCATTTTAAACTAATAAATTATTTTAATATTTTACTCATTTTAATGTTTCACTTTATTGCAAGCATTCATTATAATTTCCCCTGCTTAACTACGAATCAAATTAATGTTTCAAATATGTAAACAAATCAATGACCAGAAATCCACAAAATTCTAAAATCCGCACAACCTCTGGTCCCAAGCTGTGCGGATTTGAGGGAGTCTACTGTATATCAAAATTGTTTATTGAAGTCTTCTTAATGATGGCTTGGCTGAGATAAATGTATGGTTGCTTCAAGAAGACAATGATCCCAGAAAACAGAGGTTGTGCATGCACAGAGTGGAAATGTGAAAATGGCATTGCCATGATGAATTGCCCATCCCAGTTGTCTAACACCAATCTGATTTAAAATGTGTGGTCAATCATGAAAATGAAACTCGGGGGGAAAAGAATGTGTACAATTTGCAGCAGCTTGGGTGTTGTGTATGAGCAGTTTGGAGATCTCTTTCTCTGGAATTAAGTAAAAGCATTTTAGTATAATGAATGTACACTATTATATGCAAATTTATTTTTAACTATTTTGTATTTTTTTTCAGAGAAACAACTTATCTTTTCTGGAACTGACTGTAAGAGAAAATAACATGTGTTTTTGTGCTAGTTCCTGATTCTTTTATTTGTAGAAGGGAATTAAGATTCTTTGTCCAATGAAAACTTTGTTTTCATTTATGAACGAAATATATCCACTACTAAATGTGTTAAGTTCTTATCTGTATTTATTTTATTTTTGTGTTGCTTACACACTAGTTTATTTTAAAATGTCATCCCTTTTTTTTTTTTCTTTCAAAACTTCCAACATTGTTGAAAAGTGTTTATGAATTGGGTTTATCTATCCAAGCTTAACTCATGTAAATATTACAGATTGCTGTGTAATTGATATACATTATTAAGGTTTACCCTGGCATGTTTGGTATGGATAATTAGAAGTGTACCATTCATAATTCATTTACTGGGTACTCAAAAGTAATTCATTGCATTATGGTCTATGGGGGAAAAAAATAATTTGCCATGTATTTTAACGATGTTACACTATTCTAAACATAATGAAGCTAGTATATGTTATTGAGGTGCACTAAAAGATGATTACTATAGAATGTTATTTGTAGCATCTACGGTATGCATACAGGGAAACTTAAGTGTTCCATTATGTTATGGTATATAAATAGTTTGCTGCATATTTTAATGATTCAACTCTATTACAAACACAATGAAATTGATATGAATTGCTGAGGCACACTAAAACATGTTTTCTATAAGGGTTGCAAAGCATTTATCATTCATTTACAGGGTCACACACAAGAGTTCGGTTATGTACTGGTGTTCGGAAGGGGGGGGGGGGGGATTCTTTACATTTAATTATGTTGCACTATTTCAAACACGGTGAAATTAATATACATCACTGAGATTTCCTAAATGATGTTTGCAGTAGAATAGGATATGCATTGCATTTTGTTATATCATAAAAACAACATAACTTTTCCCCTTATAAAACAATTTAAATACTTAATACTAATTACTTCCTAAAATTTTAACATTTCAAAATATGGTGACGGCTTTGACATTATTTATCTTTCTAACATTCTTTATTTACTTTTTAAATTCAAAGTTTTGTTTTCGTGTTGCCAATCTTTAAAAAGATATTTCAAATATAATTTCTAACTTTTTTCAGCTATCAAAAATTAAGAAATATCTAAATTATTTTATATTATAAATTAACAATGTTCTTCTAAATTAAAAAAAAAATTATTTTCAATATAAAGATCATTGGGAAATAAAAAGTAAACTATCAGAATTAAAATAATCACCTGAATTCATTTGCAAAATATAAATTTTAAGTTAATTTTTCCCATTTATAATGAATTTTATCACTTTGATTTTATTTCAAAAACAATATATTTTGATTCATTTTTCAAATAACATTCCTTTTGACTTCGTTTGAGAACATTGTCAAACCAGCCATATCGAGATCTTTGGAAGCCTAGCATCATGGTAGTGATATCTTAAAAATCTCTAATATGAGAGATCAATGAATCAGATCGAATTTATAATGAGTTCGATTTACGAAAAGTATCCAGATTTCCCCACTTTGAACAAACGTCTTCGCTCATAGCAGGTGAGTAATTTCCTTTGACTTCATATATGGAGGAACTGCAATCATTTGATTCGTACCTTTAATAAAAAGGAAACTATGAATATCTTTTGTGTCTGACTCACTTTACGCTAGTTCGCAAGGAACACTATTGAAGTAAAACAGGAGATACTAAACTCCTGAACAGCAACATTTTTTTATTTTTTCTGGCCATTCAGATCCTAGGAACATATTCTTGTTAAATCTAGAACATTTGAATGCTCCATGTTGCAATTCTTGAAGTATCAAAAGAAATGAATTGAAGAATACAAATTTTATATTACTCTCAGGTTCTCTATTGAAGATAATTGGCATCTACAAACTTGTCATTTGTAATGGTATAATTTATTATTTGTAAACACTTATCAAGTATTATTTAATACTATATTAATTTTGTTCCTTTTATGTCTGCGCAGATAGTGTAAATGTGTTTTCAGTGATAAAATATAATGAATAAATATTCATTGAAAGTTATATTTTGATGTGTTTATTGTATTTCTGCATGTTTTAAGAATGTCATTTCAGGTAAATCCTGAAGATCACTGAAGGGAGAGATTATTTCAACTTTCTTATTTTCAGCTCGATTCTCAAAAGATACAGATTAATAGTGGATATTTACTAAAGTGGCAATGGGATTTAAAAAGCATTTCTCATGATTTTAATTACTTAAAAATTTTAAGTGAAAGGGCATTAATATTAATTCTAATAACTTTTACTTACTTTCCATAGCACAATGTGCAGCTACTATCGTTCCAGCCATAGTGTGATGTTGGGTGTCTGGGTTTTGAGACTTCAAATGTGAATTTGGGGTAATTATATATGAATTAATTATCTTGAATTCATTTCATATTCTCAGAATTCACATACCCAAGATCTCACTTAACACATTTATCGTTCATTTACAGGGACACATAAAACATTTTGGACATGTTTTCTCTTTTGTGTAGTGTACTTTTTTGTGTATATGGTCTTAAAAATTTATTCACACCATGTAGCTGTTGTATACAAAGTATTGTGATTGCTGAAAGTATGTTTTCAATTATGACATGCGCTTTTAAGTTTAAGTAAATTTTTGCATGCTATGTGGTGTGAATAAATTTTATAGACCATATACAGGGCTACACAAAGAATTAGTAAACAATATTGAGAATAAGCGTGAATTGCTTAAACATAATTTTAATTTGAGATATGCATTTTCAAGCTCAACTACATTTAAATGAGATGTTTGTAGAATATAAATGAAAACATACAGGGCAATGCAAAGAACTGTATATATGGCTGCCTATGGATGATAATTTTTAGAAGTATGATTTCAGTAGTTTTAAGCATGTTTTTGCCTGAATTAAACTTAGATTTCATGTGTGACATGTATAAAAAAAACTCTAGGTAATATACAGGGCTGTACAAAAGAATTAAAGTATGTTTCCGTCCATTGGTAGAAATTGCTAAGGTGAATTTTAGACTGTTATGTGTTTTCTTATTATACTATATTTCAGCATACTATGTGGAATATATACAAATCTATAGATCATATACAGAGTTGCACAAAAGAATAAAAGCCCTTTTCCACTATCGATGGTAGTTACGGAAAATGTACTATGTGTTTTCTAAAATGTTTTCTTTTGGTACTATCTTATTTAAATTATTAAATGGTGAAGTTTTATTAAAGTATTTTGGAAGGGTTGGAAAGTGTTCCATAATCTATGCATGACACATGATTTTTCTTGTTTCTTTTCAATCTTGCTATCTCAGGGTATTTTTATCATCATTTATAAGCACCTTGTAAAAATTTATTTGCAAGAATGTGCATTATATGAAATTAATGTAATTTAAAATTTCATGTTTTCTAATTTCAGAAGATCAAAAAAATGAGCAGTTTATCATTCCAAAGTTGGAACCAGGTGTAAAATGTAAGGTATGCATCTATAGATGACCTTTTGCATGCTCACTGTTAAATTGTATTTGGAATTATTAAATAAAATACTTGTGTTTTTTATGGTTATTTAAAAATCCCTCATTAGGCTGATCACATGACTGGGACATATGCTCTATAGTACCTTGGGACCCAGTGTTAAGAAAACAAGGATAGGTACTGTAGGCCCTGATCCTTAATGGATCATATAAAGCCACAGGTTTAGTTTTTGTATTTGAACATAACTGCTTCTGTTGTTTTGTCAGTTTTCGTACTGCTTGATCAAGAAGTTTCTACACCGAATTATTTTGTTGATATCAAATTCCTAATATCTTGCAATCCAATGAAGATTGTTTTCCTCATAAATATTTTTTATCACTCACACTGACTAATCAGATGTGAACATTTGAAAGTTTCATTGACCTTGACCGCAGGGGCGGATCCAGAGAATCGTTTTTTTTTTTGGGGGGGGGGGGGGGGCGATACCGAGTGACCTATAATCAACGTAGTCATAATTTCTGTTGCTCAAATCCTTCCTTGCAGTTAATTATTAAATGAATATGAAATAATTTATGCTATTTGAAAATATTAGACTCTCAATTATCCGACATCCGATTAACCGAAACACTCGGTTATCCAACACTCTTATTATATAATCCCGCCCTCTCCTCAAAATATCGTTTATTGTTACTTAGGTCGTAAAATTAAAAACGTTATAACAGAATTTATTTATTAAGTGTCTTTTATTTTTATTTTTTTAACTCTTGTACTATAGTAATTATTTATCTTATTTTTTGTCCTTTTAGTTATAGTGAACAACCTTAATAACACAAGCATGCGATGATAGTGTTTTTTAACTTTTGAAAATTGATTTTGATGTATTTTTTAGCACTGAATCAGAAAATGACCTTCATTTTTAACCACCACGTGACGATTTTCGCAAATCGTAAATTTCAAAGTTAAAAAGTAAAAAATAGCGAAAATCTCTCAAAGCAATTTGCAAAGCCTTAACAAAAGAAGGTAAATGTTTTAACCCTTCACTGCACGACGCGTCATATCTGGCACATACCTAAAAACCTTATAATTTTCATTATGTGCCATGAATTTGGCTAATATGATCACTGTAACCGATCAAGAACAATTCAAAGCATGTAATAACACTTATTTTGTCAGTGTCAAACGGCTTCATTATACAAAAAATTAGAATTTGTTCTTCGGAAACGAAAAAAATTTCAATCAAGTTATTAATGTAAGATTTACTTTCGTTATTTTTACTGAATACTTAAAAATATTAATATAATAATTGTTGCAGAGTGTTAAGCAGATAAAATTTATTAATTTAAGCTCATTTAGTTGCAAAATATAGCTATACAATATTTTAAAACCCTAAATGTGTACACATGGCAGACACCATAAAATATCAAATTTTAGCTGCAATTTTGAAAATTATTTATTTTTGACAATTTTTCCTATTATTAGACCGATATATAGATTTCAAATAAAAAATTTCGTAAAAATAGGCAAATTCGTGCAGTGAAGGGTTAAATACATCTGCGACAAATTTTCCAGACTTATCAACCGCCAAAATAAAAGAGAATACCGAGATGAACTCCATAGAGAATATTAAAGAAAAGCACAAAGCAGAGCATGAGCAGTTCAAATAAACTTCCACGCATGGAATAAAATTATAAGGATTTTAAATACAGAATATTTTACTTGTTTAACTGTAAAAATCCATAGTATAAAGCAAAAAAAAAAAAAAATGAATGAATTATTATGAAAAAAGTACGTCTATTTTATAGTAGCAGTTTTTCGCAATATTTCGACTTTTTAAAAATTTAAAATATTTGCGATTTGTGGAAAATTCTGACGTGATAATGATATGGTAAAAAATGAAGGTAATTTTTGGATTCAGCACTAAAAATGCATAAAAACCAATTAGAAAGAAGATAATCTCTGAAAAAGTATCCCCTTCAGAAATCTGAAGAGCCCTTAACATCCTTGAAAGTCAAAATGCGTCATCCAAGTGGTTAGTATACCTCTTCACAGGCGCGGATCCAAGGAAGGGTGGGGGGGGGGAGATCACACCGATCGCCCTCCTCCCTTGGTTCAAAAAATGTAAATTCACCGATTATCGTGAATTTCGACAAATGGTCGCTGAAAAAACTCAATTTCGTCAATCGTTCACCGGTCAAAAAATTGCGCAAAAAACACTAATTTCGTCAAAGGATCGCGCAAAAACGCGAATTTTGTCGAAAGATCGCGCAAAAACGTGAATTTCGTCAAAGAAGAGCGGAAAAAAGTGAATTAAAAAAATCGGGCATTTCATCAAAGAACGATGGAGAAAAAACGGGAATTTCGTCAAAGGACCACGATAAAAAAAACGCGGATTTCGTCAAAGAATCACAAAACGCAAATTTCGACAAAAGGATCGCAGAAAAAAACGCGAATTTCCTCAAAGGGTCACAGAAAAACGCTAATTTTCGAAGAATGAAAGAATTCACAAAAAATGCGAATTTCGCCAAAGAATCGCGAAAAAATACGCGAATTTTGCCAAAGGAGTGCAGAGAAATATGCATAATTAGCACCAGGAGCCAGATTCCCCTAGGCGCGCATCCATGATCGACCCCCCCCCCCCCCCCCCTCCAAACATACAAATCCAACGCTTTTAATGGCAGTTTTTGCGGAACAGACAGACAAGCAAACGAAAACCAAACACTTTTCGGGTGTCAATGGACCTCACTGACTTTCGGCAATTAGTGAACAAAATAGGATTATGCCCTGTCAAAAGGCATATGGCGCCATAATTTTTTACACTAATGGGTTGAGGTGGGGGACGATGCCACTTCGTGTACCTTTTGTTGAATCTCTACAACAGAAATTGACAACGTTATGCGGATCCCTTTAAAGTGTTGAAACTTTTTCGTTCTTTCAAAGAAGCTGCAACTCTAATTTCTGTATAACGATATTTTTGAGGAGTGCTTTATTGTTTGAGAAAAGAATGGAATTCATAGCAATTTCCAAAGAAAGAAAGAAACAAGAAAAAGAAAGGTCCTTTGAAAATTTCAAGCATCTTAATGTTTTCTGAAGAAAACCAATAATGTGTAAAAAATGTACTGTTATTGCCACCCACATTGGTAAATTTCAAGGGGTATTTGATGAATGAAAAAAAAAGGATTATGTCCTAATCCTAGAGTTGAAAAAAACCCGCAGTTTTTGAGGGGCGGAAATAAACCCGGAATTTGAGAATATTGGAAATTTTGAAGGAGTTTTGAAGATAAACAAATCCAGCTATTTTCCAATTTGAAATTTTTATTTTAAAGATATTTCAGGGAAGAATATTCCAAAAAGATAGATTTTACTTTATGAATTCACAAAACTTATGATTTTACAGTCTGAGTCTTAATAATTTATTAGCTTTACAACAATGGCAGCTGTAAATAGGTGTGAGGATTTGAATGTTTCTTTAAAAAATGATTTTTTTTTTTTTCAGTTTCTGTTGGATCGCATATCTCGTTTTCAGGCATACTTTATATTAATTTTCTAACGAGTTGCTTTGTATTTTTGAATTGATTTCTTTTAATTTTGTTAGTTTTCTTTTTGGGGGGGGGGGGGGGGGGGTTACATTCGTAGATGGGAAGATGAATCTCTCATTTGCCTCTTTCCCTTTTTACTTATTGACGATTAAAATAACAATTTTTTTGATTTCTCTTACTTAATATTTCTGCAGTTTAAGCCTGTATTTCGTTAGTTTTCATGTAAACCGTGCTTTTTTTTTAATATTTTATGTTATTAGTTTTGTTTACATTGTCAAAAATTGAAATCATTAAAAATAATAAATTAAAAAATTTTCATGCTTAAAACTTTCTGAAAATTCCCGGAAATTTAAAAAATTTCCTTCCCAAAAAACCCGGTTTATTCCTGGGAATAAACCCGGTGTTTTCCACCCTTTGCAACTCTACCTAATCCTAGTCAGTTAAAAGCTAAAATGCCTATGGTGTGTTGATTTCTTAAAAACTAACTTGGTAAATTTGTTCTTCCCTTCTTTGTCCCGATCGACCCCCCCCCCCCCCCCACACGCGGATGCGCGTCTAGGGGAATCTCCTCCCGGTGCTAATTATGCGTTTTTTCCGCGGCCCTTTGACGAAATTCGCGTTTTTTCAGCTATTCTTTGCCGAAATTTGCGTATTTTTTTCGCGATTCTTTGAAGAAATTCCCACTTTTTCAAAGATCTGCTGACGAAATTACCGATTTTGTGCGATTCCTTCGCGAAATTGGTATTTTTGCGCGATTCTTTCGCAAAATTAGCGTTTTTCGTGATCCTTTGACGAAATTAGTGTTTTTTGCGCGATCCTTTGACTAAACTGTTAGGGATTAGCACTAATACCAATTCCCCAACATCTTACACTTGTAACACTGATTAAAAATTATGTTGATAAAGCAGAGTTCAACAGTGGAAGTAGATCGGAGGATGGATTTCTAAAAATATGTAAATGAGAAAAATCATGAAGTACGTTGAATGAAGAAATGTTAAAAAGTGGATGAAGTAAATTGACAGATGAGATAAAGCTCCAGGCCTAAACTTCTTTTATTAAGATCCAAAGTTCACAGTAAAATATCTTGATAAAAACAGTCTTTAAAAATAAACCAAATATTGATGAATAAACCATGAATCACTTTAAATCAAAACAGCCATTTTTAAACACTTTAACTTAGAAGCCATGAAGAACAGAAAAGCTTAAATATCGTAACTTTAAAAGATGATTTTAAAAACAGAACGAAAAATAAAAATAAGCCGCATGATTTTTAAATGTTTACCACAAGATCAAATACAGCATCCCGAGAACGCTTAAAGCAATTCTCGTATCGAGAACATTGGTAGATAAAACAAGTAAGCCAAGTAACATTTCCTTCCAACTAACCCCTTTAAATACAGCAGCTGGAACGGCACGTGTCGACACGCCCACTCTCCAGAATAATCTACGAGATGGTGATTTGCCGGTGACGAACTACGTCAACTAATTCATTCATAAATCCGTTCCCGCCATCTGTCGGGAGAAAAGTACACCACGTCATACGCTCTCGTAAATTCTACCATGTCGCGTGGAAAACGTAAACATCTGCAGTTGTAAAAATAAAGATACGGCGTTATCAATGAACTGTAACTAAAGAAACATAAAGCTGAATAAATAACTAAAGGATTAAAAGAATGAACGCAAGATAAAAGGTGAGTTTAATTTCAGAATACTTTTAAATACAGAATACTTTATACTTATACTATTTAAATGAAATGATCTTAATAAAAATAAAAATTATAAATAAAGAACTGTAAATTATACTACCAGGGTTAATGTACTATTGAAAATAATTAGAGGCATTGAGAACTGGGAAATAAGCTTGTTAACACTTCTTAACAGAAATTGCCATTTTTTGCGCGATCCTTTGACCTGCGAACGATTGACGAAATTAATTTTTTTCGGCTACCATTTGTCGAAATTCGCGACAATCGGTGGATTTATATTTTTTGGGGATTTTTTTGTGCCTGAAAAATATAAAAACTGGGAGTGGTATTCTTATTTTTAAATGTGTGTGCATGACATTGTGGGATGCAGGATTGTACTTCATAGATTCAATAGAAGGAAAAATTTTTGTAACATGTAATTTGTGTAATTAAACATGTAATTTGTAACTAAAACAACACTTAAAAAGGAAAACTTTAGCAGAAGGAAAAGAGGTTATTATTAATAAATGCTTGGTTTGAATTTGAGCAACAGTTTCATCTTTTGTTACAAAATGTTATTTTTCTCAAAAATATAATAAATTTCACAAAAAAACTTATTTTTCACAAAATGGGCCCCAAGAAAAAAAAACCTGGATCGACCCCTGTGTAGAATATGCAATGCAAAGAATATTTATTATACATTTACAGGGCCACACAAAAATAGAAACATTGTGGCACATTTTAATTATGTTAAACTATTTCATATACAGTGGAACCCGGTTAAGACGCTCACGGTTAATACGCGATCCCGCTTAATACGCGGATTTTTTCCAGCCCCTTGAATATCGCCCATAAGGCTAATGCAAAAATTTCACGTTTAATACGCGAACGGTTAATACGCGATCCCGCTTAATACACGAGAGATTTTCGGTCCTTTGAGGCAAAAAAATCACGCTTAAGACGCGAATTCATTGATCAAGATGCAAATTCCTTGTCTCTTCTTCAATGTTGCCAATTTACCAGATGTTTTTTATATTCAAATAAGAAACACTGCTTAAGAATAGTAATATTTACTTTATTTAATGACAGGTTAATTAAAGCGATCATTATTAATCGGAAATAGTGACAGATATTTGAATTTTAAAAAACCCGCTAAATTAGCAACGCTACAATTAAAGTTTGATCTCGCGTCCTAGAATTTTTGTCTCTCGCTCCGTGTATGTTTTTACATGTATGTAGAATGTATGTTGTCTGTGTATGTAGTAGAGAGAAATGATAGACAAATTCAGGGTACTCAGATTTGTCATGAAATTATTATGATTAAAGATTAGTATACCCATTGTTAGTGAGATTTTAAATGTACGTTATATCCCTACTATATTTCATGATACATATTACAGGCAAAAAATTTGAACTCGTAAAGATTAAATAAATATGACCGCGGTTGTTTAATTCTTTTATGTTTTCTTTATTCCTTGCTATGCTAACAATGTTTTTTACAAAAATACTATTAATAAGGATAGTTTTTTCTTATAATGAAAAAAAGGGTAAATAATAGTTGTACTCATTATCACAAGTACTAAATATGATTTTAACAAGTGCTTTAAAGGTTTAATATATTTTTTAGCTCTGTTAAAAAAATTAGTCTAGCAGGAAATTATTATTCTTATTTTTGGTTGCAGCATATTAATCCATAATAAAGTCATTTGAATTTACTTTTTATTTTCAGTTATTATTCCATTTGGTTTTAGAAAAAAAAATCAATGGGTTAAAGTTGAATTCAATTAAATTTTAATCTAAATATGCCTAAAAGATACAATTTTGAACCGTAAACATATAAATGAAAGTTCTACAAAGCCTTTAGACGATTAAATGTTGTAAATAAGATCAGCTCCTGCAACGTTATAGAAATCACGTTTAATACGCGATCCCGCTTAATACGCGACTTTTGACCACTCCCTTGAAACGCGTCTTAACCGGATTCGACTGTATAATGAAATTGATGTATGTTGCTGAGGTTTACTACAAGTTACTTCCTGTATGATGGAAAGTGCATAGTATTGATGGATACACACAAAAGATTTTGGATACTATACCGTATCGAAGTTTTGTATGTTAGCGATGATTGCTGGAAGTGCATTTTTAGTTGTGATGCAAGTTTTTAAGTTTAACTGAGTTTTTGCATAATACATAGTGTGTGTAAATGCTGTAGATCATATATAGGGCTACTCAAAACAGTTCTTATGGGTTACTGAGTATGAACAAAAATAGCTTAAAGGTGGTTTGTAAAAAAGTTATGCATTTTTATACTAAGATTTAGTATACTAAGATGTGTTTGTAGAACATATATAAAATGATATACAGAGCCATGCAAAGGATTGAATACATGAGTCTATGGATGATAATCTCTGGAAGTGTGATTTCAGTAGTTTTAAGCATGTTCTAGTCTTAAATTTTAGCGAAATAGTAGCATAGATGTATAAAGATATATATGGCGTATATAAAGATAGTAGGTAAAATACAGAGCTGTACAAAAGTATTAAAGTATGCTTCTGTTTATTGGTATAAATTGCTGAAAGTGAAATTTCAATGTATTATGCTTTTTAACTTTCCAACATAGTTGAAAAGTATTTATGAATTTGATTTGTCTGTCTGAACTGTAACTTGCGTTAATGTAGTTGGATTGCTTTGTAAGTGATATGTTATGGAGATGTACCATGTTCGGCATTGAAAATAAAGGATGTAGCGTTCATAGTTAACTTGCAGACACTCTCAAAAGTATTCCATTACATTATGGTCCATGGGGAAATATCATAATTATATAAGCACACAGCACTTAAAGTCATCGTCTGGTCCATCTGTCTGCATATGACAGTGCAAAACTACCCAACTGAATGGTTTGTAATTTAATATATATAATTGTTTCAGAATTTTATTGTCATTTCAAATTTTATGAAAATCTAATCAAAACTTAAGATATTAATAAAAGTTCATTCTATTAAATACTATTGTACCCAGTAGCAGAAATTTCTCCAAGTGTCTGTGATAGATACTTCAGGGGTAGAAAATAATCTGCAGGTAAAAAAAAAATGCAGTTGAAGCATTAATTGAGCAATCCCTTACCTGTAACATTTTTATGCCTTTTTATTCGTTTTCATTAATAATAATAATCTTAAGTTTTTGTATTAAGTAATAAAGAGCTAAGCATAATAATATAAAGCGAAATAATGGTTTGATGGAAAAAGAATCTGCAAAAGAGAAAATCTGACGCCTGTCTTCCACCTTGAACTTTCTGCTACTGGGCTATCATACATAATTAATTGAATGACATCCCATGCTAGGTAATGACTCACGGTTGCCATGAGGATTATGCCATATTTAAGATGAAGTCCTATTATTTCCATATTACCGAATTTAATATACATAATAAATTTTGTATTAATGCATTTTGTATTAATGCATTTTTCATGCAGATCTGAATATCTATGAAACTGCTTATAGTAAGAACACACCTCATTAACCATGTTTGATGCACAATTACATACTTGTTTTGTTGTTTTAAGACAAAAATCTTATTTTTAGATTAGTCAAAAATCTTAAAATAGTATTACCCATGGTGTGTCAAAAACATTAGTGATGTGGTCTAAAGTGAATGCGGATAACAATAAAGGCAGGGGAAAGAAATTTTTAAACCACTCTAAAATATGCCAACTTCTGCACTATGCCTTTTATTTTTATCTAAAAATTGCTTTGAGTAGTTCTTCATTTGATATTGTCATACGTGGAATTGTTTTTGTACTTGTTAATTCTTATAATTATTTTTAGGTGCATATCAACAAAGAAATCTATATTGGCCACATCCAAGATATTTATAGTGATTGTGATAATGTTTCTATTTATATAGAAGAGTTGTGCAAGCGGTAAGACTCTTGGCCTATATTTTAAATAAAATGTAGATTTTTGGGCATTGAGTATCTTCGTATCCAAATTCTGAACTGTTGATGAATATTTAATTCTGTTTTAAAAAATGCCTAAATGTTTGCATTCTTTTAATTACTTTCTTTTTCTGACGTTTAATCTTAATACATAGCGAAACAGGAATTTTATTGCACTGCTATTTTATCTTTATAATAATAAACTTTATGTATAAGTAAATGCTTTAATCCTCAAATTTAAATATTTCTTGAAATTTGAGGAGAGGGGAAAGATTTCATATCCATTTTTTCCCTCTTTCCTAATGGAAACTCTATTTAATTTTTTTTTTCTGGCTCAGAAGACTTGATAATTTACATTTTTAGACAACGTTTTTCTATTTGAATGTCTTTACCTCATGTTTATTAGTGTTTACTTTTTAATTTGTAAAATTTTTGTAGCATCTTTGATTTTTGCAATCCTCTGTTTTTACAAAAAGGAAACCAACTGGTAATCAATTTTTGAACTTGTCGTGGAAACTACAAAAGTTTTGTTTTCCTTCATTTCTTTTCAAGTATTTTGATTCAGTGCATTTTTTTTTCTTAAATTTCACTGAAATGTGATGAAAAGAGAACGATTTTTCTCATCCATCCCCCCCCCCCCCCACACACACACCACCACTCCCACCTGATGGAAACTGTTTTTTTTTTTTTTTTTTTTTTTTCTTTTGGCAAAGTGTTCGATACCTTTATTTTACTCTTTAACTGAAATAAATGTGGTAAGCAATAATTGGTATGCTAGTTTGATGAGGTTTTAGTACAATAGAATATTTGTTTTGACTGATAACTTTTTTGATAGCTGGAATAATTGTGATTCAATAAACTAGCATAATTCTATTTTTAATGAATTTTGATTTAAGTGCTTCATTGTTTCAAAAATGGAGCTCAAAATCTAAATTATTTCTATAAAAAAATATAATGAATATATAATAAATTCTATAAAATTTTTCTTATGCTTAATTACATGCTTTTTTTAATGAATCTATTCTAATTGTATGATAGGCTTGTCATTTTTACTTTCTTCTATTTTTACAAGGAGAAAGTATTGGATTCGTAAAAAATTTAGAATTCTGGTTTTCTACGTACAGTGAAGCACCGTTTATGTTTTTCAAGGGACCAAGAAAAAAAAAAAGTATAAAGGGAATTCACAAAAGTACGAACATTTCCGTAATTACCTACAATAAAAAAATCAGTGATAAATTAAAATACATGAAATACAAGAAGTATGTAATACTAAACTTCCTATTTCAGATATAATTTACAACTTACTACTATCCATATTCATTCACCATGTACAGAATATTTTGTTATATGGAATTTTGGAAATTGTTATACAGAATTTTTGGAATGCACAGAAAAAAAGTTCATTGTTCAGTTAAAAGTGCTATCTTAACATTATCATTCAAATCACTGCTAATGAGGTATTCTTGCATGGTGTTAAAACCCGCCAATGCTTGTTGAAAACTTTGCAGTGGCTTTTCAGTGCAGTTATCCTCTTCTTCACTGTTAGTTTCCTCATTTGCGATCACTTCATTAATTGTTAGAAGAGAGCATGTTGTAAGCTCCGAATCACATTGCATAAAATCTTCAAATGTAGTAACATCACTTAAATTTGACCAGTTTTCTGGTGGAGTAAAATGATCAGGGTCGGCATTTTCAATAGGATTGAAATCGACTGGAGTTAAAAATCCGCTAAGGCCGAACCCGTTTATCTTTTTGGGTAAAACATTTTGCCAAGTCATTATGAAATTCATAGCTTGTAAGATGTTAATGTTCACATTTTCGAAGTCACTGTGGTCTAAACTAGCGATAGCTGTTTTCGCCAAAAGTTTTTGATAATGTTGTTTTAGGGATTTTATGACTCCTAAATCTAGTGGCTGCGATTTGCTGGTACAATTTGCAGGGAAGAATTTGACAGTTATGTTTTTTAGAAAGTCCGTATCAGGTGGATGAGCGGGACACTGATCAATGAATAAAATGATTCGCTGCTTCTGGTTTCACATTTTATCATCTAATTCTTTTAACCAATTGGTAAAGAATGACATTGTCATCCATGATTTTTTATTGGACAGGTACATTGTTGGTAATGCTTTTGCATTTTTGAAGCAGCAGGGCTTTTTTGATTTGCCAATAATCAAAGGAGACAATTTTTCTGATCCTTCGGCATTGGCACACAGTATCACTGTTAATCGCACTTGGCTCTTTTTTCCACCATGACACGTATCCGATTTGATTGCAAGAGTTTTAGATAGCACAAGATTATAAAACAAACCGGTTTCATCTGCATTGAAAATGTCTTTTTGTTCATATCCTTTTATCATATCTGGCAATTGGTTTTGAATCCAATCATCCACTGTTTCGCAATCAACATCTCCAGACTCTCCACTTACAGTTTTGCCTGTTATGCCATGTCTTAATTTAAACTTGTGAAGTCATCCTGAAGAAAATGATGCATTGCATTCCACATTCAACTTTTTTGAAATTTCTCGTGCTTTCTCCATACGCAAAAGACCGCTGATGGGAATTTTTACACTATGACACTGATTAAACAACTGTAAAATCAATTTTTCAACATCAGTGAATTTTTCGCTTTGGACTCAGTTTTTTTGAAGAACTACAACCACTTTAATGATGGCTTTCCTCGTTGATCTTTAAGCTTATAAATTAGCATATTTAAAGGTGAAACTGGTAAACCTAATTCTTTGGCAAGATCCACTCTTTTAACACCTTGGGGACGAGTGGCACGTATACGTGCCACATAAAGCACTCAGAATCCTTGTTTTTTCTCACCAGTAAAAATTTACTGTAAAATTTGCCTTATTTAATCGGCGCTTTTTCTCGATTCAAGAAGACACAAATTTCTGTTTTTAAAAAACGGTGACAAAAGATTAAAAATTTCGTAAAAGGCTCCCGTCCCGAAGGGGTTAAATGTTAGTTTTCATCCACTTTTAAAAAAATGCACATTTTTTCCTTTAATGACAGAGATTTTCTTTTACACGAAGTCATCATGAACCGCTATTAAATGATATAAATCCAGACACTGAAGCTGCTGGGAAAAGAACTTGCCCTGATGGGCCTGGGGAGAGCACAACAGCCCTTATCTATAGAAAGTGAGATGTTCACATTCCTTAGGGTAAGGCTTTTGTTCAACTGGGCAGGTGTTGGTTAAGGTCACCTGCCTTTTGTAAGACTGGACAATCTGGAATTGGGAATCTGAGGTTTAAATGCACATTTTCTGTCTTCTTGAATTGTTGAAAAAAATGTATAAATGAAATCTGCGATTTAAGGGAAAACGTATAAGTGAAATTATTTAATGTTAATATCCATTGGATTTTGCCGGGACCATTTAAAAAAAAAAAAGTGTAAATGATAAACATATAAACGAGAAGCGTATAAGCGGTGCTCCACTGTTTTTACACGTTTTAGGAGTCAGAGATCCTGAAAAACATATTTTTACAAAATGTCTGTGTGTGGCACTCTATTTCAAGAACTAATGAATGGAATTTAATAAAACCTTAGATTAAATTGGTGCTGATTACTTTTTGGTGATAATCGCCCAGCAGGTGGCGCTGCTATGCTGCACTATTCATGATTATCGCAATAGCTCCATCTCAAGAACTAATGCATAAATTCTCGTCCCTGATATAAATTAGTGGTGTTTAGTTTTTGTGTAGTAAATCGCCCAACAGGTGGTGCTACTATGCTGCATTTTTCATGATTTTTGCAATAGCTGTATCTCAAGAACTTATGTATGAATTTTTATCAAACTTTAGATTCAGTTAGTCCCTGATATAAATTGATCCTGATAAGTTTTTGGTGTAAGTTGCCCAACAGGTGCCACTGCTGTGCAGATCTTTTCACGATTTCCGCAATAGCTCTATCTCAAAAACTAAAGCACAGATTTTCATCAAACTTCAAATTCAATTAGAAGTTTACATAAGTTGTTGCTGATTAGATTTTGGTGTAAATCTGCTATAATGCATTTTTCAGGAAGCATTATCATGTATGAGATAGAAGAAAGTTTTGGGATTGCCACATCAGATTAGTTTATCATGATTTATGGATTTATATGGATAATAAATTAAAATGATTGATTGCAATTTAAAAAATTTCTTTTCTATGTAAAGTGTACCTAATCAATGTTTCTGATGAATACTTTCATAAGTAAAATAGAAAAATAGAAGAATAACTCATATGAAAATTTATCAGGCTTTCTCTAGAGGAAAAAGAAATTATTTTTAAACATTTTTCTCTTTCTCACACTCACACAAAATCTGAGATCTGTTTGGATACTGATAATAGCAAACAGCAATTAGTTTTTTTTCGAACTAGCAACTACTTTTGCCAGCTAGCACGGGCCCATAATTAAAAACAATATCTTTGCAAATGAACTTCTGATTTGTGCCCTGCTGACTATGATATCATATATCAGGCGTGTTACGCACGCTCCAGAAAATCTTTTAGTTCCACCTTCTATTGCCAGGAAGCACATTCTATTCCAAACAAACATCTTTTCGATGAACTTCTGTAACTCAAGTTGAATGTAACAATTCCTGTTGAAATTGGACCCCTATAACACGAGAAAAGGAGACATTACTGTTCGAAAATGGTGATAACTGAAGCCTATATTTGTATACACCTTATGTAAAATATTTTTTTAAATCTGTTCTGGCATATTAATTCTAGAAATTTTAAGCAGTTATCTTTAATAATAAGGGTTTTAATAATTTCTTTTCCCCATGAAGTGAAAACCTGATGTGCAATTCTTTTGCAGTTTCACTAAAAAAAAAAAAAAAATGCTTCTCCGATTGGGATTTTTGATGAGTTTTTAATTAATATCTCTGTTAATTGGCAGGGGGATTTTTACGAAGCATGAAAGTCAGTATTCAGCCCCTCTCTACTTCATCAGGAGGTGGCCACACATGACACACACATGCACACATACCGGCATTAATAATATAGATAATTTGGGGGAAATTTTAAGAAGGTAATAAGTCAGGGATCAAAGATTTTATTTGGATGATTTTAAATCGAATTTTTAAAAAAATTTTGAAATTATAATTTAAGAAAAAAAATGTAATGATCTGAAAAAGTATTAATCTAAGAGGATCATAACTTGCAATATTTGTAAAGATATTTTCTTTTTAAATAAATGAAAGATTTAAAAATTCCTGTAGCTCGTAAATAAGTAAGTACAATAAGCTTGTAAATACAAAATTTCATTGGCATAAAAAACACTTCATTTAAAATTGTTTAATTAAATCTATTATTTTCATAACTTCTTTTTTGAGTAGTCAAATTATTCACTCTTATATAAAACAAGTAAAAATTAAATTTAAAAATTCAAAAAACCCAACTGTGTAAAAAGTGAATTTTGTAATATTTTAATAACTATTTCTCATCAATGTGAAACTATTTTTTATATTACTTACCTATTTTTTTATTTGCTTGTATTGATGACTTTTAAGTTGCGTTTAATTGTTAGTTCTTATCTATAAGCATTGTTTTGATAAGGCCTATAGATATCTATGATGGTTAGAGTTGCGGTAAAGCTAGAGATCCTACCTACACAACTTCCAGGTTGTATATTTAAACAGAGCTTCTGACTGTAAAATAGTCAATGAAACATAGTCTTCATTTTGAAAGACCTATCCAATGATATGCCACTCAATATGGTGCATAATTTTTTTTTTTTTTTTTTTAGTGTCTACCGCCATTTTACAATTTAGGCTGCCATTTTGAATTTATAAAAACAAAACTTAGCCTATAACTATCAGACGGCTAAGACGAATCGATAGAGACCTCATTCATTAGAATCCATCCAGCCGTTGGGATGTTTCGAGGGTATAAAGAAATCCACATACCCAGATATGTGTGAAACACATAACCCTTCTTGGCAGTCGGGTAATAAACACAAGTATAATAAATTTTTCAAATAAAATATAAAAAATAAATTATTATTTTACCTCTTCTCCTCCCTCTTCACCTATTTTCTCATTCTACTTTTAAAAATGTGTAACAGATTGGAGCTAAATGAGAGTGAAAGAATAACATTTGCTCAACAGCTATTGTGAAAGAGTATAGGAGGGGGAAAAAAAAAAATGGGATCAAAATGTTGTGCATACCAAGAATTTCTTGTTATGCATAAGTCCAAAAGTAGAAAAGTCTTTCTACTTTTGGACTTGTACATAGCAAACAAAGAAATAAATAGGGTTGCTACCTACCTGGAAAAGTCGGTGAATTTGGAAATTGACCAAATAAGTCTGAGAAATTTGATATTTTATCCAAAATTTGGAAAAATTGTTAAAATTTGACTGTGATCTCCAAATAAGTATGATCTTCGGGCCACCAGAGGTGAAAATCTTCTGCCTTTTGTCGAATTGTACATTAAGAAGGAAAATTCATCTAAATTACACTCTAGTCGCTACTACTTCTTTGCTTTCTTCTTGCGGCAGCACACAGTTTAGAATTTTCAAAATTTATTAGTACGCATTTAAATTTTTTCAACAATATATTTTTATTCTAAAATAACAGTAATTAATATTCTCAAACCTCTGTATCTCGGTGAAAAATGCCTGCCTCCTCTCTTCATTTGCCGCCATTTAAAAATACAGTTTATACATACTTTGACAGGACAAATTTTTTTTTTTACAAATTAAATTTAAGGATCTTAAAACTTTGGTGGGTGGGGCTCAGAGAAGAAATAAACTTTTTTTGAGAAAAGGGTGTAATTTAAATAATTATTTACTTGCAGTTATTAGCAAGCAGCAAATAGAACAAAAGAATTAAGATTGCTATGATTTTAAACTTTTTGTGCTGAGGTGGATGAGGTAGAGCAGAGAAGGGAAGCGGACATTTCATGTAGGGGGGTGGGGATTTCATTAAGATTATCCGAAAACATGTAGAAATCCACCAAAAAAGTCAAAATATTCAAAATTCTCTCCCTTAGATTTTTAAATAAATTTTTCCCCCCAAAAAAAGTTTGAAGAGGAAAGGGGTATATTTTGAGAGTGGAAAATAAAATAAAAATTGCTTAAGTCTGAGGTTTGTGTGTGTGTGTTGGGGGGGGGGGGGGGTACCTTTAAGGAGGCTTACAATTGAGATTTTATGGTATTTAAACTGTATATATGCTTTACCACTAAATATTTTTAGTCTGAAACTTATATCCTTAAATTGAATCTTTAACATAGTTATCACTTTATTTTTTAACAGCTTATAGTTTTTCTAAAATTTTTTCTATTTGATTGTAGCATCTTTTTAGCATGCATATTAGGGTGGGTCGAAAAAACAGAGATCTTTACAATCGAAATGTAATAGAGCGGAAAAGTTGCCTTTTGTAATAAAGAATAAATTCGTAAAATATTATATCGATTGGTTAATATCTTTTACCGCCGCAAGGGGGCCAAAATTTCAAAAAATCGCAAGAAACTTGTTTTTTTTCAAAATTTTTTAAAATTATATTAACATACGAATACAATTTCTAATAGGACGCTATAGCTACATGAAGATATAAGAAATGTCCCGGTAAATGTTCATTATGATAAAATCATGGAAGACGGTAGTATTTCGAGTGACGCAGCCTTAAGCCTAAAATCGTATCGTATCGTATCATAGAATTCGTAGATGGCGGAACTCATATATACAGCTAACTCGACATCAAAGAAAACGCGAAAAGCCGCCTTTTAATAACTCAGCAGATATATGTCTTATTGTTCTGAATTTTCTAGAACAGTCTTATATCTGCAGTCTAATCGTATACTGAAATTTTTGCATTTCTACGTGCAGTATATTTTGAGATCTAAATAGCCATTTTTAAAGTGAAAACGTTGGTATAATATCGAGGAAGTTCCTAATTTGAAAATCTCGAAAACGGTTCTAACGATTATTTTTAAATTGATACATAATATAAATGTGATTAAGGCGAGGTGAATAACACTTTTCTTTTTTCTGGGAAAACTCTCGTTCGTTAAATAATTCGATTTTTTTTTCTCTCGAAAATGACACAGGCGATTTTTTAAAAATCAAATAAATATGTTTCAGATGAACCAAATAACAATTTACTTGTTTCCAGCAAGACTCTTGTTCGTTTTATAATGCGCATGAAAAATCGGACTATATTTCTTCGCCATTCTATGGAAATTTCACCGAAAATGCATGACACTGTATTCATACACACGCTTTCTTTTTAACCACTTTTGGGGAGAAAAATTTTGTCTTTTCACTGGCTGAGTGGCTAAGGGCCATCGTTTACTGACCTTAAGATAGGCAGTTCGATACTCCCTTGTACGTGTTTTCACATGTGAATGTTTTGTTTTTTTTTGTTTTTTTTTAAAGTCTGCTAGTTGACCATTATTCTCAGTTCCTTTGTAATTTTTTTAATTGCTATTAAGTTAAATAAAATTACAATTATAATGACGCCAATTTGATGATGATTATTTCTTGGCAATTTTTCAACAATAAAAATATTACCATAAATTTTATAAATATATTTAATTTCAATCACTTTACAAAACTAGTTGGATGTGCCAATCCCAAAACTTTCTTCTATCTTATACATCTTAATATTTCAAAACCTAGTTACACATGTTAATACTTCAATATTATTAGTTCAATACTATACCAATTTCGATTTTCATCTTAAATTTCTGCTCAAGTCAATTAAACGGACTAAAAACGAGTTAATCTATATCATGATATTTGTTAAAATTATTAATTTTTCCTTATTCTGTCGTTATCAGCTGTTTGCGAATAGCCGGCATAGCAGGAAGCAAGTTCCCGCCGCTGCATGAGCCGCCGATGCACAATAGAACTACGAAAAATCAAGAAAAGTATACAAAAATTGCTAGCACGGAGCCCCTTTACCGCGCAATATTTCCAAATTCAAGGAGTGTCCAAATTCAAGACCTGTTGGCCACAGCCAAAAACAAGCACAAACATTTTGGTTCAATTGTATGCATAATTTTATACGCTGTTCGATGGTACAATAATGAAAATGGCACAGAGATCGGAATTATAACGCCCCCTTCTTTCGGAATTTTTTCAAGTTCAGGGAGGACTTGTTTGCCATAGCCAGAAACATGCACAAAAAATTTGGTTCAGTTATATGGATAACTTCATACATTTTTCGATGGTACAATAATGAAAATGGTACAGACATCGCAATTATAGTGCCCCCTTCCAGCAGAATTTTTCCAAATTCAGGGAGGACCTTCGTGACATGACCAAAAATAAACACATAAAATTTGGTTCAATTCTATGCATTCTTCATACACTTTTCGGCGGTACAATATTCAAAATGGCACAAAAATTGTACAAAAATCGCTATTACAGCGCCCTCTACGAGCGATTTTTTTACAAATTAAGGGAGGACCTCCTTGCCATAGCCAAGAACTTAAAATTTTTTTGGGTTCAATTCCATGCATAACTTCATGCACTTTTCGATGGTGCAATATTCAAAATCGCACAAAAATCGCTATTACAGCGCCCCCTACCGGCGAATTTTTTCCAAATTCAGGGAGTACCTGCTTGCCATAGCCAAAAACTTAAAATAAAAAATTGGTTCAATTCTATGCATAACTTCATACACTTTTCGATGGTACAATATTCAAAATCGCACAAAAAACGCATTTACAGCGCCCCCTACCGGCGAATTTTTTACAAATTCAGGAAGGACCTGCTTGCCATAGCCAAAAGCTTAAAATAAAAATTTGGTTTAATTCTATGCATAAATTCATACACGTTTGGACGGTACAATATTCAAAATCGCACAAAAATTGCTATTACAGCGCCCCCTACCGGCGAATTTTTTCCAAATTCAGGAAGGACCTGCTTGCCATAGCCAAAAACTTAAAATAAAAAATTGGTTCAATTCTATGCATAACTTCATACACTTTTCGATGGTACAATATTCAAAATCGCACAAAAAACGCATTTACAGCGCCCCCTACCGGCGAATTTTTTACAAATTCAGGAAGGACCTGCTTGCCATAGCCAAAAACTTAAAATAAAAAATTGGTTCAATTCTATGCATAACTTCATACACTTTTCGATGGTACAATATTCAAAATCGCACAAAAAACGCATTTACAGCGCCCCTACCGGCGAATTTTTTCCAAATTCAGGGAGGACCTGTTTGCCATAGCCAAAAACTTAAAATAAAAAATTGGTTCAATTCTATGCATAACTTCATACACTTTTCGATGGTACAATATTCAAAATCGCACAAAAAACGCATTTACAGCGCCCCCTACCGGCGAATTTTATCCAAATTCAGGGAGGACCTGCTTGTCATATCCAAAAACTTAAACTAAAAATTTGGTTCAATTCTATGCATAACTCCATACACTTTTGGATGGTACAATATTCAAAATCGCACAAAAATTGTTATATCAGCGTCCCCTACCGGCGAATCTTTTCCAAATTCCGGGAGGACCTGCTTGCCATAGCCAAAAACTTATAATAAAATTTTGGTTTAATTCTATACATAACTTCATACACTTTTTGATGGTACAATGGCGACAGACAGACGGACAGACGGACGGACGGACAGACGGACAGACGGACACACAGACAGACAGACATTTTCTATAAACATGTTTTTTGGAATCTCTGACCCCTAAAACATGCAAATCCGTCGAAAACCGGAAGTCGAAAAAAATTTCGATTACAATACTTTCTTCTATTGAAGATAGAAGAAAGTAAAATATACATTAATAATTATTATTTGAATATAAATCACACGATCAGAAACGTAAAAAAATAATTCATTTCAGCTCTTCTTTTTATAATATCATTTTTTATTATTATGACGGTCAATCAATATATAATCACTGACATCCATAATATTATTATTATTATAATTATTATTTTCCTTGCATAAAAGCTATTGTGATGTAATAATTCTTTTATAATAAATAATTTAGTTGAAATGTTTTATTTATAAATATCAATGAAGTTTGATAACCCCGAGACAATTCTTTGCAATATTTACAGTTTACATAATAAGCATATCAGAATTCTGGTGTCGCCATCTTTTGATGCAATTGCGTAGTATTATAGAGAAATGTTTGATAAAAATGTTGAAGTAGACAGTTTTTAAATCGAAGAATTATTTTAAGAAATATTTAATGTTAAATCTGGATAAAATTGTCTCATTAAAAAAGTCTCATAGGAAAAAAAAATATACATGGGAATTTAATCATTTTCATTCAATTTAATCATTCAATAGAAACTCGAAGTTTGCAGAGTGCATTTATTATTCTTAACTTGCCTAAGTTTTTGACGGTTTATTTCAATTTTAAATTAAAATTTTCAGAATTTCCAGAGATATTTTTTACATATTTTAGAAAAGGTTCTTTTAAATTGTTGCCAAATGTTAAAACAGCGCAAAGAATAATATATCCTTTAAATTAAAAATTTATTCACACGTGACTATTATAAACAGAAAAAAATCCTTTTAAATTAGAATTAAACGATAACGTGTTAAAAGCAGGAAAATATTAAACATTACGTCATAAAAATTGTTTTATACACATGCTTACTTAAAATGAAAGAAAATTATAAAATAATCAATTATTTTCAAATTAGAATTAAATGATTACGCATTAAAAGAAGGAAAACATTGAAAATTACGTCATAAAAATTATATTTACACGTGAATATTAAAAGAAAAAGAAAATTTTTAAATAATAAATTCATTGATATGTGTTAAAAGTCGTAAATGGAGGAAATTACGTCATATTGGCCAAAGTGGCCAAAACAGTTTACAAAACACATTGCAAAACATATTGCAAAACAGTGTAAATTAAAAAATATATTTATATGAGAGATTTATTTCAAATTTCGAGATGATATTTTTAACTATAGTTGCTAATTTTAAGGTAGCGCAAATAATAATATTATCTTTCTAATAATAAAAATATTTTCAGTTGAATGTTACAAAGAGAAAGGAAAGTTTGGTGAAAATTATGTCAGATTTAAAACGTTACATTTAAAATCTCTTATTTAAAATCATTTTCTTATAGCGTTGTTAAAAAATACCATAAAGCAAAGACTCTGTTGACTTAGTTCCTTTTATATTTGGTAATTTTCAAATGTTTAACTAATCTTATTTAATCAAGCAGGGAAACAGCAACTAACATCAGCTGATTCGGTTTTGAAATCCCTCAGTAAAAGGGAAACCCGTTTACAGTAAGCCGCCATTGATTTTTTAATTATACAGAGCAGCCTCGATTATCCGAGCTAATTGGGACTGTTAGTAAATCGGAATCGGAAATCTCGGTTAATAGAAACTGTGTGTAAAAACTCGCCGTGCTTGCGAATTTAACATCTCTTTTAAAAAAATATATAGAACGTTTTTTAAATAATAAAAGTAAATATATGTAAAGTTCTGTTTCACAGCTTAACAAATTTAAAAAGAAAATCAACTACCAGTAGTAAATTTTAAAATGCAAATTGAAAAATTTACGAAAGTTCACACAGCCACTGGAAACAAAGCATTGTTCGCTATTGACTTCTCAGGGTCCAATGTTTCTTTGGAATTGAGGGCTTTTGGGGGCAGAAGGGCCTGTATAGCACGGACAGTGAGCTAAAGAGTGTGGTTATTTTTAAGGCTCATTCAAAAGGAAAAAAAAATCAGACTTTGTTATCGGCTCGGTTAACAGAAACCTCGATTAATCGAAGCTCGGTTAATCCAGGTTCTACTATAATTCAATCTTCCGTAATCTTTTTAAAGCAGATCAAATTAATGGACTTTAGCACAAAGTCACATAGCTGATAACTGCCATGCTTGTTGGCCACCTTTTTTTCAAAAAGTTTGCTTCACCTTATTAAATTAATGAGATATCTCCGATAAAATAAGTCACATTTTCCTGTTCTAAAATACTGGTATCCAAAAATCGTAGCATGTAACTGACACTACAAGTACTCATGGAACTAGACTATTTTAAGTCTGATTTTTATTATAGACTATATAAAATTATTAAAAATATATATTATGATAGGAACTAGCGGGCTTCGTCCGCTATTTACGTTACGGATATAAAAATCATGTTTTTTTCTAGGGAAAAAGAAATAAAAACCTATTTGACGATAGGTTTATAAAGACACATTTTGTATTTGTTATATTTCCGGGGATGAGGAGGGGGGGGGGTGGGCTATTTTGATTAAATATCGCAATTAGTCTACATGGCAGATATAATTATGATAGACACTAGCGGGCTTCGCCCCTCTATGGCGCCTTATGGGTCCAGCTTCCATAACTCAGAAACTACCTTTCGGACATCAATGCAACAGATTCCAAACGTTATAATTAACTTAATAATCACCCTATATAGCATTAAAGAAAATTTATGAGTACTGCATACTATTTTTTTATCGTAATTTCTGAAGAGAAAATATTATTTCGGTTCCATTCTTAGGTACTGGTCTGAAAAATTTTGAAAAAGGGGGGAAGGAGGGGACATGAGACTGCTGTTTGTCAAACAACACAACGGGATCTGGCTTATTCAACTTGGTTTTTGATGACTTCAATTGGAAGGTGGTTTGTTTAAAAGAGTGCGTTCCCTGCCCCATGAAAATTGGAACTATTGGTGCTATATCTATGTAAGGATTTAATAATTATAAATTAACATTTTGGATTTATTAATTTAAGGATAAAGTGTTTTTAAAGGAATATCAAATGAAACCCTCTGTGCGATCTGCGATTATACTTACCCAGTTGTTTTTATATACAAACTGCTATAAGGAAAATTGTAATAAAATAGTAAAAATTAAATCTGCATTAAATTCCATAAGTATCTTTTTTTTAATCATTTTATCACTAACCTCAAAAAAGTAATGATATCAATGCAAAAACCCTTGACGGGTTAAAAGTTTCTGACGCAGCACTTTATCTTATGCTCTAAGAATTTTAAATATGGAACTTAAAAATACTGATATCAAATTTTGAGTGACGTTATGCTATTTCTTAAAAAATATATTTGTATTTATTTCACCATTTTATTTTTGTTTTATTTATAATCGCATGTGCAAAAGTTATGTTCAACATGAAAAGCTGCATAAAATTTTATTCGCTGTTGCTTTATCATTTACATCTCTCATAAATTCAAAATATGTGTTTTAAAAGATATGATATAAAATTTAAGTGATGCCTTGATGTGACTTTAAAAGGTTTGTTTTTTAAAATTCAATTTAAATTATTTTTGACTTGGTTAAAATATTTTTTTTACATCTACACAATACTTTTAATTTTCCAATTCACTGTTAAATATATCACTTTCATTGAATCTATACTACGCATTGAAATGTATTTATTTCAATAAATTGATTTATCTTTTGTGTCACGCTATTCAAAATTGTGAGTAAGATTTATGTAAATGGTTTCTTTGCGTCATTGTGTCCAAACTACATGAAATGTATGAAAAAGGATAGTTTGACGCAAATAAACCATTTACATAAATCTTACTCACAATTTTGAATAGCGTGACACAAAAGATAAATCAATTTATTGAAATAAATACATTTCAATGCATAGTATAGATACAATGAAAGTGATATATTTAACAGTGAATTGGAAAATTAAAAGTATTGTGTAGATGTAAAAAAAATATTTTAACAAAGTCAAAAATAATTTAAATTGAATTTTAAAAAACAAACCTTTTAAAGTCGCATCAAGGCATCACTTAAATTTTATATCATATCTTTTAAAACACATATTTTGAATTTATGAGATGTAAATGATAAAGCAACAGCGAATAAAATTTTATGCAGCTTTTCATGTTGAACATAACTTTTGCACATGCAATTATAAATAAAACAAAAATAAAATGGTGAAATAAATACAAATATATTTTTTAAGAAATAGCATAACGTCACTCAAAATTTGATATCAGTATTTTTAAGTTCCATATTTAAAATTCTTAGAGCATAAGATAAAGTGCTGCGTCAGAAACTTTTAACCCGTCAAGGGTTTTTGCATTGATATCTTTTACTGCCGCAAAGGGACCATATTTAAAAAACGAATTGTAAAAATTTCAAATTTTCATTTTTTGTATATTTTTATAATTTCTGTAATATGTCTAGAAGTAAATAAATTTACTTTATATATATTAATGTGTCATACATTTTGTTAACTATTTGTCGTAGACTGGAAAATAAAAAAGGTAATCATTCATTGTTCTTTACGATCGCTTCATCTACTGCTGCTTTACTGCATATCAGCAGTTCATATACCACAAATCACAAAAAATATATAAAATGAACAAAATATTTTAGTATTTTATTAATTAAAATACCAAAATGTTTAACCGAAACGGGTTAAAAAAACTTAAAATGAAGAAGTATTTAAAGTAATTGTATTTTATTATATAACTTGCTTTCAAATAAAGCCCTTGTTCCTCGAGAGGCCGAAATTGATCATATGTGATCCTCACTCTGTTCTGGTTCACAAACTTTACCAGCACTTCACAGACTAATTTCACGCATCTTTCTACTGATTGAGTGGGACAAGGAAAGTTACAATAGCTAGCATCTTTAATCAAACATTCTAAACTCGCCAGCGTTGTTAGATTGTCAATCGATAGACAAACCGTAACAGGTGGTTTCGTTAGTTTACAGTTTTGCCTTTCGACTAAAGCCATACAATTTTAAGCTTCAAAGTTTAAGTCTGGAATGACGGATGGCACTATTAGTGTCCACAGAATTTCGTGCTTTGGCAATTTTTAATTTTGGCAATCGGCTGATCAGGATGTACTCAATGAGTACATCCTGAAAGTGTACTGCATCAGTTGGTTCACAATTAAAATGAATCTATCATGTTTTTCAGATTCTGTGGACTATAATTAGTAACCCCTGTTACATTATATCATCTATGAAAGATTATAGTTCCTGTAATTTCATGAAATGCCTGTTCATGAAAATACCCTCATTGGAAAGATAGCATATGATGGAGAGGACATCAGAACCCCAGCCATAAAGAAAATTATTTTGTTTATTTAATCCGTTTCGGTTAATCATCTCTGTATTTTTAAAATACTAAAATATTTTGTTCATTTTATATCATTTTTGTGATTTTTGGTATATGAACTGCTGATATGCAGTAAAACAGCAATACATAAAGCGATCGTCAAGAATAATGAATGATTACCGTTTTTTTTTCAAGTCTATAGCAAATAGCTAACAAAATTTACGACAATATTAATAGATATGAAGTAAATTTATTTCTAGGTATTATAGAAATTATAAAAATTTAAAAAATAATAAAAATTTGAAATTTTTACCATTTGTTTTAAAAATATGGTCCTTTTGAGGCAGTAAAAGATATTACTTTATCGTAATGAGCATTTACTAGGACATTACTTATATCTTCATGTAGCTATCGCGTCCTATTAGAAATTGTATTCGTACGTTTGTATAATTAAAAAAAAATATTGAAAATACATGTTTTTGCGATTTTTGGAAATTTTGGCCTCCTTGCGGCAGTAAAAGATATTAACCGATCGGTGTAATATTTTACGAATTTATTCTTTATTACAAAAGGCAACTTTTCCGCTCTATTACATTTTGATTATAAATATTTCGGTTTTTTCGACCCACCCTAATGCATATCTTTAAAAAAAAAATAAAAATGGCAGAATACAGATGTTACCAAGTAGCATTACAGGGTTTGGAAGTGAATGAGCTGTATAGTTGTATCAGACAGGCAATGTTCTCTTAACGTTTCATACAACATGAAATTATGCTCTGCAGAATTCACTTAACTTTGCTGAAGAAATCTTATTTTTGTTTAACGCTGTTCTTAACTTCTCTTCTCAACAAGTGCAAAACATTTTGACATATTTACAAATTCATTTTTTTACGGAAAGATATAAAATTGGATGGCCTGACTATAGAAGTAATTTGGAATCAAACTGTTTTCCATTTTTTGATAAATTACCTATTGATTTATAAGCAATTTTGATCATGTGACAAAGACGCTTTTCACCCTTCCTTGAGGGGTTATTCTTCTTTCGTGCCGAAATTCAGTTTAAAATGTCGAATTTGACAATATTTTCTGAAAGATCTATTGCGTTTGCAAAAAAGGGAAAAACAGTTTTATTACATAGTTTCTGAACACCTGTTAGTTTCATGCATTTCCGAACAAAAATAAATTCAAACTTATGTCGTAAAGTTGCCCTTTTGGATTTGAGAACAGCCATAAACAACTTTTCTGTGCTCAAATTGAAGATGTCCTTTCTTTCTATGTTCAGCAGCAGAAGGAATCGTCCATAGAAAGGCAGGCTTTTCTGGTAAGCCTACTAGAGATGACTCTCGGGCTTGATTTTTATACCAGCCTTCGTGCTCACTCGGGCTCATTCTTTCTGAAATTGACAATGTTATTAATTCTCGTATAGGGGAAAAAAAATATATATCCCCCCCTTAAAAAGTACTTATTCTACTTAGTCATTTCAATGCTATTTCGATCTGAATGAAAGAGATTTTTTTGTTTTTCCCTTTTGTTGTTGTAGTAGTAGAACACTATTTTAAAAGAAAACTTGAGATATTTGCAAATTTATGTCTGGGATTGACGACGAACATCAACCTATTGCTATGGTGCTAATCAGAATTTGGTGCCATTAGGATATTTTTTTAACTGAAATGTTTATTTATTATTTTTTTAGAGATCTAACACAAAATGAATATTTTCTTTTAAGTCAATCAGCATTAGCTTAAGATTTGCAAATTGTTTTCTGTTGTCTGCGAGTGATATTCCCTTTTTATGCGAAAATAACGTTAGTGATTCTGTCCATTTTTCTTCTTGAACTCTGCTCATGCTGTGGCTCTGCTTTTCACATTCATGAAATCACTTTCATTCGTAAGTAGATAAAATTTACATATTTGATATTTCCTATAGAAAGTAATCAAGCAGTATTTCCTCTTTTCCCATAAAAGCAGGTAACAGTAATCTTTCAGGTAATGGTGTCAAATTTTTAGTTGAAGCTGAATTTCAAGGACACGAGAATTACAAAAGATGTACACCTTTTATAGAAAATAGGAAAACGTAATTAGATTCTTTGTCATATAAATAGTAATTTCTGCAAATTTTTCGTTTATTCATAATATGCACTTCCTTAATGTGTCAGATTTCCATGTTGTGGGAGATAAAATATGAATCTTTTTAGGAAAGTACCGTATTTACCTGCGTATAAGTCGAGAAATTCTGGACAAAAAAAAGACTTTAAAGTTGGGAGGGTCGACTTATACGAGTGTCCTAATTTTTTTTTCTTTTTACTAGAAGTCAAAAATACCCTTCTGAAAGGCAGTTGTTCTCTTTTCACATTCCATAACACAATGACGTCGTGTACTGTTGATTTCCATACCAGGAGAGAAAAATAAGAGACTGAGTGACGGGTTTGGTGCAGGCGATGAATGTACGCCTACTATCCCCTCCCCCTGTCTCTGAGAGATCAGTAGATAAAATCCCGAGAATGTATCACCCCTATGTGCAATTGAATCGCCCGCGAGTGGCTAAAAACATGTGACTCTTTAAAAACACGTGACCCGCGTTATATCTTGCATGTTCTTGATAGTACACTTATTCTTTATTTCTTCGTTTATCTTACTGCAATTTTTCTCCTTGTTTCTACTGATATGGCTATTTAGTTATTAGAAAACAGAAACACAATTCATACGCAGCTGGATTTAAACTTAAAGTTATTTCTTTAGCTCAAGAGTCTAACAACTGTGCTGCTTCTCGTCAGGTTTGGGTTCACGAAAAATTGATTCGTGATTGACGCAAGAATAAGGCAAAGCTAGAAAACATCTCAAAATCAATAAAGGCTTTGCGGTATGGAAAATCGCCCTTTCCAGAACTCAAAAATGTATTGCATGATTGGGTTGTAGAGTGCCGGCGAAATGGTTTTATTGTCACTAGAACTGCCATATGTTTACGAGCAATGAAGCTTGCAAAAGAAAAAAAAGTATGGTGTTCCAAACACGTTTCGTGTATCAGAACATTAGTGCACTAGATTTATGAATCGTCATAGTTTGACTTTACGCCAGCGCACTAAACTGGCACAAAAATTACCATCTTACTTGAAAGCAAAGATTATGAAATCTCAAAAATACGTCATGGATCAAAGAAAAATGAAATCTTTTGAACTTTGTCATATAGAAAATATGGACAAAAACACCCATGTGTTTAGATCTACCAGAAAATAAAACAGTGAACTGCAAGGGGGAAAAAAGCATTTTGGGAAAAACGAATGGACATGAAAAAACCCGTTTTACCTGTTTGGCTGCCGCTAGTAAGCTTCATCAGTTGATTATTAAAAAAAAAAAAAGTTACTTTAAAACGTTACATTTCCATCTGGTGTGCTGATTCGAGCCCATGAAGAGGGGTGGATGGATGTTGACGGAACAGTTGACTGGCTTAAAAATGTGTGGGGTAAAAGACCAGGAGTGTTTTCTAAAAACCTTCCACTTTAGTTTGCGACTCGTTTCGTGGCCACTTTCCTGAAAACGTGAATAAAGTGACGAAAGAACTAAAAACGACTGTAGCTCTAATCCCGGGAGGGTTGACAACCGTCCTTCAACCCCTAGACGTTTGCCTCAATAAGCCCTTCAAAGCAAATGTTAGAAAATATTGGGCAGAGTGGATTTCATCTGATTATCCAACATTTATAAAGGGCGGTAATATTGGAAAGCCCGACATTGCATTAACTGCCCAGTAGGTTAAAGATGCGTGGAATCAAATTCCTTCCTAAATTATTATAAAATCGTTCAAGAATTGCATAACTACATTGCATAACTACATAAGCAACGAACTAGACGGCACAGAAGATGATGCCATTTTCGAAAGTGATAATGATGAGGAAGAATGTAGCGATACAGAGATTGAAAACGTGTATCATGATGAGCCAATAACGACGGAGGATTTTTGTGAATTGTTTGGCGAGTCCGATACTGAATCAGTGACCTTGAATCAGTTTAACTTTTTGTATTTCTTTAGTACATTGTTATCTTCATTATTGTATATTTAGTTTTTTTTTTCATATGATTTCGAATAAATGAAAAAAATAAAGTTTCTTTATTATTGTATATTTAGTACTTTCATTTTTTTTCCGGGTGATTTTGAATAATGCATTTTTAAATAATTTCAAATTTCTTGATCGGAAAAGTGGGGGGTCGATTTATACGCAGGATCTAAAAAAATTCAAATTTCTTGATCTTAAAAGTAGGGAGTTGACTTATACGCGGTATCGACATATACGCGGGTAAATATGGTATTTTTTACTTGAACTTCTCTTTTAATAAGATTGAATGTAAATTTCATAAAATTATGTGCAAGGGATTACCAGTTATTTTCATGCAAGAAGTTGTTAAAAGATGAGATATTACATTTAGAATCACTTTTAAATATTATACAATTTTTTTGTACTTTTTTTTCGGTATGCTTTTGGTATCTGGCTCTAATGATACAAAATGTTTTGGGCTCAGATTTAAAATCGTCGGATGGGCCCAGGCTCCAAAAAGTGAGCCTGAATTCATCCCTAAAGCCTACCCATTAAACACACAATAGATGCACTATAAAGAACTCTGATAATCTAGTTGATTAACTTCTACAATTTCTGGACTCTACTGAGTGAATGTGCTTTTAGCCCCCAGTATGTTATTTCTTTCTCCCATCTATTACTATGTCGTCTCCAAAAAATGTTACGTTGTATAAGCCAGCCGTAAAACAAAGCAGATGTATCATTGTACGGAATAATCTCTAATGCAATTTTTTAAACTTCTAAGCATCACACGTTTTCAATTTTTATACCGTCGTATTGGGAAAAAAAAATACTTTTAAATACAATTTGTTTGAAAACTGCATCTCCATTTATTTTTGAGAGATTAATTTTTTTCTAGTTTTTAGCACCATTTGTTTAATTTTGGCAACTCAAGTACTCCATTTCTGTAGAAAGTAAAGGGAAAATAGTTGAAAATTAGCAATTATATCTTTTTGTTGTCCTTTTCTTATAAAAACCGAAAATCAAATGTAATTAAAATGTTATTTTGAAAAAATATAAATGATTTCTGATAAAACATGGAGCTATTGTAAACTAAATTTAATTTTAAGTATCTATATTAATATTACAAACAAACTGAGGCATATGAATCATGAGATAGCCATTTTTTTTGTGTGTCCAGTTTCTTGAATGACAAAATCTTTTTTTGGATTTGTGTATTATTCAGTGATAGTCACGTTCTGTGCATATTTTACTGTAGATGTTGTTTAAGACCGGATTGTAAATGACATTCTGATGTGGACGATGTCATTTTATATAAAATAAAAGCGTGTGTTTGGAGTCTTAAAACTGAATTATCTATATTTATACACATTTTTTTTTTCATCGGGGGCAACACCAAATTCTGAAAAAACAGAATTCCTGTTTTCTAGTATTTATTTTTTCTCCCATTTGGTATGGCCATTAGATTTAAATTGCTAGACACATTGGCATAAGTCAATCTGTTCCAGTGCATTAATATTTTTGCTATTTTTTGTGTTTTGACAATTGTTTTTAACAGACCCCCCACTTAGAAAGTTATTGCATTTCTCTTTTTAGTTGTGTTGTGTCTTCAAGTATTCTCGAAGTTGTGCCTGTGCCTGCTTATAAAGGTAATTGTCCTTTTTAGTCTATTTTTGGGAAATTTTGACTTTTTTAGAAAATTAAGATTTTACTTTTTCAGAAAAGTTGCTTGACATTTGTTTTTGAGGTTTAAAATTCTATTTTCTCATTTAGTTTTTATTTCTCTGTTACTCTTGAAAACTGAAGCATAATGTTTTCAAACTGCCTGAAAACTATCAAAAATTTCATGTTGCATTTTAATATGCATACTATATTTTAATCCTCCCAGAATTGCCATAAAACTGGGATGGTTATTCATTTATCTATTTTAATATTACTTTAATGTTAACATGTTGACTGCCATAATGCTAAATGTAGCATGAATCATTTTTGATTCAGATTGCAGTCAATGTACTAAAGTATTTGCTCTATTAATTAAATATTGTTATATAATTAAAATTTTACATTGCACCAGATATTTCTAGGATTAAAATGTGTTAACAAGTTCTTAATATTCTGAAGTCTGTTGTATTGCATCTTGTCCAAATATTGCAATCGGATTTTTAGAAACAGGTAGCAAATATGAATTGTGTAACCTAAATCTGCATGTGCAGATAATTTCTCTGCATTTTCAATACATGATTTAGACTATGAAATGTTTTAAAAAATGCAAAACTTATCCTATTATTATAAAAGTTCTCAATGTAGATGATGATATAAAAATAAGAGACTACAAAAATGGTAGAAGAGCATGAAGTTCCTAAATCTGGATGTGATTTTTTTTTTTCTGCAAATAGATTTTCCTTTTTTTACCGAATTCTGCAAATCTTCAATATCTCATGTAAATAAACCAATAATTTCATCAATCCTGCTCGGGGGAATGGGGCAAACAACAAAAATAACCTCATGTAAATTTCTTTAGTTTGTCACAGAAATTTTTGTTATGTAATAAGCATTTATGTGGTAAGACGGTGGGTGCTCCCAAAACAGGGGACCGTCCTCCGGTCCCAGGCTCTTTTCAAGCCCATTTGTCCATGCAGGGAACTGCCTGCGAGACAAGCCCTGCGGCGTGTCCTGAAGGTCGCCACCAGACAAGCCCCAGCAAGACGGAGTCCCCACGCAACTCCGGCCAGGCCGACGCGCTGCCCAGCGCACGCAACGACGACTGCTCCCAAGCAAGAGATGAATGGCCGCATGCGACAATCCTCACCATCCAGCTAGAAAAACCAAGTGGTCCCTAAACTTGGTTACCCGATCCAGTAGACCCCGCAGGAACCAGACACCTATAAAGACGCTGGGCCCATGAAACTGAACCGAGGCTTCCTGAACCGGAGTTACTTTACGGAAAACCCACAAGATCAAATATCATTTTCGGGCAAAGACATTTATGCGGGTCAGTCAATAGGAAAGTTATTTAGAGGCCCCAAACTTGAAGACCCAGGAGGATGGAGAAAGTCCATCCGGCCGTAAAGCGACCCAGCTCCGGGCTTTTCGCCCTGACTCCCTGGCTCGACCGACGGAACCTCTCGCGGATCACGCCGGGAACCAGAGAGCCCAGACTAGGTGCCGTTAGCGACCCCAGGCAGGCACAGAAAGCTCCACCTAGATGGAATAGACTCCGCCTCACTAGGGGGTTGGATGGAATGGAGTCCTGCCCGTCCCCGGTGACTCGACTCCGTCCGAAGACCGGCGGCCGGCAGAAGCCCGCCCACCACTACCTTACCTCATGGTCATTGAGGGTACCCAGGCATGAATGTACCTGACCCCGTGCAGTGATCGACCACTACCTTGTTAGTGCGTTCGAAAATTAGGTGGAGACACCTCTAGGTCCTCATCACTGAGCGAGGCAAACTCCAGTATCGCATAGACACGAAGGACCTGGATCGGACCAAGAGTTCCTCCGAGGCTCGAAGCGCTGCCGCGTTACCGGCGAGCCTCTGGCCCGTTTCCCTGCGGGAATAGCGTTCGAGGGTGGACCTGCCGGCCGACCCCCTCCCAAGGGTCACAGCACGACATGGAGCAACCAGAGCCATACTGGCCTCCCCACGCGACCGCTCCTTGGTCAACGGGGGCACCGCCAAACCCTACCCATCTTAGGGTCGGCTAACAATTGCTTCAGCTGCGGTCCTTGGCGGGATGAGCCATCCAAGTCAAAAAGTAACCTGGGCGCTGTCCGAAACCCTCGCCCTTCGGTTGCTCCGGGAGTCCCTGCATGGCGTTCCCGCGAGCCCAGTCGTCACTAGTGTGTCACCAAGGACTTTCCACTACAAAGCCCGCTCTCTCACCTCAGGCTCCCTCTTAATTGGTGGATGGGGTCCTATCGCTTTGGCTACCCTTTGCTCAGAATCACCACCCGGTCTGTGACTGGCTCTGGGATCAGGCTATGGATCGTCGCTATCCAGCTTGCCCAGAGAACCTGGGTGCCGGGGGTTCGTTGAGACATGGACCCGAAGGCCTACGACCCATGCACAACGTCAGTTACCCGTGGCCACCGGACTCTTGGCCTGTCGACCGCAAGTCTCTCGAGGAGGTAGCGACTCGTTCCCATCCGGCCCCCTTGCATTCGTACACAACGAATTCGGCCGGGCTTCCGGTCTTCTCCCCCACTCAAGGGGTCAGTTCGGAACCAGCCGGAGGGGCGGCCACGCATTTATGTGGTAAGCACACTAAGCAGCAAATAACCACTCAAATTATATATAGTAGATTATATTTGCCGAAACGTCAGTGAAGGCTTACTGTGGAGACACGAAAAGTTTTGGTTTCTGTTAGTCTGTCTGTCTGTTAGTCTGTCTGTTCCGCGATAACTGCCGCAAAAAGCATCCGATCGGCTTGAAATTCACTGGGCATGTTGATGAATTACCCGGACTTAGCTGTATAGTTTTTGGTTAAATTTGGTTCATTCGTTCGGGAAATATGGAACATTTTATTTTGCTGTATAATGCTTTTCAATGGCAAGTCAGACGATTTTCAGATTTTCATTTGTTGAAAGAAATGGCTCATATCAAAAATGGATTTAAATGGTAATTTTTTTATGCTGAAATTTTTAAATAACATTATTAAATTATTCCAATAAATTATGCCAATATATTTGCGAGATTTTTTTTAATTAGGTTTATAATATTGGGGGGAATTTTATGCATGTTTTCCAATAATATAAAGGATTTTGTTTTATCAAATTGACATAATGCATATTTCATTTTTTTTCCTTTTCTTTCTCTGTTGCCTAGCAACGTATTTGGTCCTAATAATATTAGTATAATTGCGTGTATAATGCTTGAGTAAAGCCAACGTCAAAACAGATGAATTAATGCATTTGTATCTTTGCATACAGACGGATTTTAGCCCAGAAATAAAAATAGGCAATATTTCATTTATTTTATTGAAATATTTTGCTTAAAAATACAAAAGTTCATTATTTTCATAGAGAATAACGTAACATTTTCCCATAACATTTACCAATATTTCTTTAATTGTTGCCAAGAAAATCAAAACCCAGAATAATATTTTCTTTTAAACAATTTTCAATTGAAATGTTTTGTCGTGAAACAGGAAAATGAAAAATAAAATTAAGAATAGAAAAATTAATATGGCGGCACATTAAAAATAAAAAGAAAACTCTCGAGTATTCCTTAATATAACAAGATGAAAAGTTTTGAGTAAGTACGCATAGCAGGTGAATTAGACGTCATTTATCGAAAACAAAGATGCTGGAATAAAAAGATCTTGGGTAAAATAAAATTAACTATTATTCACGGAGGAAAGAGGTAGATGGGGATGCTGTATGCCGTAAAAACAGTTTGCAATACGATGTGCGTTATCGCTCAGATTTAAATGCCCTCATTCGGCCCAAACAAAACAAGCCGGTGGAACAGGGACCAAATTCTTTGACTTCATCCGCTTTTTTTTTTTAAGGACGTCGTTGTGTTGTGCCGAATGTAGCGATTTTAGAGTTACATTTTTGGCGTCACTTCAAGATTTATTGTCTGTGTACGGTTAACATGAATATTTTATTTTAAATTTAAATTTTATTAATTTATAAAAAAAACTTATGCTTATCCTTATAAATCACAGCGTAAAAAAAATCTAAGATATACTATGATCATCCGCACAATAAATAAAAAATTATGAATGTAAATTTAAATAGACTACGGGGGGTTCAGGGGGCCAGAGCCCCCCTGAAGAAATGCAATTTTTGATTTAAAAAGTTACCAGAATAAGTAGCTCATCTGAATTTCAGAACATCAATGTACAACCACTTGTTTAACACTTTTAATTTCTGAAACTTTACGAAGTATCTTGTATGCTCATAAATATTTATGTAATTTGAAAACTTTAAAAAGCGATTTGTAGGAAGTTGAATATTATGCAATGAGTGTTAAAAAACAATGACTTGCAAATATGACGTTGAGGCTCCTGATCTGCAGATTTACTAGTTTATAAGTATTTGGCAGACCCAGAATTCCACACCATAATTAAACATTAAAAAATTTAAACCAGCAAAACACCGCAGAAGAAATGTTCACTAATCAAACTGGAACAAAAACAAAAGGCTGTGGCCTCATTGGTAGTGTGTATATTGTGAAATAACAGCCGTGTTTCAGAAAGTAATTCAAATCATTGACTGGTAATCATGACAATCGCTCAAAAATGAAGACTACCTGCAAAACTTACATGTCTCTTAAGCGATATGTTATTTTTATAATACACAATACTGATAAAATAAAGCTCTTTTAGAAATTAATTTTTGCTAGAGCATAATTTAAAATAGTAAAAAATCTGACATATTAATGTACACATGTTTATGTATATTTGAACCAGTTGGTTAACCTCAAAGCTAAAATTGTTTATTGTAAATTGATATGTGTATAACCATTTGAAATATGTATATTCAAGTTGCATAATCAGTGGCTTTGCTAGTTTTTTTCAAAACTATCGTATGTGGATATGTCCTGTGAGATCTCCAAAAAAAATCAAAATCGTAGTTCAAAATGATTAAATCAATATATCTGAAAGTCAGAAAATAGTCATTATTTATACTACAATATTGAAATTCATTAAAAAAAAAGGGGGGAGGGGTAGCTGTAGGTTAAGAATAACTTGTTTCTATGCCTAAGCAACGGCCACAATCAAATCGACAATTTTTAAAAGGAAAATTTTTTAATCCAGTAATAGGAATACAGTAAAATCCTGACTATCCAGCCAAATGTGGCAGAAGGGTAGGGCGGATAACAAAAGTTGGATAGGCCTGAGTTCTATAAATGTTTACTTCCTCTCTCCCTCCTCCATGATATTAGAAACTCATGTTACACATATTAAGATAAATTTCATACTATACATTACATACAGTTTCAGAATAAGCAAAACATTAACGTAAAATGTAAGCCTAATTCGTAAGAAATGAGTAAATCTTATTTTACTGTTTATTAATAAATGATTGCACAAATATGAAAAGTTATGCATAAGATAAGAGTCAAAATTTATAGTTTTTAGTTGTTGAAAAAGTGTTTAGTTTTTTGCTTCTCTCTGTTGGCCCTCTTCCCCAATGTAATGTCCTTCAGTTTACCCCAAGCAGATAATATCAGCTGGCGTTGCATCTTCCTGCTGACTAATGTACTGCAGTGCTGCCTCAATTGTCTTGAGCCCTTCTGAATGAGGGAGATTTTTTCTTCAATCCTCCTCCTGTTTTTTTTTTTTTCCTGTTACTTCTCCCTCTAACCATTTCTACAATATTGTTGTCAGTTAATTCTTTAACTTCATTGTTTCCCATCCATTCTGTAATGTCCTCTGCATCGACATCGTCAGAGCTCGGTATATTTTTCAGCAACTTATCTCCAACGATAAGAAGCTTATCAGTCTCAACTTCCACTTCAGTTTCCCACACTGGTTTATATCCACCTTTATCGTACAAAAGAATGTTCCAAGACCTTGAAATTACTATGTTTCGAATTCTCTGCTATTGTATTTTGCAATCCCTTCTTGCTCCTTCCTATGATGAGTCGGCATTTTCCCATGGACGGGAGCCTGCCTGTCTCGGCCACTTGCAACTGCTAGTAGTACTTTCAACTTTTTACTAGGCCAGATAGTATGGAGGGCTGAATAGTCACGAGCCGGATAGTTGGGAGTTTACTGTATATGTAAAAAGATTATCAACCTATGATTTTGAGAATCTTTTTTACAAATATTCTATTACTGGTTTAAAAAATATCCCTTTTTTAAAATCTGTTGATTTGATTTTGGACATTATTCATTTATATTTAAACTTATTTAAAAAATTGTGTAATATTTGTTTATATGATAACTATGTGTATACAGATTCAAATATCTATTTACAAAATAATGGTATAGGCACTGGAACAAGTTATTAAACTGTAGCTAACCTTTTTATGAATTTCAATACTGTTGTATCAAGGACATCAATTTTCTGGTTTGTAACTATATCAGTGATTTAATCATTTTGAACTATGATCGTGATTTTTTGGAGATCTCGCAGGACATGTATACTGATATGCTAATTTTGAGGGGGGGAAAAAAAAAGCTACTAAGGCCGCTGATTATCTTTGCTTGGATACATTGTCAGACCTGCCAACTGCTACGAAAGAATCGTAGTTGCTACGATTTGGACCTATAAACTACGATGCTACGAAAATCGGTCTCAAACTAAGATTTTTTCATCGAAAGTGCGAATCGGGGAAAGAAAACATGAATTTCGCCAAAGGACCGTGTAAAAATCGTCAAAGGATTGGGGTAAAAAATGCGAATTTCGTCAAAAGTTTGAGGTAAAAATTCATTCATTCGAGGATTTCAACCAAGAATCGTAATAAAAAAAAGTGAATTATGATTGTGGTAAAAAATTGTGAATATCATGAAATAATCGCAGAAAAAAATTTGCGAATTTCATCAAAATTTACTGCACTGGGCTAAAAAATCGGAACTGGGCTCCTTTTACCAATATAAAAAGCTGCAAAACGAGAAGAAGCTGTACAAATCATATAAAAATTTATGGAGGAAAATGAGGAATTTACTATATTGAGTTGAAAGTCTGAAACATTATTCCTTTTACGAATGTAAAAAAATAGCCGTGAAACACGAAAAACCAACCAACCAACATCCAGATTAATTTGAATTTTGTGTGCTACGATTTCTCATTTTCAAAGGTTAGCAGGTCCGCATTGTTACCCAAAACAAACTTAAAATGAGAGTAGACCTTCCATATTTCAAAAACCACAGGCCCTTTTGAAAAATCTTTTACCAAGATAATCAGACACAACTCTACAACATATTTCATTAAAATCCATTGATCACATTCATATGTTAGGAGGTTTTTGATGACACAATAAACATACTCTTTTGTTGGGCTTCACACTTTACTAACACAACTGAAAGAATCATTTTTCACCTATGCCATTTTGGCATGAACACACATATACCTACTTTATTCAAATTAAAAAAAAAAAAAAAAAAAAAAAAAAAAAATTGTAATCAGATTCAGAGATATTCATTTCCAGTTCATTTCAGTCGCAGTTAATACAGACCTATGATTAAGTCCCAATTCGTATACCATACAATACATTTTCTGTCCTTGGAGGTAAGGGAAGACTGAAGACAGAGCAGCTCTTTTGTTGGTGTTTGTAATAAATTTAAAATGTTTAGTATAAAATTTTGTAATGTTTTCAGTAGCTTAATAACAGATTTCTTATGCACCCATATTCAAAAAGTAAGGGTAAGTGACTGGATGCTTTCAATTTTACATGTGTTGTTGAATATCTGCTGAAATCCTCATAGAATTGTTCTTGAACTTCTAGGATGTAAAGAACACGTTTTACTTCATATTTTTCAGTGAAGATTTAGTCACACGGACAACTAAGGGGCTAATAATAAAATATTTGCGATTACCCATGTGACAGAAAATGCTCAAAAAGGTCTGTCATTGTATTAAATGATTATGTGGGTCCAACTCAACATTTGTGTAAGCATAGCACGCATATTCGTGAAAGTGTTAACATTTCTGTGAAAAATTCAAAAGTATTTTGTTTATAGCATACAGTTTTCAACCAAATTTAACACAACTTCCCGAAAACTTGACAAAGAATAGTAACAACAGTATACTGCTATTAAAACCTCAATATATTTAATATTTGAGATATATGCATTTGTATGAAATATTTTTTAATTGGGCATGCATGGAAGATTCCAAAATTTTTATTTAATTTGGTAGTCAGCTATTTAGGGCAACTGATTTATATCAGTTGCCTGAAGTTTTTATAAACTTCAAATATTGTGAAAATTCAGAAAGGTTCTGACTATACAGTGAGTTGGTTTCTAAAAGTAGCTGGCAATGCTGCCATTGGCGAATATATTTTATTGGCAGCACTTTCTCAAAACAAAAAATCTTTTTACAGCATAAGCAGCAAAAACATATTATAAAATTTATTTGTTAAAGTAGTGGTGCCAACAAAATATAAAAATAGTTGCCTGTGGTAGCCCGGCAGCTGCTTTTAGAAAGGAACTTGCTGAATTGCCAGAATCTTTTCGAATTTTTGCGATATTTGATTGAAGGTTTTATATAATTTTCCTAAATAGCTAGCTGCAAAAATATAAAATTATTTTTTTTAGAATCTTCCACGCATGTGCAGTTAAAAATTATTTCATACAAATACCTATATCTCATCAAATATTCAATATGTTTTAATTGCAGTATGCTGTTGCTACTGTTCTTTGTCAAGTTTTCAGAAAGTTGTATTAAATTTGGTAAACTTTGTATGCTATAAATAAAACAAACTTTTGAATTTTTAACAGAAATATTAACATCTTTATGATTGTGTGCTATGTGTACACAAATGCACACAAACGCTGAACTTTACACACATAGTCATTTAATACAGTAACGGACCATTTTGTCATATGGGTGATCACAAATGTTATTTTATTATTAAATTTATTATTAGACCCCTAGTTGTCCTCACAACTAAATTTTAACTGAAAAATGAAATCAACCATGTTCTTTACGTGCTCTAAGTTGAAGAACAATTCGTCGAATTTCAGTTGATATTTGACAAAACGTGTAAAATCAAAAGCATCCAATCACTTATGCTAATTTTTGGACAACAGTTTATTTTGGGATAATTGAAAACTTTAAATGATCATTAATAATTGTTTTTATCTTTTTTAGCGCTGACTTGGCAAGGTGGCAAGACTTATAAAGTCTATTCCGAAAGTGTACAACCTGGGAATGGTAGTTATTTCATCTTATATCAAAAATTTTACTGTGTAGACTTTTATAATTTTGTTCTCTACTTATCCTAATGCATAGCTATCAACCTTTTTTGATTTTTAAGTCATTTCAAGTCGGAAATTTTATTTTTCACAAATGAAATTTGATACCACACAGAGACAAGGTGTTATTTATTAAATACATTTTTTGTTGAAATCGGAGTATTTGACTAGAAAAAATGCAAGAAGTTGGCAGTTGTGTGACTAAATGTAATATTATTTAATTCGAATCCTCAGTTAAGTACTACAAACAAAAGAAATGACTGAGTTGTTATTAATTTGAGCGATATGTCCAGCTAAGTAATAGAATAGTTGATTATGATGAAAGTAATAGCTTTCATTTTCATGTTGGAAGAATGATTCTAAATTTGTTTGTAATTTACTTATTGTTACACTTGTTAATGTACAGCTCTTTACTATGTTGATTTTGATAACTCCATATTTTCATTTGGAGGTGTTTGTTTTGAGTAAATGTCCATTTGAAGTAGTGCTTTAATTTGATAGGAACTCTGTTATAATGAAAATGAGGCACTGCGTTAATTTTGTTAGAAGAGTTTTTTTAGTAATCAAATTTAACACTTGATATAAAAAAAATAAGTAAAATTAATGAAAATTCATGAATAATCATTTTTAAAAGCAACTTTATACATTTAAATAAGCAGCTGGAAACTTTAATTTTATTTTCATGTTTTCGAATTTTAAATAGGAAAGAAAAACCCTACAAGTAATTATAAAAAAATCATGTTTATGTTCAACCAATATGGTTAAAACATATTCGCTAAAGCAATGTTTGTGAATCTTAACTAGGGATGGGACGAATATTCGGCCACTATTCGGTATTCGGCCCTTATGCTGAATATTCGGTTGACCAAATATTGAAGCCTTGTTGGCCGAGATAGCCTTGTTGGCAAGATATCTCACTGAATAGCGAGATATCTTGCTAAAAAAAACTCTGTATTTAAAAATAAATTTTGTTTTTTCTTTTTTTTTTCTTTAATCCAAATTGGCTACTTTCTTGCACTTTCATGAAGTCATTCTTATTAGCACAAAATGTACGTTTATTCAGATAATAAATATACAGCCTTCCTGTCTTTCCTATAAAAATTACGGATCTTTTAGAAAATGCTGCCCAAATTGGAGATTCAAATGTCTGGGAAATGTCTTCATTAGAGAATGATAGATTACAACTCAAGATGTAAAAACTCTTAAAGAAAAAAGAATAACACTGTCTCATTCTAAAACTTTAATATTCATTAATATCTGCAAATTCCATGCCCGTATAAAAAGGCTCTTATGAAATTCATGATAAATTTTCTATAAAGCAATAAAAATTCATTCATTAGGTGCATTAGCTAAGATTCATTTTCAAGATGGAATAACAAATATCACTGTTTCAAGTACAACAGTACATCTGAAAACAGAACTGGTGTCAAATTAGATACTCACTAGATGGCACAACTTGCTTTATGAAGATGATTTTATAAATATTTAAACATAAATTCTAAATATTGAACAAAGTAATTTTTTAAATCTATAGTTTTCACTTATTTGCATTATTACTGGCTTTATTATGTAACATTATGTATACATATTTTTCAATTTACATCTTTCTTCATTCATGTTGCTATCAGCTTCTGCTTCTGCTTTTATTGCTTGTTGAATAAGTGGAATATTATTGAATTTTATTATGTGTTGGTTCAGATGTCTAAGATTTTGTTATCATATGTATTCTACTTTAACCATACCTTTTTGTTTTAATGTAATTTAAGACTTGGAAACTGATTTCAGAACAGACTCATTCTTACAAATTTTTTATCATTAGGGGCACAAACTCTCAATGATAAAATTTACTTGATTAAAGGCTATTTCAGAAAATATCTCCTTGTGAGTTATGAGAGAGAGTAAGAATATCCGTTCTTGCATTCAAAATCAATAATAAAAAGTGTCAATTGATAGTAAAAGTGATGTAAAAGCTTTATATTTTAATGGAAATAATTTACCATCCTGACTTGCTGAAAATCAATTTTGATATACCTTAGAATAAAAGGATATAATGCAATTTTGTAATTTTTTGTGCTAAAATAAGTTTATAAAATTTAAAAACAAATTTAAAAGTACATTTAAAAGTAGTAATGATTTATGAGTTTCTATTTTTAAAATGATATATAATCAAAAGTTATTTTCTTTATTGGAAAAAAATGTTGGTATTGGGCCTAAAATTTGGCCGAATATTCGGTACTTGGCCAAATCACTATTGGTCCCATCCCTAATCTTAACTTTCAATAATATTCATCGATAATCATTTTAAACTAAAGACTTAAGTTTGAATAACTGCTTATGAGTATTTTATTTAAAAAAATTTCTTTATTCTAAGGGATACTATTTTGTCTCACTCTTATTAATACTACAGTTATCTTCACCTTCATTATTTTCAGCAATGATGTTCATTCCGTATTTAAATTTTTTTTAAAAACAAAAATTTGGAAAAAAAGAATTTTTTTCATGAGTTTGTAGATTTCTTGCTGGCTAAATCAGTCTTACCCATAACAATTTTTCTTGTACTTTTTATTGGACCTACCATTTTCTCAACTAAATCCTTGTGAAATTTGAATTATTGTTAATCTGAGCTCGCTATAACAGAATTTGATTTAATACTCAAAATAACTACTGTCATATTCATTAGATTTCTGTAAATATTAATTTTTCCAATTCGGATAGATAATTTTAGAAAGATATTTCTAGGTGTTTATAAGACACAAATAGAAATTTATTTTCTAAGTTCTGTTACTCATAAATAGAGGGTCATTCCATGTCCAACCCAAAAAAGGCATTCTAGTTCATTTCCTCAGAATTCTATATTAGTTCAGTTGTTAGGTTCACAGAGAAATGGATAAATACCCTTTAATTTTAACTTCTGTTGTTTTTGAGATATAGTTTCAAAAATGGACAATAATCTTAAAATTTTCCATTTTGTGTATTACAAATTTAGTCATAATTTGCTCTCTAATTTGCACTGAGCTTTAATTTTGTTATCGTTGAAAAGTGCTTGATGTACGTTTTGACATAATATATCACATGAATATGCTTTTGAATTTTTTATTTCTAGGGGAAATATTTAGAGCTTTTGGCTTTTCGTTTTGGTAAAAGGGCATTTCATTTTAAGGGTTTTGCTGTGTTGATTTTACATCAAATGACCTTTTATAAATACTGTGTTTATATGCACATTGTGAAAAAACGTTAAAGTTATTTCAATATGGATTTATTAAAAGGATATTGGAAGATTTAAAAAAAGAATCTTCCTTAAGAAAGAGAAACAACATATAAAGACACAAACATAAATATGTTTATAAAGCATAAAGCTGTTTCGAAACCTCTAAAGTTTCATCAGCGTTTAAAAATCAAAGGTAAAAAATAAAACTCTGAGTAAAAGAGAAGAGGAGGGAGGGAGACAGAGAGCCAGAAATCGAGGATTGAGGTTTTACAGCTGAAATTGTAGATTCCATTCATAATAAACCAAGTAAACACACCCTGAAGTACTCACTTCAGGGTTAATACTGTCAACAATGAAAATTTAATTATACAGTAGAACCTCTTTTATCCGAAACTCTTTTAACCGAAACTCTCGATTAACCGAAATCAATTTTTAAAGCTTTTTTTTTACTATCACATCTCTTGTGTGCAAGCGATCCATTCTGAACCACGAGTACAGATAAGCATTTTGGATCCCTTTTCTTAAAATTTCTTTGAATTTAACTTGAGATTTTTACTAGAGTAAAATTTTTTTTTATCATGCGTACAAAAAGAAAACTCATTACTTAAGTATAGAAGAAAAAATTCGAATCATAAATCATGTAAAATCGGGTATGAGTATTACAAAATCAGCTCAAGAACGCAGTATTGGTATTGTTATGAAGAGAGATGTTGCAAAAATAAAAAGTTTTATGCAGAAAACAGCAGAAAACGGTGATACTGATGAACCAATATTACTAAAAAACTTCATGATAGAGCTGCAAAGCAAAGGCAATCGAATCTGCAACAAACAAAACTTTATTTCAAACTCTTTTGAAAGATATATAAAAGGTACTCAATTTCAAATTAATATTCAGGTAATTCATTCTTGTTTCTATTTTGTTATTGATTTATTTTTATTAAGTACTTGTTACCATAATAAGAAATAATGCATATATTTGCCGCCAGTCTTAAAATTGAACCAATTCTCGATTATCAGAAAATTTAGATTTTCTGAAAGATGGCGGTCCCAATTACTTCGGAAAATCGAGGTTCTACTGTACTTCCATATTTTCTGAAAATAAGCCATCAAATTTCTAAAATCTTGTTAAAATTTGACTTTAAGGTAGTTTATACTCCTTTTAACAAAATTCAATTCATAAATCTGAAACATCCAATTGATAGTTTTTCAAATTGGGGTATTTACAGGATGTCTTGCGAATGCAATAAAATGTACATTGGTGAAACGAAGCGAGGCTTTAAGATCGGTTTGGGGGAGCATAAAACTTGTGTTAATAATTGGGATATCAAATGTTCTGCTATTGCCAACTACTGCTGGTCCAACAACCATAATTTTAAATTTTCCGAAGCCTCCATAATACAGAACTGCTCATCAGTTTACGATCTTGACTTCTGGGAAGCTTATCACATATGGAAAAATTCAAACAGTTAACGATTTATCCAGTACGTTCAATTTTTCAAAGATAAGGTTTAATTTTCTATAATTCGTTCTCTTCACAACGCCTCCCCCCCCCCCCCTTTTTTTTTTCTCCTCTCAGTTTGAACTCTTCCGGGGCGATTTTGATTGGTCTCCCTGTGTGTGCACGGGAGATACTCTGTGGCTGTTTGTCAGCCATATGTTGCATTTCGCTGTTGACAAGTAGAGCTGTAAGGTAAACCTTTCTGGCTCTCTGTCTCCCTCCTTTTTTACTCGGTGTTTTAATTTTACCTTTGATTTTTAAGTACTGATGATGAAACCTTTTTAGAGGTTTCGAAACAGCTGTATGCTTTTTAAACACAATATTTGTGTCTTTTTATACATTATTTTTCTTCCTTTAATATATTGGCACAAAGTACACTCCTTCCCCACTTTTTAAGAATCTTCCTTGCTGGTTGTTTGGTTGTTTTTTATTGTCATATAGACCATAGAAGTACATGCTGTGTCATCTGCCTTACCAAATTCAAGAAATGATTTTAAAGGCTGATTTTTCAGTTTTGCTTTAATTTTTTTTTTTTTTTTTGATTGAGTAATGTTTTATTTGAGCATTAATTTTTCTGTTAGTATGTTTTTACTTTCATTTATCTTTCTTTTTAGATTCTGAAAAGTCAAAATATAAGAAAGGGCTTAAGAAAAATTATCAGGTAACTAATTGTTTTGTATCTGTGATAAGTGATTCTTAAAGCAAAATAGTACTGAAACAGGAAGGGTGGGAGTTATGAAATTTGGTAGAAATAAGTTGTGCATAGAAGGCTGACAAGGAGAGGGTCCGAGGTTGGTCTCACGGAATCCAGCGATCCTTTGTACATTGATAGAGTATTGTCAATAGATAAACATATCAATAGGATAAAGTGCAATATTCAGGGGGGCCGTTAAAAACGAGCCCCAAAGTTCACCCAATTGACTCTTTAGTATATAATCGGATAAATTAAGTTCCTTTGCGGCAGGCTGGATAGCACAGTTGGCAGCGCGCCAGACTTCTAATTTTCGTTTTTACGGATATCTGCAGGTTCGATCCTCCAACGAGGATTTTTTCCCCCCGACAAAATAATGATAAATTATTTTTGAACCGCAATTAAAAAATATATGTATCATTATTTAAATGTAAGACAAATATAAATATTGGCGCATTCACACATATTTATTTATTTACAGAGAGAGACAGTTTTATTGCATCCTTATGGATATAATGAAAAAAAGCAAGAATCTTATGCAGTATATACGTATTTTTTTGCATTCAACATTTTTGTAAATTTTATATTTAGTTTTATTTACAATCATTTATATTTATTTTACAATTACTTACATACATTTCACAATGACGTACACTTATTTTACACTTATTTAAATTTATTTTACATTTCTGTCTATACTATGTACTTAAAAAATAAATGTGTTCTATTAAAATTGAGGTTCTGATTACGGGCAGGAATCTGGATGATAATTATCATAAAAACATATGAAACAGAAACTTTTGCGACAGCGTGCACGAATAATAAAAGAAGTGTTTTTACAGGAACAAGGCGTTTTAAAAAGATCATTTGGAAAACACACTTCATTGACATTCATAAATATTATTCTTTTATGTGAAAATTTCGATGCATGCCAGCCGTATTTTATCATGTTACAAAATATAGGTGAAGAGAGTTGATAATGCACAATTGAATGAATTTTTATACAATCCTAGCGAGAATTAATTTCTCTTTTCTGTTCAATTAAACAATTACAATTTTGTAAGCGCTTAATCATATTTTTCACCTGCCTATAAAAATAAACGTCGCCTGGTTTTACCAAAGCTGTGCTTCAACTATAAGTTTTTCTATCACCAAGTAGTTCTAGATTATTGTAAAAAAGTTCATTCCCGATAAGCTTGGCTTCACAAGAAATAGCGTCTGAAGACTCCGATGAAATTAAATTATTTTCAGAGAGTAACTTTGCGTAATACACGACTACATCTTTTAATATCAATTTTGATGATTCGCTATGAATTGTGTATTATGAAATTCGCTTTTCAATATTTGTAAATTTTGAAGCTTCTTCACTAGACATTTTTTACAAAATAACTTTTTACATTTTAATTATGACACTATAATAAAGAACAACGTCCAATCACTTCAAAACTTTAAAAACAAAATGCCGTACTCATTCGCTCTGCGGCAGATGGGTGCTTAAATTTCAACAAAAGAAAGGTAAACATTTTAAACCCACGCTTTTCATTTTCTATAGCGTACTTGTTTTGCTTAAAAACCACCTGCAAATCTACGTACAAGGTTTTTAACTGAAAACAGTTATTCTAATTCCAAACATGAGATCCCATGATAAAAAATAATTATGTTTTAAAAATTAAAAAAAGAAAAAAAAATTAAAAATTAAAAATTATAACATTTTAAATTGACAAGATACAAGTAAAATAGCATATTTTAATTTTATGTAGCGTATTTTAATTTACTTTGCTGAAAACAACAGGTATCTATTCATAGAAAAGTCTATAAATAAATGTGAATAAAATTAAATTTTGTCGACTGAATATTTCAGTTATTTTCCTTTTTTTCCCCCATTAGATCCATAAAGCGGCAATATCTCTGTAAATTAATAAGCACATAATATATATAAGTGTGTGTGTGCGTGCAGAAGCATATTTTTATGAATATTTGTCTAACTTTAAATAATTAGATATATATTTTTTAATTATGGTTTGAAAATAACTGATCATTATTTTGTCTGAAAAAAAAAAAAGAGTTTGTTGGAGTACCGAACCCGCAGACGTCCCAGAAGAAGAAAATTAAAAGTCTGGTGCGCTGCCAACTGTACTACCGAGCCTCTTGCAAGCGAGAGTAATTTATCCGGTTATATACTAAAGAGTCAATAATGGGTGAACTTTGTGGCTCGTTTTATACGACCCTCCTGAATATTGCACTTTATCCTGTTGATGTGTTTATCTATTAACTATACTCTATCAATGTACAAAGGATCGCTGGATTCCGTGAGACCAACCTCGGGCCCTCTCCTTGTGAGTATAACTTAGATGTTTTTCTTTTTCCAAATTTAAAGCATTTTTAACTGTTAAATGATTATTTTCGTACATCTGCTGTTTTTTACTGCAACTGTGTCATCACTTCTAGTTATTGCAAAATTAGTCTTCTTATGTAAACAAGATGTTTTATTAGAAATGCTATACCCTCTCCATTCCCATTTCAGGGCTTATAAAGTTTAGTTAACCAGGACAGTTTCCATTTATCTAATTTAAATATTATATCGATTCTGATGAAACATTGATTTTGGTGATTATTTTGCAAAGCTTTATATTTACTCCAGCAAAATTTAAGATGTTTATTCACAAAATCAAGTGTTTTTAATGAGATATTCCAAATAGTACTACCAAAATTACTAAAATCAGGTACTTGTAAATAAAGGTTCTTATTATTATTTTTTTTTTCCCCCACAAAGACGTTGACATTTCTGTATTAGTTTTAATTTTATAGTCAATATTTTGTAAAATTTGACATGATTGAATATTGGATGATTTATCTTTAAAATTATAGGTTTAATTTTTGCTTTTAATAAAGTAAATACTTGAACTATATTTGTACGAGTTATATCAATGTAACAGTCTAATAGCTTTAAATTTTGCTGATCATGGTTGAGATTTAAAAATTTAAAATAAGAATGCTTTAGTGCTAATTAAGAATGCTAATTAGAGGCATCAATTTGGTCTTTATAGTTGCTTGCACTGCAGTCATTTTTAAAAGTATTTGTCTTGTGTTTTTGCACATTTCGTCATCTTTTCTAATATGAGATATTGGGAACTATTTGAAAGGCCAAAATCATCGCAGTCAAAGTTTTAAAGTCGACAAACGTTGCAGTGTGCTATTTTTGCAACATCGAAGAATTTTTTATGCATGCTACGAACGCATGTAGACATCATAAGATGTTGGGCTCACAAGAGATGGTTGCAAAACTGATGGAAACAAAGAACCATGTTTTTCAGTTATTTCAGAAATTGTTGGTTTGAAAATGGAAAATTTATACATTGATACATCCATTGCTTCAGTTTTACATAAACGTGTTGGTAATATGATGCACGCATACCTTGGAAAATATCGACCAATCATGAAAAATATAAAACGCCTTAGAAAAAACAAGACTACTTTTGAAAGTATTGAGAACTTTAAATTGGAAGCAAAAACATTTTTTGACTTATCTGCCTGTAAATGCGCGATTTTTAAGAGGTGTAATTGTCCGAAAGAAAGCAAAGTTTCTGCAAAAGAACAGCTGTTCCTCATTGACAAAGAACAGAAAGAAAAATGCTCATTGAAAGTGTTGATGTTCGTGGAAGAAAACGGCTCTAGAAACGTCGAATGTGAAAGGAACAGGATACTATTCAATCTGCAAAACAGGCATCTTCTGCTTCAAACTATCCAGTGGAGAATGAAAGGGAAAATGAAATAGAAGATATGATGGAGGTGGAGATAGGGGGGGAAAAGGTGGGCACCAAACACAGGTCTTATACAGCGTCTCTTCAGCGGTCAACAAAGAGTTCAAATGCATTTAAAACTGGATAACTTGTCGGTAAAAGATATGGTGTATCCAACAGAGCCATGGCTGCTATTGCGTTGAGTGTTATGCAAGTTTTGGGTTTAATATCGGAATTAGATACCAGCCTCGTCACAGACAAAAATAAAATATGAATGGTAAAATCGAGAATTTACAAAACATTGGTCTCAAAATAAAATGAAAATCATTCCACTCTATCTGGCCTTTATTTTTATGGACGGCATGACAAAACTTTAACATCAGAAACACGCGTGGATAAACAGTTCCAAAGAAAAATTGTAGAAGCGCATTACTGTATTGTATCGGAACCTGGTTCTACGTACATGGGACATATTACACCTGAAAGTGGATGTAGTCTTGATATATCTAATAGCACCTACGAATACGCAACAAGTACTTTATTGGGTGATTTTAGCAACCTTATTGTTCTTGGGTGTAACGGCACTGTACTGAACACAGGTGTGTCTAATGGTGTAATTTGCAGGCTTGAATTGAAACTTCAGAGACCAGTCCAATGGATTATCTGCTTATTTCAAATATTTACCAATATCTCATCTTAGAAAATGATGATGAACTGCACAAAGCCACAAGACAAATTTCTTTAATAACGACTGCAGTGAAAGCAACTATAAACAGCGCAAACAAATTAAAAGTATACTGCTTTAAATGAGTTAAAATCAGTTGCTACACGCAGATGCTTGTAGCACTTGCCTACTGCGCTTTGCCGGATAAAAGTGAGTAGTCAGGTGATTTACTTGTCGCTACGACTTGTTTCTCAGCATGAAAATAGGGGTCTTCCACTTTTTTGGCAGAGTGCCAAACCCAGTCTGTCTGGATTGTGCATTGCACAAGCATTAAACCGTTATGCAGAAAAGTACCAAAATTTTCAACATTAGATGCCCATGAGGCGGCAGCAGATATTAACCTATAATTCTAAAAAAATTTTTGGTTGTTGTTGTTCAAACATGGCACCTTTTTAAGCACTACCCAAATCGATCAACACCAACGAAGTCTGTGATTATTTATTAACTTTTGTATTTGAATCATTTTTAGTCCAATTTTCGGATCTTTCGGCCCACTGAGGCAACAGAAAATATCAACCCATTGTTTTAAGATTACGCAAACATTTTAATGAAGGGAGTTCATAAATTTTTTGCACTACTGCTAAGAGATTTGAGAAATTTAGATTTTTTTCGATATGCCCTAATGTGTATGCCAGCAAAGCTGTGGAGGCTATTTACCCAATATGCTATTCCTTACATAACCTTATAACCTGTATACTTTATGGATCAATAAAAAGCATACAATTTTTAATTATAAACCTGTGTTTTCTATCAAAATTACTTCTTGCATGAATTTTGGGACACCCTTTATAGATAATTTATGGGTGGTGGAAGGAACATGAATTTCTAACTTATTTTTTTCTAATTTGTAATAACAGACCGTTGTTTTTATTCTTTGTTTGAAATTTAAATGACTTATACAATGTTATTCTTTTTTTCTTCCAAATAAAAAGAAAATAGGTATAATGTTAGTTAAAAATAAATTTTGTTTAATATTATTTTATTTTATAAATTCTTTTCAGGATTACTCTCCAGTTCATAATGGTGGTGGCAATTCTAATAAACAAAATACCATTGTTCGTTCTAATTCATTACCTAGTTCATCTGTCCAGCAATCTAATTTCATCAGAAATAACAGGTAATTTTTCTTTTCAATATTATGACTAAATTATGATTGATTCAAATTTAATTTTTTTTAATTTCTTGTCAGTTTTCTAGTATTTTGAAAATTCTTTATGAAATGCCAACTAATTTTTAAGTAGTCATTGCACATTTATTTTCAAATAACATTAAGTCAAAGGGAAATTAAAGACAAAAGTAACTGTTACTTGCTGAAAGTTAAGTGAAGATCTTGAAGATTAATATTACTAAAATTATGAAATTTTGAGTTTAATAATTTGGGAGATTTTGAGATCTTTCTTAAATCCACTGTTTTAACATTTCTAAAATCCTATAGGAATTCACTGTATAACTGATAGTTTAGCATGTAATAATAAATGAAATTTGCACGGCTTACAATTTTAGGTTTGAAATTTAATGTTGGCAATAATGAGTTTTTCTATAATTGAATCATAATATAGCTAATATGTCTAATTAATTTTTAGCTTCACATGATTTTATGTGGAGAAAAAAAAAGCAAACTTTCCTGTCTCAGAGAAATAAGGGAATTCTATATTTTTTGTTAGCTCTTGGTACAGGTATTTAGAAATAATGTAGAATGGAAAGAATTTATGTGCAAGATCTTAGGGTACAATTGGAGATGTATTTTATTACTTATAAAAATGACAGGGTACTGTGCCTTTTTGAAAGCATATCAGTAACACTAATTCAGAATGTGAATCTTTTGCCTAGTTATTTAAATATCATGGAAAAACCACATTCTATCAAAAATAAATTCAACTTAGAAATCCATTCTGCAACATAAGCAAAATAAAACTCATTAAAGTCTTTCTGGGCACTGATGTCATATACGCACCGGGTTTGGCACAATCTTTTTTTGATGCCAATTTGGCAAAAACATCGTTGTTGAATACCAGTTACATATACATTTTTAAAATTTATTTTCCATTTTAAAAAGGAAATAACAATAAAGTTTCATTAATAGCTATAGAAAAAAACAATTTATGTAATTTTAAAAGAAAATAAAAGTAAAACTACTTATTAATAAATAAACAACAATAGCTGGGTTACCATGTCAGGCAAAATAACGCTATTTTGCCGCCAGTTAGGTACCCCAGTGCATATATGACACCTGTCCCTCTTTTTTTGCTTCCACAATTCAAACTTAATAATCTGCAATTGGCATTTATAACTTTTCTCTTAGAACCCATAGTAATATTTCTAATATTCCTAGGATTTATGGAATCCTAGTTGGGAAACTGATTTAATATTGAAATTACTTCATTTTGATGGATTAAATTTTGGACTTTAACATTCTTTAAATACAGTTGAAAAGTTATCTTTAGCATGCCTGACATATCTGAATTTGTCTGTATTCAAACTTTGTAAAAATGCTGGGATTGTCACAATTAAGCTCAATAAAACTTTTTCCTTATATTAAAATTAAGTGTAGTTGCACAAAAGAATTCAAATCTTTTGTCTATAAGTTGTTGCTTGAAGCTAAAGTATGTTACTAAGTATGACTTGCGTTTTAAGACATTCCAGTGACTTTACATTATTTTTAAACTTTATGAAATTTAAATATGCTTAATAAATCAACTGATTTGTGTTCTGACTTTCCTAAATATGTATTACTTGCTATGGCATTTAAATGTTATTGAAAGATAGTAAAATACACTGATGGCCAAAAGTATTGCATATTTTAATAAGTCATTGGTGTCTCAAAGTTTTTGTTGGAAAAGTTAAAAATTCATATACATAACAAGTATGCAAACTAGAGGTAGTTATGATTAGGGTGTTAAAAAAAAAAAAAAAAAAAAAAAAAAAAAAGAGATCTTTTTTTTTTTTTTTTTTTTTTTTTCCCAGCATTTAAATACTGAATAGCTACCAAGTGTTTTTAAGTTTCTAAAACAATTAAACCTCTAATTGCTAACATAATCTATGTTTTGTATGCTTTAAAAAATAAAATTATAATTAGTAATTATAAAAATTATAAAATTTGCAAATTAGTAGTTTTATTAGTTAGTAGCATACAATAACATTTTTAATAATTATGTAAAACTATATTAAATACTAGTGATATTTACATTTATTAAAATTATTAACAATTGCATTTAATATTTAACTGTTAACACTATTTAAAATTAATAATTATTTAACAATTAACTCTCTAATTAGTAGGGTGTCAATGATTTTAATCGGTTGATTTAAATCTGCAATTAAATCATGATTTTAATAAACAGATTTTTTTTTTTAAAAATCATCAATTAAAATCAAAAATTTTCTAAATGTTTAAAATGTCAAAAAAAAAAAAAAAAAAAAGTATTAAAATCGAACATAATTTGAAAGTTTCTACAGATATTTTTACTTAGGAATAAACAACAAAAAAAAGACAGAGCTCTAAATAATTGTTTCTAAGCTTAATTCCTGAGTATTGTAAAAAATTAAAAACAGTTAAGTTTGTAAAAAGCATTGGTTTTTATCCAACATAAAACAGTTCCACTTAAAAATATTTAAATCTAATATCATTTGCAATGTCATAATTTCCTTTATGTAAACAATTTATGCATTATTTTATATAGAATAAACATAGCAAGTATAATAAATCTCTGCTAGTAAAAAAATAAATAGTCAGTGTCATCGTTCTACTTTTGTAATAATAAATTAATAGCAATCTGGAGTTAAAGAAGAATAAAAGAGTGACGCCTGCTCAACAGCTAAATTGTAAATGAATGCATAAGAGAAAGAGCTATTGGTATAAGAATGTTAAGCACAGCAAGAGATTCTTTGGTATAGGTTGAATTAAATGTGTTTTTACTGTAACTCATATATACTAAATAAAAAATTAGGGATTGAAAAGGCAGTAAAACTTTTCTTAGAAAGAAAAAAAAAATCCATTGAAAGCTAATAATCCCCACTGTGATGTAATAATGCTGTTATTTAAATATTTGAGGATTTCAGATATACAGTGAGCAAAAAAAGTATTTGCACGCAGACGATTGTTTGCATAAATAACCATAGAAAGCAAATTTGATACTATTCTCTTAATTATTCATTTATTTAAATAAGAAGAAAATAAAAATAACTACCCATTTTTCTTAAACAGTAATATTACACATTTTAAAAAATATTTTCTCATACCTGAAAAGTATTTGCACAAGAAGCATTGACTGTTAAAAAAGGCATTAAATGTGAACATTATGCAAATGTTTAGCATATCAGTCCCGCAGTACATTTGCCCCGCACTTTAAAGTCACGTAATATATTAACTGGAGCAGGTATTCTGGGGAGTTCTTGTTCTAATGGCGCCGAAAACGTGTGCTGTCTGTTGCTACCCGTGAGAAGATTACATTTCTTAACAATTCTGGATTAAGTTACCGAGGAATAAGTAAAAAATTAAATCTAAACTTTTCTAGTGTTCGTTATGTAATTAAGAAGAAAAAATAAACTAGTTCGACAATAAATAAGATGCGAACTGGGCGTCCAAGAATGCTAAATACCAGGTAAAGGAGAGCCATCATAAAAGAATCTTCAAAAAACCCTTTTCTAAGTGCTGGAGAATTGGCTGTTGATGTCGCTTCAACATCGGGAACAATAGTTACACCACAATCAATTAGAAATATTCTTCATGATGCAAATATTCGAGGAAGGGCCCCTAAAAAAAAAACAATTTATTAGTGAAACAAATAGGGTGAAAAGACTTGAATTTGCAAAAGCTTATGTCAGCAAACCACTAGAGTTTTGGAAAACTGTTATTTTGTCCGATGAAAGCAAGTTCAATATTTTTGGCTCAGATGGTAAGAAAACTGTATGGCAAAAGACAAATACTTCTCTTCAAACTAAAAACTTGAAACCAACTGTCAAACATGGCGGTGGTCATGTAATGATTTGGGGATGCATGTCTTTTAACGGAGTTGGCGAAATGACCTTTATTGAAGGCAATATGAATGCTAAACAATATATTAATATATTGCGAGATCACTTATCTAAATAGTGCTCTGAAATTAGGAATTCCTAATTCATTATTTCCAACAGGATAACGATCCGAAACACACTGCATATATTACAAGGTTATGGTTACTTTATAATGTAAAAAATAAATTGAAAACGCCACCACAATCACCAGACCTCAATCCGATTGAAAATTTGTCATATTTTGGATGTGAAAATAAGGAAAAAGAAAATTTCTAATAAATCAGAACTTAAGCAAGCTCTTAGGGAAGAATGGCTACAAATCAGCGGTGAAACATGTCACAAATTAATAGAATCAATGCCCAGACGATTACAAGCTGTAATTGAAGCAAAAGGCATGCATACTAAATATTAGCAGTTTTTAACTTATAAATAATTCCTCTAGTTCTATTTTTATTTCTAGTGTGCAAATATTTTTTTGGCCGTACAAATGCTACTTTTTTATGTTTTCATATTTTAAATATAATTATTAAGTCAGATATTAAATATGTTTATTTGTTTTGTAAAAGTCTTGGTATTCTTAATTCTTAGTTGCTTTTTATTTATTTATACATATGCTACAACAAATTTACCTGGTGTGCAAATACTTTTTTTGCTCACTGTAACTGGCTGTCCTTATATTTATTCTGTATGTGTGTATGAATGGGTTTAACTCATTTTCATAACTTTTTTGGTTAGCATACACATACATGTGTGTAATTTTAGATTTTGATGATTAACAGTAATTTTCTCCAAGTACAAATGCAAAACAAGCTTCAAATAATATTTGCTAGTTTTGTTATTTGTGCTACCTACTAATGAACTTACTTATTTGAATTTTTTATTAATTCTGTAATTACTTATTTTTTCTTCTAGGCCATTTTTTTTTCACCCTATCCCTTTTGAAATTGGCAAAATGAATCCTGCCTTTAAAAAAAAAGTTAAATTCACCTGTAGTTGTGTCAGAGATTTCTTGTAAAAAACTTCCTCATTCAACAGTATTCCTAAATTCATGTGCCTAAGATCTTGGGAAAAATAATAGAACTTATTACAGTCGGACCTCTATTTAACGAACCTCTATTTTGCAAATTTCTCTATTTTGCGAACTTTTTCTTGGAATCAAGAACATTTTGCGAATTTCTTCGTAAAATAACCTCCAAATAGCGAAGTGCATTCTCTATTTAACGAACTTTTTCGTGGGATCTAAATTTTTTTTCTCCCTATTTCTCAAAATATTACTTAGGCATTTCAAACTTATTCTTTCTTTTAATACATTTTATGATGATCAATGACCAAAAACAGGTCTTACCAGGCACCTAACTCACCGAGAACACTTAGTCGCTGTGATTCTTTGCTTTTTATACAAGAAGTGCAAACTTTCAATACCCCCTCTTTCAATACAAACTTTCAATACAATTTAATCCTCAATGGAGCTGTACTGTGTCCCTAAACTAGTCTCCTGTTTTCTAGATTGTTGATCAGTCGTGCTGGTAATTTCGGTTCTTGTAGTTCGAAAATGTCAGCATAAGTGCCTGAGCATAAAAAAAAAAAAAAAAAAAAGAAAGAAAAAAAAATGCTTGAGGTGGATAAAGGCGTAAAGAAAAAGAATATTGCTTTAAAATTTGGTGTTCTTCCAAACAGCTTATCAACCATAATAATCAACCGTGATTTTAATGTAAAATTATTTTTTTAACTGAAAATACAATTTATTTTCAGACAATGTTTTGTTTCATTCTTATTTCCCTTCCAGATTTATTTTTGATGGGTAAAATAAATAAAACAAATAGATATATATTATAAAAAAAGTGTGATCAATTACTTTTTTAAATTATATTTAGTGTTTATGGACTTAAAATATGTTTTATATAGTTTAAAGTATTTTAAAAGGTGACTCTCTATTTAACGAATTTTCCATATAACAAACTTTTTTTCCGGATTTAGCGACTTCGTTAAATAGAGGTTCGACTGTATATTATTTCTTTAGAAATACTACTTATATTATTTCTTTAGAAAAAACAGGATATTATTAAAACATGTTATTTAATTATATTTTTCAATTAGTGATTAATAAAATTGTTAAAAATTAAGGACACTTTATTTGTAATACTAAAAATTATATATTTTTTTCTTATTACTAAACACATTACTAATATTTCCTCATGAAATAGTGCCCTTGGAACTAGCATCCTGCCCTTTTTCTTTCTAAAATGAATTACATTATTAATTATTTTAATAATTAAAGCTTAAAAATGTATAATATTTTCCTAACTAGAGAGTGAATTGTTTAATTATTAATTTGAGGTAGTGTTAACTATTTAATATTAAATGCAGTTACTAATACAATATTAATGCGTATAGCATTATTCTATGATACTAATTAATGAAACGACTAATTTGCTGTTTTTATAATTTCTGTAATTATTAACTAATAATTATAATTTTATTAAAAGTGCAAAAACATAGATTATGTTGGCAATTAGTGGTTTAACTGTTTTGGAAACGTAAAACTCTTGGTAGCTATTCATTATTTGAACACTGGGAAAAAAAATCATAAAAATCCGATTTAAATAAAAAAAAAATCAGATTTTTATTATTATTTTTTTTATCATGATTTTTTTACACCCTACTAATTAGGAACATAATATACATTTTTATGCTTTAATTGCCAAAATCTATATATATATTACGCTAACGTACGTGGCACAGAAATCGCGATTATTTGTTATTGTTTAATGGCAACGCCCGAGAAACGCATCTGATTGGTTATTGTGTAAGAGTCCTTGGCAGGATTTAGGGCGATCGGGTTTGTTGTTATTTACGTTTTGCGTTTTCTGTGGAATATCTTTCGCTGCAATTATGTAGCTTCAAAATATCATTTGAAATGCCCGTAAAAAATCTCGGTGAATGCTTGAAAGTGAAGAAGAAGCCGAATTAGAGTCGAATCGAAATAGATTCGAAATCCAAATAGAATTGTCGAGAACGCCGTTAAGCGATCGGCAAAATAGGCTTAATAACTGTAGCATGCACGAGTTGCTACTAAAATCCAAATTACTAATTTAAACGTTCCGGGGCATGCATAACTGTGGGTGAAACGTGCAATTTATGCAAAGCACTGTATTGGAAATGCGAATTAAACAGCAGCAAGAAGTTTACAAAATGTTGTCATGACGTAAAAAGTAATTTTGTACGGACCTGCGATACGAATTTCAGGTTCATTTAAGAATATTATTACGGGCCCCCTCAAAAGTAAGATACAATAAAACCTGCTTAGACGTAAACGAAAACGACCAGTGATAAATTCCGTTTTATGCAGGTCATTAAATTGAACAACGCATAATAGCATTTTGGGGGGGGGGGGGGGGGGAAGAGCTGGAACTTTTTTTTTTCGTTTATTGCAGGATTCCGTTATAAACAGGCTTTATTCTATTAGAAAATAAATTTGCTGGATGGTACTTTTCTTAAAAATCTATATAGTAATATTTGCTTACAATTTTATTATTTCTTTTTCAGCATTACACTTTATGCTGTATTTGTAATTGCTTTTTGATATAAAGATTTTAAATAAAAAATTAAATTTTTGAAAATATAATTACATTTTAATTAAATTCATCAGTTAATTTAGAATAAAAAAGTTTAAAGTATGAGACATATAAAAATTAAAAATCTTAACCTTTGACTTTACACAACTTTTGAACTGAACAAGAGTCGGGCCCTGGTAATTTGCACCGTCCCCTCTGTACGGATCTGCGATAAAAAATTTCAGATTCATTTAAGAATATTATTATGGTCCCGGGCAACGCCGGGCGGGTCAGCTAGTGATAATTAATAATTTAGTATTCATTCTCGAAAAAAAATAAAAAGGCAGGATACTATTTCACGAGGAAATATAATAATAATATAATAATATAACGTCTTCAGTAGCTATATAAGGGAAAAAAATATATTTTTTTAGTATGATAAAGTGTCATTAATTTTTAATAATTTTTTGAATTAAATTGAAAAACACAGTTAGCATGTTTTAATAATATCCAGTGTCTCTCTAAAGAAGTGAAGTTCTATCATTTTTTTGAAGGTCTTTGGCACATGGATTTAGAAATACTTGGAATGCGGAAGTTTTTTACAAGAAATCTCAGGCTACAACCAAGTGAATTTGAATATTTTAAAAAAAGGCAGGATGCATTTTGCCTGGCCTAGATGAAACAATAATTAGAGAATTAATAAAGACTGCAAATAAGTAATTTCATTAGTTAGTAGCAGAAATAACAAAACTAATAAATATTATTTGCAGTTCGTTTTTGCATTTGTACTTAAACTACTGTTCATTGCCTAAATCTAAACTTACACATGTGTACGCTAAGCAAAAGGAAAAAAAAAAAAAAATTATATATAAATATATATATATATAACCAATAATTAAACATAACCTACCACCATCAAAAACCGTAATATTATGAATTAAAGCTGTAAGTATATATAGAAAAAAAAAAAAAAAAAGATTAAATTAATTATAAGAATTATTATGGAAGAAAAATAAGAAAGTGGACACCGACAAATAATGGAAATGCTTATATATTGAATTACGTTTTCAAGGGCACAGAATTCAATGATATAAGCAAAATGGTTGTTTTCTGTATATATATATAAAATTATATATATATAAAATTTATATATATATATATAAAATTATATATATATATATATATATATATATATATATATATATATATATATATATATATATATATATATATATATATATATATATATAATTTTATATATATATATACAGTACAGAACCATTTATCTGGAATGCTTGGAGTCAGATGTATTCCGGATAACTGGTTTTTCCGGTTAACTGGTTGTGCATGAAAGCAGCATCCATTTGATAAGTTTTGTGGAATATATGTGGTTGTGGCATTATTTCTGATATTAAATTATTAGAATACTTGGATTAAAAATCAATGCAAGAAAGATCAAATGTTAACCAGAGTTTAAAAAAGGTAAATTATGGGAATCCCTTAGGAGCAAAAATTCTTCTGTTTCCTCTGCATGAAAATTAAAACATTTAAAATACAATTAAATATGTTTTCATTTCAAATACTAGATGTTGTTACCAAATTATACAATTGTTTAAGCAAAGCCTATGTCAAACTGGCAGTGTGCGATACCTTTTTTTGCAAAGATTCTGAAATCAGTCTATCAGAAATATCATTTCGGATAACTGGTTTTCCAGTTAACTGGTTTCCGGATAAATGGTTCCATACTGTATATCTATTATATATATATAATCCAAACGGAAATTTCGTTCCGAACGCCGAGATTTCGAGTTCTACCGCATGGATTTTTACGGAACTTATACCGTTAGATAGGTATCGTTCCAGGGAAGGTTTTAAGCTATAACACATCATTCTACCTAGATTAGTTAAGAATTATTACGAAAAATTCGATTAATTTGGACTTTGTTACTTCATATTTCCTTAAATATCTGGGCTCCTATTGGTCGTAGAGCTTAGATCTCGCGCCAAAAGTAGCTCCGAAGCACCCAAGCAAACTTTTCCCCGCGATTATTTTGACGTCTTCCGATTTCCTCTAACTCTATTAGATGCCCGCGTAGAGCCCCTTTAAAATATTTTTCGTAGTAATTTCAGCAATTATCTTAAATTATTGGTTAAGACCGCCACCCTCCCGATTCATGTATCTACGGAAAGGTTGCATGAAGGAGTTTCGTTCAGATACGCTTTCGTTAAGAATAGAGTGCGCTCCCTGGTGGTGGAATGTGGAACTAAGATAACGCGATATTGTTAAAATTGGGAAATCTAACAATGCGATCTGTTTTAAACTTTGAGATAGTTCATAACACATAATCTATTATCTATTCTATTATATATATATAAAATCTATTATCTATTCTATTATCTATTATATATATAAAATCCAAACGGAAATTTCGTTCCGAACGCCTAGATTTCGAGTTCTGCTGCATGGATTTTTACGGAACCTATACCGTTAGATAGGTATTGTTTCAGGGAAGGTTTTAATCTATAACACATTATTCTACCTATATTAGTTTTAGAATTATGACGGAAAATTCTGTTATTTTGGGCGATAAGGTTACCATTTTATTTCTTGGCGAAATTCATCATTGATAAAAAAAAAAAAAAAAAAAAAATTGAAACGGCTATTAAACTTCGAAAAATAAAAGAAAAACTGTTACTAATTTTATTTAAATGAAAAAAAAAGAAAAAAAGAAGAAGAAAGTCCGTTTTAATGAGTGATAATATTAAAAAACGGAAACATTTAATCAAAACCTGAAAGAAATATTTGTAATGCTTAAAAATTAATTTAATAAGAAATATTACACTTGATACGCAATATTTGGCTCTTTATCGCTTGCGTTAGATATGGAAACGAATCTGAAAATTTGATTAGATGAAATTTTAACGATATTTTCTTTCTGTTCTGTTCTTTTCTTTTTTTATATATCTAATTGTCCCATCACGTGACTTATAGAAGAAACAAGCAGATGTAATTGTGAGTCACATGTGTAATTACTATTTGTTTCTTTACAATTTTTTATTTTTCTTTTGCCGCCAAACAATGTGATTTTAAGCCAAAAATGCATAAGCGTGACATTAGCTTGAGGATGTTCTCACAAATGGTGTTTTCTTAGGTGAAAGAGATCATTTTTTTGGGTACATTTTCATATTCAATTGTAACTTATATAGATATCAGTTAATATTTTAAAAATGGAATCGAATACTTAAATTTCAGTGTGAATTTCTGCCACACATACATATTGTAAAATAATTTCATACTTTTTAAAATGTTTTTCGCCGTAATTCCGAAAGCATGTGATATTTATAAACTCGAACTCAGATCAACGAATATTACCCATTTAATTTAAGCAAATATTATCTGTTTTCTCAAGTCATATCGCTAATTTCCTTTATAGGAAAATTCACAGATTCGAAATCTAGGAAATAAAGATAATTTTTAAGGAAATTTATGTTTTAATACGTTATTACTATGGAAAAATTCAACATTTTGAAAAAAAAAAATTACAAGTCTTTTGTAATTCGTCATTTCTTCTTCGTCTTTCTTCGTACTTTCTCCTCTCTTATGTAATATTTCAAATGATATTGGACTAATTTTCGATCATCGATTCACCGCAAAATCGCATATCTAATATAGTATATAAAATAAAGTCTGGATTAGGGGAATAATTAAAGCACAGCGCAAACTACTGAACCTAAAATCTTGAAAATCGTGGTAAAAATACTTCTTATGACATAAACTTCTGCTAAGAAAGGATTTTCTAAAGTGTCACCCCTAAGGGTTTTTGCACGGGGAGGGGGAAAAAATCGAATATCAAAATTATGCGTCAAATGATAGCATATTTTAATGTAGTTTTGTATGCTGAATTGAATGCTATCAAATAAATGTTTATAAGTCCAACAGTTCATGACACATTTCATATTTTTCTAATTTGGCGGTGTCTTTGGCATCTAAACCTCAAAATATCTATCATTACATCCGTTACTCTAGCAACGGAAAAAATGCAAATCAACCCTTTTGGCTAAAAAATAAAAACGGCTCTATGAGTTTGAAATAAAAATGCAAGCATCTTAATTTTTAAAAAAAATAGTGATTTTATGTAAAATAAAAGGGAAAAAATTACTGAGAATTTAGCGTTATAAAACAAAAATGGAAAAGGTACTACTTAGATATTCCGTCGACCAAAAATCTATCCTCAAACTATAAGATTAAATGCCAATAATGGTTGATCGTAAATATCAAATTCACTTGAATTTAAACAAACTACACGTGTTTACGTCATCAAGTGATTTTAATTTCGACGTTTTATTTGTATTTTTATTAATTTTATACTAATTTATTTGTTATTTCGTTATTTGAAATAAAGATTATGTCAATTTATATAATTTGGCGTATGGTTTGGCGATTTATATAATTTGGCGAAATTGGTCGACGGGATAACAAGTAGTACCAATGAAAATATTTAAGTATGAAAGCAATGTTTGTAACGACTTAAAAATTATTTTCATATATATCAACTCGGTTTATGGCGTCAGATGCCGTCATCCGAAGAATCTACAAGAGTCTTTTTCCATTTTTTCCGGTCATAGGTTCCTCATTGAAAGAAATTGGAATTGGAATAATATTGTGCGATTTATAAATTGCTCCTCGATAAGAAGAAAAAATGGGTACATTTATAACAACCGTGCGCACATCTCGCTGATAGCATTTGTAAAATTCCCAGTAGCAGTAGTTACATTTTGCGTATGTAAATTAAAAATATTTTTTTGCTTTTAATTATGGCATTATTTTTTGTTATTGTTTATCTTTTCAGTTTTTTAAATGAAATTAGTATAAGGCATGCATTTTAAATTAAATGAGTGAAAGGTTTGTGTTTTAAATGAAAATAATAAAATAAGAATATGCTATGAAAACAATCTTTATTAATTTATTACCTGCGCCCGGCTGACATAAAAGTATCACAAAAGCCACATATTCACCTTTCTTTGAGTAGTTGCTCATGAGAATTCAAGTTAACCTTCCGTAATCGGATACTTCACATATTGGTGTATTAGCTTTAATGTTGAAAGCATCGTTTTTGTTTGAAGCGAAAACTTTACTATGAATTCTATTACACAAAATCGCATCATCATCGTCTACTATATATTTACAACGGAAATTTGTATTTCATTCCGATTGTTTATAATACTTTCGTAGGATATACCACAATTAGTTAGGTAATAATTTTGGAAAGGTTTTAGTGTATACATATTGTTCAAGGGTACTTAGTTATAGAGCAACAGTAAAAGTTCAAAAATTAAGTGAACCTGATTATGAAAGTTTAGCCTTTTTAAAAAAATCTACAGAACATATTTTGTTACAAGTGACCCTGTTGCATGACTTTTAGGAATGGTGTTAGTATATACGATTTCATTATATGTTGATTAGTTACAGAGGTATTAATTCCTGTTGTCATAACGGTCTCATTACCCGACCATAAGTGCGCTGTTTATAATCAACTAAAACAATTCTTAATTGCTAAATTTTGTCCAACGCTTAAGATAACATTATATCGCAATGGCGTTCGCATCGTTTTCAGTAATGTACAAGGTCAAGCTGAAGATCCATATTGTTTAAAATACAAGTTCAAATTCACCATTTAGTTTAATCCAAGGTTCATTTGGAAATATTGACCAGCGCAGCGGGCATAGCCTGCTAGTATATATATAAATGAGTTAAACCCATTCATACACATATACAAAGGAGATTCTCAAAATGTGGGATCATTAAACATTAACTATGTGTAATTTTTAAAATTTTCATATTTAAGGCCAATTTTTTTTAATAGTATAGTATTTTGTCTATAAATATAATATAATAAATATTTTTAATAGTATGTCTACAAAATTATACACAAACATTAAAAGACAGCAAGTATTCTGGAAAATTAATTATTAAAGCATTTAATTAGCAGTTGTGCACTTTACAAATTTTGGACATTTTTTCGCACGTACATTACAGATTTTGGACATTGCTCTTAGTATTTAAAAAATTCTTAAGACTAAGAATGTAATGTAGTAAATGTGTCTGTATACATATATATATACAGTAGATCTTTATAACGCAAACCTAAAAACGCAAGGTTGTGCGTTATATGGATCACTTCATTAAATTCACCTTGTAAACATGGCCAAATATGACTAAAACATAACAAAATACATTAGAATATCTTTATACTGCATTCCTTGTTACCAAGAGTTCTCCAAATTATAAATTTTTGTATAATATAGGTCAGACATTGTTAAATTTACTTTGTAAACATGATCCAAATGTAACTGACACAACCATCCCTTATATTAGACTTTTTGAAAAATGTTTATTGTGATTTTTTGTGATTGCATATTTTTCAGTAAAAAGGTCTTAAATTAGAAGATAAAGTTGAACTAATGTATCAAATTTAGTCCTCTAGAGAGTAGCAATATTTTTTAATGTGAAAATGCAGTTGCTTTTTAACTGCAAAAATCCTTGTTTACATCTGAGAAGGTATGCGTTATATGGAGAATTGCGTTATAAAGATCTTCTACTGTATGTATAATTAACTTTTTGTTATCCAGTAATAATAAAATCAAATGCTTTGTTACGTACGTTACTTTCGGATATAACAAAATACAGAAAAATTCTTTATAGAAAAGTCCTATCTTTTAAAAAGCAATAAATCAGCCTGCCATCTCTTAACGAAATTATCAAAAAATCATCCGTTTCCTTTATGCATTCGTTGTTTACCATTAGAACCACCTGGAAAAAAGTTAAAACTCTTTTTCGTGGTGGTACATTAGAGCAGTTAACGTTATGAATGTCCGAAATTGGCCTCTTTATCATAAAATAATAAAATTTTAAGATTTATACAAAGCTTTTACAATAAATTGTCATTTTCTGTCTCTGAATAGAATTAAAAAATCAGTGTAAAAAAAAAAAAAAAAAAAAAAAAAAGTCAATGATAATTAAAGTTGTTTGAAAGGCTTAAAGTTATGACGTGTGTCCAGTGCCCAACTTTTGAGAATTGCCCATAGAGTAAATATAAGAATACCCAGTTATATCTGAAATACCCAAAATATTAAATAGCATTATTACCTCTCAGTGAGAATAATAAACTTTCAATGGTTTATTTTTTTCTTTTTAAGAAAGAAGTTTTGCTGTCTTTTCAATCTCTAATTATTTTTTTTTATTTGGCGTATGAGTTAAAAAAAAAAAAAATATTCAATCTATACTGAAGAAGCTTTTGCCATGCTTAACATTTTTATACCAGTTGGTTCTAATTCTCTATTACAATAACTGTTGAGCAGATGTCACTCTCTCATTCGTATTTAGCTCTAATATTTGCTATAAATTTATTATTGCAAAAGAAAATGGGAAAATAAGATTCTGGTTACTTATTCTTTTACTTGCAGAAATTTATTGTACTTGCTATGCTTATTTTATATAAAAGAATGAATAATTTGATTACTCAAAGGAAATTATGACATTGCAAATTATATTAGAGTTAAATATCATTTTAAAATGAAATGCTTTTTGTCAGATAAAAATTATGCTTTTCATAAACTTATTGCACATAATTTCTTACAATACTCCAGAATTAAGCTTAGAAAGAATTATTTAAAGTTTTTTTTTTTTTTTTTTGTTTATTCATCAAAGTACCTGTAAAAACTTTCCAAATTATGTTCATCTGAGATTTTTAATACTTTTTTATATCATTTAATCAATGATTTAAAAAAAATCAATTGATTAAAATTGTTGACACCCTAGTTATGATTCTTTTTTAAGCCTATCAAGTTTGCCATTTCAGAGGATTGGATGACAAAAACATGAATTGCAAAGTAGTTGGATTCTGAGAATGGATAACTATTTCTAAATTTGTTTCTAGTGGTGATTTCGATAATTTTTGTTGCTAAATTAATTGCATACCAAATGAATGAATTTACGCATGGTCTTGTTATCTGTATGAGTCTGGATGGTGTCAGGCTGATGTTGGTATCAACTAATGTATGGTTTTGAAATCATGGCAATGTTACATTTCTCTGGGAAATGCTAGAAGTTCTGTAGAAGGTTTTCTGCATATAACACCATCAGATGATTCATTTGTGTGCAGTAACAGTCTAGTGTAGACAAACAATGCCAACAAGAATGATAGCAGTAGAATTAAATGCCACCACTAGGGCCACTACTTTCATGACAAATTGGTCTTTATGCCAGATGTTGGACAATGCGTGAATGTGTCCCACTTATCTCTCGTCATGGGCATCATCTGTATCAATGGTGCAGAAGTGTATGTCCATTGATCATAATGACATCCTTATGTATATGCCACTGTGGTAAGGTTATTAATTGGAGTATATTTAACCCTTAACTAGAAACTTGAAAAACCCGTGCATAAATAGAACACTTAATAATTTAGCAAATAGTAAACTTAAACATTTAATCTTTAATAGTAATGCATTAACAGGACCAATTTTTTAATATAATAGCATAAAAATAAGTTTGGAATGTCGGAGAGAAAAAATATTAAGGGTAGATATGTAGATGCAAACATCTCGCAGACGTAAGAAATGTGGACGGATGATCCAAATAGAATCATTAGAATCGTATTGGATTGCTGGAGTATTAAGAAAATTGCAAAAATATGCTGTGTGAACACAATTAACCCACAGCATAATCAAACACTGTAAATTCTCTTAGGTTATTTATTGTTTTTGAATTGAAAGAAAAATAGGATAATTCTTACTTTTTAAATGTGCAGAATGTTGAAGGCAAAATGTTGATACATCTTGGATGAAAATAACAATTTTTATTTATCCAGCATTGTTAGTGAAAGAAGATTGAGGGTTTTACTCTTGGTCACAAATAGTCTAAGTTGGCAATTCTCTTTTCAAAAATCTTGAATGCATTGATTAATCACTTACATTAATTTTAAGGAGAGGCAGCACAGAATAACTTGAGTATTTATGGCAGGACTTAAATTTTCAATATCACTAGAAATATTTGATCTGCAGCACGGTAACTCTCATTTCTAATCAAACTATTGTGAAAGCATTCGAATGGCAAGCTGAAGACCCGAGCTCTGCCAAACAGAAACTGCAGTACGAATTTCACATCGTAACAGTACCATATCAGAAGGAATTCTGAATTTAAAGTTGAGTTGTAGTATATAAATGAAAACTAGGGTCTAACAAAGTAATTAAATGTAAATTTTTAAAAATAGATTAGACAATTAAGACAACAACGAGGCATCAACAAAACAAATGAAAAATGGAGATTTAAAAGAACTTTAAATTTGCAAAAGCAAAACTACCCACCTTGCATGAAAGAGCAGCAGCATACATGATGTCATAGCCACTGCGAGAGATGCACAGCTGCAAATGGCACATGTACAACTAAAAATAGTAGCAAAGACTTTGAGAGCGAGACATCATGAAAAGCACTCCGGAAATGCAATGCAAAGACAGGCAAGGAGTGTAGTTCACTAACAGTAGAGAAAGGCAGTTGATAAAAAATTAAACATTTCACTCAGAAGCCCATGACTGAATTTAAATAAATATTGATGCAAAATAGTTGAAAAGGAATAACTATGGGGCTAACAAAGTAATTAAATGTAAAGTTTTAAATAGATTAGGCAGTTAAGACAATGATGAGGCGTCAACAAAACAAATGAAAAACGGCAATTTTAAAGAACCTCTAATTTACAAAAGCAAAATTACCCACATTACATGGAAGAGCAGCAGCATACATGATGTCATAGCCACTGTGAGAGAGGCACAGCTGCAAATGGCACATTACTAAAAATAGTAGCAAAGACTTTGAGAGCGAGACATAGTGAAAAGCACTCCCGGAAATGCAATGCAAAGACAGGAACGGAGTGAAGTTCGCTGACAGTAGAGAAAGGCAGTTGATGGAAAGTAAACATTTCACTCAGAAGCCCATGACTAAATTTAAATAAATATTGATGCAAAATAGTTAAAAAAGAATATAAAATTTAAAAACTGAGACGTTATCTTGCAGTCAACTCCCCTATGTTTGTGCTATTCATGTGTAAATTTTGGGTTATATCACAAGCCAGGCTCCCTCTATCTGACAACATGTCAACTGTTCCTCTGTAAACTAAACCTAGATTTATCAGAGAACATTGCAGTTCTCTACTTGTTTGCAGTCTATACTACGTGCTTTATGTAGTATGTACTGTATACATGCTCTTGCCTGTATACAGTTTGTTGCAAAACTTGCGGCCACCAGCAGCATTTAATTCTGCTGGTATCGTTCTTGTCATTGTTTGGTTGTACTGGGCTGTTTTGTTAATGCCACAAATTGGTCATTTGATGGTATTATATGCAGACTACCTTCTACAGGACTTCTACAAGCATTTCCCTTGAAATGTAGTGTTGACAGTCTTGAAACTGTAGATTGGTTGATACCAACAGTTTTGGCAACATTGGCATGACACCAAAAATATTCCATCTTACCAATAATACAACCACATGTAAATTCATCCATTTGGCTATGTAATTAACTTATCAACAAAAAGGATCGAAATCACTACTAGAAACTAAGACTCATCCATTCTCACAATCCACCTACTCTGCAATTTACGCTTTTGCATCCAATCCTCTGAAACAGTTGATTTGATTGGTTTAAAAAAAATCATAATTACCCCTGGTTTTTGCACTGTTTTCCTATTTATATGAATTTTCAACATTTTCCATCAAAAACCTTTTTGAGAAAACAATGGTTTATTCAAACATGTAACACTTTTGGACATCAGTGTATGTACTTTTACTGTTATTAACTATAACACTTTTAAGCGCTTAACATTTTGATGATTTATGAATGGCTATTGTTTAAAACTCATTTGACTTTAATTTGAAAGTCATAAGTAGTTTGTTAGCATTAACAGACCCATTTTTCATCACTGTACATATTCCAGCTAGCACAATTTACTTTCATTTTTATTTACAAGTATAATTAAATATTTATTTAAATACATTTTATTCAGTTTTACTTACCTTTATTCTAATGTTACTACCAGTCTTTTGTTCCTTTGTTTAATTCATAACCTTCATTTACTTTTACTATTGTACATGTTGGTCTTAATCACATATTTACATGCCTGACTCAATCTATCTGAGGTCTGGATCAAATGACGAGAGTTGCTACGAACGAATGAGAGATGGCATTAGTCATCTGGTTGTTCACTTTCATTTGCATATGGCATTTCATCCTCTTTTGTACTAGCATTCCAGAGATTGGTGGGTGTGTTTTCTGGACTACATAGCAGTTGCTTTCTTGTGTGTTTTGGAGATATCTTGGTAAATGGGGAGATATTTATATATAAGATAGCTTCGTTTGTTTTTCGTTTTTCAGTTCATAGCTTTGCCTGTTAAAGCATGATGCAGTGTAGAGAGGCTCATCGATGAATGGATTTAAATATGTTTGATAGTATTTTATAAGTTTAAGTTTTACATCAAGTTTAATCATTGTATATATTTAACTGAATTGTTTCTCGGACATCTTCGTGTCTCGTAAGTGCTACTGTATGAAAATTTCAGAACGATCAAAGTTCTTCTGGCGATGTTTAAATTGTGAACTGCTTTTGGAATAAAAGTGAATATCTGTTTAAGGTGTTACCTTTTCCTGGAGAAGTAGTTTATAATGAGTGTTACATTGGAATATTGCTTTTTCATGTTAGAGTTCTTAAGGAACAATAATGACTTTCGTCAGTTGAACAAGAATGGAAGTTTTGTTCATGAAACATAGTTTTCCTTTCAAGTGGTTTCCATTTATTAACCTTTTGCATTCCAACAATGCAGGCCCGTAGCTAGGTGGGGGCCAGGTCTGGCAAAGCCCGACCTGGAAAATGTTTTGCCCGACCTAGCGCATTCCGATCAAAACATTAAATTTCCAGTTTTCCCCCACTTCTTGTCCAACCTAGAATGAAGCTCGACATTCTGATCATTTTTTCACTGAGTATTTCCCTTTAAAAAAATTTATGTAATACAACATCAAATTTTCATTTTCCTGTGCCAGACCTTGCCCTCTACCCCTAAATTTCCTTTCTAGACTGGAAACAAAAGTAGCAAAATTTCATCTATAAAGCTTTTTTTCTCTCCCTCTTTAACAGACCTGTCGAAAATTGGTCCATTGTGCGTGCCTCGCTTTTTCACTTTGTAGAAATTATCCCATACCGCTTCAACAAGAAATCGGGTTTACCTTAAATCCCCAAAGCTTGCTTTCTTTATACAATTGTCACCATATGTAATTTATCATTAGGAGGCAGGGTTGAAACCAAAGGCTTCTGAAACTAATCTTGAAGCAGCCCACAATACTGTTTCCTTAACTTTAATTTGATGTACATGACAGTTAAATGCTTCTTTCGTGGAAACTTGGTCCGATTACAACAAACTCCAAAAGACACTCCCCACCCCCCCCCCCCCCCCCATGTGAAAATACAAAATAGATAATGGAAGGTCTATCCCTTCATCTCTTCGACTGTCTCCCATTCCACTGAAATTTTTTTTTAAATGTCGCTTCTAAAATAAACCAATCGTTATTTCAAATTTAAACAATACAATATGTCAGGTTACTTACGATTTTACAAATCCAAATTTATTACTTACTGACACATTCATAAAGCCATTTTTATTCTTAAATTAAAAAATGTTACAGATGCTTTTATTAATGAATTAAGAAACTGAATGCATTGTTTAATGAAACTATTCTGCACTTTTTCTTAAAAGCAAATCAGTTTCCAAAGTGGTCGTCAAAGTTGCCAATATAAGCCAATTTTTGCAAGGCGACAGCCTGATACAGACCATCATAAGATAGAAATCAATTTCAACTCAAAGTGTAATGCATTTATTGAAAAGTGAAAAACGGTATTCGATTCCAATTCCTAATTAAAAGAAATACATTTTATTTACGTTATGCCCAGGGCCATAGGAAGGTCTTTTGAGGCCACCCACAAACTTTTTTTTCATGTCCCCCCCCCCCCTCTAAGATTTTGGAGAAATATCTATATTTAATTTTGCTATCCGAGTTCTATTTTATAACAACACCAGCGGAGCTTCACTAGTTGATTTTTTCAAAACGAAACTCAAATTAAATGAATTTAGAGATGGGTTGAACTGCTTTCGGCAGTGTGCGTACACCCATTCGGGCTATGCCGGCTCAGATCTCGAATCAAACAAACCTTGAATCATTGTAAATTTTTATTTCAACCCGGATTAAATTAAAATGTTCAACATTTTGTTCATGGTGTTACAATAACAGATTTGATATTCTTACAACATGAATTTAATCAAAGCACTAGCAAAATTTAACTGAGAATTCCCCCATTTAGAAAAACAATATAAAAAAATCACTGCAAAATGCGAAAGGATGCCAAAAATTGATAAAGATATTTCGAAGTTCATAGCGAGCAAAATTTACTATATTGTGCTAAAAGATTGAAACCAGATTTTATATTTACGAATGTTAAAAAAATTACCAGAAACACAGCTAAAAATTCTCGAAAAATTCAAAAATAGCAGAGAACAAAATATGGCAAAAAAAAAAAAAGTTTCAAATTGAATTCCTTTTGCAAATGAACCTTCACAACAAACCCCCAAATATTGCACATAAATAAAAAAATATGGAAGTCTTTTCGTATTCTCTGTTTTTTTTTTTTTTTTTCAGTTTGACTATGCCATTTGCATGGCCCAGGCAGATTTTTTTTATGCAGAAAATACTCACTTATAATATAACTTTTTTTCTGCTTTGAACGGTGCCTTTTATTAAATATATATATTTAGAGATTTACTAATTCCAAAAAAATTACCTTTGGGATGTCGTTTTCATATTTTTCAGTTTTCTCCAATTTAAAATTGTCACCCAAGTGTTCTGGATAGAAATTGAAAAAGAAAGGCTTCGGATAGACAGTACCTTTCTGTGGGCAACGAAGATGTCTAGTTTCTTACTAGATAATAATAAAGACATACAGAGTCTGTCTGTCCATTTTTTTTCTTTTTTTCTTTTAGTCTGACCAGATGTTTTTCTGTTCATGACGAGATTTGACAGGAAGGATACCTGTATGCCTTAAATTATACACATCGAAATAGGTTTTTTTTTTAAATTAAATTTCTAAATTTAATTTTTTATGCTATTTTTAGTGTTTTTTCGAGGTTCATGCTTTTCCCCCCACATTCATAAAAAGAATCCATTTTCAATCTATCTCCATTTTAGCCGAATATAGTAAAGTAGTCTTCTGCGATTTTTGAATATTTCACAAAGTCTTTTATGTAATTTTTAACTTTCTTTCGCGTTCCGACGGGATTTTTAGGTAGATTTCGTAAGAAATACTACCTATTGCAGTCGTTACCATGGTGCGACTTTTGAAAAATTCCTTCATAACTTTTCATTATAGGACCCCAGGAACCCAAAACCACCCCCACCTAAAAAGTTTATATATATATATATATATATAATATGTATGTATGTACTAAATTTTGTCCGCACGATAAAAGTCGCAATTATGCACGGATCATCTTCAAACTCGCCAACAACTTTGAGATGGCTAATATCTCGGCGGGGATTGAAAATGGGCGAAATCGGCCCAAGAGGGTGGAAATGGGGAGGGTTCAAAATTTTGAATACTGTCTTAACATGATTCTGATAAAACCAGCTCTTACACAACAATGGCAGGAAAAAAATAAAAGTTTTTCGTTATAGCAGTTGCCAACAATTAAAAAAAAAACAAATAATAAAATTCTCACCACAACAATTTCTTTTCTTTTGCAAAATTTTCACGTGTAAAATTAAATAGTTTGACAAATTGAAAACAAATTGAATATTACGTCATAAGTTTCCTAGAGCAAGATTTCAGCATGAAAACTCAAAATAAATAGTTTGACGAATTAAAAAAATATGTATATTGCGTCATATTGGAAATATAATGGACCTCAGCAGGTGAATATGTAACGCCATGTAAGTTTGAAGAAACGTATTAAAACATGATAAAAACCCGACTATGGAAATATTAACATATTTTAACACTTTAAGGTTCTCTGAATTTTTTGTAGCCATTTTTTAAACCTATTCCATATATATGTGTGTGTGTATTCGTGTATATTACAATTTTCACAAAAAGTTTAGCTCCCTACAGCTCGCTCTTTGTGAAGAAACTGGGTTTTATCTCTAATCTTGATTTAAGTTTTGTTGGAGAATTTAGTAGTTAACATCGAAATCTACCTCCGCCTGTAGGCCTGAGCCGGCAGGGATTTTTTTACATTAGTAAAAGGAGTCAGGTTTCGATCTTTTAGCCACAAGTACAAAATTTTGCCCTCTGCAATTTTTGAATTTTTTGCAAACTTTTTATGCGATTTTAAACGCTTTTCCCGATTTTAAGCCCCTGTGATTAGAAGATATTTTTCTCATATTTGAAGAAATTTTCGTCTTTTTGATCTTTGATTCACGACTTTTTTGTGTTATGAAGGAAAAAATATAAATGCGTAAGTTCAGTTTCTAATTATGAAAAGTACAATGCAACACAGTTGATGGAACACTATTGGGATTTGATTTGATGAAACTGCATCTTTATATTGAAGGATGTTGGGTAATTTTTACGTTAGATTGGTGACTTTCTATATTTTTGCAAAAAATGGGCAAATCAACGCGCTTTTTTTTTTTTTTTTTTTTGCATGTGTGTGTTTGAACGGGAAAAGAATCTCCAGTCCACTGATTTATTTATTTTATTTATTTATTTTTGAGAATGTAAAAGGAATCCTGCTTCAATCTTTTATCCCAATATAGTAAATTTTGCCCTGTGCGGCTTTTTATTCGCTTTCCACGGAGATTTTTTGTACATTCCTAAAAGGAATCAAGTTTAAGTCCTTTAGTTCAATATAGAAAGTTTATCGTTTGCAATTTCTGATTTTTTTTACAAACCTTTTATGTGATTTTTAGAGTATTTTTTTAAAATTCCACATTCAATCTTTTGGCTCAATATAGACAAATTTTGCTCTCTGCAATTTTTGAATATTTGTCCATTTTTTTTTTCCCCCGATTTATACCCTTATTTTCACGTTTTGCGAATACCTTTTGGCAAGTTTTTTTGAACCGAAGAATTATCCAGTAGATTTTGCTGCTGTCATGATTAAGATGAAGGTGGGAAAATAACAAATTGGTTCCTGTAGCAAGATGAACGACGATGCTGGAAAATTTAACTTTTACCTGGAGACTATCATTTTTATGGAAATAAAAATTACAATAATTCAAGAATCAGATTGGTATATTCCGAACGGGTTTACGCTGTTGAAGGCAGTGGGGCCCCAAAGGGGAATCCCCCCCCCCCCAAAAAAAAATAAGTTATTTTTTTGAAAAACCAACCGGCAAAGCAAGCGAGGCTCAGCTAGCAGATTTAAATAATTACAGAATATAATTTATGTGTAATTAACATTAGTAATTTATCGAGAGAAGAGAGATGGAACGTTAAAAAAGAAACAGGTTGAACGTAAGGGGATAGGTGACAAAGGCATGGCACACAAATGCCTGCTTATTGGGACCCCAACGAGATTAAAAAGCACATTTTTTTAAACATTTGAATAACAATAATGAGGTTTAAAAGTTTTGAATCTTGGGTTCTAACGTTTCCTCCATTTAATAGGGACCCTAAAAAAGACATTTTAAAAAGTATTTAGAACTTGCAAAATTTCTTTCATCTGGGCACCTTTAAAAAGAATGGTGGCTGTAGAAAGAAGCCCATATTTGTTTTGGTTGAAGAAAGTAATAGTATTAAAGAGGTTTTGAACCTGATTGGGACTCCGAACGAAATTAAAAAGCACATTTTTTAAACATTTGAATAAAAAAGTGACAGCTACAAGTTTTGAATCCTGGATTCCAACTTCTCTGCACTTTCATAGCCCCCCCCCCCCCACACACACACAAAAAAAAAAGACGATTAAAAAATTTAGAGCATGCAAAATTTCTTTCATCTGGGCACCTTAAAAAAAATGGTGGCTAGAAAGGAAGCACATTATCTGTTTTGGTTGAAGGAAGTAATTGTATTAAGGAAGTTTTGAAGCTCATTGGGACCCCACTGAGATTAAAAAGCATATTTTTTAAACATTTGAATAAAAAATATGGGCCTAAAAGTTTTAAATCTTGACTTCCAACATTTCTTTATTTTTATAGGGCTCCCCCAAAAACACAATTCAAACAAAATTTAGAGCCTGCAAAATTTTTTTCATCGCCTTTAAAAAGAACAGTGACTACAGAAAGAAAGCACAAATTTTTTGAAGGAAGTAATGGCATTAAGAAAGTTTTGAAACTTATTGGGGGGGCCCAATGAGATTAAAAAGCATATTTTTTAAACATTTGAATAAAAAATTTGGCCTAAATGTTTTGAATCTTGGGTTCCAACTTTTCCTCACTTTTATAGAAGGCCCTAAAAAAGACAATTCAAAAATAATTTAGAACCTACAGAATTTCTTTCATCTGGGCACCTTTAAAAAGAACGGTGGCTGTAGAAAGAAAGTGCATATCTGTTTTGGTTGAAAGAAGTAATAGTATTAATGAAGTTTTGTACTTTTGGTTTCATCTTTTTCTCCCCTTTATAGGACCTCCCCCCACCCCCCCCCCCAACCACCAAAAAAAAAAAAACACACTAAAATACCATTATATTTTAAAAATAGAATTTAAGCTTTCAAAAGCTCTTCCATCTGGGCACCTTTATAAAGAATAGTGGATATAGAAGGAAAGCGCGTATCTGTTTTCTAAATCTGACCAAGATCTTTGACAAAAAATGAATTTGGATAAAACAAATTAAAATGTTATTAAAAATAATTATAAAAGTTAAAAGACATTATTCGACTCAAAGGTACAATAACTTACTACTGGGCCCCTGGCTTTGCTCACCCCTCCCCAAGTGTGTGTGTGTGTGTGTGGGGTGGGGCGTATGGGAGACGATTCCTATGGCCCTGGTTATGCCAAATATTTTATTTAACTTTAATACATTTTTATTATGTCTCTGAAGAAACTTTAAAAATTTCGTACTGACTTTAGAAATATCTTATATTTTAAATGAAAAAAAATTCCCTAAAATTGCAATGCATATTTTTGAAGAACTACGAATAAGAGATAGAAAAAAAATGAAGAAATAATCTTGCCACCCCTGGAAAAATCTTTGCCCTACCTGGAAGTATGGTCTAGCTACAGGCCTGCAACGATGAGTCTCACTCACTACACTATTCTTTACATCAACTCCAACGGTGAGCCTCACTCACCATCTTAATTTACATGAACAATTTACATTAATTCCAACCTTGGTTTTTACTTACTGTTCTATTATTTACATTAATGAAGTGATCTAATTGGAATCTGTAGAGATGTGATAAAAGGAAGTATCTAAAATGTATTTTATAACAATTTTTTTGTGAAGATAAAACTGACTAATATGTATCATAAACAAAAATTTAGCATTATAAAAAAACTGCACTGCTATTCAATGTGTTCCCTTTTGACAAAGTAATGTTATAACAATATAAGAAAAATAAAACTGGCACTCACTCAGTATAATATTGTTGTGGCATTAGAATGTACTGATTAATAAATTTTGTTTAAAGAAAAAAGACATATTTTTTGAATAGATAATAATTATTTTTGTTGTATAAATTTGTAAAACAGCAGAGAAATAAGCGTCCACTCAGCCATTTAAAATACGTGAAACTATTGATTAATCAATTGAAAGGAGATTTTCAAGAAAGCAGTAGGGCTTCAACATCCACTGATACAACACAAGTGTTCGATTAAATAGAGGGCTCCATGTAATGCTAGCAGGTAGAGTCAAAGATTGTCGAGTCTGCTCTCTCAGAACAGGAAAAGATAAGAGACATCAAACGACATACTTTTGTGACACTTGTCCTGAAAAGCTTGCAATTCACCTTGGTGAGTGCTTTATAAAATACCACACCCAACAGAACTATAGAGCATAAAATTTAAATATTATATTTCTAACATGTAACAATATATAAAACATTCTATTAATTTTTTTTTTTCAATTTGACTATATAAGACAGTATTTTATTTTCTTTAAAAATGTCGCGGAGTTGCTAGTTCTGCCATGGGGAAAAAAAAAGCATATATATATATATTCTCTACATCATGAAGATTTAAGTTTTACCTTTTTCTAATCGACGAGCTTCTAATGGAGATAGATGTTTATATTTCAAGATATTGGCTTTAACTTCATTGGTACCATAACTGGTTTCTCTTATGAAATCTTGTGAAGTGTATTATTGGTATGGCCATTTAATATGATGAACTCAAGTTCATTTTATAATACTGTTTGTGTCATGAAGTTGTCTTCTGGTATTGGTGTGTCTAATTTATTTTTAAGATAAAATTAGGTTAAGATCAATCATCTGTAATTTGTTTTACTTTATTTTATTTTTATGATTTTAATTAAAATAAACATTGGTGTTTTCTTTTAAACTTAGTATGCTTATTTTAATAACCACCATATATGCTTTTTCCTTTTTCAGCAGTTTTGTTATCAATAGTTAATTTAAAATTAAGTGTTCAAATATTTTTCATACTTTCTTTTAACATTGTTTATGGATTCTTTCAGCAATTATGCTTTTAACTGTTTATGCATCTCTTCTAAATTTGTGTCAGACATTACAATAAGTAATGCTAACAGTTTAAACACGACTTGTCTGAAATGAGATTCTAGCTTTCACTAAGCTTAAATAGTTAGATATTAAATTAATAGTCAACTCTTCCTTTTTATCAATTAGCATGTTAATTTAATGTAGAATTTTTAGTCTCTCATAAGTTCTGTTGATGAGTTTGAATGCCTTATTTATACTTTTTGTCAAAAAGAGATTTTTTAATGCTGTATAATAAATATTTAATTTCAGCTTCCATTGTTCATCTAATCAAAATCGCAAGAAGGGTCACTGTGCTAGTACTCCTGTACACAATAAATCTAAATCTCATACACAAAAAGATGCTCATGGTGGAGTAAGTATGTTTTCTCAAATGCCATATTAGTTATTTCAATAATTTGTTTCCTTTTTATATTTTCTAGTTTTCAAATTTATAATTAAGATGGTCAACATTTAAAGTTATTGTGTGTAGTGAGATCTTGTTAAACACTGTCACACTCTTAAGTCACTCCACATTTAACACCAATTTTTAAAAATTGTGCTGTTATGTTTTGTATTATTCAGAAAAGAATTACAAAAATTATTCATATTTTAAGAATAAAATCTTTAATTAATGTAAATTTATTAATTACCTTGTAAACAGCACATTTTGTAGCTTATAGAACAGTTTTTATATTGTTTAAGCATGTTTTTACATTCTGTAGACTCTTAAATTTTCTAGTATTTATGTCTCTATTTTACGTATGAAAAGTAGTAATCATGTAATTTTGTATTTTTCTGAAAGATTATATCTTTTCTAGTAGATTTCCATTTGTTCCCCCTCTCCTCCTCCCCCCCCCCCAAAAAAAAAAAAATCAGACGGGTCATGTGTAAATTTTATCATACTTTATCTATCTTACAGTAAAATGCTACATATTACTCATATTGCTGTTTTGACAAATTTAACTCTCTCTCTCTCTGTGTGTGTGGGGGGGGGGGGGAAGGGGGGACTGTGATGTGTTTAATATAGGAAATACACATCATTGCTAGATTCTTAAATAAGTGAAGATCATTAAAATTAATAAATACAGAACATTTTTACTTGTGGATGGAGCAGAATATAGAATACAGAAAGATGAAGCAATCTTATTGGAGATAACTTTATTTCCTGTCTATTAGTATGAGAAGGTTAATAAAGTCTTTACTTCTGGTCACCTTGACTTATTAAGTTGGCATATTCTTATAAAAGTAGAAAAATCTTGAAGAAATTCGTTGATCCTTTAAGTTGAAATAGAAGCAGCTCTGATAAAATATTAAAAAGCATGATAAACTTATTCCACATCACGAATATTCGACCTTTAGTGTGGTAACATATCCTTTTGGTAAATTATTTTGACTGCATCTTGAACGACCGGCCAAAGCTGTCGCCCCGTAAAATCAAACAGCGCAAAACTTTACATGTTTTTAACGCCACTTCAAACCAAATTCTAATCTTAAAATTAACAGGTTTTAGTATATAAGTGAATACTACGGGGGGCTAACAAAGTAACAAACCATAAAGATTTTAATTGATTAGCTAAATAAAGGTTATAACAAATTAATGTAAATCAAATGAAAAGTGGCAGATTAAAAAAGGTAAACCCATTTGTGAAACAAAACTAGCACATGTCATTTCGAAGGCTCCTCAGGCATAATGTCACATCTTCATTGGCTTAGCAAAACACATCCCTTCCATGACGTGGGTCATGGGCTATGAGTCAGCATGATGCAGGGAGCGTGTGCTAAAAATAGATCGCATGACGACAGAGTGGAAAATGAACTTAAAAAGAGAAATGCTCTTTGAAACCTGTGATGGGGCAAAATGAAAGAAATGCTGAACTTCAGTGAAAAAGTGAGCATTGTATGAGGAAAGCATACAATGATAAAATACACCCTGCATTACAAAAACACATGACCGATGGTAAGCGCTGAAAAGAAATAAATATGTAAAATTTAGAAACTGTGAGAAGTAATTTCACAGGCCGAATTCAAATTTTCCCCCACCTGAAATGACTATTCTACTGTATGTAATTTTTACAAAGTTGCATCAAATATTCTGATTGCTTTATCTTCCCTTCAATTATTTGAATGCTATATAGTATTTGAAATTATGATTTATCAAGTGTAATGGTATAAATAAAGTATAGATACTGGTGTGCTGCAGTTGTACAATTTGTAACTATGCTGACATTTTAGAGTTGGTATTTTAAGTGAGGCATTTGCTTTAAAATGCCTTTTGGAAATTAGTTGTTTCTTAAAATGTTTTGAAATTGTTTTTTTTTCTGCTATTATGATCAGTTTGCATTATCCCCCCCCCCCCCGCCCCCTAAAAAAAGTCCTGGCTTTTATTAAAGTATTCCAAAAGAAATTCAAAGCTGAATAATAAAATTGTTTTTTTGTGAAAATTTAGAATGCATTTATTTAGACCAGGGTTTGTTGCATCTGCTTACCAGATTTTTTCAAAATTTATTTTACCCCACCATGATGTGCCAACAAACAAAATATTTAGTGATTTGAATAATCAATTACTTTAAAATTTGTTATTTGGATCAAAGTATGGGTAACACCGTAACATGAATTGTATGCATTATATTTTAGAAATAAATTAAAATTGTTTCATCTTGAATGCCAAACAATTGATATCAGTTTATACTTTTAACAGAATGAAAGTTGAACAATATTTATCAGCAAAATGTTTTCTACTTGAGTTTTCATATTAATTTCTGAAAATGATTTGTAGGCATACATAAAGAGGTAAGGAGGTCATTATGGCAAACACTAGCTTTATTCTACTTTGTGTTTGGAATTACATTTTTAAGTTGCCATGAATATAATTTTATTATCAGCATTTTTGCTTTTAATGCCTGATGATAATATTTTGGTTTTTTAATCTCCAAATTTTTTTTCAATATTTGAGACCATATTATTAAACTAGATAAGAATTCCATAAGTTCCATTTCAGATTAATAAAATTTAAAGAAGCTTAACTAGTCTAAATTATATGCTTTCATTTAGAACCTGAATAAGTGGAGTACCAAAAAATATACTGGCTAATAAGAACTATAGCATTTTTCATAGGTCAGCTGTCACTGATGTAGACAAATCTGATTATTGCTAATGTTATTGTGAATTTTTAATCTTTCAATTCCCTACTTTCAGTGTTATAAGTAAGGAGCAAAAAAAATTGCAAAATTATTTTCATACAAAAATTAAAATGTTGAAGCTATCATTTTACTTTTAATATTAAAACATATTGCATAAACAAACATGCTTAATGACAGTGTACAATAATTTTATTTTTGTAAAGATAGGACTTTTGCTAAGATATAAATACTCAAAATGTTATGAAAATGGATATCTGAAAGGCTTCAATTTTTAAGTAAATGTGGTATTAGTTTGGTCAGAGTATGACTAGTCTGAGAATAAGAACCCATAGAACATGAAATAGTGATGAAAAGTTTTAAATAGAATGAAGGGATTTGTTTGGTTAAAAGCTACATCATGGCCGAAGAAAATTTTGAATTCTGTGATATTTTCTGGTACAATTTTTGTAGCTTCTCGTCCAATATACAACCTGAAATTTTCTAAATGCAAATATAATGCTTTAGTCTTTTGATGGACTATTGATAAAATTTAAAAAGATACTGGTTAAATAAAATCGTGAGACTGAATGCAATATTCCACTTGACCCAATCACAAATTACACAATATGAACCTTAAAAAGTTCTCCATTTAGTTAAAAGGGGGCAATAATAATACAGATGTTACAAGTTTAAAATATACATTTTATTTAAATTTCAGAGTAGTTTCGGCCTGCAATCCTGCAGCCATCGGAGAATATTTTCATTAATTGCTGTTCCATTCATTCAAATATGTCGCTTTGTTTGAAATGGGAGAGTATAATTCTTAGGGTAGCTGGAAGTGGAAATAGTGCTTCGGATTAAACTTGTGTAGAGGAAAATATTTAACTGCTGTTCCATTCATTTTAATATGGCACTTCATTTTAAATGTGTAACTGGAAAGAAGTAAAAGTGCTTTGGATTAAATAAAATGTACATTTTAATCATGTACCATCTGTATTATTTTGTCACCTTTTAAAATAAACAGAACTTTTAAGTTCATATTGTGTAATTTGATATACTGGTTATCTTAAATAAGCCATCATAAAAGCACAATTTTTTTTTGAGGATCGTGGAATAATTCATACTTTAGTGGCCCTAAACTTCCGTATTAATAAAACTTGGCCAATTTTCAGTAAAAGTCTTTTTTAAAGGGATTTGAGAAGTATTATGGAGTGGAAACTCATTATTGTGAATTTATGGGACAAGCTCTCATTCTCTTTTTTTTCTTTTTATGTGACAATATTTCAAGAGTATTTCATGAAATTATGAAAATATTAAATTAGATATATTTTGTAAATTAGTTTCTGGAACAAAATTATGTAATCTTGGTTACAATAAACATTTTCATTATAAAATTGTTAACATTTGCCAAATTTTTTGTTCATTATTGAATAGAAGCAAAACTGGATTGACAATTAAAAAATATTTTTTATTTCATATTTATTTCTGTTTTTGTGATAAAGTATGTGAAGTATTAGTGTCTTCTAACTTTTTTAGGGTTTTATTTAAAAGTAGCCTTAAGTTTTCTGCTGTAATAAATGTTTTTTCCACCTATTTATTTAAGTAGTTAATCATAAATTGAGGCTAATTTGGGAGATTGGTAATGCATTGAAATTTGGTATAGTAGATTGCAAACTTTAATTACAATACTATTTACATTTTCAATTGCTATATGGATGCTTATGATACCAATCGATGTTTTTTTATCTAGTTTGTGATAAATCTCAGAGCTTTTTCTCTATTGAATAATTTTTCTGATATTCAAGTAGACTTTAAGGCAGGAGGAAATTTTGAATGGATATCTTACTCTTTCATTCCAAAGTAATTGTACTTTTCATTTTAAAATGGTGCAAAAAATTTTGTTTGAAAATATTTTTTAATTAGGGACTATGAAACATACGTGCGAATGAAAACTCGTTTATAAATAAAATAAGATTTGAACATGAATGTTCTGGTCAACTGATAATTTGATTGACCAATTTCCTAGCAATCAACTCATTACTGTATATACATCAGCATTCTGAACAAAGTCTACTAAAGTTTCACAATTTGAAATTAGCATCATTTGTGAGATTCCGCAAGTGAATTTGAATGTAATTCTTGTTTCAGCAGCAAGCAGTTCATTCGTCTCCCAATTATCCTTGTTTCTGGAATGGTGTGGATCCAAACATGTCCATGACTGGTAGTCCTCCATTCAGTAAGTACTGGAATTTTATTTTATTCTCCTTAATTTGATTATATATACATTGATCGAAATTTAAAAGAATAGTTGAAATTAGAGATATTGCTAGAATTTTTTAAAAGTTTGAAAATACTTGACTTATTTTGGAAGAGTGAAAAAACAATTGGGAGGAAGGGGGGGGGGGATGGACCCAGTCAACACTGTGTCTGTCAGCTAGTAAAAAAATAATAAAAATATATCATCTTTTGGTAGATATTGCTTAAAAATATATAAGGGTTTAACTACAAAGTTTCAAAAAGGAACTCTTTTTAAATTACTCTTATGATTCTGTATTTTATAAAGTCATTTTCTAAATATATACTATACACTAAATTTTGACAGTATGCATGGGAGTTATATTAATTTTAACAAAATACTCAGTCAATTTTGATGTAAAACGTTTGTTCCCCACCATGTTTGTAAGATTCCTTTTTAAATATCTTGCAGGGGTTTTAATATCTTTTTTGTATCAGTAGTGCAGCCAGGATTCTGATCTGGGAAGGGTTTTAAGCTATTGTTACATATAAAAAGGGCAATTTCGTTGTATTATTTGTTCATAAGGTAGTGGCTAGTAAATATTAGATAAAAACAACAACAAAAAAAAAGATGCAGTGAAAAGCACAAACCACCATAATAAATTTAGCATTTGCATTTAAAGGCTTCATAAAAGAGAATCGCCTTCAATCTTCAGAGAGGGGGGGGGGAGGGGAAGGGAGAAGGGTGAAAGAGCAGTAACATGCATACGTACTACTTTGCTTCTATTGCTCATAACTTTTTATTTTGTTAATTTAGTGTTGAAATAGAGGCTCCTACTGCGAAGCCTTGAAACAATTTGAGAAAATTTTATGCTGATTATGCCTATCTTTACTTTAGTTTTTACACGTCATATTTTTACCTTAACACTAGAAGTTCTGTATATAGTTTATCAATTTTGGATGCTTTGGGAAGGGTTTTAACCTGAAAATTTCCCCTTCGCTGTACCAGTGTACTGTATGTATTCGCTGTTGTGAAAGGAATTACCTATGAAAATTTTATTTTAATGCTGATCTGGAAATATCTGTAAATTTTAACAAAAGATATTTGTGACCACTTTATATATAGGGTGGAGTGAAAATGACCATAATTTTTTTTTCTTTTGTAATTTTTTTTTTTTTTTTTTTTGCATATGTCTAAAGTTGCCTTTTGGCACACTGAATATAAGGTTATATTTTCATTTCATTTGGAATTCATCTTTAGGGATCTACCAGCTTTTAAAGATATACCTTTTTATGTGTGAAAAACCAAGATTGCACTACGTAGTGTAAATTCAATTTTTTTTTTTTTTTTTTTTTTTTTTTTTTTTTTTTTATGGGATTTCTGATCTCCATATAGTGTTGACTAGAAAGAAGGGCCGCCGGCCAAGAGTTTTCAAAAAAGGGAACACTATTCTAAAAAAGTGTAAATTTTTTCAAAAAGGGAACAAACCCTATTCTAAAAAAAGGGGCACACTTGTACCTTGTTCACAAAAAATATTTTGAGCTGGTTTGTTTAAAGTCCCTAGAATTTGCGATATTTTCCCAGGATCAATTGAATTATCACGGGGTGTATAAGAAGTGTGAAAAAGAGCAGCTGGGCACATCGGAAGGGTTTAAAAGAGCCGCTGGGCACAAAAAAATAAAATAAAAAGGGACTGTGCCCTGCTAAAGCGGTTTAGTCAACACTACCATAAAATATTACATTAAAAAGTGACTGATTAAAGTATTACTTCTGATCAATCCAAGTGTCATCATGTTTTAAAACCTTAAATGGTAAAGATGGTCCTAAAATGTGAATTGTCGCAAAGAAGATAAAGAAAGAGCACAATAATTAGATATATAGTTCTTTTATTTTTTGAATACTAGGGGGCTCTGCCCCCAACGAGCTACGCTCGTCAACCCCTGTTCAGACACCGCAGACTCTGACAGCGATAATTTAATCGGCTTTAAAAAGATTTCGGAAGATTGAATTATAATTTGAATCTGAGAATTATAATCTGACGTAATTTTCACCAAACTTTTCTTTTTCTTTTTAATATTCACGTAAAAATACTTTTGTTAGAAATGAAATATTATGATCTTAAAATATGTCTCGAGCAATTTTTAAATTTAAACTGTTTTGCAATATTATTTTTTGTTCATTTTATATAATAAGTGTAATGTAATGTAAATTCTCCTATTTAAGACTTCTAACGCATGTTTATGAATTTATTATTTTACAATATTCTGTCTCTTTTAAAATTCACATGTAATTATAATATTTGACGTAATTTTCAATGAGTTCCTGCTTTTTATATTTTCTGTTTTTAATAGTCACATGTAAAATAAATTTTTAATTTGAAGTAAACATTATATTGTTTGCGCTGTTTATACAAAGGAAACAGTTTAATAACATTTTCTAAAATTTGTAAAAAATATCTCTAGAAATGCTGAAAATTTGAATTCAAAATAGAAATAAAACCTCAAAAAATGAGTCAAATAAGAAAAATAAATACAATCTGCACACCGGGAACTTATAACGTATAAAGTGTTCTAAAAATGATTAAATTCTCATGTATAGTTTTTGCTCTAATAAAACTTTTTTAATGGAACGATATTGTTCAACTTTAGCGTTAAATATCTCTTAAAATAATTCTTAGATTTGAAAACTGTCTGCATCAGCGTGTTTATCAAACATTTCTCTATAATACCACCGATTTTCATATTTTTGTATGCAACAGTTTTTTTAATATTAACGATGAAAGGCTATGCTTAAGCATTCAAATTGGATGTGGATCTACCCGGAATATCTACGCAGATTTTCATTGGTCCATTTCCAAATCAAAATTTTTTTTTATATATAGAAGGATACTTGATAGTTCTCTGAATATATAGGAAAGGCAGTTTTCTGAATATATAGTAATATAATGAAAAGAATATATATATGATGTACTGTAAAACGATCTTTCATTTCACTCTAATTTATATTAGCCTTTGGTATCAGAACTAGACATTACTTTTTTGTGATTTGATTTTTACTCTTATATATCCATCCTTTGCTTCTACTCCTACAACTGCTAATGATGCTTCAGTAACTAATTTCAGGCACCTTTCAACTGCTCTAATATGACACGGAAACTTGGGGAATTGAAAAGATGGGACTTCTGATCTTATGAAAACTTTCAGCCCCTCTGTTGATGCACTATTAAGAATGAAAGATGATGTAATTTCATATTCTTGCCAGTCAATATAGTCTGTAGCACTGAAGTTCAATATTGGAATATGAATCTTCCTTATTGTTGAACATTGCATTTCCCTTGCCTTCAATATTCTTTTAAATCCAAGTTCTCGAATATGGTTTCTTTCATCAGTTATCATTTCTAGTAAAATGTTTTCTGGATGACAGAAGTATGCATTTCGTTGAATAATGACATTGACAATTGTCTTTAAATCTTCCCTCAAATGATGAGACAACTTAATTGTTTTAAAAACATTTTGAGCCCTACTTTTGCATTAAGAATTTTTCTTTATGTGAAACCACATAGGTGGATATACTTTCATTACAAATTCGGCCATAATCTTCAGATTTTGGGAAGGATTTGGACTTCCAATGTACAGTCTAAGGAGTCAATTGGCAGTTGTCAACCATCTAGAGTAGCCATACTCAACCTATTTTTCTCGTGGGCTGCAAACATATGTTTACGGTATTAGACAGGCTGAAACACTTTAAAAGGTGGGGGGGGGGGGGGGGGGTAAGAAAGAGGTAATTAAAATAGTAAGATAACAAAACTAGTATAACAATGTATTGAGTTAATATTATCAGTAGGTTTGAACATTTGTTGCAGAAGAAATGTTGCCAAAAAATTTTAACACTACTGTTTCCAAGCAATAAACTTCCTGGTAGATTTCTATTGTAGATGTTGCAGAAATGTAGAAATATTCCACGAAGTTTGATATTTGGTAATGTAAAAAATTTTTGGTGTCATTTTTTTTCCATAAAAAAATGTTCAACTCTGAAAAGCTGCATTAGTATGCATAAAACATAATATAAAAATGCAGAATTTCTAAGTTCTAAAGCAATAAAAGATTTTTCCCAATAAATCGGTTATCTGAACCATTGCAATTTTTTTATTGTTGAAATATATATTGCAAATTTAATTTTTGAGTAATGTTTGATTAGTGTTGAATATTAAGCACTGTAGCTAGAAAAGGAGTATGTTAAAAAAAAAATTTGACCAAGAAATCGGCATTTAAAATATTTTTTAATATAATTAAAATTTATTTATAATTAACGGAACATATGTCTTCCTGCAAAAGTATATAAAACAGTGAAAGTCTAAATACTTTTATGCACACCTCAATTAATTTAACGAACATGGATTAATGATTATGCATCTTGAGCTGCACATAGAAGACTGTCGGGCCACATGTAGCCCACGGGCCGCTGGTTGAGTAGCTGATCTAAAGTGAGACATTTTTCCTGGATTGCAATTTGCCATATTTAAGGAGCATTGGCCAGATGAAACTGCTTGACACATGTGGTAAAAGTAATTTTTCTCTGTACTTAACTCCCCAGAGTTCATTTCTGGGGGACAAGAGCAGATTCTTTTGAATTTCACAACTGGCTGTTGTTCACATTTATCCAACGATTTTCCAATAGGATCAGAAAAGGCTCGTGGGCCTGTAGTTTGTCCATAGAGTTCAGAAAATAAATGACGCAATGGCAATTTATTTGCATGAAGCTGGCATATCAACCGCTGCAAGGGATGGCTAATCTTTTTTTTTTTTTAAATCTAATCCTATCATAATCCATATCCATCAGATCCTATAGTCATACGTTTATCGAGGTTTAAGTTGTTTTCAGTACAGTATTTTAAAATGCTTTCTGCAATATACTTTCCTAAACCAGAAGATGGTTGAATGTGTCCCAGATACAGTGAATTTGGCTCTTCAATCAGAGATACATGTTCTTCGCTTATAGTTCTTCGATGTAATCCATCTCCAATTTTCTCTTAATGTAGTGTTTTATCTTTCCTTCCATCAAAATATATATACTTTCGATTCCTGCTTCTAAAGCTTTCAGATAATCTTTTTTAGCACATTCTCTAGTTTTCTTTTGTTCTCTGTGTACTTTGCTTCTGCCAATTATCAGGGGTGCAGGATATGTCCGATCTGGCGATCTACGATCGGGGGAAATTTTAACCCCCTGGGGAAATTTTTCAGAAACATATACTATTTGATTTTAACAACGAATTCCATAATTCCCTGAGATAGAACAATTTCAGTACAACTAAAAATATCCGTATGGCGACCTTCACGAAATCGATCTCAGAATAATATGTATCGTATATCAGGGGTGATTATGTTCCGAATTTTCTGAAAGTTTAAAACATTTGGTTAAAAAAAAAATCTGTCATTTGAAAATTCGGACATAAAAATACAGCGAATTTTCGCGAAGAATTACAGAAAAAACGTGAATTTCGTCACAAGATCGCAAAATAACTGCACATTTCATCAGAAGATCGCGAAAGAACAGCAAATTTTGTCAAAAGATCGCGAAAGAACCGCAGGTTTCTTCAAAAGATCGCGAAAGAACCGCAGGTTTCTTCAAAAGATCGCGAAAGAACCGCAGGTTTCTTCAAAAGATCGCGAAAGAAACGCAGGTTTCTTCAAAAGATCGCGAAAGAACCGCAGGTTTCATCAAAAGATCGCGAAAGAACCGCAGGTTTCATCAAAAGATCGCGAAAGAACCGCAGGTTTCATCAAAAGATCATGAAATGAATGCAAAATTTGTCAAAAGATCGCAAAATAAATACACATTTCGCCAAAAGATCGCAAAACAATCGCAAATTTCGCCAAAAGATCCAGGGTTGCCGGCTTTTAACCAGGCCAAAAAAAGGCGGCCGGCTTTTTTTGGTTTTAGCCACTTAAAAAAAGCCGTCTTTTATTGAAAAAAGCCAGTTTTTATTTTTAAAAGTTGGTATACATATAATTCGTTTTAAATTTGGACCAATTAATTTTTAATACTTTATATTTTTTTAGTAGAAAATATTTATAATTTCTATTAAATTTTGTCAAATTTTTATAACTTCTAGAAGGCAACTGTGAAGGCGATTACAGTCGAACCTCTATTTAACGAAGTCGCTAAATCCCGGAAAAAAGTTTGTTATATGGAAAATTCGTTAAATAAAGATTCACCTTTTAAAATACTTTAAACTACATAAAACAGATTTTAAATTCATAAACACTAAATATTTTTACTAAAAGTAATTAATCACATTATTTTTATACATTATATCGATTTGTTTTATTTATTTTACCCACCAATATCCATCATCAATTCATTTTTTCTATGTGTTTAAATCTTTGAAATCTGCGAGGAAAACAAACATTGTCTGGGAATACACTGTATTTTCTGTTTAAAGTAAATAGTTTTATATTAAAATTAACGAATTTTAATGACCTTATCATATTTATTATTTTAACCATACATTAAAATAAGATTCCTTAAATTTTTTCTTTAAATTTTACTTGAGTTTCTGAAAAACTCTGTTAATTTTGTCTGAGTTTTTTCTTTTAAAAAGTGCTTTCTCTCATAATACGTCTTGCACCTTTGCAATGCACCAAAAACCTCTTTGTGCGTATTTTCTTCTAACTATAATCCACGTCGGATGGTTTAAAATGATTTTAGCATTTCATCATATGAAGTTTAATTCCTGCATCATGATCATTTCCATCATCATCATCATATTAGTCTTCATCGCAATTCATTGCTGTATTATTTTTATTTTTCACACTGTCGAAAATATCAAATTCGGATAGTGTTTCCAAGGTCTAAATTTCACAATTAAGTGAAATACACATTAATCAGCACATCATGGTTAATTTCTTCTTTTTTTACTCATCTGTATCCACATTTTTTTAAAGTTTCTCTAAGGGATTATCGTCTTCGTCCTCCGTACTTACCGAATTCTCACTGCTGACAAAGAAGGTGCCTGGTAAAACCAATTCAAGGCCATTGAACATCATAAAATGTGTTTAAAGAAAGAATAAGTTTGAAATGTCCAGAAATATTTTGATAAATGGGGAGAAGAAAAAATTCCATCACAAGAAAAAGTTTGTTAAATAGAGAATGCACTTCGCTATTTGGAGGTTATTTTACGAAGAAATTCGCAAAATGTTCACGGTTCCAAGGAAAAGTTCGCAAAATAGAGGTTCGTTAAATAGAGGTCCGACTGTATGTTTGACCAAAAAAAAAATATATATATAAATATTGAAAAGAATGTAACTTAAGACTCCAAACTGGTGTTTTGAAATTACATATTACATAGCTCCACATATGCTACACATTTTAAAGATTATATTTAATTAAACAAGGACAAAATGTAGCACATCAAAATGGAAACGTTCTTGTGTCCATATGGAGAGATTAAAAGAGAAATTAGAAATGTTTACTACAAATAAAATAAGACTTGAACATTAAATAGCTCTTAAAATTGTTATAAAACATGTAACTAAGTAACCATTGTCCTTTAAATTTATAAAGCAGTAAAAATGAAAAAAAAAGGGGGGGATAGGTTATAAGGTCAGTGTAAAACAGATAAAGCAGTTGGTATGGCCCTTTTTAAAATTTAGCTGGCATATATGCAATTCAGACTACAAATCACTAGCAAAACCATCTAAGTTTTATTCCAGTATTAATGTCTTCATTATTGAAAAATTGGGCTACTTATTAAACTCTGAATCAGTTAAATGTCATTAAAACTAATTAAAAGCACTTTAAAATGTGTAGTTTATAATGCTTCATTGTATAAAAGCCAATTATGGCCAAAAAAAGCCGGTTAAAACCATTAAAAGCCACCGGCGTGGCTTTTTTAAATTTTAGCCGGCTTTTTTGCAACCGTGAAAAGATAACAAAACAATCTCGAATTTCATGAAAAGATAACAAAACAATCTCGAATTTCATGAAAAGATAACAAAACAATCTCGAATTTCATGAAAAGATAACAAAACAATCTCGAATTTCATGAAAAGATAACAAAACAATCTCGAATTTCATGAAAAGATAACAAAACAATCTCGAATTTCATGAAAAGATAACAAAACAATCTCGAATTTCATGAAAAGATAACAAAACAATCTCGAATTTCGTGAAAAGATAACAAAACAATCTCGAATTTCATGAAAAGATAACAAAACAATCTCGAATTTCGTGAAAAGATAACAAAACAATCTCGAATTTCGTGAAAAGATAACAAAACAATCTCGAATTTCGTGAAAAGATAACAAAACAACTTCGTCAAAAGATCGCGAAACAACCTCGATTTTTGCCAAAAGATGGCGAAACAACCGCGATTTTTGTCAAAACAGGGCGAATAACCTTCTATTTCTGCCAAAAGATGGCGAAACAACCGCGATTTTTGTCAAAACAGGGCGAATAACCTTCTATTTCGTCAAAGAAAAGCAAAAAAACCCGCAAATTTCATCAAAAGATTGCAAAAAAAACCGCAAATTTCATCAAAAGATTGCAAAACAACCACGCATTTCAGCAGAAGGGGCAAAATAACTGCAAATTTCGTTAAAAGATCGCAAAAAATATGCAAATTTCGTCAAAAGATCACGAAAGAATCGCAAATTTCGTTAAAAGATCGCAAAAAAACTGCAAATTCGCAAAACAATCACGAATTTCATCAAATGATGGCAAAACTGCGAATTTCGTCAAAAGGAAGGAGAAATAACTGCAAATTTCGTCGAAAGATCGCGAAGAAACGCGAATTGATCAAAAGATCCATGAAAAATACATAGTGTTAGGAGTGGATTTCCCCCACTCTGCTGCAAACTTTCAGAAAATTTGCTGTGAATTTTAGGAAATTTTTTTCACTCAGAATCACCCCTGCCATATATACTCGCGCATAAGTTGAGAAATATTTGAAAAATAAATTTTCTATACCTACGGTAATACAGCACTAACCTATAACATACTGTAAAATTTTAGGGAAATTTTCGTGTGGATTGGGGAAAATGTTGGGAGTAGAAACATTTTCTGCACCCCTGCCAATTATATGTGATGAATAGTTTGTTACAATGCCAACATCTTGTAGAATTGCAGAAGCTATTGCTGCCATGCATCTATCAGAAACCCCATACTGATCCGAGGTGCTTGAGACCAGTGGTGTTGTCCTGGAAAAGAAAAGCGGGGGGACGCTCATACCGGGTGTCCTAAAAAGGACTGACTGATTTTAAAATTCAATAACTTGCAAACGGTGACAGATACTTAAAAATTTCTTGCAGGAGGTTTATGCATAAGGTCAAAAGTTTTATTACAGTGATTTTCGATTTTAGTTCGAATTACAAACAATAGATGGTGCTGTAAGCAATAGTCGCTAAATACAGGCTCGATTTTTGGTCCTTTCTCTTGTTTCATGCGGAAAAAGGAGATGGAAATGTATTAATCATCAATGGAAAATCACTGTAAAAAAAAAAAAACTTTTGACCTTATGCATAACCCTCCTGCAAGAATTTTTTAAATATCTGTCACCGTTTACAAGTTATTGAATTTTAAAATCAGTCAGTCCTTTTTGGGACACCCGGTAGTTTCAAACATTAGGGTTTGTATCACAAATAGGGCAAACTTTATTTTGAATCTTGCTTTTCATTTTCAATTGCAGAGAAAAGTAATTGAAAAATTTGAATTTAAAATTAAATTTATATTAAAAAATCAAATTTAAATTAATTTAATTAATCTCTTTATCTGTTGGGCACTAAATAGTTTGCTATAGAATTCAAAAATTTAGAACCTTATTTCATGACTGAAAATTTTTGGAATAGAACTCTTAATTCAGTAACACTAATTCAACAATGAAATTTTTATTAGGATTTGTTTTACATTATTTATTTTGGAAATAGTTATAAAATAACTGTTTTCCACTGAGACTATTGAAAATTATTGCATTTTTACTTTATGGTCAGATGTAGTGTAAGGAATTTATTGTAATCATGGAAAAGAAAAATAAGACACTGAAATTTTGGTATATCTTTACGTTTTGAGGCCCTCTGAATCCATTTTGCCTATTTTTACAACAATTCTCTGTATATGTGCGTATACATGTGTGTATGTTGTTATCGGACTCCAAAAGTCTTTTTTTCTTCATGTGTGTTTGAACATGATAGCGTTTAAATGGTGTTTTTGTCTGGACTTAAATTTTGAATGTGTCATACATGATGAATAGACTATATAATATTCTGAGATTATATGCCACTGTTTCAAACTCTAATTTGGGAGAAATTCGATACGTTTTTCGTATCTAGGCAATTTTTAAACCATTTTTTGACCAGAAGTAACAAATAAGTACTGTTTACGCGAGACAAAATATCAAAAGTGCGAACAAGGCTGAAGATATTCGATAAAAAATGCTTTTTATTGGTCCAAAGAATATGTTCAGTACTCGATGAGAGCTTAAATTGATAAACAGGGTGGTGAGTGGTCAGGTAAAAACACAATCAAATAAACAGTGAACTACCAGTATTTTCTTATAGAAAATACTTCGAATAATATAAAGGGATTAAAGAAGACTAATTTTTCTTTAACAAAATACTGGTACTTAACACCTTTTTTGACTGTGTTTTTCCCTGAACACTCACCGCCCTGATAAATATCCTTCTACATAACATTTCCAAAAATTGCATCATCACCAAGGTTTTTTAGGGGAAAAAAAAGAACTCTAAATAGGAACTTTAAATTAGTAACTATATATTTCTTCTAATGTGTAAATGCAACACTTGATTTTTTTTTTTTTTTTCAAAAATTAGAATTTTAACGGTGTGAAATGCGGAAAGAACATTCTAAAATTTCAGTTTCCTCATGATTTCTCAAGAAACTTAAAACATGGCACTTATGTATTTTCAGGACTTACATGCTCGCTTAAAACTTTTTTTTTTATAAATTAAAATTTTAATACCTTAAATTGATGGGAAAGTCTTCTAAAATCATCTCATCACAATTTATTTGAAGCTGCTTTTTACAAGAAACTTGAAAATATAGTGGTAACTATTAACATGTAGATGCTCACGAAGATTTTCGATGGTTGATTATCTACTCGAGGAATATAGACCCGAGGGGGGAATACCCTCTGTCGGGATCTTTCTAAGGCAACCTAACCCGTATTTCCACATGGAAATCTAAGGTTGAAAGGAAACCTTTGAAAACTCCGAACGATTAGGCCGACGGGCGCAATTGGGTTCGCATCCAGCACCTCCCGTCTACCAGCTTCGAGAGCAGAACCTCTCAGCCACTGGTGGGGCCTCATGAAGAACGGCTTTTTAAAATTTTGAAATTTTAAGGGATGAAATGAGCTGTAAACCTTCTAATACTGCCATTCTTCTGAAACTATCAGGGTTAGAAACCTTAAATTTGGCATAGTTATTTTTAACGCGAAGTTATTATGATTGAAAGAATGAAATAAGATTGAAATTTGAATGTGTGGATCGGCGCAGTGAATGTTACCACATTATTAACAAGAATAAAATCTAGTCTAATTATAAATCTATTTGAATTCATGGCATTCGATAAAGTGATTAAAGAGTCGAGCAGAAATTTTCAAGATAGCTTTTTGAAGTAGGGATTCAATACCAAATAACACTTATGTTTGTACCAGGTGAGTTATTTAAGAAGCACTTTCCTAATACATTAGTTTTCAAGTTAATAAAAAAGCATTTCAAATTAATTTTAATTAAATTTTTAAATTAGTGTGAAAAATAGTTTTAAAACAACAGCAATATATTTAGTTTTGTCACAGTTTAATAATATGTAATACTTTTCCTCTCTCAGAGAACTTTTTAGAAATACTTGTTCTCATAAAAGTTCTCGACTCTTTATACTTTTCTTGTTTTCGTGTCAGTAGCCATTCTATGATTTTCCATTCTCCAAATTTTGAGTAAGCATGTGGTTTTAGCTTGGAATAAGTAGTTTTTTAATGATTTTGTTGTAACAAAAATAAAATTTTTCTAACTGACAAATTTTAAATAGAAGAGTCGTATAAAAGTTTAAAAAAGAAAAAAATCATGCATTTTTTTTTTTTTTCAATTAACGAGAATATTATTTCGCTGTCATAATATTTCAAGATTATTTTGTTATCTTATTTTAAGCATTTTTAAAATCTACATTGCCTACTTATCTCCAAAAGGTAAAAAATTAAAGCGCATGTCAATTTTTACGGTATACACCTTGTATACTGGGCAATATATTAATTGTTCACAAATGTTTGTAAAAATTTTAGAGCAATAATGTGTGATGGAAAAGCATGTATAGCCTTTTTTTTTTATCAAAAATAAAATTTCGTTTAGATTAAACAAACATCAGGCAATAATTGCTTATAACTGGTAACGTATTCATTTGAATTATTTTGAGTGGCCATATATATATAAATTAATAATTATATGCACATCACATAACACACTAAAATTTAAACCAGCTGCAAAACTCATTCCAATAAATATCTGGCATAGATGATAGTGTTTTGGGTTTTTTTTTTTTTTTTTTTGTGCGTGACTCCGCATACAAATATCATTTACATACCTAATTAATGTTTTGTTCAGCATAATGTAAAAAATAATACATAAAATGCATAATGCAGAGCTCCTAAATGGTGCGATTTTGCCCCTAAAGCTTTCTTTTTAGAAAAAGGTTCCCTTTGGTCCACTTCGTCCTTTTTCGGTGACTGAAAAGCATTAAAAAAATTTACCAATGTGGAAAAATCGCCGCAAAATGTACAAAAACTCTGAAAATCGTAGAGGACAAAATTTACTATATAGTGAGCTTGTATAGTATAGAATTGTAACTGAAATTCTTTTATGAATGTCAAAAAATCGCCACGGGATGCGGAAAAACGCTAAACTCAATGAAAATTACGTTAAAAATCACTAAAATTTCAAAAATTGCTTCAAAAATGGAGGACAAAATTTACTACATTAAACTACCAGAAGATTAAAATCGAATGACAAAAAATTACAGGGCTCCCAAATGGTCCCCCTTTTCCTCCCAAAGTCCCCTTTTTGAAAAATGCTCCCCTTTTATGGATTTTGGTCCCCTTTCTGTGGCTGGAAAAAATTTACTAATGTGGAAAAATCGCTACAAAACTCAAACTCTAAAAATCACAGAAGTTCAAATATTGCTTTTTACTATAGTAAGCTAAAACACTGTAACTAGAATTCTTTCATAGATGTCAAAAAATTGCCGCCCAATGTGAAAAGATGTTAAAATACGCATTGAAAATCTCATTAAAAATCAAATGTTAGAGGACAAAATTTTACTACATTAAGCTAGAAGTTCGAAACCGAATTTCAAAAAATCGCCACAAAATGGGGAAAAAAAAAAAAAAATACTATAAGAATTCAATTTTATTGAAAAGAGGGCAAAATTTAATCAGTTCTGCCAAAAAAAAAAAAAAAAAAAAAAAAAATTGAAACTGGAATCCTTTTACAAATGTCAAAAAATCGCATAAAAAATTCAGAAATTGCTGTTCGAATTCCAAATGAGCTTTATTGAGAAGAGGACAACATTTACCAAATTGGGCTAAAAAATTGAAACTGTATCCAATTTACTAGTGTGAAAAAGGTCACTGCATAAAAAAAAATTGCTAAAAATTCAGAAGTCAGAGAAGTCAAAATGTACTATAGTAGGGTTAAAACATTATATCTGGAATTTTATCACAAATGGGGAAAAAAAATCCTTGCGGGATGTGATTTTTTTATCGCTAACAATTCAAACTGGAGGATGCAATCGTCGAAAGACAAAATTTACTACATTAGGGTTAAAAGTTTGAAACCGAATTTCTTTTATAAATGTCGAATAATCACTGCAAAATGTTAAAAAACACCGAAGTAATTTCAAAAAATTATAAAATTCAAAAAAATCACTGTACAAATTCCAAATAAACTTTATTGTAAAGACGACAAAATTTACTGCATTCTGCTAAAACAATTTAACGAGATTCCTTTTACAAATTTGGAAAAATTGTCATAAAACATGAAAAAAGGCTACAAATTAAAATTACATAAAAAAAAAAAAAAAAGACTCAAAGTCCAAAAATTGGCTTTGATGTGCATAACTTTAGACATACAGCTAGAGCTACCTTCCTGCCAAATCTTATAGCTCTATGCGCAGCGATCTCGTCAGCACAAAGACACATAGACAAACCTCTATCTTTATTAAATTAATTTTAAATACAGTTATTCAATTGGTAAATAAATCATATCAGTTGTAAATTTCCAAATGGGGGGGGGGGGGGAAGTCTGGGCCAGGATTCGAACCAGGGATGTCTTGGCTGGAGCAGAATCTGGAGGTTGGTTGGTTGTGTTTGTGATGACCAATTATCAGCACGAGGGATATAGGCCCTTAGGGGGTGAGTGCCCCCCGTGGAGGGTCTTTCTAAGGGAACCTAACCCGTATTTACGCTTGGAAAACCAAGGTTCAAAGAAAACCACGAAAACTCCGAGCGATTAGGCCGACTTGCGCGATTGGGATTGAACCCAACACCGCTTGTCTACCAGCTTTGAAAACACAACTTCTCGGCCAGTGGTGGGGCATCAGAATCTGGAAGACTAATTCACCCAGCTAACCCTAATGTTGTCATTATACACTTTTTCCGATGAACATTATAGCTTATTTCAGCTTTTATTGGGTAGTACAAAGGAACTAAATTTTATGTTTGAGATTAATAATTAACAATATCTAACCAATACTCAACAGGAGGTACTGTTATGCTGTGCTTTTTTTTTTTTATTCACTGATCACTGTTACTCTGTGTTAAATTCGAAGAAATGCACCATACTTTGTAATTGCTATAGTGTGCAACTCTGTTAACAATTGATTTGATATTTTCTTAGATGTATTAATTTGTAGTGTTTATATTTTTTTGCAAATCATTTTTTTTTTTTTTTTTTTTTTTTTTTTTGCTGTTTTAAATATTAAGAGGAGACATGAGTGATTCTTTGAACCTTCCTGAATCCATTGGTATGCCCAGTTTTTTTTCTGACCATTAGAAATAACGGTAAAAATTCAAGAGAAGACAAGACTGGGATGCCACGCCTACTCGCATTAAGGGAAGACACGACTGGGACGCCATGCCCACTCATATTAATTTTACTCTAGCATTTTATACTCATTTATTAAATGTAACTAAACTTTATGAAAGTGTTTATATAACTTTAATTCATGTGTTTGATAAAACTGTGCAAGAACTTCACGCAAGTTAGAAGTGTCTAAGTTTTGTAGCTTTTCGAAAAATTGTACTTTTCAGCTAAAAACCCCATTAACTCCTAAAGTACTTGAGTGATTTCTATAAAAAAAAAATTTTGTTGGTAAAGTATAAGCATAAGATCATATGTGGCTGACAGTTTAAAAAAAAAATTTAATTAGTTTCAGAAAAAAAAATTTCTGAAAATAGAAAATTTCTAAAAAATTGCCTTTGCTCTAAAATAAGAAGTTTTAGCCACAGAAAAAACTGTCTGTCATAAGACTTGAGCATTATCCAGTGAATAGGGATTCAACATTTTGTCAAAATCGGTCTGGTAGTTTCTGAGGAAACAGGTCTTAAACCTCGCATTTTTCCTCTATGATTGTACCCATTCTTGTCTTCCCTCAAAAACACTTGTCGGTTTCGTCATTTTGTAACACAAAGTGCAAGTTAAAAAAATACAAGTCTCAATTCAACACAAAACAAAATACAAAAAGTTGGCGTCATTTGATTGAACAATAAGGAGGTTTTAAAAAGGTGTACAAACATTTGATCAACTATTGACACTCCCAATGTTTGTTCTGTCAATACATAATCAGAAAACTCCATTTGTCATTCGCAAAGAGCGGGAATTGTGACTATCTGTTTTTTGGATCTCCTGAAAAATCATACTTTTCAGGTAAAAATCCCACTGTCTCATAAAGTACTCGAGTGATTTTGATTTTTTTTTTTTGGGGGGGGGAGGGGGGGTGCGTAGAGTATAAATATAAGATGACAGCATACATGTATGTGGCAGACAGCTGGGAAATTGCCACTGCACTCTATAAAGATAACCAATTAACATATTTTTGGGGGAATTTTTAAAAATTTGCTTGCATATTTAGGAAAATTTGGTGCAGTATTTGTAGACATGGTCCCCCAAAGTCCATTTTTTTAATATAAATGGTCCCCCAAAGTCCATTTTTTTAATATAAATGGTCCCCCAAAGTCCATTTTTTTAATATAAATGGTCCCCCAAAGCCCCCCTTTTTTAATATAACTGGTTCCCCAAAGTCCCCCTTTTTTAATATAACTGGTTCCCCAAAGTCCCCCTTTTTTAATATAACTGGTTCCCCAAAGTCCCCCTTTTTTAATATAACTGGTTCCCCAAAGTCCCCCTTTTTTAATATAACTGGTTCCCCAAAGTCCCCCTTTTTTAATATAACTGGTTCCCCAAAGTCCCCCTTTTTTAATATAACTGGTTCCCCAAAGTCCCCCTTTTTTAATATAACTGGTTCCCCAAAGTCCCCCTTTTTTAATATAACTGGTTCCCCAAAGTCCCCCTTTTTTAATATAACTGGTTCCCCAAAGTCCCCCTTTTTTAATATAACTGGTTCCCCAAAGTCCCCCTTTTTTAATATAACTGGTTCCCCAAAGTCCCCCTTTTTTAATATAACTGGTTCCCCAAAGTCCCCCTTTTTTAATATAACTGGTTCCCCAAAGTCCCCCTTTTTTAATATAACTGGTTCCCCAAAGTCCCCCTTTTTTAATATAACTGGTTCCCCAAAGTCCCCCTTTTTTAATATAACTGGTTCCCCAAAGTCCCCCTTTTTTAATATAACTGGTTCCCCAAAGTCCCCCTTTTTTAATATAACTGGTTCCCCAAAGTCCCCCTTTTTTAATATAACTGGTTCCCCAAAGTCCCCCTTTTTTAATATAACTGGTTCCCCAAAGTCCCCCTTTTTTAATATAACTGGTTCCCCAAAGTCCCCCTTTTTTAATATAACTGGTTCCCCAAAGTCCCCCTTTTTTAATATAACTGGTTCCCCAAAGTCCCCCTTTTTTAATATAACTGGTTCCCCAAAGTCCCCCTTTTTTAATATAACTGGTTCCCCAAAGTCCCCCTTTTTTAATATAACTGGTTCCCCAAAGTCCCCCTTTTTTAATATAACTGGTTCCCCAAAGTCCCCCTTTTTTAATATAACTGGTTCCCCAAAGTCCCCCTTTTTTAATATAACTGGTTCCCCAAAGTCCCCCTTTTTTAATATAACTGGTTCCCCAAAGTCCCCCTTTTTTAATATAACTGGTTCCCCAAAGTCCCCCTTTTTTAATATAACTGGTTCCCCAAAGTCCCCCTTTTTTAATATAACTGGTTCCCCAAAGTCCCCCTTTTTTAATATAACTGGTTCCCCAAAGTCCCCCTTTTTTAATATAACTGGTTCCCCAAAGTCCCCCTTTTTTAATATAACTGGTTCCCCAAAGTCCCCCTTTTTTAATATAACTGGTTCCCCAAAGTCCCCCTTTTTTAATATAACTGGTTCCCCAAAGTCCCCCTTTTTTAATATAACTGGTTCCCCAAAGTCCCCCTTTTTTAATATAACTGGTTCCCCAAAGTCCCCCTTTTTTAATATAACTGGTTCCCCAAAGTCCCCCTTTTTTAATATAACTGGTTCCCCAAAGTCCCCCTTTTTAAATATAACTGGTTCCCCAAAGTCCCCCTTTTTAAATATAACTGGTTCCCCAAAGTCCCCCTTTTTAAATATAACTGGTTCCCCAAAGTCCCCCTTTTTAAATATAACTGGTTCCCCAAAGTCCCCCTTTTTAAATATAACTGGTTCCCCAAAGTCCCCCTTTTTAAATATAACTGGTTCCCCAAAGTCCCCCTTTTTAAATATAACTGGTTCCCCAAAGTCCCCCTTTTTAAATATAACTGGTTCCCCAAAGTCCCCCTTTTTAAATATAACTGGTTCCCCAAAGTCCCCCTTTTTAAATATAACTGGTTCCCCAAAGTCCCCCTTTTTAAATATAACTGGTTCCCCAAAGTCCCCCTTTTTAAATATAACTGGTTCCCCAAAGTCCCCCTTTTTAAATATAACTGGTTCCCCAAAGTCCCCTTTTTAAATATAACTGGTCCCCCAAAGTCCCCTTTTAAAATAAAAATGGTCCCCTTTCCCCCTTTTGGGAGACTAAAATGTGTTGGGAGCCCTGAAATTGCCGCAAAACGCAAAAATTGTATAAAAAATTAGGAAAAAAAATTCAAAAACGGTACGAATTCCGAGACAAGTTTATTGAAAAGGGGACAAAACATATTAAACTGACATTGGAACAAGCAAAAAAACCCTCTAAAAATCGCATAAAAAATCGCTGTGCGAATTCTGAATAAACTTTATTGAAAAGAGGACAACATTTACTATAATGGGACAAAAAATTTAAACAGGATTCCTTTTACAAATGTGGAAAAATCACCGCGAAATGTATAAAAATCGCTAGACCAAAATTTACAAAAGTAGGCTATAACATTTTCACCGAAATTCTTTCACAAATGTGAAAAAATCGTCGCGGAATGGGGAAAAAAAACTGTAAAAATTACAATCTGATGACGCAATCGCGAAAGGACAAAATCTATTGCATTAAGGCTAAGGGTTTGAAACCAAATTCCTTTTTCGAATGTCAAAATTGAAACGAAACGCGAAAAAAAAAGCTGAAATTCGCATAAAAAATTCGCCAAAAATAAATCTCTTTACAAATTCTGAATAAACTTTTTCAATAAAGTTGAAAAGGGGACAAAATTTACTACTATTTAACTAAAAGATTGAAACTGAATTGCTTTTATTAATGTGAAAAAAAATCACCATGAACGAAAAGAAAGAAACAAAGTAAAAAAATCCGTAAAGAAAAAAAGTTAAAAATCGCAAAAAAAAAAAAAAAAATTAAAAGAAAAATCCGAAAACTGGCTTCGAAGTGCATAATTTTAGACATAGATGTACCTTATCACCATCTTGTAGCTGTATGTGCAGCAGTCTTTTCAGCACATAGACCACGTAGACCAACCTATATCTTTATTATTATAGATTTAGCTTTTCTTTCGATTTTCATGTAGATGCATATCCCACTGTTAAATGAAATCTTAGTTAAAATTTATCCTTCTCTTTGTTATACTTCTTAAATATATTTTTATCAAAAGAAAGTACTGGAATCTTTTTGATGGATTTTACACGCTTTAGGTTGACCTGAATATGATTTGAAGTTTTCTTTTTTTTAATTTCTCTCTATATATGATACATATTTCGTAGCCACTCTATTCCAAAAACTAAACTAAAGCATAGAATTTCACCAATATTTAATTAGACCTTAGCACATAGAAGTGCTAATCAAGTTTTAGTGTATATGGCTAACAGATGGCATATTACTATGCTGCATTTTTCACAATTTACATATCTATATTGCAGCATCTCTGGTATGAAATTTCATATTCACTTAACCGTTGAATAAATTGATGCTGATTAGATTTTGGTGTATTTCGCCCAACAGGTGGTGCTACTATGGCACATTTTTAACGATTTCCGTGATACCAGATCTCGGCATGTTTGGGATGGAATTTCATTAAATTTAATATGCAAGATGATTCTGCATAACTGTTGATTCAATATTGGTTTTGATCACTCCCCAGGGGGCGCTGCCATACTATGCTTTTTCTGATGAACATCATAGCTTATCTCAGTTTTGTGTAGAAAGGAACTAAAATTTAAATTAAAATTTTTAATGTTGAAGGTTAATAATTAACAATATAGTATTTGTTAAACTGATTTAAAATTTTAATACTCAACAATTTGAATTAAAAGTTCATGCTTTTTTAAGGACAATTATGAAGCTGACTGCTCAACATTAACACTTTCTATCTTTTTGCAATAGAATATTTAAGTATGTTTAAATAAAGCTGTGTACATTGCTTAATGACTATCTTTATAAAGATAACGAATTCATATATTTTCTAGGGTATTTAAAAAAAAAAATTGCTTGTATATTTAGGAAAACTTGGTACAGTATTTTTAGACGAATAGCGCCTTTTAGTTCTCCTTTTTAATATAAATGGTTTTTTGAAGCCCCCTTTTTAAACAAACATGACCCTCTTCCCACTTTTGGGGGGCTAAAATGTGTTGAGATCCTTGATAATATAATCACACGTTTCAGCAATTGAACCCATAGATGAAATTGTGGTGATTCTTTTGTGTGGCCTTGTAAATGTACTATAAATGTTTTGTGCACAGTTTTCCATATTATCGTTACCCATAGTTTTCCATGCATTTCAAATAATTATCATTAAAGGATCATGTTGTTTGGAAATATTTTTTAATGTCCCTGTAAACGAATGATAAATGGTATTTCTGATAGGGAACATGTAAAGAATTTCAAATTTCATATTCATTATACTATTTAAAATGATATAACTTCGTTAATGTCTATTTCAAACAATTTTTGCCAGTAAGGCGTAATATGAAAGAACTCTTTTTGTTTTCGCGTAAACGAAATACTGATGCTATGCACATCATTTACAATAGTGATATACTACATTGAACCTCAAAAATATACATAAAATTTTGCCGCAATCCAAGCAAACTTATGGAAGTTAGCATGTGAATAGGCGATCCAGCACAGTAAACACTTTTCAATTTTGTTGAAAAGTATTAAAAAATACCTTATTTCTAAAACTGTTAATTTGGCGTGTTCATAAAAAAAAAAAAAAAAAATTAGTAGGATTGGAAAGTCTGTGTCCTCCCGCATCTCTAGCGTCCCCCCTGAAAATATAAAGTAAGGGGACGCTCGAGATAAAATTAAAAAGTGAGGGGACGCCATCCCCCCGCATCCCCCTTCGACTACACCACTGCTTGAGACTGTAGTTAGATGTGTTCTTATTTGTCTTTGTGACTCTTCTTTAGAAGTTAATGCTTGCAATACGATTATTAATTCTTCACACTCTGAAGTGCTACTACTTCTTTCTTCATCACCACTTTTGCAATACATAACGACTGTACTGTCCTCATTAGCTGCAGGCTTTAAATTTGCCTTTTCAGCCTTCATTGAGCCCCTTGTTTTCCTGTCTTCTCTTTGTCTCAATTTACTTGTCTCAGCTTTAACAAGCGTGCCAATAACCATCTTTCTTGTTGACCTTTGGACAAGAAATTTTTCTTTTGGAGGCACCTTGATTTTTTTTTTTTTTTTTTTTGTGTGTGCCTGATGAAGAAGGACTAAGATCTTTTGAAAGGCCTAGCACATTTAAAAATTTTTGATGCTTTAAGATTTTTTAGTTCTTATTGTTTCACACCAGTTTCAACTTATATTCTTCTTAATGTAATTATCATTTCTTTTGGATTTGGAGTTTCGAATAAGCTTCTGGTATTACGAAAAATTTATCATTTGATCAATACGCTTTTGAGAAACTACAAGAATTGATGCTTTCTTCCAGGTTTTTTTTAATCTCTTAGGATTTTAATTACCTTTTGACTTTGGATCTTTACCATTCCTGCTGTGTTTTAATTTTAGTCTTGTATATAAATAATATTTTATAACATCTGCTATTGTTGACCAAACAACTTCATTTAGTTTTGAAGAAGCACTAACTGAAGACATTCCACTGCACTTCTAGTAATAGTAAGTTTTGGTTTGTCTCCACTCATATTCATTTTGTCCCTAAAAATGAGAAAAAACAATTTGTAAAACTCAAATCGTTTCGCATTTTTTTTTTTAAAATTCAGACTTTAGTGTAACTTTTATCTCATTTCTAAACCTTAACATTCAAAATATAAAAATGTCTAACAAGATTACCAACAAGCACAGGAAATGTATAATTTATGGTAAGAACCTATTGTGTGAAACAATGGAAATAATGTCCTGGTAAAGCACTGAAGGAGTTTTTAAAAATTCATGAAATTTTGCATGTATATTGTAGATACCAAAATGCAACTTTTGACTGCTATCCAAAATGGAAATTACAACTTTTGTTTTTTCACTCCACCCTTAGTATTTTTTGCTGTACTTTTAAAATAGTAATTAAGGACAAATTTCAGTATATCACTGTTTAGAATTGATCAAATGAATGTAGCCTGACTCAGGCTAATTTTGCACACTTTTTTCAATTTTTGCTAGTTAATTTAAAAGTATTTCAGTTAGTTTTAGTTATGTTATCTTTTTATTAATTTTAAGTTTATTTGCAGGAAAAGGTGCTACTGATATTTATAGAACTCATCCAGAAAGTCCTGAAACCTTTAATGAGCTTAATGTAAGTATTGTTTTTCTAATGATGTTTACAGAGATAATTTAACCCTTTGAGAGATGGTGGTATGTTTATGAAACAACATAATTTTAATTCCCAAATGCCACAATGGACCCTGAAATTTGATGAAAAAAATTTGGGTTTATTATGTATGGGAAATGTAGCTTTTTATTTACCAATAATTTTTTTTGGTAATTTGGCTGAATGTAAATTCAGCTGTCAGTCATTTATTTCAACATTTTTGGGAATGGAAATGCTTTGCCCCGGAAAGGGTTAAGAGGACTCAAAGAAAATTTCCCCTCTTAATTTAAACAGTATCCTGATAATGTATAGGGAAATTTAAATAGAATTACTCATTGCCTAATACCATCATCAAAATCTGGTTTTCATCCTATATGGATGTGCTACTTTTTTTTTTCTCCTTCTAAATTCCTAAAATACAATAAATTTTAAAGATTTATACAATTTTAAACAAATTTTAAAGTATTTACTCACAAAATTTTTTAATTTTTTTTAAAGAAATTAAACAAGGTTTAGAAAACTAATTTCTGAAAACATATGTATCAGATGTAAACTCTTTTGGTGTTATTTAAAACTAAAATTTGGTAATTTTAATACAAATTTAAACAATAAATTTTAAAGTGTCTGTTTACTCAGAGAATTTTTAAGATTTATTGCTATAATATTTAAATTTCTTCACATGTTAACATTAGATTTTGTGATAGCAAAGATTGTTGAAGCATCTTTTCCAGCTATTGTGTTTGCGTTATATTCTAAATCATATCATGGGGATAAGCAAAAATAAAACTTGCTGCCTGCTACATTATTATAGTTTTTTTTTTTTTTGTCTTGCATCAAATTATTTTTTATAAATCTTATACTTGTTAACACATTTAAAATTTTGAATATGCTTACAGCAAACTTATGCAGAAATGGTGCATTATAGTTAGTGTGTTTCTGCAAGTGAGACTTAGTTATTTACAAATGAAAATTTTATAACCCACCGTTTACTGAAACTGTTTTATATTTGGGGAAACTTTTTTGAAACAGTGACTGCTTCATTATATCTCCTAATAATTTTCACCTCATTGAGGTCTAAAAAATAGAAAATGCTGAAAGTACCAAAAAAATCGAATCTTTTTTTAAAACGAAAAAAATGTCTTATGTGCCAAGCTTAATAAACAGGAGAACATAACCTGCCAACTAGTAATAACAGTTATAAAAAGAGTCGAAAGATACTGCTTGTTGAATGTGCTACACGAAGTGAGGTGACGAATTCTGAAAATACCAATGATAAGACGTGCATTTCACCCCTCCCCCCCATTTCCCCTGTCTAAAATTTTTAGATCAATAGGGTATTTTTAAGCAAGTTTGGAGGAAAAAAAAAATTACCAATAATATTGGTTATTTAAATGCGGAATGAAAGGAAGCTACATACATACATACATTTTAAAGTGTTGAATATGATAACAGGAGGAGTTGTGACGAAAGTTAATTTGTTGAGAAAAAACATAAGTGGCGAGAATAAACATTTTCTTGAATGCCGTAAATGGATCGTATAGCTAAGATGATAAGGTTGACTCGCAGTAAAAATAAAAGGAATAATCTTACTTAAATGACAACAGTAGACACATTGAAGAGACAGCAGTTATAAAAATCTTTATTCGTTGATTCACTTTGAGAGGTGGAAGGTAATTAGGAGAAGTAGGTCACTGTACACATTCGAAGAGCGTTCCACGTAGAATTATTAAAAACTTGAAGTAATTCCATGGCTACAAAAGAATACTGGCTAAAGTTGGTTAAAATCCTTTCTCAGAGAATGTCTTGAAGATAACAAAATCCAAATTCGAAAAGGTATTGAATTAAATTCCATCGGCGATCTGCGACAAACTTTTACTTATGAAATGAGCACCTTTGAATAATATGATCGCTGAACGGTGTTCGCAATCCTTCAAACAGGCACTAAGGCCCGATTTGAAAAAGACAAAACACGTTGTCAAAAATACATCTTAAAAATTTCGTAAATCTTAAAATCTGTTAAAAAACTGGCTGCATTGATATATATACTACATAAAAGGGGTTTACAAAACTACTTCCAGAAATGATTTAAATCTATTTGTTAAATTAAAATTGCGTATAAATTGTAGAACGAATGACAGCAGGGAAAACGAAACTACGTTCGAAGACACACCTCCAATATGACACGGTTGACGTCACTCTGAATCTAAAAATAGATCAGGAAGAGAGGGAAAAGCTGAAATCAAAACGTTCTGTTACATGCGGTAAAAAGGAAAGAAAAAAAGCGATTTGAACGATGTTTTGCATCAAAAATAAATAGTTTAAAACGTGAGATAATAATGCTGCATTACAATTTAAAAAAAAATAAGAAATGTGATTGCTACATCACAGGAGTGAAATAGAAAACGCTGCAAGTACCCGAAGTTAGTTTTTCTTTTCTTTTGCTCTCTTGAAAAATGTCCTTCTGGACTTTAGGCGTTTTTCAAAATTAATTTTTTATTCATTTTTAGTCCTCAATTTAGCAGAGTATTCAGCACAGGAGCAATAGTATTAAAAAAATTTCTGTTAATTCTGAAATTTTTTTCAATGTTTAGAAAAGAATTAAGTTTTATTGAAAACATGCGTTTTTAAAAAGTTTTTTCCCTTTTCCTATCTTTTTTCACCGTGCAGTTGACTTATTTCTTGATGTCCGATCTTATGTATTACTGTGTGTATTGGAGGGGGGGGGGGGGGGGACTTGCTTGCTTGTGCTTTCAGAAAATTTCATATGTACTTCAGAAAATGTTCACATATTAATGTTCCTACTTCTATCTTTTGACATTATTTTACTTTTTTTGTCACTAAATTTTTATGTTTCTAGTAATTGTTATAGAGTATGCCTGTAAAGTATGTAGTGAAATACTAAACTGGTTGACACATGCCAGCTGGGTGTTAGTCAAAGTAGCACAGCTGATAGAGCATTGGTACTGTATTTTATGGAAGAAACGCTGCACTCGTCGTAAACGCCACTCTTCAAATTGTCCTGAATAAGCTTAAAAATATCGTAATCGCCGCACCCGTTGTAAACTCCGCATCCATCGGAACGCTGCTTTTGTCGACAGCCTCACATTGACCTAGCTTTAATCAAAGTTTTCTGAGCAGTGCAAGATGCCTCGTTTTTAATATCTTATGATGTCTGAAGTTTTATTTAAAATATTTAAATCCGATTTTAAATATTTTTATGAATTTTTAAATTAAGGAAACTCAGTTGGTATTTTTTAAAAAATCGTAAACGCCGCACTTTGAAAAATATCAACTTTTAAACTCGTAAACGCCGCGGCGTTTCTTCCATAAAATACGGTAATTTAAGCCAAAGGTTCTGTATAAAATTCCTGGCCTAGACACTTTTTCATTCAGTTGAAAAAATTTAAACTTGTATGATATATTTATCAATCAGTGTGATTGTATTAAAAAAATGTCATTGTAATGTTATTAATCCTAATGGCTTAATATTGCCATTTTTCTGTAATTATTTGTTCTATATTGCATTCTTTATTTCTTGCAACTGTTTATTTCTCTAATATTGATAGCTGTCTGACCAAAAGCATAATGTGTAAGTGGCAGTTTATGTATTAACGTAGTTTTTAATTCGAAGCCTGGCTTATTACAATGTTGAATTTTTGGCATGTGTATGCAGGAAGTGATACCTTGGTTTAAGAGAATTTTTTATAAAGCTATCAAAAAGTAAGCCATTTGGCAATCTGATTTGAAGGTTGTATATTATAATTTTGCTTTTACTTTATATTATTGCCCGTGTTGTCTCCCCTTCCCTTCTTCCTTTCCACTTTTCATACTAAATTATGATTTTTTTTTTCCTTTGCCTTTTTTTCATTTCTAGTTAAATATAACTTTTTTGCTTTGTTGTAGGATTCAGGATGGAGTGATGAATCTTTCAAGAACTCATCTAGTCTTACCTCTCCTCATTATACAATACCATCTGCTTATTCGGATGATGCTGGGTATTCATCCATTTCTGTCAATTCATTTAATAGCAGTGGAATGGCATCTAATGCCACTTCAATGCCTCTTCCTATTCCTGGATCTCATGCTGTTCCCATTCCTGAAGAGATTTCTCATTCTCCTGTTCAAGCTGCACCACCCCATATGGCTGTTTATCAGTATCCTGTTTATGCTGTACCGAGTATGTATCTAGTCTGCCGTGATGGCTCTTCATTACCTGTCAATATTGGCACCTGGACGTCCCAAGATACTTCTACAGGGGAAATACCTCCTGGTAAGGATTTAAAAAAAAAAAAAATGCTCTGATCTTTAGTTTTGTAATATTCAGCAAGATCCATACTGCTAATTGCCTTTGCACTTAATCATGAAGTGATGCAACAGCTGCACAAATTGTGCCAAAATGATAATGCTGTGCATTTGTACAAAAATCATTTTTTAACAAAACCGTTCCCATCTGTGTACCCAAATACAAAAAAATTCTCCTAGTAACAGTTTACAGGAACAAACTCCGTAATTCTTCACAGTACTAAGTCTCTGCTAAGCACTAGTTAAGATCCAAAACTCTGTGCATGCTCACACCGATCAGTTGAGGCTCTTTTCTATGATATTTGATTGAGAACACAGTTTGAGCCGAGAGCGAATTTCATTTTCTGAAAAGAAAAGGATTCAGTTTCAGGCTTTTATAAATTCAGGCCAGGTTTAATTTTTTGCTGAAGCCATAGAGCAGGGTTAATTTTTTTTTTTTTCCTTGTAGACTCCAAGTTTGCTTTTTTTTCTGTTGATTTGTCAGGTCGGCAATTTTTTTAAATAAAAATAATGGCAATGCACATTTAACAGAATCTTTAGAAATTTATTTTGTGTTATTAAGTTACAGGACAGGAATGTTTTTTAAAAGTTTACTTTTTTCATTTATAGAGCTTCAATATTGATTTTTTTTTTTACTCTTATTTAAATGGTTTCATGTATGTTACGATAAAATTTTGTAATAGATTTTTCATTCGCTTCCTCATGTGCTAGAATTATAAAAAAAGTACTTGGTAAACCAAGCCTTGCTCAGTATATATATATATTTTTTTACTTGTTCTTTTATACATAGAATTCTGCATTCTATTTTGACCCACTTCCTGATGGCTAGAATTTTTAAAATTATGTAAAAAGGTGTGTTTCCGATGACAATACATTTTAATATTTTTACAACTTAATTATAAATTAATATATTTATTTTAAGGGATTTTTCAATTAGGTGCCCACATGTGATAAATTGCCAAATATTCTCTGTAACTTGTGCAATTATATCAATTGTATGGGAGCTGAAAAAAACAATGTTTTTAGTTATGTGACAATAAATGCTCTCAACAAAATATGCCAAAGCGCTATGAAACAGCAACAATAAAATACTTTAAAGAGTTAAGTGTAAAACAAATTAATAATAAAGAGTGTAATAAAAAAAAATATGCTTTTATCAATTAAAATATCTATAAATTTGCAATTGCATTATGAAAAATAAATTTAAATGTCTAAAAAGATAATTTAAATGTTTCATTTTTTCTTTATTGTTCTCGTTTGTTGGTAAATAAACAGAGCAAAAAGTACATTTTTAATAAATTCATTGTCTTGAGATTTCTACTAACATGAAAAAAAAAACAGTGAATTTTTCATAATTTAAGGTCAATTTTTTGGAAAAATATGAATTGCAGTTTAAAAAATTTAGCGGTATTTTCAAGATGACCATTAGTTTATAAAAGTCTTAAAAAAAAAAAAAAAAACTGTTTTTGGTACTTTCCCATTATCCTGTGGACCACTTTCTATAAAATAAACTAATACCAAATTAATTGCCAGACTCTAACATCAAATAAGCAAATGGATGAATGTTGGCATTGGAATCTAAAAGAGAGAAGAGTAAAAAAAACTTAAAAGCGCCATTCACTGAAGTGTCAACTATCAATCAATATTTCTATAAAATAAATTAAAAAAAATATTAATGGAAACAGAAAACAAATCTTGGATATTTATTTGTTTATTTGTACTATTTTTTCTTAGTTATCCCTTTCGACTGGTGAATGTTTCTGGCGTCAGTAAAAACTGATCAATTGTATATAACTATGCATTATATTATTTTTTCAATGTTTTTTCTCTTTTAAAATTGTCATCGCCGTTTAAGAACACAATTGTTATTTAAAGGAGATGGTTTACTCCCGCAAAAACACCTGCTTGCTTACTTTAGTCTTATGCAGGGCTTAATTTGTGCCGGAGCCCACCGGAGCTGAGCTCCGGTACTTCTCTGTTTTCAGAAAATATTTAAATATTGGTCGGAATTCACCGGAGCTCATAAATACAGGGCTCCGGAGCCCAAAGCAACACCGCTTTTTTATGAACGCTGCCCATTTTAAGGCTCTGCTCTGCACATTTACGAAGTCATTTTCATTTATAAGTAGTTATAATTACCATGCATTGTTATTCTGATAGAAAGCAATTGAGCAGTGTTTCCTCCTTTTTGTATAAACGTATTGAATATTTCCGATAACGGTGTCAAATTTTTAATTTAATCTGATTTTCAGGGACTCACCACAAAAGATTGTTAAGCGGAAGGAATCGATTATAGTTTCAAATGTGCACCTTTTATAGGAAATTGAAAAATGCTGTTCCATTCTTCAACATATAAATATTAATTTCTATAAATTTCATTCACTTTTTCATGAAAAGGCATAATTGGCAAACTATTCCTTTTTTGCGTTAGCGCTATTTCCGAATCCATAATCCTTACCATATTTAATCCCAGAATTCTACAATTAACATTAAAATTACGCAAAGATTTCTTTTCGGAAGGAGTGATAACTAAAAAGTGGATTAGTTGACAGCTAAGTATATTAAATAATTATGCATTATAAGTGTATGCTGATAGATATATTTAAAATTATTTTGCTAAAGAAAGAAAATGCTTTACATTTTGCAAATAATGTATGAAATATAAATATGCGGATTGGAGTGACGGCGGGGGGACACGCTGCGGTTGTTAGTACTGCAGAATATTAGGGCTCCGGTACTTTTTTTGTTAGAAATTATGTATTTTTAAAAATATCTCGTTTGCATTTAAATATTTATGAATGTTTTCTTTTTATTTCTTTTTTTGAACTGGATAGTTGAGGTGATCTGGCCAAAGGCTTCTTCTTCGATTTTGTTTCCAGATTGTTTTTTTTTTCCTTCTTTCACTTGCGAAATCTGTTTTGAAAGTAAAAGTGCCCTTATATTTATATATATATATATATATATATAATAATAAAACGGCAATTGTAGGTCAACCTCAGCTATCCAATCCAAACAAAAAAATAAATAAATAAATTAAAAAAAAAATATTGAAATGCAGACAAGATATTTTTTTAAATGTCCCATGGGATTAACATTAGCGAGTGGAGGTTTTCGCATAAGTGAAGTAGCCCTTGAAATAATGAAATAACAAATCAGTGAAACATCATTAAAAATACAGATAAGCATCGAATTGAAAATCAATGACAGAACAAACACGTGTAACACATCTTACGTCAAGTAAATGTGACGCCACGATCATGCAATAGTAGCGTAAAACCAACAATAACTTTTGTAAATTTAGAGGTATTTTTTTTTATCGAAAGTGGTTGACTGGATAATGGAAAAGTACCCTATTTTTACTTAGTAACTTTCACTTTTCTATGTTTATTGTTATGTGCAAAAAATCAATAAGTTATGTAAGATGGATTAATTGTGAAGAGTAATTTGTTGCAGTAGTTCTGATTTTTTTTTAATAATTTTAACTTGAATACTGTAAGCAGTCAGTAATTCTTGGTCTCCAACACAGTTTTATGGTTTAAAAAATTTCAAACATTGCTTCACCAATTTCTGTTACAAAAATTCATTTTTTTCTGCCTTAAAAAAAAAAAAAAAAAAAAAAAAAAAAAATTGTTTGCAATGACCCAGATGGTGTTATATTATCTCATTATTTTATATTCCCGAAGTATAATATTCTAAGGCTCATAGTCTTAGCATGGTCGAAAATGAAAAGTCATGGTCGAAAATGGATGTCATAGTGATGCAAAAGTGACGACATATTTGTTTTAAATATAAAAGGGCTTGTTTTCTTTTAAATATAATGTAACTTTATCACAAATAATTTTAAATAATGTAATTTATTCCAAAAAGGAAATGGGGCATGGTAGAACTTAGATTTTGAATTCCGAAGGGTTCATTGGAGTATTAATGTAAAACACAGATTTTAATGAAAATAACCTTTCTATATAGCAAGAAATTTGGCTTGCTATTTATAAGTTATTTATATATTTATAAACATTTTTATGAGTGTGATAACCTCTGACATATCCTGAGTAATTTTCAATGTTTTATAAAGATTTAAATGATTATTCTTCAACAATCGTTGTCAAAGTCAATTGTTGCCGTCAAAAATGAGGTTTTTCTGGAACAATTAGGTAAATTTGGTAGAAAAATTGTCTCGATTTTAAAATTGCTAATTTTGCGTCAAGGTGTATCACCATTGCATCAAACTACAAGTATACTGATGTTTGTAGCAGTGTAGTACTGGTTTCAAACATAACAAAAGTACAAGCACAGTTATCTATAAAAAAAAAAAAAATTAGCATATTTACCGAATGTTTCTGAAAATACTTAAGTTCGCGAAATCAACAGTTGGTAAAATCAATTTTTTTTTTTTTTTTGCAGCCAGTTTAAAGAAATTATATAGTTTTTGACTCACTTATGGGCCATTATCTAGGGCTCCATTTAGTACAGAACGCAAGCCATTAGTGCCACCTTTTTAGATGATTTTTGTGTTTATGATACAGTGAGTCTCAAAAGTATATATGGACAGGTGATTTTTTTTTTTTTATTTTATATAACAGTTCAAAAAGTGAAGCCATAATCATGAAAAAAATAAGCATATGGAATCATAATACAAGCTTATCATAACAAAGAAATATAGTATATTTTACAGAATTAAAAAAAAAGAATAATCAAAATAGGCTGTCCAAAAAATATGTACTTTTCAAGTTTTTTGTATTTAAATTCAAATTGTGAATCTGTTCCTTTTGAATTATCTTAAACCTTATCAAGTATGCTTCAAACTAGTGTTTGGAGAATGTGTGGCTGTAAAGAGAACCAATTTTGGTCTACTTGTTGCTTTAATTCCTGAATAGTAGAAAATTGACGACCATGAGAATGCACATTTCGTGCAAGTACTCCTCAAATGTTTTCAATTGGATTTAGGTCTGGGCTGATTGCTGGCCAGTTTATAACAGTTACTTGATTCTGCGTAAGCCAGGCTGTCGTTTAGTGGCAGATGCGAATCGACGCCTCTTGGTATTTGCAGTTTCCCTTTACTAAAATTTTTCTAAATGAAAATAGATTACTTTTAAGGACATTTTGATAATCCTCCGAGCACTGTCGACCATTAAGAAAAGCAATATCCGTTATTCCATTGAAACAAATTGCGCCCCACACCATGAGAGAATCCCTTCCTTGTTGACTAAAGAACTCGCGAGAATCTCTTTGCAGATCATGGCAATAGTTTGCCCAGCCATCAGGACCATCCAAATTGATTTTGTTTTCGACACTGAAGAAACACGTAACAATTGAACCACCAATTGGAAGAAGGGAATAAACGCCACTTTTTGACACATTCATTTTTCTACATTTTTACATTCTTTAGACGTGTAGCGCTTAATTGTGAGTTCGAAGAAAATAACAAAAAACATTCGCTTTGTATGTTTTTTTATTTTCTTCGAACTCACAACTAAGCGCTACGTCTAAAGAATGTAAAAGTGTAGAAAAATGAAGGTGTCAAAAAGTGGCATTTATTCCCTTCTTCCAATTGGTGGTTCAATTCATCTTCCCAAGGTTACACTTCCCACACTTTCTCAAGGTTTTTTAGGAATGCATGCATTTCTACGGTGCACTTTCAGCATAGGTGTCTGACACATTCTGCGATATTTATGAATTTTGCTTGCCTGTATGCAACAGTGAACAGTAGATCTCGTAATGGAAAACGTTAGTCTTCAGAATTTCAAAAACAGACTAATTTTGGGTTGAAACTGCTTGCAAAATCTGCCTTGTTATAGAGGTGTTTTTTCTTGGTCGAGCTGAATGTTTTGCAATCACAATATCACTTTTTGATCAAATTTCATAAATTCCGCATCTGCTATGCTACTCTTCATTTATTTAGCAATATCAGAAATTTTAACATTTTGAGCCTTTAAATGCCAAATTGTAGCTAAATCAGCAGCAGAGAATTTAACGTTGCAGTTCATTTTCCCAATATTCGACAACTGAAGAATGAGCAAAGATTTTATATTTCGAAGTGGTTACTTTAAATGTGCAGAATGCAGAAAATGCAATTTTTTTTGATACGGTGGTAATAAAAACAATTTGCTTCATTGTGCATATATTTTTGGGACAGCTTATTTTGAATTTTATTTTTTTACAAAAATTCTGTAAAACCTATACTGTATTTTGTTGTTGTAATAGACATACATTATACAATAGACATCCATATGCTTTTTTGTGATTATGGCTTCATTTTTTGAGCTGCTATTTCAAAAAATCATTAGTCCATATACTTCTGAGACGCCCTGTAAATGACCATTAGCATTGGCACAAATTTCAATTGCAGAAGATTGAAAATAAAAAAATTGCTTAAGCCTACCAAAATTCTTTTTTCTGATATTGAGACTTGGTTAGATTGTTTTCGCATAATCAAATAAATCCCAATTCTTAAAAATCGTTGGATTTTTTTTTTTTTTTTTTTTTTTGATTGATACTTTTTTGAGTAATGAGCTTGTTTTAACCACAGAAAATGAGTTTTTTCAAATTAACGACCTAGCTAAAACAATTTCTTGTGTTTGAATTAGTACAGGCGTTAAGTTTTGTAAAATCATTAAAACCGTTTTCGTTATACAGCAGCAGTTTTAGTGCTGCATTTGCTTTAATAGGTCAAAACAAACTTTCACGAATTTGAAACCTAGCTAGATTTCTCATGCTCAATACAACATGTTTTGTGAAAGTCGTTAGAGCATTTTTCTAATATATATATATATATATATATATATATATATATATTTTATAGTGAATAATATACATATAAGTATGTATAATATAAATATAGTTATACTGTATGCATTAAAATTGGGTAATTATTTTTATTATTATTACTCTAATCTTTTTAATATTTATTATCGGTTTAATGTTTTTGAATGTCCCACATTCATACTTTATGGTTTTTTATGGATGTCTGAAGATAATCCACACTCTATATTTGTGCTTTTTAAGTAATGGGTATTTAAGTATCATTTAACCTTCTATTTACTTCCACATGTTTTTTATTTCCTGTTCATTTTATAAATATCTGATATATAATTCATAAAAAATAATTTTTATATTTAATAATTATTTATATTAATTATTACTGAATTTTATTTTGTTTTATAGCATATAGCTATATGCTATATATTATCAATGTTCTAGAATTATTTATTTCTTAGTTTAGTTTAAATAAGTTAGCTAATAGAATATATTGTATGCTTTTAAATTTTATTTACAATAGTTTTTAAATACATTGTGTGGTTTATATTCGGTTTATAATTCTCTATATATAAGGATATGTTTGGTTTTGCTGTTTATACAGTTATTTACATTCAAATGTTTACAATTATTTATACAGTTATTTACATTCAAATGCTTACAAATATTTATCTTGCGTTAGTTGTTTAATAGAAGTAATACTAGATGGCAGCACTAAATTTGTCTCTTTAAGATAGCTCTAATTGTTAATTTTTCTAGCTCCATTTCAGTTATAATTTAATACACCAGGGGGTATTTTTAGTTAAATTTTGACGATGTTGTTAAACTGTTATTAATTAATTTAATAGTGCATTTTAAATAATGTAATTAATATCTATTTATTTTATATTAGATTAAATGTGTTTAACAAGGTATTTCAAATTTTATTTCAAAATGTATTAACTGCATCCTTTGGTATCATTTACTGTGATTTCTTAACTGTTTTATTCACCTTATTCTTTTTGATATACTGGCAGCCATGTGCGCGTGGATTTTTGTAAAATACTGAAATATTAATCGGTATGGTGTTTATTATTTATATTTTATATCCTATAAATATTTAAATACGTTTTGATTCTTCCATTTTATATTATTTGTTTCTATTCTGCTTTCATTTTTAATCAATTCACTTGATTTTATGGTTGTTTGGGCACAGGGGAAATAACTTTTAGCTTTAGCTTATTTTTCCCACAGAAAACAACAATTTTGCTTATATCATTGAATTCTGTGCCCTTGATAACGTAATTCAATGTATAAGCTTTTCAATTTTTGTCGGTGTCCACTTTTTTCTTTTTCTTCCATAATAATTCTTATATATATATATATATATATATATATATATATATATATATTTTTTTTTTTTTTTTTTTTTTTTTTAATACTTACAGCTTTAATTCATAATATTTGACGGTGGAAGGTTATGTTTAATTAATGGTTATATATATATATATATAATATAGCAAAGGAGCATTTTCAGCACAGAGTTTGTTTTACCCTGAAAAAACTAATTTTCTTGTATTTAGGACCTAGCTAGATCTTTTCTCATGCTCAATTTAGTATAAGAAGCAAGTCTTGTGGATTTCATTTACAATATTACTCATAATTCAGGAAAATTGCTTGCTTGTTTAATATACATATGATATGCACATGGGTGTGTTTTCGATGACAATGCAACATTTTAATATTTCAACGAGACAAATTGAATGAGCTATAAAAATTGAAATTCACCACCACAGACTATAGTACCTTTACTTGTAAGTGAAACTTCTATTTATTTGTAGTGATTTTTAATTCTTTCCTGTTCTATACATCTCTGATGTCTTGCATCAATCTGACGAATATGTTTTATATAAAGAATATAAACTTTTAAAAAAGTGTCTAATATGTCATATGCATTAAGTTGGTCATGCTAGCTCTTATGTTGTCAAGCTATGAAAATAATTCTAAAATTTTGTGCTTTAACTTTTGAGATCTGAGCTATTTCAATCACATCCCTCCCTCCCTCTGGACTGAGGGTATTTAGTACTTTTCATGATTTAAAAAAAAAAAAATACTTTAAAGATATGTATTTTAATTTTTTTTTTTTGTTATAAACTTCAAACTGTTTTTTCATAATCAAAGAACTATTTAAATGTCCTAAAAATTAATATTTAATGAGAGGTTATTGAAAAAAGCATGTTTTATATTTTTTTAAAATTCCGCATAACAAAACATTTTTTAAAAAGAATTTTACATAGACTTTAATAAAAAGTTACCCAAATGTTGTCAAAATATCTGAAAATAGGTTTTATTTGTATATAAATATTATTTAGTTACATTTTCTTTTGTGTGATACATTTCAAAGCACAAAGAACAAAACCACAAGGTTCACAATAAGTTTGAATTAAACTCAGATTCTAGATATTTTCATATACTTCTGTTTTGTGCTGCCACATTATTTTATTTTCAAAATAAAAGGTTTATAGATAATATATGAAAAGACAGCAAACATATATATATAGTAGGTATCTTTATAGCTCGGAGAGTTGAAAATTGACCGGAGAGACTCTCGTGCTTAGTTCACTTCACCGAAAATGGCACCTCAAGTGACACTTAGGCTTAGACCTCAAAGTGTTAAAAGTTTCTGGTTTTTACATTGATGTAGTTTATTTTGATTTAGTTTATTTGAATTGTTTAAAATTCTTTAAAATCATCTTTATTGCTAATTTTTGTTTCAACCAATGTAAATGCTATGTAATAGTGTTAAGGTTGAATATTTAGGTATTGGTACTTTATCACATAATGTGCTTAATTTTTTTTTTTTAACTGAGAACTGGACAGTTCAATTCATGGTTAAATAACTTGTTATTACTTATGAAGTTTTTTTTTAAAAATTAACATCTGAAGATTTTATTTACTTTATATTCGTTTTAAAGTATCAGATTTTCTTTAAAATGCAAATACTTAGAACTTGAATAACATGCATTTAAATATGAAATTGAATTATATTTTAAGCTTTCTTTCAGAATTGGATTTTTAGCACTTTGCTTTAATACTGAACATCACAACGAAAGTAGTTGTACATGTAACATTATAAAATTTGTGTTGAGGTACTGTAAATTGGTTTATTTAGAGAATGAATTTCTACTCTGACTTGTTCAGCCGTATTCCCTCCCTTGCACAAAAGAAGGGGTGGGTGGAGAGTGTTTAAGTTCTGAGTGATTGTAAATTTCGAAATCTTTTCTTGGTTTAAAATGTTTAGTTGTATAATTTAAATAGTAAGATTGTAGTTATGAGAATAGCTCATTGTCTGAAAGATTTGTCTTCAAAATAAATTTTTGCAGAATTAAAATACCTTGATTTGATTTTTTGATGCTTTGTCATAGTTGTCATAGTGTATGAGATTTTAAATTTCAATGCTATTTTGTAAACTTTTATAGGTGTTCCAAGTGTTATTTTCAACACTCCTCCTACTGGAATGTCTCCTCCAGTTGCTCCTTGGATTCCTGGCACTGTTCCAAACTATAACCCTTCCTGGACACCTGCTATGTCGTCTACAGTTGCTTTCACTCCGCCGCTGGAGATGAATGCTTACCAGTCTATCTTGTCACCTCCGTGGAGCCCACAGTCAGGTATTTATATGCCATCTGCTCAAGCTATGGCGTATCAAATGCAACAAGTACCCCCAGTACCTCCTCCAGTACCACCTCGAATGATTCCCCAAGAACCTGCCCAAAACTGAAACAAGTTTGCTGCAGTCCTTTGTATTAGAACTGTTGTAATTTGATTTATCTCCTGATGTCCTGATGCATGTTTTGTGGTACTGTATATTAAAATCATGCAATTGTTATAGGACTGATCTGCTTTTGAGCTGGAGAGTAATTGTTACCCTTCTACACCCAGTGCTTGATTTTTTGAATTTCCAATAGCAAGTGATTTTACAGTTTATTTTTATAAAAATAGTTTTTTTGATAATTTAAAATGTAATTTTCATGTAAGTCGTTTTACACCGGGAAATTTTTAGGGTTCCCACAGTGATTAGAGAATTAGTCTATTTGTTGTGAAGTTGTTAAAAACTAATGATGTATCTTGTTTGTATATAGGTCAGTTGAGAAAAAATCAAATTAAATTTTGCTAATATTTGAATTTAGCTAAAATTAATATTTTATGTGTGGGAGGTCTGGTAAGTTTTTTCACTTTGTGGGAACTCTAGTTTTTTTCTTTTCTTTAACTATAACTTCAGTATTTCGCAGGTATTGAGTACTTGCTCATAAACTACAAATATTTTTGGAAGCATTTCTAACATCTGCTTATAAAACAGCAAAGACAAACGTTTTTGTGGTTGTTTTTAGGTCTGACCTCTGTTTTTATGTAGATGTCAGTGCTGTTTTGATTTTAAATCATTATGATCTAAAATAGATCATTTTTATGCTTTCAAAACACGTAGTCAGTAATGTCTTTTTAGTTATTTGCATAAAATGTAATCTTTTTGAGAAAGATAAATATTGGAGCAACATGTAATTCTATACAAAATCTTGAACTGGGTGTGTGTTTGCTAGGACAAATAAAAAAAAAAAATTTAGCAGCATTTTTTTCATAACAAATTTTATTACTTTTTTCATGTAAAGAATTTTTAAAATTTGTGGCATTGATTTTACTGCCTTGTTAAGCATTCTCGAAAATTTGCAAGATTTGAACTGAGTGTGGTCCAGATTATAAGCAAAGCAGTGAAAGTGCCTAAAGCTTGCGATTCTGCATTTAGGCTGCAATAGGAAATTTTTACTGTCTCCTTTTCCCAATTCAAACAGGATCCTCATACTGATATTTAACTGAAAAGATTTTTATATCACAATGTTCAGATAAACTGTATTTTAAAAATTTATCTCTTCTGAATTAAATTTTGAATAAAGTTTTTTGACCTATTCTTATTTAAAATAAATTTAAAGAATGGAAATTTACTCTTTGAATTTAATTCATAATTTTAATTTATGTTCTAATCTTCTTATTAACCAAAATAATTATTGAAATTGTTAAGCTTTTCTTTCTCTTTTGTTAAAATTTGACATCACTTACTAATTTTTTGTTAAAATTAGTTTGATATAGTATGTTAAAATTGACTGTGAAAATTGTATTGGCATTTAATTGATATATAAAATCCCCTTTTATGTATATTGAAAAAAATTGTACTTTGGAATTTCATATTCTATTGTATTTCATATAATAGAATATGAAACATCTATCTATACATAAAATCTATACATAATTTCATATTCATTCTGCATAAGTATGCTAGTTTCAAAAACTTAATTTCTTGGATCTGGTATATTTCAGTTTGATTTAGTTTGCATTGGGACTACATCTGTACCAAAAGCATATAAATCTAATTTAATGTCTTATCTATATTTTCTGTAAGTAGAAAATTTTGTTTTAAAAAGTTCTTTTTAAGAGAAGTAACATTAATGAGGTCCTGTTTATATGTGTTGAAACCATTTGTCGGAATTTATCCCTGTACTTAAAATTCATAATCTGAAAAATGTTTAGAACTTCCAATAGACTGCTTGTTATTAAAGACTACCCTCTATTGAAATTTTCATAACTTTGTTAAATATATCTACTGTTTGGTAAACTTCTATGTCTATCTGAATGTTTTTAAACACCTATTTTGGAATAATGACTCATTGTATAATTGTAAACCACTTTTTCTCATTGTGTACTAAAATAATTAGATTGTTGTTAACCAGTCAGCATTCATTAGATTTTTGAGAAACTAGATACACAGTACATCGAACTTAACAGACGAGCTTGCTTACGGGGTGCTTTTATGATTTTAAATGATCTTATTAAGGAAACTAATGTTATTGATATACAAAATTTCAAGGCTCTTCCTTTATATTGACTACCTTTATTCCGCCACTGTATAGAGCATGGGTGCCGGTAGAACAAAATTCATGAAGGGGCAAACAGTCTTACTTGATGATCGTTTTTTTTTTTTTCGAAACTGTGCCAAAACATTGAAATTGGTCGTCAAATTGAAAGTTTAGTGAAAGTAAAGGTTTTTTAAAACAGGAGATAACTTATAAAATCTCTTAAACAAAGCAGATTTTTAAAATGGACAAATATAAACTTGAAATAGGCTACGAAAAGTTGTTTGTCAGAAACACCAATGCAAGGCAATTTTTAAACATATGTGAAATCAAATAAAAATCAACAAAAAATGTAACTTAAGAATGTCTTATATTCTTATTTAAGCCCACCTGAATCTCTTCAGTTTAAGAATTTTGATACTCATAATTGGGGTGGAAAAATTGCAATTAATACTTGTGTTATATACGAAGGGTCAGGGAGGCTGCAGATGCTCCTGACAAAAAAATTCTTTTTTCTTGTTATTATGTAATTACTTTAGACCGCTTGGCAAGAATAATCTTTTTTTTCCTTCTTTCAAAATAATCTTATTTAAAGAAGATTCAGTTAAATTTCTAGATCTTGTGAGGGGAGATGGTCTTTTCCAACGAATCATTTTTTGCCGGTGCCCATGATATAGGAAAGTGTTTTTCACATTTCCTTGAAATTGTTTTTGAGAGTGGAATGGTCTGGGTTGATGAGGGAAGAAGCCTGTGCTGAATTTGTCTAGTCTTGCCTTTTTAAACTGTGACTAGTGCTCAATTTTTCCGACGATTTATAGATTTCGACTTTTCTTAAAAGTAACTGTTTCTAATAATGTTTGATTAGTTTGTGTGCCAAAAGAAAAACCAAAGATTTTAATCGTTTGATAGAACATATCATTTATGGGTTTTACTATTCTGAATCTTGTAAATGCCTATAGGTTGTGAGTTACAATGTATGAGCAAGACAATTTTGTTCAGCCGGATTACAGTGGCATTAATTTCCTCCTGTATGGTGAAATTTAAGAGATATTGTAGGAAATTGTTAAAAATTTTGGTATTTGTTTTTTAAACTGATTGTAGTTGAAAACATGAAAGCTTTAAGTATTTCAAGTATTTTGGAAATTCTGAAAACTTTTAGGAGTGCAAAATTTAATCCACTTTTAGAGAAAATACTTTTAAGATTTAGAAATTCAATTAATTTGATTATAAGGAAGGGGGAAAATGTTGAGTTTTCAGATTTTATTTTAAAGCTTGTAACTGATTAGGCTCAAATTCAAAACCTACTATGAACTTATATAAATTTCAATCATTTTTCTATAAGTTTTAAAAATGAAAACATAAAAGGGTTGGTTTAAGTAAAATAGATTTTGTTGATAACTTTTAATGTTAAAATAATTATAGCATTAATATTGTTAGAAAGGGAAAAATATTAATCTTAAATTTTCAGATTTTAATTTACTCTTCTTTCAGATTATAAATAGTTTAGCTGATTCAAAGTAATTGCCAAACCTATTAAATTCTAGAAATAGTTTCATATATACAAGTAATAAGAAACATATTATAAATTACATAAAACTAACTAAATAAAATTAGTCTGCTGCTCCCAAACACATAGGTAACTAATCAGCATTTAAATAAAAGCTGTGCTTTGATTCAGATACATTGGTCTGTCCCTCAATATGTCTCTTGTGTACTTCACTTTGATTTTTAATGAATTGCTTTCATGTTTTCATCTACTTTGAAGATACAACAGCAAATTTGGTGTACTATAATTACCATGTAACCCAGTTTCTGTATTTAAGCACAAGTTAGTTTTGTATCCTTGTTTGTGTGAAAGAACTGTGATATCTTCACTGGTAATTATTTACAGTTATTTTGTATGGTGTGAAGGTTCCTGTATTTTTCAGTTGTCTCATCAAAATTCATCAAATTTTTATTTTTCTGTCAGCACCAAACATTCTGCTGTGTATTTTATCAGCGAAACCCGAATCTCCAATACTGTCAATAAAATTTACAATTTTCAGTGTGTTATTATTTATTTCTATGATGTTAAATATATTTTACTGTCTGTCATCTATAAATATAACCTACATGGCTGTTCTCATATTTCCCTTTTTTTTTTCTATGCACTCTTTCATAATCTTTCACAATTATGAAATCGTTAATTTCTTTAGATTGGAGGTTTTCCAACCTTTCTGCCTTATGCAGGGCTGCCACAGGGGGTTATTTTTCTATTCTATTTGCACCACTATTTAAAAATAATAAATTTTGTAGTATATTTCTCTTGCAAATGTTGTCAAACTGTATATCAAAGATTTTTGTTTTGAGAAAGTTGTGTGAGGTAGAATTAAAAAATAGTTGCTTGTGGCAGCCTGGCTTATGGAGCTCGTTTTTAGGCTTTTTCTTTTTGTAACTTCATACAGCTGAGACATTTAGACCTACTATACTGAAAGAATACAACAGATGTATCGTTTTCGGTCTTTTGCAATATTAAGTGCTGTTGTATTTATCTTACACAGTTTTTTGGAATAGACTGTGCTGGCAAAGTTTTCATTGGTTAAAGCAAGTTTTAAAAGCATTTTTTCTCTAAACCTATTGATATTTCATTTTCTTCTAATTAAATTGTATAAATACAAAAGGTTAAAAAAAAGTTGCAGAATGATTTAAAATAAATGAGTCCAAAGAGAAATGAGCCTTGTCTACACACTCCCCCCCCCCCTCTCCTTTTTTGCTTTCCAAATTCTTGATATAATAGCTTGGTTCAAGTGAAGCAAGCTGTGTAGCTGAATGAATAAACTTGAAGCCACAGTGGCCATTCAAAGTGTTAAATGCCCAGGCCCAATCCTGCCTGCTGGTTGATGCATTTAACTTATTGAATTTAGCTTTAAAAATTTTCCATGACATCTTCTGTGATTGGGGTCTGCCGTTCATTGTGTATGGGTCAGTGTTTAAAAAAGAAAGGTACCTTTGATGACTGTGTGGCTGCTTTTTCCGTGAAGTAGCATGGTCGGCTATGTTGGAGGTCCTACACGACGCTGGTCAGAAAGGTAATCATGGATGAAGTTACTGCAGAAATTTTTAAACTAAATTCAACAAGTTTAATGCTTTGATCATTGGGCAGTGTAGTGAATTTTGTAGTGCGTTTAATACTTCAGACAACCGCTATAGCTTAAAGATTGTAGTTCTTGGTGGCAGTTGTGGGTGGGAGGGAAAGACTGCTGTTGCTTTGCAGGAAAATTGATTGCATTCTTACATAATTCTGTAAACTAATTTACTTATTTTGATATAAGAAAATGGAGGGGGGGGGGAGGGCACTATTGCTTGTTGTGCTACCATAAAGTGCAAAGGTAATACAGGAATTTAATTAGATTTTTAGGCTCAATCTTATATTAGGCAAAATGTAAAGCCGCCTTTTTTAGATGACACAGTACCAAGATAAAAGTGGTTACTTTCTAATTCTGCTGCAGGCAATTGCACAAAGACTTATCAACTGGCTGAAAATAATGTCCAATGATTGATGCTGTGCTTCAAGGATAGTCTACACATAAAAAAACACCAATTTTTGTTTATCAAATTGCTCACCTTCAATTGCCTAGAGTAAATCAGCCCAGACAATATACATAGGAAAAGGTGGTCTAAAATAATCCCTTTAAAGGGGAGAACTTGTGTAAAAATAACACAACTGTTTAAATAAATTACGCTATATTTTGCATTATAAACATATTTTAATATTTTAAACCCAAGTTGGCTAATGAAAAAATATTTTTGAAAAAGTGTCCAAAGGATGATTTTACCCTTACCAAAGGGCAAAATGGTCCTTCAGTTGAAACAGCACCAGAAACTGGTGAAAAATCACAATTAAAATAACAAAACTTTATAATTAAAATAACAAAACTTTATATAAATCGCCATAAAATCAAAGCAATTCACAGAACGTGTTTCGAGCTGGGAAATATAACAACCCATTATCATCAGCTACTGTAAACACGTGTCTGTAAGGGGACAAGGTCACAAATGAACAGAAAGGGAAAAGAGGACAGCGTACAAAGAATGCGACAGGTGGCGCTAGCTGTAAGGTAAATGCCAATCATAGAGGAGCACATGTAATTGGAAAGTGTTGCCACAATGATAGAAAAAATTTTACCCGTCAACAGGGACCCGGAGCTGGAGCTGGAGCTGGAGTCCGGAGCCGGAGCGCTCCGGAGCTGTGTTTTCCATGGAGCTGGAGCCGGAGCTGGAGCTCTAAATTTTCCCCAGCTCCAGGGCTCCTTTAGTTTTTAATATTCTTTTAAATCTTTTTTTTTTTCGGTCTTTTAAATTTCTAGGCTTAAAATATTTTAATTACAGTAGAAGATCTTTATAACGCGATTCTATATGATGCAATTCTCCATATAACGCACAACTTCTCAGATGTAAATAATGAATTTTGCAGGTAAGAAGCACCTGAAATCCCACATCGTAAAAATTGCTACTCTCTAGAAAACTACATTTGATACATTAATTCAACTTTATCTCCTTAATTCAAAACTTTTTAATGAAAAAAAATTGCTATTATTACAATAAATATTATATTTTTGGAAATGAGTAATATAATGAATGATTAGGTCCAGGTATAGTTGGACCATGTTTATAAAATAAACAATATAAAATGATCATATAATGAAAAAATTTATAATTTGGATAATTCCTGGTGACAAGAAGTGCAGTATAAAGATACTCTAATGTATTAATGATGTGAATTATCACACTGCTAACAAAGCGTAAACCAACTTAGTGAAAAAGGTCCAAGCCGGGAATCGAACCCGTGTCCCTGGAATAGATCTCCAGTGCTCTACCACTAAACCACAAGGACGATGTCCAGCTTGGCATTTCTCACTTATATAAGTCGGTAAGGCTGCTACCGCAGCACAAGATGGAGAAGTCTTCATGAGCACACATTCTAGCGGCGTAACATGAGACGCAAATAAACCCAGCATCGGTGAATATACAATTTTTAATTAATTTTTCAACTACATTTCAGCAGTGAAATTACGCTTGAAATTATTGAATATTAATGGACATGCCCGCCATTAATGCAATGGCCCGGCTTGGACATTTTTCACTAAGTTGGTTTACGCTTTGTTAGCAGTGTGATAATTCACATCATTAATATTCAATAATTTCAAGCATAATTTCACTGCTGAAATGTAGTTGAAAAATTAATTAAAAATTGTATATTCACCGATGCTGGGTTTATTTGCGTCTCATGTTACGCCGCTAGAATGTGTGCTCATGAAGACTTCTCCATCTTGTGCTGCGGTTGCAGCCTTACCGACTTATATAAGTGAGAAAAGCCAAGCTGCACATCGTCCTTGTGGTTTAGTGGTAGAGCACTGGAGATCTATTCCAGGGACCCGGGTTCGATTCCGGCTTGGACATTTTTCACTAAGTTGGTTTACGCATTGTTAGCAGTGTGATAATTCACATCATTAATATTCAATAATTTCAAGCGTAATTTCACTGCTGAAATGTAGTTGAAAAATTAATTAAAAATTGTACTCTAATTTATTTTGGTATGTTTCAGATTTATATGGTCGTGTTTATAAGATAAATTTAATGATGTGTGAAATGTGATCCATATAATGCAAAACTCTATATAACGCACAACCTTGCGTTTTTAGGTTTGCGTTATAAAGATCTTCTACTGTACATCATTATTCAGTATTTTAATTATATCATTTTTTAGGTTTTTATTATTATTATTAGAGAAGGAAACCTTCTCGAAACATGGTAACACTACTTTACTTCTACTTTCTACTTTAACTAAGTGACAACACTATTCGAAAACAAATATGGCCGCCTGTTTGCATGTGTAGTTGTACAATTTTGGCTGTTTGAAAAGTGTAGAAGAAATTTAAGATTTTTGTGTTTAAAATTCCACCAAACTTTCTATTTTAAAAGCAAAAGCTAAAAGATGTCATACTTTCTGAACAAGCATTTGAAGTTTGATGAGAAGAAAAATGCATTTTGTCAGATCTTTAATGAAGGTAGAAAGTATTTGCGAGCAAAAAATTAAACGTGTAAATTAAAATCTGCAACTCAAAAGCGCGAAGTCGGAGCCGAGTTGGAGCCGGAACTGGAGCCACAGTATTTTCTCTAGGAGCGGAGCTGGAGCATCAAAAATTGTTCGGCTCCGGGTCACTGCCCGTCAACATGGCTGTCCATTTTTGGTCATATTACTGGATGACTCAGAGAAACAAACTTGTCAAGTGCAATTCATATCTAAAATCATACTCCATTAAGTAAACCAAATCATATCTATACATGACAGACTATGTATCTAAATAAATATGAAAGTTAGCGCTTAGCTTGTAACAGATGTTACAAAACCCAGTTTTCAAAGAATTGTATTCAGATACGTAATACTGCGATCGCTTGAATACCACCATTTCTGCTTCTTCCCTTGGCTCAATTAGCTTATGTGTTATCCAGTAGATAGCGCAACCTGTCTGGAAGAAAACATATGTGGATCGCTTTATGCATTTTGGTGTAAATCGCTCAATAGGTGGCGCTGCTGTGCAGCATTTTTCAAGATTTCTGCAATAGTTCAATCTCCAGAACTAATGCACGGATTTTAATCAAACTTCAGATTCAGTTAGTCCTTGACATGAATTGAAGTTTTATGCATTTTGGTGTAAATCGCTCAATAGGTGGCGCTGTTGTGCAGCATTTTCCACGATTTCTCAAATAGCTCAATCTCCAGAACTAATGCACGGATTTTAATCAAACTTCAGATTCTGTTAGTCCTTGACATGAATTGAAGTTTTATACATTTTGGTGCAAATCGCTCAACAGTTGGCGCTGCTCTGCTGTATTTTTACTTTCTTCTGTCTTGACAAGAAGAAAGTATTGGTTTCATGAAAATTTTCGAATTCCAGTTTTCGACGGAGTTACACGTTTTATGGGTCAAGAGATTCCAAAAATCATGTTTTTACAAAATGTCTGTGAGTCTGTCTGTCTGTCTGTCTGTCTGTATGTGACACAAATTTTGTGGGCACTCTATCTCAAGAACTAATGCACGGAATTTAATAAAAAATTATATTGAGGTAGTCCTGATATAGATTGGCGCTGATTAGTTTTTGGTGTAAATTGCCCTGCAGGTGGCGCTGCTATGTAGCATTTTGCAGGATTTCCGCAAAAGCTCTATCTCAAGAACTAATGCACAGATTTTTATAAAACTTCAGATTCCGTTAATCCTTGATATGAATTGGTGCTGGTAACGTTTTGGTGCAAATCGCCCAACAGATGGCGCTGCTATGCTGCATTATTTGAGATTTCCCCAATAGCTCTATCTCAAGAACTAATACTTGGGTTTTCAACAAACTTCAGATTCGGGTATACCTGAATATGAATTAATGCTGTTTATGTTTTGGTGTAAATCGCTCAACAGGTGGCGCTGCTATGCAGCATTTTTCACGATTTCCACAATAGCTCAATGTCCAGAACTAATGCACGGATTTTCATCAAACTTCAGATTCAGTTAGCCCTTGACATGAAATGATGATTTGTACCTTTTCGTGTAAATCGCTCAACAGGTGGCGCTGCTGTGCTGCATTTTTTGTGATTTCCACAATAGCTCTAGCTCCAGAACTAATGCAACGATTTTCATCAAACTTCAGATTCCGGTATACCTTAATATGAATTAGTGCTGTTTGTGTTTTGGTATAAATTGCTCAACAGGTGCCGCTGCTATGCTGCATTTTTCAGAATTTCACCTACAGCTCTATCTCAATAACTAATGCACGAATTTTCATGAAACTTCAAATTCAGGTATACTTTGATACGAATTGGTTCTAAATTGATGTAAGTTCTTTTACTATTTAAATGATTTAATTGACGTGATTTATATAGAAGAAAGTTTTGTGATGGCCACAACATACTAGTTTAAATTAATATAAATTTAGTGATATAACGCAGTTTTGAAGCATTGAGTAATTATTAATACTCCCAAGAGTTATATTCATATCTGTAATTAGCTGTTTTCTATCACGGTGGAAAAATAATCTTTTTTAGCACTTAACCCATTTGTGCCTGAATCTTTGTTTTCTCAAATTTGTTGTTAAAATCACTTTAAAATATTGCAAAATGAACTGAAAAAATACTAAAAAAAATTGTTATTTTTTGTATTTATTTGATAAAATGTAAACGTTCTAAATATGGGAATATGCATAATATTTGTAATAATATGCATAATTATGTTTTGTCAAAATTTATATAAAATAAGCTTTTAAATAGTATATTATATACTGTAATTAATATTTTTATGAATTGCTAAAAAAATAGTTATTTCTTTACAGAGACTAATAACATTAAGTAGGTATTAGTAACAATAAACAAAGAATAATTGTATTTGAGGATTAAAAACAATTTGTTTCATAATCATCTTGAAAGAAAAGGACTTTACATTAATAACTGTATCCTAAATGTCTAATAAAAATAAATACCCATTCGTTGCTAGCACCCTATATTTTGTATGTTATAAAAATGCATAAAAAAATACGCTTAAACATATAATTTCACAATTTAAAAAAATACGTATTTCAAAGAGGTCTACAAGCTACGATTATGACTTATTTATTTTGACAATTGGTAGAAAAAAGTTACTTTTTACATTTCGCCAACTTGAAAAACGAAAAATCTATAAACTCAGAAAAAGCATTCATTTTAAGCAAATAAATATCCACCTTATGCTATCATATTTTGGAAACAAAGACATTTATAGATAATTATTTCATTACAATATTCATGTTATGAAGAAGAAAAAAAATTATACTTTATTAAAATTCGAAGCGTCCCAAAAATGGGACGGCAGGCATAAATGGGTTTAAAAAAAAATAGAGATAGCATTACAATTTTGCCCTTTTGCTGGGCAGTCAGGAGGTTAATGACGTCTATTGTAGCTGTTTTCACACACACAAAAAATATTCAAGTAAACCAGGAAAAGTAGCATAAAGATTTCTTTTTCATGAAGTTTATATTTAGAATTTTTTAAATATAATTTTTCCACTTAAATGACCCTAATGCTTTAGCTTGTAAAATCTTATTTTTATTTTTCTAAATTTATGGCATGGAAAAGTATTTTTTTTAATACCGCATTAACATGATTCTGATAAAACCAGCTCTTATATAAAAATAAAATTTAAATCGTCAAAAGCGGCCAGATAAAATTGTTAAAGTGGGTTTATCTCTAATCTTGATTTAGTTTTTGTTGTTGAAATTAGTACTTAACTTCGAAACCTCCCTGCGCCTGTAGGTCGGGGCCGAGCTGACATGGATTTTCTAAAACTGCCATCTCTGCGATACTGTTTGGGCTAGAAACCTGAAATTCGGCATGGTGGTTACTTATCGGATGTAAATGCTCGCTACGAACTGTTTCTAAAAATTTTAAATTTAGAAGGGTGAAATGAGCTAAAAACGCTCAACATTGCGAATTCTTTGGAATTATTAATGGATACAAGCAGGAAAGTTGGCATGGCTGTTAACTTTTATGTATAGGTGAAGATTCCTAAAATTTTTAAGGAGCCAGGTGCTCCTAAACCCAAAAATTCCAGTCGCCAAATTGTGAAAAAATTGCAGAAAAGCAATAACGTTTATATGGGAAAAAAACTCAGGAATTCAAAGTGAAAAATAATTTGTTTAATGTATACAGATCTACAACAAAATATAGACAATGTATCAAATGTGTACATTTAATTTAATCGCAGAATTCTTTTAATTTGGATATAAATTAAGTGTAATATGAATTTTAAACTCTGTACAGTTCAGAATGTAAAGTTGGGCAAGATACAGGTTAAAAAAAATATGCATCAACTAAGCAATCACAGTAGTGGAGAATGTTAGAAAAACAACATTTCTTATTTTCATTTTGTCCTACAAGAGTACATATAAAAACTAGTCTGATGCACCAATCCCTAAACTTTCTTCTATCTCATACATAATACTTCAAATCCGCTATGACACAGCCAAAATTAAATGGCAATATACAAGGTGGCCATAATTAAACTGACACTGTACTCAGAGTGTTCTGTAGTGCAATCTAATTGCGAGAATGGCGCCAAATTTTGTAGGAAGATTAAACAAGATGGGGACGAAGGATTTCGCTAATAAAAAAAGGAAAATTAGTTCCAAAAATCACCGCCAAGGGAATATGTGGCGCTATGCATTCGAAAAAGAGTTTCAAAAAATGAAGAATCAATACTGAAATAAAATTACCGTTTATTTAACGAATTTAGCAATTTAATCCAAGCTCAAAATGGCAAGTTTTTATAGCTAAAAATTTACATAAACACTGCTAAAGTTTCTTTATCTGCAATTTCATTTACAGAGCCCCAAAGAAAGCAAAGCAGAAGAAGTTCTTTATTCAAATTTCACAGTACATCTTTTGGCCCAGTGCCAGCTTGTTCGGCTTTAAAAGGTAATGTGCTACTGTTAGAAGCAATTTCATTGAAAGTTATCTTTCATAATGTCTCCTTCTTTAGTCGAGCGAGCTCTACTAGTCATTCTTTTACCCCAGCCAGTGCAATGTGCCAGCCACTCTTCGTGCTTTTAGAAACCACAAAAAAAAATGCGTAAAGGTAACGGTCCTTTGTCAGTTAATGCTTTAAAAGCAATGGTTGATAAGTTTGAGAAAACAGGTTTTCTAAATGTTCAGTCAGGCAGAGGACGAAAACCCGTATCACAGGATACAATCGAAGAAGTGGCAACGGCGATTGTCGACAGAGCACCAGACAATATTGCTACCACTTCCAGCACTCGTGGGATAGCTCGGAATCTGAATATGCCTTATTGTACGGTATGGAAAATCCTACGAAAGATTATACACTTCTATCCGTACAAGATCAGCCGTGTACAAGAGTTACCTCACACCGATCATGATAAGCGATTGACTTTTACTCTCACTTTTCTTGCCAGAATGGAGGTTGATGCTTGGCCCTGGAAAATCTTATGGTGAGACAAGGCCCACTTTTACCTGAATGGAACTGCAAATACCCAGAACTGCCGAATTTGGGATAACAAGTCACCAAGAGCATTCAAAGAAATTCCTTTGTATTCACCAAAGATAACTGTTTGGTGTGGTTTCCCAGCAGGTATGATCATAGGTCCATTCTTCTATGAGAACATTACTCCGACAGGACCTGTAACTTGTTCTGTTACCAGAGACAAATATCGCCAAATGCTAAACAACTTTGTTATTCCGGCACTTCAGCAAAGACAGTGCCTGGAGAAAATCATTTTCATGCAAGATTGAGCCCATCCACATATTGCTTTGCGGGTACAGCAGCTGCTACGACAGAAACTCACAACAGAAAGAGTCATTAGGCGCTGTTTTCCAACTGCATGGCCACCTCGGCCCCTGATCTTACACCCTGCAACTTTTAGCTATGGGGTTACATAAAGTCCAAGGTCTGTCATGGAGGTGTCCACGACTTGGTTACGTTGAAGGATAACATATCGCGAACTGTACAGGAGATTCCTGCAGACATGTTATTCTTTGCTGTTGTAAATGCTGTGCACAGAATGCAATATGTGGTCCACAAAAACGGCGGCCACATCGAACCTGAGTTGGATGTGTTTGGAACGGTAGTTTTATTTCAGTATTGATTCTTCTTTTTTTGAAACTCTCTTTTTCAAATACACAGCGCCACATATTCCCCTGGCGGTGATTTCTGGAACTATTTTTTTTTCGCGGAATCCTTTGTCCCTTGTTTTGTTTAATATTCCTACAAAATTTAGCGCCATTCTCACAATTGGATCGCGCTACAGAACACTCTGAGTACCGTCAGTTTAATTATGGCCACCTTATATGTGCCTTTTGAGGATTTTAAAGATATGAAATTCCGTGCATTAGTTCTTGATATGACTATCGCTGAAATCGTGTAAATCCAGCAAAATGCAGCCTAGCAGCGCCACCTATTGGGTGATTTATACCAAAACCTAATCACCAACAACTTATGTCAACGTCTGACTGAATCTGAAGTTTGGAGAAAATCTGTGCGTAAGTCTTTGAGATAGAGCTATTGCAAAAATCGTGAAAATTCCAGCATAGCAGCGCCACCTATTGGGCGGCTAACATCAAAATTTAATCGGCAACAACTTGTGTCAACGTCTAACTATGTAGTTAGATGAAAATTCATGCATTAATCTTGAGGTAGAGCTATTGCGGGAATCGTGAAAAATGGAGCCCAGCAGCGCCACCTGTTGGGTGATTTACACCAATGCGTAATCAGCATGAATTCATATCAAGGACTAACGGAATCTAAAATTTCATGAAAATCCGTGCATTTAGATCTTGAGATCTATTGCGCAAATCCTGCAAAATGCAGCATAGCAGTGCCATCTGTTGGGCGATTCACACCAAAACGTTACCAGCACCAATTCATGTCAAGGACTAACTGAATCTGAAGTTTGATGAAAATCCGTGCGTTAGTTCTTGAGATATAGCTATTGCAGAAATCGCGAAAAATGCAGGATAGCAGCGCCACCTGTTGGGCGATTTACACCAAAAACTAATCAGCACCAATTTATATTAATACATGAATATAAATTTTTATAAAATTCCATGCATTAGTTCTTGAGATAGAGCGCCCACAAAATTTGTGTCGCATACGTACATAATACATACAGAGTCACAGACACCAGACAGATATTTTATAAAAACATGCTTATCGGAATCTCTGACCCCTAACACGTGTCAATTAGTCGAAATCCGGAAGTCGAAAATGTTCACGAATCCAATACTTTCTTCTTGTAAAGATAGAAGAAAGTAAAAATTAAGAAGGTGTCAGTACAGTAAACTCTGTCTAAGGCGGAATCTGTCGGGACTGAGAAAATTTTCCGTGGTAGACAATATTCCGGCTTAAGATTGTTATTAAATTTATTGTTTTTTATAATTTCGAAGCGCATTATTTGAACACAAAAATAAATATTACCAGTACGAAATTGCTCTAAATCTGAAATTTAGTGAAAATCATTTAATTTAATCAATATAATTACTTCATATTTCGCATAGTAGTTTAAAAAATCATAAAATAATCCTTTATCGACGTTTGTGTTTACTTTCTTCTATCTTTACAAGAAGAAAGTATTGGTTTCATGAAAATTTTCGAATTCCAGTTTTCGACGGATTTACACGTTTTATGGGTCAGAGATTCCAAAAAACATGTGTTTACAAAATGTCTGTCTGTATGTGACACAAATTTTGTGGGCGCTCTATCTCAAGAACTAATGCACGGAATTTAATAAAAAAATTATATTCAGGTAGTACCTGATATAGATTGGAGCTGATTAGTTTTTGGTGTAAATCGCCCTGCAGGTGGCGCTGCAATGTAGCCTTTCGCAGGATTTCCGCTAAAGCTCTATTTCAAGAACTAATGCAGGGATTTTTATAAAACTTCAGATTCCGTTAGTCCTTGACATGAATGGATGTTGTTAACGTTTTGGTGTAAATCGCCCTACAGGTGGCGTTGCTATGCTGCATTTTGCAGGATTTACGCTATTTTCGCAGTAGCTCTATTTCAAGAATTAATGCACACATTTCCATCAAACTTCGGATTTAGTTAGTCCTTCATATGAAATGATGCTGACTACGTGTTGGTGTAAATCGCCCAATAGGTTGCGCTGCTGTGCTGCATTTTGAATTATTTCCTCAATAGCTCTATCTCAAGAACTAATGCACGAATTTTCATCAAACTTCAGATTTAAGTATAACTTTATTAATATTGCTGCTGATTATGTGTTGTTGCATATCGCTCAACAGGTGGCGCTTCTATGCTGCATTTGTCATGATTTGCGCAATACCTCTATCTCAAGAACTAATGCACGAATTTTCCTCAAACTTCATATTCAGTTAGACGTTGACATAAGTTGGTGATAATTAGGTTCTGGTGTAAATAACCCAATAGGTGGCGCTGCTATGCTGGATTTACACGATTTCGGCGACCGTCATACCTCGAGAACTAATGCACGGAATTTCATATTTTTAGAATTCTCATGATGAACACAGGTTGCCATTTAATCTGGCACTGAGATAGTGAATTTTGAAGTATTGACATGTATGAGATAGAAGAAAGTTTTGTGATGGCCACAACATACTAGTTTCTTTCGGTTTATCATGCATAAGGCGCATTACCTTGCACTAACACGTAAGTCTATTATTAGCGGTGTTATTTTTTTTTTAATTTCTCTGAACAAGAAAAATAATTTCGAGGTACCTAATTCTTCTCAAGCCGCCCTGTTTGAATTGCAGCGCTGTCTTCAACGTTTTCAGGAGCATGGTCATCCTCATTTGTTTTCCTAAGACAACAGTTAAATTTTTCAGGCGGCATTTCTGAGGAAATTTTGGCAATCCATTTAACAGCATGGAAAACACTGATGTTTTTTGTCAGGTCGGTGGCTGAAGAACAATCATCAAAAGACGCAATAATCGACCGCAACATGTATCTTTTGTAGTAGGTTTCAGCATTTTAATAACTCATTGATCCATTGGTTGTGTCACTGCAGTAGTATCTGCCGGAAGAAATTGTAAATTTATATTCAACAGTTTGATGTCGGCGTGACAAGGTGCATTATCGGGGAACAAATTTTATTTTTTTAGTTTCTTCAGTCATTCGTCTATTGAACTCCTACAGCCACTCCTCCATTAAAACAATCGACGACAGTATTTTTTCTGAGATCTCCAAGTCACGGGCAGTTTAACAATATTTACATTCTTGAAGCATAAAGTCGTTTTCAATTTCTCAATCATTAACTTTTTTAAACTGCCGTACAAATTCGCAAAAAGCAAAACACAGTGACACGCTCGTTGGAGGTTTTACATTCAGCGGCATTAGCTTCATCTTTTTTACAAGGGACTTATTTGGCACACACGATAAAATAGTACAGTCAGATCTCAAAGATATAGGGAAGATGGGGGCACATGTGAACATCGCATTTTTTCGATAGTTATTATAAGTTTTTTTATTTGAAAAAAATTAGTAAAAATGATAGCACCTGTAAACATATGGTAACATTTTTTTGAAGCTCTATGACATTTTGTTTGTCCTCTGTAGCCACAACACTGTTTTTAGATCTCAAAAGTAAAATCTTTCTTCTAAGTTGATAAGCGAATAACTTTATTTATTTATTCATTTATTTGAATTTGAGTGTTTTAACTTGTACTATGAATACTAATAAACATTTTTGATACAGTTCTTTTCCTTCTAAAATTGAGAAATGTTAATGATTTATCAATTTAACAAAAGCAGCAATGTGGGGCAGATGTGAACAGTTCATAAGTGCCCCAATACTCATTCTGTGATTCTGTTTCTTTCAGTTAACTTAATGAGAAAAAATGTAAGTTCCATTATCTAAAATTTTCCTGAAATGGAAGATATTTTCCTCACACAAAGTTTATTTTGTATTGAAACTTCCACAAACACATCTTTCAACAAATACATAAAGAGCAACAAGCTCGTTTACGTTCAATTGTACTTTAAATAAATTTAATGTTTTCTAAAATCCAATAAGTGTTGTATATTATTTTACTAAACGGTTTACAACAATATTTTTTATGCATTGTTAATACAAAAGTATTACCTTGAACAACTTTGCAAATTTTTCTGTTACATTTGTTCTAACCCTGCAATGATAGCTTATTTCCATCTCTAAAACAGTTATGTATATGATGCTTTGAATGGAGCTATCCATTCAAAATACCATATCCATAAATACCAGTATAATATTTTAAGAAAGTAAAATTTTTAAACTGATAACTACCGTAAAATCTTGATTGTAGCCCCCCCCCTCTTTCAAAAGCAAAAGAAAGTGGGTGGGGGGGGGGTATAATCGAGAATTTTTTAATCACTAAAAAACCCTTCATCTCTAATTTACAAGTAAATAAGGCAAATACAGGAGTGAGAATCTTTCGTATTTCGGCAGATTTCCGATAAATAGTATGTAAAGGTCCCCTCCCTAAAATTTCCCCCAAACAAAAACCCCTAAGCAAAATTTAGAAGTTTTAATTTCTTTTTTAAAATTGCTTCTTTATTTTTTTATTTTATTGCGATAATATTTAATGAATCATCTAAGCCTCTCCCCTCCAAATCTACTTATTTTCATTTTATAATCTTTTGCTGAAACATATCACCCAGAAACTAGAGAAATATATATATATATTTTTCTTTATGGTGAATTTAAAAGGTAATATAACTAATGATTACGATGACAAATGAATAACAGAATAAAAAGCATGTTAAAGGATATTTTTTCCTTGTGTTCACACGTGCCCCACGTGCGTTCACAACTACCCCACTGATGGGGCACATGTGAACAATTTTTTGAATTTATAAAACTATTAAAAAATGTAAGAAAACTATACAGGTGATTTTTAAAAAATTACCATGTGTAAAAGAAAGTTCTGTTTACTATACTGAGTAGATTTTGTGTATAGAAATTAATCCAGTTATGAGAAAAAGCTATATTTATGCGAACTGTTCACATGTCCCCCCATCTCCCCTATGTCCTTCTCTTGATATCTTTCAATCAGTAGATGAAAGCTTCCTTTCCATTCCCGAATCTCATGCTGTGGAACATCTTTCAAGTGTCAGCAAGCATGCTTCATGGCAATGTCGTGTAGATTATTATGGAAACTCATTAACTACTATTCACTGGAAGCTTTAAAATCCATTTTACCTATTTTCCCACAATATAGTCCAGATATGAGCATCTAGCAATCGAAAACCATCCAAAAGTTAATGCATTACTGTCTTCATCTTTCACAGCACGTTTCCTCTTTCTATTGGATGTTTTCAACTTTTTCTTTTAAAGCATCATAAATTTGAGTTTTACCATAATTAAATCTAATACAAAGATCTCCTACAGGATAATTATTTTTATTTTAGTTTGGTAAACTTCGACTTTATCCTGCAGCAATGGAGTACTGAATTTAGATTTTGTAGACATTTTTACGATGCACTTACTAATGTCCTTAGACAATATAAAACGACGAAGAACAAATAACCCGTGCAATGATCGAGTTTTCTGAACACGCGATTTATTGCAATTTGGAATGAAGCATACGTCAATCGAATAGCGTTTTATGTTTTCGATAAAAAGGTTGGATCTTGAGTTGTAATAAACTGCTCGACGATGACGATCTTTCATTGATTGTCCTGACGCGAAAATTGGTTGAAAACTGAAATTCTGAAAGTCTTTACAGATATATGAGAAATGCTGTTTAATTTCTTAGTACTGCTGTAATACCTGCAAATTTGAAGTTTACACTCAAACACACACACAGAGACAAAATAACTGCGGGAAGGAGACAGCTATCACTTTGAATTTGAGTACAAGTTTAAGCATAATATATTGTACTTTAGAAAATATTTTCATAAAGGTGCATCCTTCTAATAATAATAATTTTTACATGCAAATTTATATAGGAAAAATGATTTCATTTTTTCAATGCAAGAATCCCTTAAAATTTAAACATTTTCTAGTTATTTAAATTAACTTTTTAAACTGTTACGGAATTTAATTAAAATTCTCGGCATTGAGTAAATGACGTATGTATATGAGTTTTAAAGTTTCATAAACGGAATGCTTTTCCTGCTTAAAATATCCTTTTTTCCGCCTTATGCAAAATTTTGGTTTTCGTGGGACCTTAAAAACATTTCCGTTTCCGCATTAGACAGATTCCGGCTTATGCAACAGGAATTAATGTTATTTTCTATGGATTGGCCGGGACTTAATTTTCCGTGGTAGACAAATTTCCATCTTGCACAGAGTCCGCCTTAGACAGAATTTACTTTGCACTATAAAGATAAAAATACAATTCAAACACTTGTTTTTGAAGAAAACGCAGGAAAAATTATTTAAAAACAATCTTATCACAGACTATTACAGGGGTGATTCTGTTCCGAATTTTCCAAAAATTTAAGGTATTCAGTTCCGAAAATTCGGACATAAAAAAATTTCATGAATTTCGTCAAATGGTTGTCGAAAAAATCAATTTCGTCACTCGTTCGCCGGAAAAATCGTCTATTTCGCAAAAGGATCGAGAAAAAAACGCGAATTTTGCCAAAGGATCGCAAAACACCCCGCAAATTTCGTCAGAGAATCGCAAAAAACGCGAATTTCGTCGAAGAGTCGCGAATTTTGTCGAAAAATCGGAAATTTCTCAGAGGATCGCTAAAAAATGCGAATTTCATCAAAGAATCCCGAAAAAAGAAAATCTCAAATTTCGTCAAATGATCCCGGAACCCTACCCCCCACTCCCCCGCTGATTTCATCAAAAGACCGGGAAAAAAAACACTAGTTTTGCCAAAGGATCACAAAAACAACGCGAATTTCGTCAAAAGATTGTAGAAAAAACGTGAATTTTGTCAAAGAATCGGAAAAAACCTCCCACAAATTTCGTCAAATGATCGCGAAAATAATGGGCGATATTCCCGTTTTTTTATCCGACCGGTCGACGAAATTAAATTCATTCGATTGTTGATATTTGCGTTTTTTTTTTCGGGACGGAATGGTGGAATTTGCCTCCTTTTTTTTTTTAACCATTTGGAAAAATGGTTATTGTTCTAGTCAGGATGGGAAATCAAAAGCATATCTGAAGGTTTTTATTGGTTTAATCCGCATTTTATTCGTTTTCGGATTGGTCTATACAGTAATACAGTACAGCCCTGATTATCCGCGGGATTGGGTGGCAAGGGCACCGCGGATAACAAAAATCGCGGATAATCCAAAAAAGACTGAATATTGGGTACAAAAACGAAAAAATAAAAGAAAATTCAACATAAAATCTATGTTTTAGTGTACAAAAAACACAATAAAACGTTTAAAATACATGCATATGCACAGTACATCAGAAACCATTGCTTTACGTCTAAATCACTAAAATAAAGAACAGTAAAGAAGAAACAATGTCATACATACAGTACAAAAAGAGCTGAGTTACACCTTTTTAAACTAGTATGTTGTGGCCATCACAAAACTTTCTTCTGTATAAATCACGCCAATTAAATCATTTAAATAGTAAAAGAAATTACATCAATTTAGAACCAATTCGTATCAAAATATACCTGTATTTGAAGTTTGATGAAAATTCGTGCATACTTATTGAGATAGAGCTGTAGGGGAAATTCGGAAAAGTGCAGCATAGCAGCGCCACCTGTTGAGCGATTTGCACCAAAACACAACACAGCACTAATTCATATTAAGGTATACCGGAATCTGAAGTTTGATGAAAATCGGTGCATTAGTTCTGGAGCTAGAGCTATTGTGGAAATTACAAAAAATGCAGCACAGCAGCGCCACCTGTTGAGCGATTTACACGTAAAGGAACAAAACATCAATTCATGTCAAGGACTAACTGAATCTGAAGTTTGATGAAAATCCGTGCATTAGTTCTGGACATTGAGCTATTGTGGAAATCGTGAAAAATGCTGCATAGCAGCGCCACCTGTTGAGCGATTTACACCAAAACATAAACAGCACTAATGCATATACAGGTATACCTAAATCTGAAGTTTGTTGAAAACCCAAGCATTAGTACTTGAGATAGAGCTATTGCGGAAATCTGGAAAAATGCAGCATAGCAGCGCCACCTGTTGAGCGATTTACACCACAAGGGGCAAAACGTCAATTCATGTCAAGCACTAACAGAATCTGAAGTTTGATGAAAATCCGTGCATTATTTCTGGAGATTGCGCTATTACGAAATTCGTGTAAATGCTGCAAATGCAGCATAGCAGCGCCATCTGTTGGGCGATTTACACCAAAACTTTACCAGCACCAATTCATATCAAGGATTAACGGAATCTGAAGTTTTATAAAAATCCGTGCATTAGTTCTTGAGATAGAGCTTTTGCGGAAATTCTGCAAAATGCTACATAGCAGCGCCACTTGCAGGGCGATTTACACCAAAAACTAATCAGCACCAATCTATATCAGGGACTACCTGAATATAACTTTTTACTAAATTCCGTGCATTAGTTCTTGAGATAGAGCGCCCACAAAATTTGTGTCACATACAGACAGACTCACAGACAGACATTTTGTAAAAACATGTTTTTTGGAATCTCTGACCCATAAAACGTGTAAATCCGTCGAAAACTGGAATTCGAAAATTTTCATGAAACCAATACTTTCTTCTTGTCAAGATAAAAGAAAGTAAAAAAATCAGTCACTTGTTTTTGCTTCTTTTTTTGGAAACACCTTTTCTTTATTCTAAATTGTAAACTATTGTTAGGGTTTCGTTCATCTGACGAAACCCTATTCGTCTCGCTCCTCTGTCTGTCTGTCTGTCCGTCACAGAGCCCGTTCTCAGAAACTACACATGTTGGAGATTTGAAATTTTGCATACTTATAGATGACCACCACACAACATACGACAAATCATAAAATTTTGAAAAAGTCGTACATTTAACCCTTTGGGCTCCCACATGTGTATTTTAAACAATTCTTTCTAAGTGAGTCCCTAATTAGGTTGCAGGCATGAAATTTTGCGTACTTATAGATGGACACCTCAGATAAAACGACAAATCATAAAATTTTGAAAAAGTCATTCATTTAACCCTTTGGGCTCCCACATGTGTATTTTAAACAATTCTTTCTATGTGAACCTCTAATTACATTGGAGGCGTGAAATTTTGCATACTTATAGCTGAATACCTCACATCAAAGAACAAATCATAAAATTTTGAAAAAGTCGTACATTTAACCCTTTGGGCTCCCACATGTGTATATTAAACAATTATTTCTATGTGAACCTCTAATTAGATTGGAGGCGTGAAATTTTGCATACTTATAGCTGAATACCTCACATCAAAGGACAAATCATAAAATTTTGAAAAAGTCGTACATTTAACCCTTTGGGCTCCCACATGTGTATTTTAAACAATTCTTTCTAAGTGAACACTAATTAGGTTGGAGGAGTGAAATTTTGCATACTTATAGCTGAGTACCCCACATCAAACGACAAATCATAAAATTTTGAAAAAGTCGTACATTTAACCCTTTGTGCTCCCACATATGTATTTTAAATAATTCTTTTTAAGTGAGCCCCTATTTAGGTTGAAGGTGTGAAATTTTGCATAATTATAGCTGAACACCTCACATCAAATGACAAACCATAAAATTTTGAAAAAGTCGTACATTTAACCTTTTGGGCTCCCACATGTGCACTTTAAACAATTCTTTCTAAGTGACACCCTATTTACGTTGGAGGTGTGAAATTTGGCATACTTATAGCTGAACACCTCACATCAAATGACAAACCATAAAATTTCGAAAAGTCGTACATTTAACCCTTTGCGCTCCCCCATGTGTATTTTAAACAATTCTTTCTAAGTGAGCCCCTAATTAGGTTGGAGGCGTGAAATTCTGCATAGTTATAGCTGTTCATCACACATCAAACGGCAAATCATAAAATTTTGAAAAAGTCGTACATTTAAGCTTTTGGGTTCCTACATGTGTATTTTAAACAATTCTTTCTAAGTGACACTCTATTTAGGTTGGAGGCGTGAAATTTTGCATACTAGCTGAACACCATCATGTGACAAATCATAAAAATTTGAAAAAGTCGTACATTTAACCCTTTGGGCTCCCACATGCGTGTTTTAAGCAATTCTTCCTAACTGAGCCCCTTATTAAATTGGAGATTTGAAATTTTGCATGCTTATTATAGCAGAACACCTGAGGCCAGGCGACAAATTATAAAATTTTGAAAAAGTCTTACGTTTAACCCTTTGAGCTACCACATATGTATTTTAAGCAATTCTTTCTAAGAGAGCCTCTAATTAAGTTGGAGACATGAATTTTTGCATACGTATAGCTGAATACCTCAGACCACACGACAAACCATAAAATTTTCAAAAAGTCTTATATTATTTACTCCTCCGTGCTCTAAAGTATATTTTAAGCAATTTATCTAACCTCCGCCCTTTTCACCCGGGGAGCACTTTTCCAACTATTGCCGACACCCCTTTGACCATTCTTTCATATTATGCACCATAGCCTTACATATTTGAGTTCCACTTTTTACCGCCAGGGGCGCCTACTTATCTCGGGTGCTATGGGCCCAATCCCTTCGACTAATATATATACGGATAGTATGTAAAACGGAGTTTCGTTCGGATAGAGATTTGTTTAGAATAGAGTACGCCCCTGGTTGCGAAATGTGGAACTAACAGATTTTTCAAAAGGATAAAGTGTTTTGAAATGAATATTAAACGAAACCCTCTGTGCGATCTGTGATCACACTTACCCACTTGTTTTTCTTTTAGTATGGAATAATTTTTATCTCGAAAATGAAGTTATTCTTGATATCTTTCCTGGAATTTATCATAATAGTCTTATTTAATTGTTAAATATTTTAATTGTGGTGTTTACGTTTTGTTAATAAAATCAAGAAAATACATTAAATCTTTATATCTGATATTTCAAACATGGCAATCTAATCTAAAAATATTCTTTTATTACTTACTGCTGTCGGCTTGAATAATAATAGAAAAAATTACTTCGCGGATAAACCGCACCGCGGGTAATCCGCTCGCGGATAATCGAGGCTTTACTGTATGTATTTCCCTTTACTTTCAACAGAGATCAGTTGCCACTATGGCAAAAAAGTAATAAAAACTACAAAAAAAAAAATAATAATAACTCAGAAACAAATTGAGATTCAGCTTTCAAACAAATTGCATTTAAAAGTACATTTTTTTTTCTCTACTAGGGGGCTCTGCCCTCTACGAGCTACGCTCGTCAACCTCCGTTCAGACACCGCAGACTCTTATGGTGTTATTACACGAGGACTCAAAGACGCTTGGAATCCCAGGCGTCTAGCGACAACAGCCGCCTCACGGTCCGTCTTTTCCAAGCATTTCATTGGCTGTTCCGGAAAAGGCTTTTCTATTATCAGATTTCCAAGCATATGATTGGCTGTTACTGGCGACTCGCCTCGTTTCGGGCGTCAAAGATGCTCCGATCCAGAAAAAAGACGCTCGCGCTGCAAGCGACTCCCCTGGAGCCATAGGAATATATGGAGACGCCCGGAATCTGAAGCGTCTTTGACCCCTCGTGTAATAACACCATAACAGCACGCTAATTTGATCGCCTTTAAAAAGATTTCGGAAGATTGAATTATAATTTGAATCTGACAATTATAATCTGACGTAATTTTCACCAAACTTTTCTTTCTCTTTTTAATATTCACGTCAAAATACTTTTGTTAGAAATGAAATATTATGATCATCTTAAAATGTCAAATAAATGTCTCGCGCAATTTTTAAATTAAAACTGTTTTGCAATATTATTTTTTGTTCATTTTACGTAATAAGTGTAATATGACATAAATTCTCCTATTTAGGACTTCTAACGCATGTTACTGAATTTATTATTTTACAATATTCTTTCTCATTTAAAATTCACGTGTAACAATAGTTTTTATGACGTAATTTTCAATGAGTTCCTGCTTTTTATATTTTTTGTTTATAATAGTCACGTGTAAAATAAATTTTTAATTTGAAGCAAACATTACTGTTTGCGCTGTTTATACAGTTGGCAACAGTTTAAATTAATACAATTTTCTAAAATTTGTAAAAAATATCTCTCGAAATGCTGAAAATTTGAATTTAAAATAGAAATAAAACCTCGAAAAATTATTCAAATTAAAAAACTAACTGCAATCTGCACACCGGGAAATTCTGACGCATAAAATGATCTAAAAATGATTAAATTCCTATGTACAGTTTTTGCTCCTATAAAACTTTTTTAATGGAACGATTTTGTCCAACTTTGGCATTAAATATCTCTTAAAATAATTCTTCGATTTGAAAACTGTCTGCATCAGCGTGTTTATCAAACATTTTTCTATAATACTACCGATTTTCATATTTTTGTATGCAACAGTTTTTTTAATATTAACGAAGAAAGACCTCCGGTCACAAAAAATTCAAAACCGGCGGCGGCGGTGGCAGCGGTAGTTACTTTTTTTTAGAATAGAGAGATACGACGGTGTAAAAAGTAATATTGTCGGATGTTTAGAAGTTTAAGAATGAAATTTCATTTAAAATGGGTCGTCAGATTTCTTGGAAATCTGACGATGGAAAAGCCTATTCCCGAACAGCCAATGAAATGCTTGGATAATACGTACGAGTCGCAGGCGATTTCCGTCGCTTGCAATTTTTACGTGTAATAACACTATTAATAATAAAACACTCATACTACAATATATATTAAAACACACATACACACATAAATAACGCCTGCATTCAACAGTTAAAGGTATATATAAATCTTATACAGACATACAAACAATAAATACAATAAACCCAACTGGAGTGAAAAATTAGCCAGAGCCAGGAATCGAACCCGGGATTACAGTATACAAGACTTCTGCTCTAACCACTGAGCTACTCCGGCCGATGCCTGAAGTAAAATCTATTCATCGTTGTCCGGTCATCCAAGGCTGTCGTATAGATGGCTGGTGACTTCCCCAACATGGTTTATTAGTGAGAAATTGCAGACTCAGGCATCGGCCGGAGTAGCTCAGTGGTTAGAGCAGCAGTCTTGTATACTGTGGTCCCGGGTTCGATTCCTGGCTCTGGCTAATTTTTCACTCCAGTTGGGTTTATTGTATTTATTGTTTGTATGTCTGTATAAGATTTATATATACCTTTAACACTATTAATGTTTAATTCATGGCGTACGTAATGTATGATCAACTCCGTGCTATTTTTTATGTCTTAAATTTTAGTCTTTGAAAAAATCATTTTCCAAATGGTCGTTGTAATTTGTTAAATTGCATTTTTTTTTTTTTTTTTTTTTTTTTTTTTTGTTGACCGATTGACAAAATTCTAGTTTTTTTTCTATCGATCGATTGACAAAAATCGTGTTTTTTTTCTATCGACAGATTGATGAAAATCGTTTTTTTTTTTTCTATTGACCAATTGGCTAAAATCACGGTTTATTTCACGGCAGATTGACGAAAATTGCAGTTTTATTTCGTGATCAAGTGATGAAAATCATGGTTTTATTTGGGTAGTGATCGACGAAATTTGGCGGGTTTTTCGGGACGGTTTTTACAAAGTTCATGATCGATCGAGGAAATTCCCGATTTCTTTTCATGATCGATTGACGAATTGATTTTGCGGAAATCTTCTAAATAAATAATAATTCGAGGAATTGTGCTAATTGGTAGAAGAATCTCATGGCGATTCTAGTCTACCTGTAAGAACATATATCTGAATAATCCCAGAGCTACAAATTTAATGACTGGGGCTCAAACGTATTCTTTTCTCGGCTCGAATTTTTCTGTGTCGCAAGCTATGTTATTACCACTGCTGTTGATTTAATTCGCGGCGCACACCAAGCGTCATTCTTTTCCCGATCCCGCGGACTTCACAGTTTTTGTAGAAGAAAATAATAAATTTACGATTCCGCGAAAATGTGGCGTCCATATTTAATCATATTTTTTAATTATTTATAATAAGAAAAAAAGAAAAGTGGTAAATATTGCTGAGTTATGGTGGAGACATAATCCCGCGATTGATAAGAAAAGAAAACTCCGAAAATTATTCTGCAATAAACTTTTTTACCAAAAATAAAACCGACTTCAAAAACTACTACAAAGTAAAAAATAATTTTTTTTTACATAATATAGTTAATAAGAAATTAAATTAAGAGCATTGTATTTACCATGCGTATTATTATATTTATGTGCCTTAATTTGATTTTTTGGAGTCGGTGCCAGCCAAACGAAGTTAAGTATAATTATCCAACAGACACACATCCAAATATCTACGAGTTTCTTTACGATTTGTTATTTAGTTAAAAAATTTGAATTTTACCATTTTGGAAACATTTCATCTGATTTTATAAAGGTGTATTTTCAAGTGATATTAGTTGTAATTATGTGTGCTAAATTAAGGATTATTGTAAAATTAATGCGTTTATACAGGCTATTATGTAAAAAAATCGTAGCCAACCAGATTTTCAAATGCAAGATGGTGTCAGAGTTGATTGAGAATGGAATTTTTTTCCTAAACGGTTTTGTTGAATATTGTTACGATTTGTATTGGATAAGCAATTTTAATTTTTAACTTTGCTTGGCTGGCACCGACTCCAAAAAATCAAATTAAGGCACATAAATATAATAATACGCATGGTAAATACAATGCTCTTAATTTAATTTCTTATTAACTATATTATGTAAAAAAAAATTATTTTTTACTTTGTAGTAGTTTTTGAAGTCGGTTTTATTTTTGGTAAAAAAGTTTATTTTTCACTTTTTAGTTTTTTTTTTTTTTTTTTTTTTTTTTTGAGTTACAATTTTTGCATAATTCTTTTGGGGGAAATTACGGACTTTTAAAGAAACTTTTAAAGATGTTATTTTGATAAGTAAATGCTTTTGTCCAGATTTGTGTATACATTAATAATACAGGTTTTTTGTGAAAATTCTTTATATATATATTACATTTATTCTTCTTCAGATTTAATAGCTTTATTTTTTAATTAAATATTTTTGTTTCTCTATTTGGACATGGGTAGAATGACAAGAGATGCTGCTCGCATGAAAAAATATCGAACTTTGAAAACTGACAATAAAAAGTTCTTCGGCTTACTAAAAATGCTCTATGAAATAAAGAAGAGAGACCCAATGACTTATTTTTCATACTTTCTAACCGATGACCAGGCCTTTATCTTCCGGGTTGCCCTAGATGAACGGGTTTGATACCTGGCATCGGCGTAGGAGACCGCCTAATCGCCACGTAGCGGCAATAAACCTGATGAACGCCTAGATCGTTTTACTATCGGCAGTGCCTATTTCTTAATTATGAACTTTTTTATGCCAGTTACTTAACATTTATATCTTGTTGTTGAACACCTTTCATTGCTACTCATGTTGATCTCGTAATTTAGAAGCTTAATCAGATAACGAGACCTTCATCTGGCAAGGCACCTCAGAGGTATAATTCATAGGTAAATTCGAGGTTTTCGCAACTATCGACGGAGTTTACATGCACCAGGAGCCATTAGGGTGCATGACAACCGAATAACTTATCAAAAAATGATCGTGAAAAGACTACAGGGCGAAAGTCTTAAATGGCGTTCCCTCAAATGGCTGGTCATAGATGAAATTTCTATGGTGTCAAAAGAGAATTTATATATAATTCATTTGAGGTTTCAATAATTTAAAAACAATTTATTTTTTGGTGGTATTAATGTTTTCTTATATGGAGATATTATGCAAGTGCCAATATGTAATGTATAATATATACGTAATGCCAATGTGCTTAAATGTATGCTAAGCATTTCAGCAGAGTACTTTTATTCATAATTTAAATTATTTGCTTAATCTTTCGCCAAATCTAAAGATTCTGATAGAGAAATTGAGAACTCATTGCATCATGACGGCATTTTGTTTACTTTTGTTTGTAATATTTCTTGACAAAATCAGCTTAACTCACTTAGGCATTTATGCTTCTTATTGCATCATCATTTGCAATACGTTGGGCAGTGGAGATTTTAAAACTATTAAGTAATCTACCGTTATTGCGTCCACTGCCAATTGTTGTTTCTGAGCTAATATGATTTGGTGCATTGAAGCGTTTTGCGAATTAAATATTTTATGATACCCACATTTACATTAATCCAATTGCTGGTGCTATTTTTTTTTTGTTGTTTGTTTCACGCTAGCCTTAACTGTGGGCTCGATTACGGAAGATTAGAAATTCATCGTCATGCTCATTTAATAGTCTTGGTCAAAGTGTCATTGCTCTGCATAGTTAACTGACGTATTTTAATGAGTATAGTACTGCAAAACATATAGAACATATAGAACTTTCGGAAGCAACTTATGATATTCACATTTCCTTTAAACTATGTTTGCTGTTAGTATCGCACACTTTTTGCTTTTATCGGGCAATCTGATTCAAATTTACTTGCTCTCATTTCTTGATACAATTCAAATGTTTTCATGACTTCGTAACTCACTGACTTGCTTTCGCCATTATGCTTATGCCTACTGATGTTTAAGTTCTGTTCCATGTAAATACACCGCATCATAACAATGTTGCCTGTAACACTAATTAGAGTAACTCCTTTTATTTCTTTCTATGTTGTTTATCTTGTACTTTAACAGCATAGGGATCTTGGCTCAACTTTTGTCTGTATATAAAAGTAGACAAATGGTTGTTTACAATAAATTAATTTATAAATATTGAAAAACTTGCTTGTGTACATGAGACAGGGGTACTACTTAGTTATCCCGTCGACCAAAAATCTATCGCCAAACTATAAGAATAAATGTCAATAATGGTTGATCGTAAATGTTACATTCACTTGACTTTAAGCAAGATACATGTGTTTACGTCATCAAGTGATTTTTATTTCGACGTTTTATTAGTATTTTTATTAATGTTATACTAATTTATTTGTTCTTTCGTTATTTAAAATAAAAATTATGTCAATTTGTATAATTTGGCTAGTGGTTTGGCGATTTATATAATCTGGCGAAATTAGTCGACGGGATACCTAAGTAGTACCGAGACAGTTAATAGGTTGTCAGAAAATATGAGTGAAATTTTCATTTTCTCTCCAAGGCCCATATACAGGAAAGTTATCATTAATGTTGTTTAGTGGAAATATTAAAGTCAATCAAAAAGCATTCATACATATAAGTGTTTAATATAATATAATATAGGTATGTATATAATATTATGGTACTTCTTAGTTATCCCGTCGACCAATTTCGCCAAATTATATAAATCGTCAAACCACTCGCCAAATTATACAAATTGACATAATTTTTATTTTAAATAACGAAAGAACAAATAAATTAGTAAAACATTAATAAAAATACAAATAAAACGTCGAATTAATGGTTTTATTGGCCATTATTGGCATTTAATCTTACAATAAATTAATTAATGGCAAACCATTATTGGCATTTAATCTTACAATATGGCGACAGTAATTTGGTCGACGGGATAACTAAGAAGTACCTATTATATATATATATATATATGTATATATATATATATATATATATATATTATGTGCCGCCAGTCTGATGTTATGTGTTTAATCAAACTAAACTATTGTATACTAAATTATTGTTTTGTATTAAGTTAGTTTGCTTCTGTATTATTTAGCATTTGAAATAATGGTGCATCTTTAATTAATGTATATTAAATTACTATTTTGATTGCGATTGCCAATTGAGAATTTTAAATATGACTGTCGGGAACAGATGTCATATTCGCCCCATATTGGCGCGATTTTTTCTGTCGCCAATATCATTTAGGCAACAGGTACTTAACTTGCGCCAAAGTGCTTGATGTGGTAACCCGGATTATGTTGTTTATGCTGTTGATGTTTTCGCCAAATTGGCAACCGAAAAAAATCGCGCCAATATGGGGCGAATATGACATCTGTACCGACTGTCGATTAGAAAATGCGAAGAAACAGATTGCGGAAGATCCATTACTGAGTTTGAATGGGAATATCGCCAAATTAGTCAGTTACAGCCAAGTTGGCTTCATTTATGGCAACTTATTTTGGTCGCCAAATTTGGCGATAATTCACGTACCTGCGCCAAGTTTTGCAACAACTTGGCGCTAACGTATATGAATACATAGTTTTATGCTTATGATTGAGAAACCGGTTACAACAATGAAAGATAATTTGGGTGAAATCCTTTATTTTATTGGTTTTTGTTGAATTACTAAAAAACTACTCAACCAATTTCGATTAAACGGAAGTGGTACCAATTCGAGAGTATCCTCTTTCAATTAAAACAAAAATCACGTAAATCGGACAAAAAGTTCCGGAGCAATCGGTGAACATACATAAAAAAAAAAAAACATACATACGCGTCGAATTGATAACCATCTCCTTTTTGAAGTCGGTAAAAAGAGAGGCATCCCTATAAGAAGCATGGTGACGTAGACGCCGAAAGTTAGTTGCCAAAGCAAAAAAATTTAGTCGACACGTGGCGACTGGCGACCGTGAATCTGCACCTATACTTTTAAGACGTAAATGCTCGCACAGAACAGTTTTTTAAATCGAAATTTAAAAAAGCTGTAGGAGCCAAAAAAAAATAAAAATAATAATAATAAATAAATAAATAAATAAAAAGCTCAAAAATTAAGATTTTTATGATACCGTTGGGGCTAGAAATTTGAAAGATGTTGGTTACTTCTAAGATGTAAATGCTCACTAAGACAGGTTTCTAACAAAATCGATATTTAAAAGGGTGAAATAAACGAAAAACTTTTTAAAAACGTTATACATATTGTAATTTATTAATCATCTGGAAAAATGGTTATTGTCCTCGGTCAGGGTAGGGAATCAAAAACATATCTGAAGCTTTTTATTGGTTGAATCCGCATTTTATTCGTTTTCTGATTGGTCTATACAGTAATCTGTATTTTCCTTTTACTTTCAACAGAGATGGATACTTCTGTTGCCACTATGACAAAAAAGTAATAAAAACTACAAAAAAACTACAAAAAAAAAAATTAATAACTCAGAAACAAATTGAGATACAGCTTTCAACCAAATTGCATTTAAAAGTACATTTTTTCTCTCTAAAAGTAATATTGTGGGATGTTTAGAAGTTTAAGAATGAAATTTCATTTAAAATGGGTCCAGGAATATTAATGTTTAATCCATGGCGTACGTAATGTATGACCAGCTCCGTAGAAGTTTAAAAATTTACAGTACCGAAAAATGTAATCTATGGCGTACGTAATGTATGATCAACTCCGTGCGATTTTTTATGTCTTAAATTTTAGTCTTTGAAAAAATCATTTTCCAAATGGTCGTTGTAATTTGCTAAATTGCATTTTTTTTTTTTAATAAAATTGTTAAAAATAGAAACTTTAAATTCGACATGGCTGTTATTTTCAAGATATAAATGCTGCAGTAGAATAATATCTTAAAAAAAAAAAAATTAGAAATTTAAAAACGTGCAGGAGAAAAACGTTCTAAAATTGCGATTTCTGTTGTAATATTAGAGGTAGAAACTTGAAATTTCGCATTGCGATTACTTTTAAGATGTCGCTAAAGATGTTCTAATGCTCGCTAAGAACGGTTTCTAAAAAATTGGAAATTTAAAAGGGTGAAATGAGCGAGAAACATTCTAAAAATGTTCTAAATTATGACTCATATGGATGTTAGGAGTTTTGGCTAAAATTTTGGCCTGACTGTTAATTTTAATGTGTAAATATGCGCACAGAATAGCTTAAAAACAATCCAGTTTAAAAATATGCAGGAGCATAAAACGTTTCAAAATCACGAGCTCTGTGATACCGCTGGAGCTAGAAACTGGAAATTTGGTATAGTGGTTTTCTTGTTAAATGTAGATGCTAAAAACTATTTCTAAAAATTTCGGAATTTAAAAGGTTAATTGTGCAAGAAGCGTTAAAAAATAATGTAGAACTACTGAACCAATTTCGAAGTATTTCTCAGGATCTCAGGATAATTCTAGTGATAGCCTCTGCTTAAAACTGAGTTACTTTTTACGGTTCTGGCTTCTCTGTCTGTCTGTCCATCCGTCTGTCACAGATTCGTACTCGGAATCTAAGTTACAGACTTGAATTTTTTTATATTTACTTAGAGCTGAATACCCCCCTGACCTTGCCAAAATCATAAAATTTCGGAAAAGTCTCAACGAATGTTATTAAAAACCACAATTAAAACAATGGAAAACGATTCATAATTTTCAACCAAAGCGTTGATTTTAATCAAACCACAACGATTTTCGCAAAGGAAGGGGAGGGTTGCCATAATTTCGCCCAGCTTCTAGAGCGATAAATGTATTAAGTGTTTACAAACATACACGTATTTTAAAATTTGCCGGACCCAAGAACTTGAAAATTGCAGACGAAAAAGTTTTTCTCTTTCAGAATTTTTATAATTTTTTTTCAAAAATTTCATCTAGAAGCGGAAAATCCCTTAAAAATAGATTTATATAAACTGATTTTATTTCCTTTCAAAGACAAGCAGTAGATCACAGGTGTTTGAGAAATACTTCATGGCCAGACGGCTGTCGCCTAGGGTACTGGGCATTTATTGCCGAGCCTTTATTATTTTTTTTTTTTTTTTACAAATATTGCACTACTACAAATACTAGATTTATTTTTTAAGCATCCATGTGTAATTTTTGAATCTGATTCCGAATATGTAATTTTCGTTAAGACATTACCAATAAAACTGTAATTCTCAATTAAAAATCTGGTTTAATGAAAGGTTTCATATCCAATTTCATTTCCTCTTCACGAAAACGTTAAAAGCGAGACATCTGGTAAAACCACAGATAATTTTTTGACTAGGACTGTTTTTTTGGGTATAAAATTTTTACAAATACAGTAGACTCGCGAATTAACGACCTTCACGGGACTTCAGCAAATTGGACGCTAAATCGAATAGTCGTTAAATCAAAAGTTGGTAATATTTTTTAAATGCAGTTTAATAATATCTAACATTGTAATGTAATAAAAACTACTAATTTATACAAATTAAAAAACATATTTTTTGTAATTTGTCGTAATCTTTATACAGTCGAACCTCGTTATCCCGACATTCTAATGACCAAAAAAGTGTCGTCATAAGCGGAGTGTCGCGATAACAGGAGTTGGAGAAAAATATGTTTATAAAAAGCTGTATTTTTAATTAATTTAAGACAATTTTAAGTTCATAACTGTTCTTGCAGTTTAAAGCAATAAAACATTATTATTAAACAAAATATACACAAAAACAAAATTGAAAAGAATAAAAATCAGATTTATGTTGACTTTACATGAAATATTGATGAATTAATGTTTGCTTATTCCTATATATGTTTCCTACAATTCTTTTTTCAATATTATACAATGAATTATAATCAATATTCGTTGTTTCAGAAATGAAGGTTAGATAATTTCTGATCGTTTCAATGCAATGCAATGCTTCGGTTTTAGTTGGAAGGAAAACGCCATGTAACCACACGAAAGCGCCGCGTGACCAGAGCAAAAGGACCGTGAGTAGAGTCTCTGGAGCTTAAGTGGATCGTTCATAGTGTGTAGTTTTATTTTTTCAGATAAAGGATTAAAGTAAAATTTCTCATTTATCTTAATGGGTATTTTAGGCACTTTTGTGAAAAGTTTGGCTAAGACATTTCTTACTACTTAATCTTCATGCTTATAAGATGGATTATGAAAAATGGACAATTTTCCTAAACCGTCGGGATATCCGGAGTTGAAAATCAATCAATGACGTAAAATCCGGAGTTTATTTACATTAAAATCCGATACAGAATATTGGGACTTTGAAAAACTGACATAATAAGCGGAGTGACATGAAAACCGGGTGTCCGGGATAACGAGGTCCGACTGTAATTAAAAAATTCATACAAATTATGGAATAATTTTATAAGAATTAATTTAAACATTTTACAAAATTTAAAAATTACTTACACTAATTAATTAGCATTTTTTGAAAAAATATGTTATCCTTTTTTGCATCAAAAGGCGACTGTAAACTTCCAGAATGCGGCCATTGGTCATCTGAAATTAATCGCTAGAATTTTCTTCCCTTCATAAAATTTTCCGTAGTCTTGATAGCATCCTTTGCTTGGTTTGATGTAGGTGGCATTTATCGAACATTGTCAATTTCCTTGTCGGAAGAATTATCTGGAATGTCCTGTTCAGGAATAAATAATCTTCCGAAAATTCCCCCTCAATTTCCAATTTATCGTCAATGGCAACAAAATCCTCAAATGTTATATTTCCCAGCAAAACAAGGACGTTTTCGTAATTCTTGCTTTAGATGATTGAAATCTTCAGTTTTCGTTTCCTCGGAAAGGTCGCTAAATCAAGATTTACAAGTCGTTAAAACGAGCGAGCAAAAACATTGTGAGTATTGGATCTAATGGTCGTTAAATCGCGAGGGGTCGCTAAATCCGTGGTCGTAAAATCGCGAGTCTGTACTGCATTGATAGATTTAAACTTGTGCATATATGCCCAGAGCTACCAAGTCTCCGTTTTTTTGGATATCAGCAGTGGTGTAGTCGTAAAAAAAACAGAGGGTATACGCTCTAAGCAGAGGGTATACGCTCAAGGTAGAGGGTATACCCTAGTGTATATATACTATAGCCTTCTTGAGAAACAGAAGGCATACGGTGTTCCTTAAAAAAATCCAGAGGGTATACGGCGTATACCCCCGTATACCCTCCACTACATCCCTGGATATCAGTATTTTAATACAGAAAATGTTCTCTTATTTAATTGGATAATCCGAATATTAATTTCAGTAAAAAAAGAAAAAAAAAAAAAAAAGAAATTAAGAAAAGTCATCAAGTCATCGATTTTAAAATTTTAGATATTTGATAACACTTAGAAATTCAACCCACCCTCACACACACTCCTTACAAATTTTTAAGTTTTTTTTTTACCTTCTCCGGGCTCTGACTTGTGTATTTTAAGCAATTTTTCTAATTCATCCTCTTATGAAACTACAGCGAGATTCGACCTCCTTTGAAAGCTTGACCGAAGGGGTTATTGACCCACCAGTGGCCGAGAGGTTCTGCTCTCGAAGCTGGTAGACGGGAGGTGCTGGGTTCGATCCCAATCGCGCCCGTCGGCCTAATCGTTCGGAGTTTTCGTGGTTTTCTTCGAACCGTGGATATTTCCATGCGTTAATACGGATTAGGTTCCCTTAGAAAGACCTCCACGGAAGGCACTCCCCCTAGGGCCCATATCCCTCGTGTAGATAATTGGCCGTCAACAATCAACCCCCCAACCGAAGGGGTTATTTGTCGAACCCGACATCTTTCTGGAGTCTATTTCCACCCCAGACAATTAGGGGCATTCCCCCGTGGGGGAGGGGGAGGAGGAAATGGATTTTTCCATGTCACACAACTTTTTAAATTCGTGGCCTATACCTTACTAAGCACCCACTCCCCACCTCCTCATTTTTTCACCACTTGGGGGGGGGGGGTGTTAATGTTTTATTTTGCTCATTACTACCCCATAAATGTCCCCAAAATTAAGAAAATAATCTGCATAACAAATCTAAAAAAATTAGCATCTTCTCACCCATTTTTGTCTTCCTGTCACCAGGGGGCGCTATTGAAAAAATGCGCAAACTTCAAACCTAATCTACGATATGTCATGTAATATCTTAAATGAAAGGCCATTTGCTTTGCCCAATAATGTTATTCTACACACTCTCCCTACCTCCATCTTCACCCCTCTATGTCCTCTCGATCTATGCAAGGATTTAATAATTATAAATTAACAATTTGGGTTCATTAATTAAAGTATAGTGTTTTTAAAGGAATATTAAACGAAACCATCTGTGCGATAGGTGATCACACTTACCCACTTGTTTTAAATCTCTGTGCAACAGCCATTCTAAAATTGATTTATTTGAATATGTTGACGATTGAAACATGAAATTCGACATGGTCACTGTATAATTGCTCACCTAGAGCGGATCTAAGAAAAAAATCGAAATGAAGAAACGTGAAATGAATCAAAAACGTTCTAAATTACTACAATACTAGCCGTCCTTCGCGAGCAGTTTGGTCTCCCTTAAAATTTATGTTTGGGAAAGCATGCTACATAATTTAATTTATTTGTACTCCCTTAAATATAATTAATATAATCCCTTAAGCTAATTTTAGTTTTTGTTGCATTAAAATATCTCAATTTGTTGATTTTCTGTGACCAAGTAAACCCTATTGGTTTACAATGGAAGTCTATGGCAATTTAGCGAAATATTAGGGATATCGCTAAGTTGGCGACAGGACAAGGTCCCCCCTATGGAAACCCCCTTATAGGTATGGAGATGCATTAAATGCTGTTCAATAACCAATGAGATGCGTTTCATTCGAGCGTTGCCATTAAACAATTAACAAATAATCGCGATTTCTATGCCACGTACGATAGCGTAATATATATGGGTCATTCCACGTAAAATGAGCAAAAATTTAAAAAAAGTCGTGGCCACATAGTAACCTATTTTAATAAAATTTGATACACAGGTTCGATTCATATTAAAATAAGAGCTTTGCAAAATATCTTCACAAAAAAATAGTTTATTTTAGCAGTTTTGGACATTTAAAAAACTTGTGATAAAGAATGGCATGTGTGCAATCGTCCAAAGTTGCAAGTGTGAAGTTCTGTATCTTGAAAACTATTTAACAGATTTTTTTTTTTTTTTTATATTATAACCTCTGAAAAAATATCTTCCTATTTATTTAGTAATAATAATCTGGTAACACCATGACTAATCTTTAATTGGGTGTAAAAATTGAAAATTTGTGAATTTTGAGAAAATTAGAAACGTTATAAAATCAAAGGAATTCAGAAACATCTGTGAAATTGATGCCTGATGTAGTATTACATACGAAGATCAAATTCCCCAAGTTTGAAAGTTGCCATTTATTTCCTTCATCTTCAAAAAAATCATCTTCATAATTTTTCCTCTTATATATGAGCAAATTATAAATAAAGGAAAAGTCCGACATTAACAATATTGCACAGACATAAAGATCAATAAGTCCATGATATGCTAAAAAAAAATTCAAGATTGCCTTTTGATTCCTAACATAGCAAAAATGGGTTCAAAAAGATAATATCTGTTACATTCCATAAGCAATTCCTCTTTGAATTCGCGCTCGTTTCTTAAAATATTGCACGATTTCAAGGTGAAAAAATGACTGCTGCCATCTATTTTTTGTATCTGGATTTAGGTTTAATATGTCATTTTTTGTTCAACTAAATCATTTTTTTCTACTTTAATTAAAAATATTCTTGAGGCAAAAATAAACTGAAAGCAAGAATAAAAGTTTCTATATTTAAAATATACACTTTTATCTATAATATCAAATAATTTAAAAGTTTTATAAAGCTTTCCTTCACTTAAAAAGAAGTGATAGAAATATTGCATTTTACCCTCAACATTTTTTACTGTTTATTTTTTTTCTCATTAAGGCATAAAAAGGCAAGAATGAAAGTTTCGATATTTAAAATATATACTTTTAGCTATAGGGTCAAGTAGGGGAGACCTGGGCTAGTAGGCGCAGTTTTTAGTTATTTATTTTTATTAATTTTTTGTTTAAGTTTTTTATTAAACTTTAGCTGTATTTTTAAAGAACAGGCATTGGGCTATAAATACCCGGGGTTTTGAGTTTGTAGCTTTTGTAGTTTATGTTTAGCGGAAGCCTAAAGTAAAAGGAAAATTGTGCGCCAGCTTACCCCGTCACGGGGCAAGTTGCCTATACCTATGGGGTAAGTTGGCACAAGCTTTATAAAAATTTAAATAAGACACGCAGTTAAGAGAAATCAATTTCCTTATTACCAGTAGGTTTAATCAAAGGCGTTATCGCCGTACAATGTAAATTCTAAATTATACAGACATAAAAATAATGAATAAAACATTAACATTGAGTAACTTCTATCCTACTCGATAACATCATGAGAGTTACAGTTGTCACAAATAAAAAATCGAGTGTCTCCG